>CM060636.1:14323662-15026162 GCA_030578275.1 Meda fulgida | reverse complement strand
CCAAAATAAGCAAAACAATTAAATAAATAAATATATATATATATATATATATATACACATACATATGTTATACTTTATTATACTATATTACACTTATATATAATAATAAATTACACAAATATTTAAAATTATCCAAATTAAAGAATTGAAAGATTTCTTTTAGAAATAGATCATTTTCATTTTAGAAATTAAAGATGGAGAGTATCCTGTAGTATTTTATTTATTTAGATTAAGCAAATCCAGGTAAACTAGACTAGGTTGTACAGGATCACATGCAACAGGGTTCATTTGCATTATTACAAATTCGGTATTCTGTGCCAGTCCACATTTAGCCAGAGGCTCTACTCTTTGCATTTGTAATTTTTGTATTCACATGTGGATGCTCTCTTAGAGGTATTTGAGGGCTAGACCGCAGCCAAGCTCTGCTCTGATCTAGCCAGGTCAAAGACTAAGCTTGAGTTGAGCCAGTGAGAGAGGGGCAGCGGTGTCACAGAATGCCTGAGTACATGTCACTTTGTGTCAGCATTAGTTACTGCAGGAGGCCCCTTTTCCTTTTGTCCTCCAGCCGACTGGAGTTCACGGGACCGGTGGGCTCAGCGAGTATGCGTATCTCCCATTCCACATCTCTGTCCTGTATCCCTTTACACCCCTTCTGCATAGAGACAGGTTTCAAATGAGGTGAGATTTTCACACTCAGCTGTGATTTAGTGATGGAATATAAAAGAGCTGATTATGGCTTTATTTGATTGCATTTGGAAATTCTATATTTTGGCATCAAAAAGCAATACAGGGAAATAAATGTTACAGATATTAGGAGTACTTTTCACCCCACATTGTCACATGAAATAACTGGGCTTGATTAGATCACCTTCTTTTTTCCCCCAATAAAAATAGACCTCTTGTTCAGTGTCACACATCACATGGTTGAAGTCCACATGAACGGCAATCGAAACCTTTGTTTTGTGACACAGTTTCAGGCAGTGGGAGTGAATGAATACTAAATTAATCGAGACAGGGCCTGATGGCTACTGAGGCAGAACAAAAGCATTCCAGACAGCAACAGTAGAAAGGCGGATTACTTTTTAGTTCCCCAATTTTAGGAAATGAATAAAAGTATTTGATGATCAAATATAACAAAAATATAAATTAACACTTTAATGTTTTATCTGATATAAAAGTGTTGTACATCCAAAAATATTTCTAAAATAATATATTTTGAATTAAAATAATATTTTTAAAAAGTTGAATATATAAAATATTTTAAAATAAAATAAATAAATATTTGATTTATTAATTAATATTAATAATGATAAAAAAACATTTTAAAATAAAAAAAAGCTGTGGACTGGCCATCTGTCCATGGCATTCCCCTGCCTATGATTCAGGATGATGGGATAGGCTCCAGTATCCCTGCAACCCCACATAGGACAAGCGGTTTGGAGAATGGATGGATGAAAATGGAAAAATAGATGTATAAATAAAAAAATAAATAACAAATATTTTATGTATGACCCCAAACATAAGTAATGTAAAATATTTTTTAATTGAATTTTAAAAATATATATATTTGGCTTTGATTTTGGCTTATTTGTTTACTTTATTTTGTTTATAAAAAGTTTACATATGAAAAGCCTCGAAAAATCAACCTGATATTTAGAACATGAGGGTTAGAACCGCATAGAACATGAGGGCTAAAATCAACACTATCTCACGACTATCTCAAATTCGTACATATTCGTACGAGTGTGTAAAATGTGACCGATTCGTACAAATTCCTACGACCTCATTCGTACGATTTGTCTAAACCCCAGTGACAGCTAGGTTTAGGGGCAGGGTCAGAGGTAGGTAATTCGTACGAATTCATACGAATTGGGCAACTCGTAAAATATGTACGATTTAGCAAAAATCTTACAAATTCGTACGAGCGAGGTCCTATGAATTCGTACGAATTAGCCACCTCGTAAAATTAGTATGAATTGCCGTTATATTGGGTTGGTTAAAATATAGGCTCAACTGACCAACATCACTTAACCTCTCCCAATGCAGGTTAGTGATTCTTCAAAGGGCAGTTGTAGCAAGACCATGAGTTATTTTTCACAGGGGTGAGAACAGGTTACTGTTGGAGAAGCCTTTGCTATTTATAGCAGCTGTCAACAGCAGGCAGAGATGTGCGACATACTAATTGGTTGCATTTGCAGGTAAGTCCTGTCCCATTTGTGGGCAGCTGGGAGCACTGACCACCCCCCCGACAAGATCTACTGGAGGCTTATTTTTCAAGCTTGTGGCTGTGAGATGCTTTCCACTGAAACTGATAATCAAAGATCTGCAATGCATTTGCATACATGCACATAATATTTAGACTATGCTTATCTCCTCCGTCAGCGATAAGAGGCCATAATTTAGCTCACCAAATTGTTTTCGGCTGATTGGAGGATCACATATTCGCCGTGAGGCGGCTCAAACCCAAAGTCTGTAAATCGT
The DNA here is from genome assembly GCA_030578275.1 of Meda fulgida. Taxonomy (NCBI): domain Eukaryota; kingdom Metazoa; phylum Chordata; class Actinopteri; order Cypriniformes; family Leuciscidae; genus Meda; species Meda fulgida. Next base: position 15,023,681 of record CM060636.1, on the reverse strand, counting down.
GTCGCACTCAGTTCCAGAATTAGCCGCTTACTGCTTTCAGCACAGATGGCGTCATCGCCGCTCACTGCAAATGCCTCGCATACTAACACAAGCACACTGACCTCTTCCATAATCCTAATTAATTTCTGCCAGAGCCTTCTTCAAGAGCAGTGACGTTCAAAAGCGTACGCTTTGAAACATAAAGAGAAACCTTCTCTTCTAGTGACATTAAACAATATGAGATGGGGACGTTTCTGGATTTCTGATGACGTCTTTCTGATGATGGATTAGAGCATGAAATACGCACAAGCGTCATTGCAGCGGTGCTCCAGTCCTCGTGGACATTAACTCGCATATTCTCTCTGCTGCTCATGCCTTAAAAGGTCCCAGTGCTGGAAACAGCATCTATTGTTGAGCGCGTGAATTGTGTAGCAAAGCAATGAGGTACTGACAGCTGAATAATACCACCCCACTGTCGCTGGAGACTTGTTGATTTAACAGGGATATGCTCATAATCCTTTTCACTTCCTGTTCAAAAGAAATGCCCCAGGATGCAACATGGCAGGTGAAAAAAGCACCCTGGGGGTGACGCTTTTTGAGAGGTAATATTGTTGCGTTTTACAACTTCTCTGTGGAATCACACATTAATAAACATTTGGTGAAAAAAAAAAATGTCTGTACATTTAAATTATGTGACATGCTTATGTAATTTTAACACACAATAATCTAATCTAATCTAAAAAAGTTATATCATACTAAACTTAACCTAAATCTAATGTAATCTAATATAAATGTATAAAACAAAATAAAAGCAACACAATGGAGTTGTCAGTCTACAATGGAGAGAACCAAGCTCTCACTGAACAGGGACTAAACCATCAGCAGGAAGCCTATAAACTGCATAATAGATCCGGTCGCAGCATTCATTCCTCTCTTCAAGATACAATCAGTGCTAAAACAGCAAGCCAGGCAAAAATCCCTGAACTCTCATTGTCTATTGTACAGCGCTGGCCCCCCATAGCATCTCTCATTAATTGTCTTTTGTTTGCACTCTTGTACAAAAGCCATGTTGTGTAGCGCTACTCGCAGTTCTGAACAGTTGGATCTGAAGTTGTTGCTACTCTTTGGAGTAGGCTAACAAATCTTTACCTTTGCCACATGCATTTGTTATAAAATAGGTTGCATTTGAAAAGGAAATCAATATATTTATTGGCTGAAGCATAACGTTAGTTTGTACAAATAGTTTGTATTTGCATTGTATATATAGGGAATTCTAGAAAATGTAACTAGGAAATGTAGAACAAGTAAAATGAGAATAATTTATTAGCTATCTTAATGTATAAAATGCATTATATTATCTTTTTTAAATATCTGAGTGCATATCATTAATTTATGTGTTGCACATTTTTCAAAATTAATTTAGTTTTCTCTTTAAATCAAATTTGAATACAATCTAAAAATAAAAATAAATAGTTATATGGTGTTATATAAGTACAATCTGCAAAAAGGTGTGTTCCTACATGGCCAGTTGTCTCTTTTCATTTGCAAATGTACACTACAAATACAGGCCGCATTCACTTCTGGCTCTATAGCAACGCCATAAAACATGCCTTCCCTCTCCAGGACTGTGGCTTTGCTGAAGTACCAGTCATGTACTAGCACAGAGAGTTTTAAATCAGGACCACAAACCCAATCAATCCACGAACACAGTTCTGCAAATACTATAGCTGGTTCTGAAAGCCTTCTGTTTGGGAAATGGCCAAAGGCATTAACCTTGAGGTTTTCAGCAACATTAAAAAGCAGCAAAAATTATATCTGGAGAAATGAATTAACATAACTGCATACTAAACTACATAACAGCAGACACGTACTCAGGTCATCTTGTAACAGTCTTCCGGGCTTTTGTATCTCAAAAGGGCCTCTAATGTAAACGAGAGAGGGTCTATTCTCAGGATGATTTATACTGTGTTTAACAGACTCGCCTGTTTGAGAAAGGCTTTTGGACCTGTTTTGATGGAGTGTAATTCACTGCTACTTTGATGTCAAATTAATGTGTATCCTCATGCCAGATCCACAGAGGTAACGCAGGCCAGCCAGGCACGAGGGTCACTGAGAATGTGTGACGGTCTGAGACAGCAGACAACAGGTGAGTCAGTGTTTGGACAGACACTACAGGTGAGAGGTTAACCAGGAAAAGCTACTTTAAGGCACGGATCGACTTTCTACTACTGTTGCAACTTTCCCTGTTTGCTGATTATAAGGGATGGTTCAGTCAAAAATGTTGTTTCAAACCTGTATGGCTATATGTATATATGTATGTATATATGTATGTGTGTATATATATATGATATATTTTCAAAAAGAACAGCATTTATTTTAAATAGAAACATTTTGTAACATTATAAATGTTTTTACTGTAACTTGATTTATAATGCATCCTAGCTGAATAAAAGTATTATTATTATTATTATTTTTTTTAATATATATTACTGATTCCAATGATCCCTTTGAATGGTAGTGAATAATTAGAATATATATAAAAAAACTAAATAATAAAAAAGGACAAGATGTCAAGAATTTTAAGTGAATAAACTTACATTTCCATCTGTTTATCACATAAAACACAAAGGATTCAGAAGACAAGACTCATATGTAACGTGTCATATGAACTACTAATGAACTTTTACGACATGTTTGTTTTTGTGGCCTTTTGATGCGTTAAATCTCAAGTCTCCATTCATTGAACTGCATTAAAAAATTAGCAGAAGATTCTTCAAAATATCTTCTTTTGGTTCACATATATAATATATTATACATAAAATCTAAACAAACAAAATATTCATATAAATTCCATTATAAAACCACTGAGAATCTTTCTGTATAAACATCTTCAATTTCATTTGCTAGACTGATCATTCCTCAGAGACTCAACAGAGCGTCAACACCACTGCAAATTAAAAGTGGGATTTTTGCATAAATCTATTAATATACATAAGCTTTCACCTAAAAAAAAAGGCTGAGGAATTTAAAGCAAGCGAGTTAGGCTGAAACAACAAATGTTCACAAAGGCATGCCTCAGACTCGAATAGTTTGCATACGCAGTCTAAGTGGCCAGAGAGGGAATGCTGCAGTAAAACAGGTGGGGTGAGAGTGGGGGGTTCATGGCTCGGGACGCACACCATCTGAGCACCACGTAAGGAGTGACCTCCCCAAAGGAACCACTTCATCACCTGCTCATGAAGATCCCCTACTTGTTTGGGAAACGCTTTTCTCCTGCTCACTCGGCGAAAATGTGGAGCATTTGATGCCCATCCGCTCCCCTGTCATCTAAAACAAATGTGGACATTCCAGCGGACCGTGGGAGGATGCAAAAGGCTGACATCTTGATGCAACTACAGGAAAGCACATGATATCATGTGGCTGTAGCAGCGTAGCGAGGTTGTGTATATTCCGTCAAACTCTGTTGCTCTTTTACCCATTTGCAGATTTGCCAGAATCGTTAACACTTGCAAAAACAAACGCAGCATATTTCACATCATAAAATGTTCTTGGTTAGCCACAGAGGCAACATTAAAACTTGGACAGAGCTCTCACAATCCTTCATGATTTACCAACAGTGACATTTCAACTGCGTTGGCGCTTCTTCAAGGCCCAGGAGGCTGCACTGATCAAGGTTGGAGATTACAGACACATCTGATGCTAGCATGCTCGGTTTTAAAAACATACATAAAGGAAAGAACCGTGCTTACAAGTGGAGCTTGCCAGAAGTATTCAAATAAAATGAACCCAGTTAAATCTCCATCCTTTTATGAAGCAACCTGATACTTATCGGAAAGTAGGGCTGGTCACTGATACACATTTCCTGATTCGATTCCGATTAATTTGGGTATATTCCAGTACAATGTCCATTTAAAAGGTAATGGTAATGTGAGGTAATGGTAACGTGATGTTGATTCAGTGAGTTCATTCAGTGAGTTCATTCAGTGAATGATTCTAGATTTGTGAGTTTTTTTAAATGATTCATTAAAATGACCAGCTCAAAAGAGTGCGTTTATGAATCAAACTACACTGGTTGTGCTGCATGTTTTTGATTCACTGAACCAGTTCACAAGTATCTTTAGTGTGTGAATCGGACTACACCAGCCATGCTATTGCCTGGAGCCCACGAGCACAGCAGAAGACGTTTCAAATACCATGTCGTTTTTATCTCATCACATTTGATTTGGAGTGCAAACTGAGGTAGAATATGACTTGTTTTGCTGTGGGGCTGCAGATTCAAGATTCAGCAAAGTGGAGCAGGAAAAACTTGCATAGAGTAAAAGATTTATTTAAAGACTCAAATTTGAGGATTCAACTGTTCTTATCAAGATCTCCCAATTATCATCATCAAACATCATAATTCAAGCTAATCCACAAATCTGGAGCAGAGAACACTACACAAACACAAACTCCACCTTCACTGTTAGGATTTATACATGCTGTATACATTTTGATCCAGATGTGCATGCCTGCCAATGTCCTGACTGCATGATGCTTATCTGCTTCAAGCCTTTGCTGCCCAGGGAGAGTACAATGTAAACTAACTAATGAGGGTAGTTTTACAAGGGAATAGTATTTCCTCAACTGCTGAAAATATCTCCCACTTTGCCAACTCTATTGCCGTCATTTTGGAATCTCCAATTTGGATAGCAGTAGATGTAATTAACCCCACCCATGATAAGTGTAACATATGCGATGTCTACTTATGATAGACAACTGCACTGCATTTTCCTGAGATGTGGCCAGCTCAAACATCCAGCATTGAGAGGAAAGTGATATGAGAGCAAATGCTTTGCCCCTCATTTTCTACCTCAGATTTGGAGATTCCATCACACTGATGGTCTTCAGCTAGTCCAAATATTCTCCCCCAACCAAGATGTTGCCCACAGACATTTAAGGAGTGATCTTGAGTGGTGCTGATAAGAAATAAAGCTGCATGGTTGCCCACTTCTGCATGAATGACTCAGCAGCAGAGACTTTATTTAACTGTACGTCTGCGGCAGTTTCATCCCCTCAAAAATGGAGATTCCAAGTGAAAATTCCATGAATGTGCACAGAACCATGAGATCAGTGCAGTGGAGAATGGAAAGAAAAAGAGCTTTCCCTCAACTTTGGGGAAAACTTTTACTTTTGAGGAGTGTAATGGCTATATAGGCCCCGTACTTTCAAGGGACCGTGCTAAAAGGCATTATTTGCGTTTCTTCTTGGGCTTTATTTTTGCCATAAATTATTTGTCTCTTTTCTTTCTCTACTCTTTTATGATTTTAATATTTCAAGAACCTACACATCAGTGTTCTCTTTGTTCTTCAATACACAGAACAACAAAGGGAAGCTGTAATTTAAGGTACAACACAGCACGGCCTCAGACAATAGTGGCTTCCAGCCTCTGTGAGAGCAGTGCTGGCAATTTAAACACAATAAACCTGACTAATGCACAGTAAGTGCATTGCATCATAAAAAAATATGTAAAAAATAGTTTTACTACATTATTTAAACTAGTTAAAATCTTTAAGAAGTCCTTTATAAAATAAAAAAAAAATTAACCAAACACCCACGTGATTTCATTCCTAAATGACAATTTGAATATTTCAGATATAAACACTGGAAGCGATTGAAATAGAGCAAATCACCTTTTGAAAGTGACTTGACGCTTCAAATAAATATTGTATCATTACATTGTTAAAATAGAAGGTGGCGACAAGTGACTGTTAAAAAAGTATTTGTCATTGAATCATTCATTCAAGAGATTCATTCATAAACGCTGAATCGTTCAGTAAGGAAAGTCATATAAATAAAGTCATTGAATCACTCAAACAGATTAAAAAAAATAATTCAAATTAATTTAATATATTTTCAGAACCTCTAGTAAATGTTATTTTGTTTAGTTGTCTATTCAGAATCATGGGAGAATAGTGCAGCTTCATTGAAGCTTGTTCATACATCGAAACTAAGTTAAACAAAGCTTCAACTTTACATTCCCTCTGAATTTGTCTTTGCACTCTGCTTTGCTGTGATGTTTCGGAAAACATCAATAACAGCGGCATCTTTCCACCTGGGTTAGTTACAGTAAGATCTTTTAATTACATCCAGCGTTCTGGCATTGTTTTCGTATCTCTGCACGTTATTAGGACGTCTTAAGTCTCAGCAAATCTTCTTAAAGGATACTGACTGATTAGTTTCCTTCAGGAAGTGTCTCATGCAGCCTATCTTAGCGACTCCTTTTAAGGTCATCTTGGTAAATGCTGATATGCAGCCATGATGTAAACACATAGTCTGTGTTGTCTGCTATTGGGCAAATCTCTGAGATAATGTGTTCACCTTGGGACACCCCTAACAAACTGCTGTGTATAACAGTCACATATCTCAGCTTTTTGCCATGATACTTAGGCTATAGAACCATAGACGAAAATGAATTGCAAAGTAGGTTTCTATTAAATATCACCCAACACGAAATTTATAGAAGAATGCTTCAACCATTTTCCCCCAAATACAATAAAAGTCAAAATAAGTCAATTGAACCCCATTGACATTCACTGTATGGAAAAGAAAAACTTTTTTGTGTTTTACAGAAGAAAGAAAATCATACAGGTTAGGAATAAATATGAGTGAATGATGTCAATATTTAAATGAGTGATCTATCCCTTTAATTTACTCATTAATTGGAAACCACTAGGCTATACTAAAATTCCCAAGCCTTTCGCTTTGGCCTACAAAATTGACGCCATGACTGAACTGCATTATTGTCAGTAAAATGTTTACTGCTTAACAGCCTTATCTATAAAACAACCAGTCAAAACAAACCTATTTGCCTATTAAATAAACTGTACATACACTTAAATACAACACACCTCAGGGCCACCGGGCAGAACGATCTTAACCAGTGTCTGGCTTAATGACAAATATCCCAGGCACTTACTTGTTCAGGGCACGCTCGCAAACCCACAGCAGCTGTACTCAGCGCATACTATTAAAAGTTCACTTAAAGGGTCGGTTCACCCAAAAATGAAAATTAATTTACTCACCCTCAAGCCATCCTAGGTGTTTATGACTTTCTTCTTTCAGCCAAACACAGAGTTATATAAAAAAATATCATTGCTCTTCCCAGCTTTATAATGGGAGTGAATTGTACCCTAGATTTTGAAGCCCAAAAAAGCACATCCATCCATCATAAAAGTAATCCATAAGGCTCCAGGGGGTTAATAAAGGCATTCTGAAGCAAAGCGATTGTAAGAATTGTAAGAAAACCATCCATATTTTTTACTTTATAAACTGTAATCACTGGCTTTCGGTAACGGCCGTACGAGAGTCGAGTTCCTCTGACCCGACGCATGATGTAGGATGTAGGCGTAGCGCAAGCTTAGGTGAGAATAGACGCCTCTCGGGGTTATAACAAATAGGGCTGGGCAACAAATTCAAGCTCCTCTTCTCTTATATTGAAATCCTCCGACATTTCTCTTTAAAAATTCTCGTTTTAGACTTCTAATTCGAGACCGGTGTTTTGTTTTGGTCTATCCTCAGTGCTTTTATGTTCATCAATACGTCATGCATCAGGTCAGAGGTTACCAGAAGCTAGTGTTTATAAAGTTATAAATACAAATACTTTTCTTACAAAAACGCATTGCTTCGCTTCAGAAGGCATTTAATAACCCCCTGGAGCTGTATGCATTACTTTTATGATGGATGGATGCGTTTTTTTGGGCTTCAACATTTTAGGGTACCATTCACTCCCATTATAAAGCTGGGAAGAGCCAGGATATTTTTAAATATAACTTAGATTATTTTTGGCAGAAAGAAGAAAGTCATAAACACCTAGGATGGCTTGAGGGTGAGTAAATTATGGAATAATTTGTGGGTGAACTAACCCTTTAAGTTCTGAGGCCACTGGAGGAATCAAACTTTAAGAGTCGTATTTAAGAGTATTTCAGGTAAGTTGTTTTTTTCCCCTCTGATTTTGCCAAACTGCTTAATGTCTATTGGGGAGCTACAATGATGGCAATCTGACTCAGATAAAGACTTTTAAGTTCTGTATTATTAATCTAAATATAAAGAAGCTCAGATTTAATCATATTTTGTGAATCAGATGGAATCTTTAAATAGATCTAATACATCTATGTATAATAATAAGAGGGTCAAGCTCAGCTTTAAGGGTTGCCTGGTTTTCAAATTCTTCCCTGCTAACTTAGCAAGTAAGTGAGAGAAGCGTTACGAGGTGGCCTTAACGCCGGCCCGCCAGATGGTCTGGCCGCAATCTGTCAGTGCAATCTGACCAGTCGGCTAAACACACACAACAAATCTTATGCTAATGGTGGATTTTAACCCAGAGAAGAGTCACACTCTAAATAAGATTCTCATTAAGGTTGCTCCTTTTCTGTTCCCTTAACTTATCAACAGCTAATCATTCTTTGATAGGCAACAGCACATAGGATAGAGCTCAGAAGCAGTGAAGGCACTATTTTAAGCGAGGTATTTTGCAGCTATTGCTCTTTAAAATATAGGCTTAAAGGCGCTACAAATGGAAATTGTTAAAAATGGATATGATAGGCTTATAGGCTAGGCTAGGTTAATACATTTTCTCTTTTCTAGTGAACAGCCATGCGAACCCATTGAAAAAGTGGACCGTCGAGCAAGTGATAAATTGTCTCTATGATTGACTGTTTGGGGGTCTGACTTGAGTCGTAAAAATGACAAAGTGTAATTCGATGGAGAGATAATAAATCCAAATGGATGAGCTTTTTGTTGATGGAGCTTCGTATCGTGTATCTGAGTTTCTTGTACAGCCACATATTATCTCCCTCGTCACAACACTAACCTAAAAAATGAGCTTCTGCTTGTGTGAAAAATCTTCTCAGTATTTGGAAATGTGAAAGTTTGTCACGCTCATCATCTTATCCCTTCAAAACCTCTGCTGGAACAGTCAAGAAATACATTTGCGGGTCTTTTTTTATCACCACACCAGAGTCATCTGCTCGCTTTAGAACTTGATATCTGCTGCGAGAGATTCAAATCATCATCACCAAGGTAAATCATGGGAGTTCTATCCGTCAACATTTGTACTTGCGATAGGGAATTTCAAACACTAGGTGTGCTAATGGCAGATGTTTGCTCAACTCAATGAAGATGACATTTCTCTCCATTACATGAGATGAAGGTGTTATATCGCATTTGTTTTCTGTCCTTACACGTCATTAAAAGACTTTTAAAACTGTAAGATGCAGGGCAATGAAATGAAAAAGAGATAGAGACGCATTTTCTCTTAACCTGAGCGTTGTGTTTTTAGAATATTGTGTCATGCGACAGGCATATCAAAAGACGTGAGCATAACGGTCTAAGACGTCTGTCTGGTTCATGTTTATACGGAAAAACATGGAAAAATCAGAATAGCACCTTATAGTCTGTATATGTAACTAATATGTAAAATCGACAGAAAATGTTGTGATTAGAATTTTAATTAATACCATGTTAGTTCTGTTCAAACTATTACTGTTGTATGCATTTCTGAGCTTATAATAAGGGCACACTGGCATGGCTTGTTTCCATAGAGAGAGTAGCATTTGATTCCAGCGGCTGTCAGATGATCTGTAGCATTTCTAATTTTAGCAATAATAATTACCTTTGTGATTACATTAAAAATCAAGGTTCAATTTGAATTTCGCTCCAAACAATTATATTTGAAAATGAAAACTGAACTGGAAAGAAAAACTCATTATATCAGTCTCTGATATTGGCTAATAAGTAATTATTGCATGAAGCTGACAGTATTCAACTGATTCACTACAGAGCTATTCACCTACTCTAACAAGCAGCAGACAAAGACAAAGTTGGGGAAGACATTTGCACCGGCAAAATCCTTTCCTTTGAAAGCATGTGACAATATAGAGATCAATGACAGAAAATTATCTAAACAGTCTTCATTGTCAAAAATGATCACTCAAACTTGGAACAAACACGGAATTATGTATTATTATGATAATTAGGCTACATGAAGATTGTTTAAAAAAAATGGTGGATAATTCACTCAAAAATAACTTTCTTCCTTATATGGAAAATAAGATTTGGGAATTGTTTCAGTATGTTTGTGGGGTTTTTTTTGTGTCCACGCAATGAGAGTCAAAGGGTCCAATGCTGTTTTGAACCCCATTGTCTTTCATTGTATAGACAAAAACAGCTGAAAAATTCTTCAAAATATCTTCTTTTGCTCCATAGAAGAAAGAAAGTCATACAGGTTTGGAACGACATGAAATAAAAATAAAAGCGTGGTCTGTCCTAATCCTGCCTCTTTTGCATAGGCTCCAGGATCAAGCCCTGCAGTCAGGAACTATTTTGATCAATGCCCATCTTACACATGGAAGTCTTATTGACATTTAGGGAATGTTCATGCTTGCCATTCCTGAACTGGGAATCTGTTAGTTCTAGGCTTTCCCTTCCACATCTGTCACTGCTTACCAAAGAATACAAAGTAATAAAACCAGGATGAGCACAGGAAAAAACTCCTTTCATGTTTCTTTCAGAGATTTCCGTTTTCATAAGAAACTCACAGATTTCCTTCTAACACGTTTACTTAAATGGCTGTTTTTAATGTTGAAAATGCTAAATGTTTCTTACTCAACTGACACTTTTATACGATCTTCACCTCTGCGTCCCCGTTTTTACGCATATGAAGTGAATCAATTCTCGAGGCTTCTGTTTATGTGTGAGCATTCCACATTTGTTCTCAATGCCGAGTATATGTGGTGGGCTGAGTGGGACATATTTCAGTTTCGTGTCAGGGGGGGTGTCCTCCATTCACTCGCACCCACAGCCGCTCAGCTGTTTCTTCACGTTACTCCGGGATACTCCGGCTGGTCGGCGGGACATGTGCCGTTCTCCTGTTGCTCAAAGACTCAGCATGTTTCATCCCACAGCCTGCCTGTCATGGTACCCATGTGGATTACGCTGGGACCCCCCTGTATGGAATTTATTTTTTCCATCACAATACAGTAACAATAAACAACCTTTAGGAGTATTAGATACTCTTTACAACATACTTTTGTTCCAGCTAAAACAAACCTAAGCATGTGCGGAAGGGCAACGTGTCTTTGTCTGCAACAGCCCTAAGTAAAGCACACAGAGAACGGCTAACTTTTCCATGCATATTTCTCTCTGTCGCTTACTGAACACATCCAAAATGTCAGCTTGTATCTGATGGACATGCCCAGAAGCTCCAGCCTGCTTTTCATGAACCCCCAGAAAGCCATTTGCTGGGAAGCAGCGGGTGGAACAGAAAGCACACTCAGCCTTCAAGGGACAAGCTATCACTTTCACTGCTTTTCACTATTTAAGCTGTATTTCATCAGAAGTATTAATCTCAACAACAGACAATTTTACAGAAGGCAACATAATGGTGAACATTATCTCAGAATATTGTTCCACGACACCACATTTCTTCAAAGTCCAAAGCATTCGGTGTGGACTAAAATGGAAGGCTGCCACTCGTCCAAGTATTCATCTAAAATATGGGGTGTGATCTCAACCTTTGTACTATTCCTGAATCTATTTTATCCTATCCAGTAAAGCATAACTTGGCACCAAAAGTGCTGGCAAAAGACACCGGAGAGTTTCCACAGTACAAATGCACTCTAAACATAAGGTATAACAAACCACGGATAAACTGCTTTTGGAGTAGGCCGACATTTTCATTTTACATTCAGCTGTAATTTTACTTTTAATATAAATTTCATTAAACTGATTAATAAATTCTAGGAAACTCGTAAATTTTTGCGTAAAATTACACTTCACATTAATATACTCCAATATATTTACACAAGTAATTATTGAAAAATATATTTACAAGTAATATTTTTAACATGGCCAGCTACCTTTTTAATTTATAGTCAGTAAAATACGTATATATTTAGCTAAGTGACTGCTGAATTTGCAACACCTACTTGCAAACAGATTTCCTATTTTAAGAAAAACCAAATGAAAAAAATTAATTTGAATAAATGAGGGGATAAAACGTCATAAATTAACAGAAATTGAAAAAGAGAGAAATACATTTAGAGTATGTACATCACAGATTAACCAGCAGTATTTAGTGCTGTAGTCTGTAATTAAGCCAATCAGAACGCTTGAATAATCACAGGAGATGAGCACTTTCAGCCTACATGAGTCCCTACAACTACAATTACAGTTAACCTTTCAAGGGGTCATCAAATGTTCATTTTATTATTTAAACAAAAGCAGCTGAGATAAATAGAAAGACGGTAACACTTTACAATAAGAGTTCATTAGTTAACATGAACTAATAATGAACTCCACTTTTTACAGTGTTTATTCATTTTTGTTCATATTAATTTCAACATTTACTAATACATTATTAAAATCAAAAGTTGTATTTGTTAACATTAGTTAATGCACTGTGAGTGTGAAGTAACATGAACAAAGAATGAACAACTGTATTTTTTTTGTAACTAACATTAACAAAGAGTACTAAATACAGTAACAAATTGCTAATGGTTAGTTCATGTAATACATGAACTAACAATTCAAACCTTATTGTAAAGTGTTACCAAAAACCACATATAGCTTAAAAAGCTAATTTAAAGACTTTATAGCTCAAAACGACTTCAATAAATATAAATGATCTATAACAGCGAAGTTACTGATTATTTCCAGTCAACCTAAGAAACCTAATTTTCATCTTCTGACTGAATAATTTAATTAGGCGATTGTCTAGACTAAAGTATCAAATTAAATTACAACCGACTGTTCAAACGATCCATGACAAAAACATGCCACTTTTTAAAATGATTTCCCTGAGTCCAAAACATAAGAGTTGAGTAGTCCTATACTGAAGGCAATATGCTGTAAATGTTGATATCACTCACAGCCTGTGCTAATGCCTGGCGCGCGCTGCCTGATCCCTTCTCCAGTGAACACTTGAGGCGGAAACCGTTATCTCGCAATAAACATGCCTAGTATCCATAGAAATAGTTTCCTATAGTTAAAACACACACGCGACCGTTTTGAGAAAGGAAAATGAAAATCAACAACAACTCTAACCGCTCAGTCCAAATCGGTTTGCTTATTTCGTTTCAAAAACTTTTAAAGCGTGAACAAAGAACTGAGGCGAACGATCCAGCGGAGCAAACACGCACGGAAACAAGTTTTATGGCATAATAAAGTCTGAGTTAAAAACAACAACAACAACAAAACAAGTCTAATATTCCCGTAAGCCACCAATGTAACCTGTAGAATAAAGGAATAACAGAGCCGAACGGGTTTATTTATGGTTAACGTGAGTTGGACAAACACTCAGAGCGGGATGCGAGTCTCCAGCCAGCGATGAGAAACATTTCAGCGCGAGACAACTAAAACATGAATCTCGTGTCAAGAAACACAGCACATCCAAATCAAAATGTTACTTTTATCTCAACGTCCACATCTCGTATCTCATCTAAAAGAGCTAACGGGTTAGCTCAATAGTTTAGTTGGCTTAAAGAGACAAGCACTTTAGTGAAACAGGACGCTCATTGAAACACATTTCAAGAACCTCGATAAAGAATTCACCACAGTTTGTATCACTTTTGCTTCTTCTACAAAGAAAGTCTAAAAGTGCGGTGATGTGTACTCACATTGCATGGACAGGAGAAGCAGAACGCAAGCCAGTGGTGTTAACGCCATCTTGGAGTCGATGAAATGTTCAGTTCGGCTGTACATGCGCAAAGTAAAGGGCTTTAGGAGAGGATGGAGCTCAGAGCTCAGCTCGCGCTCACCGACCGAAGTGAGAGAGCGGCAAGTCGAGCTAATGTGAAGAGTTTCCATGACTACAAACAGCATCATCGTCATAAATATTCCGAGATTTTTTTTATGTTTTTCTTTTTTCTTGCCACGCCAGTGAAGTTGCAACTGCATTAGGCTATATTGGAACATAATGTTTAGAAATGATCTAATAATGGATGAATCATGGACGTTTTTACAAACTTTGAAATTTGATATCACTTTTATGTCACAATTTTATATATCTCGGAAACATTTCCATTGAACAAGCAAAGACTTGGTATACCAGGCGGCCTATTTTAAATTAATCATTTGTTGTGCTTTATAGAAGGCTACACTTATTTTGATGTGCTGACTGACAGACAAATCACATGTAAAGTAGGCTACTTGACTTTACTTGTACTTGATTTAGTGTGTTAAATATTAGGCTATATTTAAAATAAATATTATAAATGTACTAAATTGCAACTTTATAATTACAAATGTGTAATTAAAATCTAGGCTACTTAAATATATGACATAAAATGTTCAAAATAAATTGTTCAAAATAAATTAGGCCTACATAAAAGTGTATTTTAAATGATCATATTAGATAATGTGTTAGAGGAAATCAAGCATAGTGGACTTTGAGAAGCACAAATAAAAATAAAAAGTGAATTTCAGGATTTCAATCTGCAGAAATGCCGCAGCATTAGAGATAATAATTGATGTTATCGCACTCTGTTTATGTGAATTTGTCTGACAGGAAGAATGTGTGTGGGACCATTTAAGCACAAAGACCATTCCAGTGTCTGACAACGGGAGATAAGCGCAAATCCAGAAGGCTTATGGCACATTATGTTTTTCCAATTCCAGACATTATCGACAACAAGGACGTTCAAAGCAAGAGTCTCTCGCTTCGCCAACCACTCGCAGCACTTGAGCACAGACTATAAGAGAAGTCCATAATCAATGCATCAAGTAAGTGTATTTATATCTTGATGTTCTATATTGTATTTGAAGGGTTCACCAGTCAAGGCCAAAGCACAGCACCTGAAGCCCTGTTATGTAGCCTTAATAAATTGTGATGTTCAGCTAATATTTCAAAATGAGTTCAAACTATCTTAACCAACAACAATGTAAAATATATTTTTTATAGTCTTACTATGATAACACTAAAATTAGCAATAAATGCATGGGGGGGGGGGGGGGGGGTCACCTTTCGGACCTTAGGCTTTTAATGTGATTTGTTTTCGCACCACAAACAGAGAAAATGAACAGTGAAAGCTGTCTGTTGAGAGAAGAGAGCCAGATGGTGCTGTGTTAGGTGGACAGTGTGGTGAGCTCGGGGGAAATGAATGAATTCAGGCAGACATCCCGGCATCTTTCACATTCACACTCACACTCACGGCAACCCCTGGCCGGTGAACACAGGAGAGCAGGAGCAGTTTAGTGGGCGAAGATGTACATGATATTCTGGGAGGCAATCGAGCTTAGATCTCTCAAAGGAATTGTGTAATTTTGCATGGACATTTCTGAAGAACTTCATGTGAATACTACATAGGATACTGCTTGAATTGCTTAAGGGCATTACACATGGTTTACTGGAAAACCGCAGGCACCTGACAGACTCATTAGTCATGTCTGATAAAACAGGCTGGTTAACTGTAGACTAAAGTATAAATTAAATACATCACCATACATTCTACATTAGAATAAACAATTAAAATAATGCTTTGTCAAATATGCATGCGCAAGATGTGGCTGCCTAATGTCAGATCACACTGCACACTTATGCCTTCATTTCTGATGAACAAGTTCTTTACATAACACCAGATATGTATGTACCATGGTATTTGCAAACATGCAGTTACTCCGTCATGCAGAATTCCTTCAACTTCCTGAGTTAACACACTTCCCGTCATGGACTTAAGTTAAACAATATTCAAAACTTCCATGTTGGCGTCGATCAGGGATATTACTCATGTAACATAGCATATTTCCTTTTAAGGAAGGGTGTGTTCATAAACATCACAAAATATTGTGTTCTGCGTCATGTACATTCAAAGGTTTCCATACAATTGTTGTTGTTGATGATAGTGCCTATTAGTATTATTATCAATAACTGTTGTTGTTGATTATTATCAACAACAACAATAACAACAATAATGAAGAAAAAAATTCTTGAGACAAAGGCTTGGGACTAAAAAGGCAATTTCATGATGACACCTATTATATTCTTATTTTTGTTGTTATTATTGATTTATTAAAATTCCTTGTGAAAAAGAAAAAAAGACGATTTATTATTATTTTCTTTCCTGTGACAAAGGTATGGAATCAAAAAAGACAAGTTCACAATGACTGTATTTTGTTCTATTAACCCTAATATATATTTCAAAGCATTCCAAACATTTAAGTTTGGAATGTGCATTTTCATGTCTATTAAAAAAAAAGGTGTGTGTCCTGGGACGTCATTCACTAAAATATGCTTTGTTTTATTTTATTCTTTACTTTTTTTATTACTCTATCAGGAGAGTTAACACGATAGGCTAACACAACGGTAGAGATCGATCCATCCATGTTAGATATCCGGGTTCGCTAAAAACTCGAATATGTAATATGTAAACATTCATGCATTTAAGGGTTAAGATGTTCTTTGTCTGATTTCAAGCAGTTGTAATTTGTTACATTCAATTACAGAGAGAAAACATCTGCAGTTTATTTGAGGAATGGTGAAAAAAGGTCAGTTCAGGATTTTTTGTTGTTGTTCCAATCGTTTGATGAGTCACACTGTAAGATGACACATTAAGTCAAGCTGCCAAAAAACAACTTCAGCCAAAAGTGTTGAAAACTGATCCAGTTCTCATGCAGCTTAAATTGCCCATGTTAAAGGCTTCAGTTTTTAAAGAACATTATAAAATCCCTTTTGAAAATGTGGATTTCAACTCAAGTGGGCTGCATCCTGCAATACTAACAACCAACCCCCCTTTGTTGGGGAGGAAATGTCTTTTACAGGATCAACAATCTCACAATATCAACCCACATACACTGATATATGTAGTGCACATCAGATCATTTCACTAATTTGGGTGGAAATTGTGTTACCTGAACCAAATTAAAATACATTATCAGGTTTCTAAACCAGTTGTTCTTAACCATTTTTATACAAAGCCCTTTTGCCAAGACAATATTCAAAGGCTCTCCCGTCTAAGCTTCTTTCGTGATATAAATAAATAAACAAACTGAAAAAAATTATGTCAGTTTAATGTTGTACATTATTGTACCGCTTTATTAAGTGGTTCAATTAAAGGGGTGGTTCAGGATTTTGGACATCGAACCTCATTTCCAAGTTAGAAAGACTGGGTGATTTCTAACTTTATTCTCTCAACAGAGATTCACATCGATAGTCTGGCGTTATAATTTATTTGCTTTTGGTGTACTGTGGAGTGGATAAAACTGTTTTTAATGGCATGCTATCAGATACCGTTGACTCACGCTATCCTAGCACCGGTGAACTATGCAACTGGAAGGACTGGATGAAAAATGTGGAAAACTGTCTCCACTGATAAATAACACCCAGGCTAACTTGGAAATGAGGTCCGATGTCCAAAATCCTGAACCACCCCTTTAAGATAATGTTAAAGGTGCACTGTGTAATTTTTAGCGGCATCTTGTGGTGAGGTTACAAATTGCAACCAACAGAAGTTATGGTGGCCGACAGGAAAATATCGTCGTCTGAGACACCAGAGAGTAGCCAGTTAAGCAATGAGGTTTCTTTACAAAGATAAATTAAGAAATTAGGTTTGCTTGATTATTCAGTAAAACGATATGTTATTGCGAGTATTATTGTTACTTGTTCATCATTGTGTCAGTGTTTTATTCGCTGACTTTAGCCAGCTTCTTTGCAAGAAGAACAACGTATATGTGACGAAACGCGTTTGTCCATTTAGGGCTACTATAGACACATGTCAGTGCAAAATGGCTATTTCAATGTAAGGGGACCCGCGGTGTATGTAGATAGAAATGGCTCGTTCTAAGGTAGTAAAAATATAATGGTTCATTATGTAAGGTATTTATACACCACTGAAAACATAGTTATGTATATGATATTGCATTTCTGTCAACAGATCCTCCTAAATATTACACAGTGCACTTTTAAAATAACTACATGCAAATGATTTGAAGACTTTGGGGCCCCTCTGGAAGTTTTCTGAGATGTCAGTATCTGGGAGTGAGAACGTGTTGGTTTTACTTGTATTTTGAATCATGCATTGCATTGTTTTAGGTTTGAAGGAATTGCCCGTAAACTAAACTGAAAAAGTGCTGGTAATTTTCTGCCAGAACATTATCTGTTTTTCTACAGATTTTTTTTTCTCTGTAAACTTAAATTAAACACATTAGTTCAATCAAATGAACTTTTATGAGTATATATAGAACTTTCTTTTTCATGCGTCACAAACAGACACATTTGAAATAATCTGAGTTGTTTCATTGTTTTGAGTTTTATTAACTTGTTTCTTTAGATTTAGACAAACTTAAATTGAACTCAAACTGGGCTGGGATTTCTATTTCCCAGCATGCTTTGCCATGACATAAATGATAAAATGAAGTGTGATGATGGGCATGATTCATGTTAAGTGGGGGATTTAGTAGTGTTTAATGTTTAGCTTTGCTAATTTAGCAGAGTTTCCGTTATGTGTTTTTCTTTTTTGTGGGGGTTAACATCATAGTGACGAGTGGAGCATAAGCTCGGTTTGAGAACAGGTATATTAAATGTTCTAAATTGTTGTACTCATGCAGAAATTGCAATGTTATGCTGTGTTAATGGTATCAAAGCATTGTGTTAGCAATTAGCAAGTTTGAATTTACTGAATTAGCTAGTTAAATCTTCCCAAGTTGAACCACTACTAAAAATATTTAAATTGAGATTATATGATAATTTTCAGTGAAATGTTTGAATTATCTTTCTCAAATGTTTCAAGTTAAGAGCAATTAAAATGTCCAGTATGCATACAAAATAAAAATCTGCTAGTTCTGCTTACTTAAACATTGAATTTCTTAACTTCAACATTTTTATGTAACTGATTGGCTCAAATTCAGGTTAACAGTGCCATGTGCAGTTTTGTTCCATATACAGGATGTGAACACTAATGGACATCATTTTTATAATTGAATGCCTCTTGTAAGCTGTCCTGGGAACTGCTTGAAACAGGAAGTATGCTTATTAAGTTAGCAACTCCCTGCCCTACAGATTTTTAGCTTCAAATTCTATAGACCAATGAGTTCAGCTTTAGCCTACAACAATGAGATGTACTTTCATCAGAGAAGACAAGAAAACTGATCAATGTCCATTTGAACGTAGACATTGATCAGTTTTCTTGTGGTGAAGCTAAATAAGAGTCATTGTGGATGCTGCACAATGCACAGTCATTCAAATTCCAACTGTTTCTATTATGAACCAATGACACAACATGCAGTTGATAGGATTGTGACACTTGCGGGGTGTGGTTGTTATTCTCCTCCACATATTTTGGAAGACAGCTGCATGATAAAGCACATCGTAACTCTTCACTCGCTTAAACATTTCACGTTGCATAAGAGAGCTTAGCACAGCTTCAGTGCTTACATTAAATGTCGTCGCTATACCCATTGGTTCATTGTCAGTGGCTGATACTCCCTTTCATCGCAGAGAGATTGTCGGACGCCTTTAAAGTTTACAAC
Organism: Meda fulgida; assembly: GCA_030578275.1. NCBI lineage: Eukaryota > Metazoa > Chordata > Actinopteri > Cypriniformes > Leuciscidae > Meda > Meda fulgida. The sequence goes on along the minus strand of CM060636.1, from coordinate 15,004,205 downwards.
ACGTAGCATCTGTGTGAGGCTGAGCGAGGCACGCCACGCAGGAAACACAGGACAGCTGCATTTCAACTCCAATTAGGTAATGGAAGCTGACAGTGTCGGTGCCCACAGCCTCAGTTCAAGGGGAAAGAGAGTGGGGCTGAAGCTCTAACCCTACACCCCTTGAATCCCTTTGGGCCAGGAGGCTGGAGATAGGATGCAGGCAGGCAGACCCTGCCAGCAACAAAAAACAATTGCTGGAAGTAACCGAAGGTTTGAAGATGTCATGATGAAATCATAGCGTAGACTCAGTGCAGCACAGCGCAAGGGCATTAATAGCTTAATTCACTTGGGTGAAGTGTGCACTGCTGGTTTACACACCTAAATTAAGAGGGATTAAGATTCGCTGAATCCATTTGATGTAAAGCTCTCAATTGGAGTCGAGCTTTTTACAGGGACATTAGAGGAGCTTTCTAGGAGGTATTAAGTCCTAAACCTCTTACACCTTTCTTTTCAAACTGTAATATGATGTTGGATTGTGCCGGTAAATGTCAATGAAATTGCATTTAATAGAAATAACAGGAGAAACAAGGAACACTGAAGCAAGTACATCGACCGACAAACCACAACTGAAACACAGAGGTATAAAAAGACAGGCAAACAAGCTAAACAAGATAACAAGGGGGCGTGGCTAATCAGAAACACATGGGGAGACTAATCAACAAAACAGGGAACAGCTGAAACATGAAAGGACAGGGGAACACATGAAAGACAAGAACAAGATACACAAACACAAAACCCACACCATGACATAGCCCCCCCCCTATGGGCGGCTCCCGACGCCCCTCGAAACAAAACACTAAAGTTCAGGAGGGTGGTGAAGTGGAGGCGGTCCTGGGGGAGGGACGGAGGGCCAGGCCCGTGCAGGGAACAGAACCAGGGCCTTGCAATGGCGGGCATGGGCCATGGAACGTGGGCGGAGCATGACGCGCAGGCGGCGGCCAGGGCGGAGACGACCCCTCGGGCGGCCAGGGCGGAGGCGACCCCTCGGGCGGCCAGGGCGGCGAAGACCCCTCGGGAGGCCAGGGCGGCGAAGACCCCTCGGGAGGCCAGGGCGGCGAAGACCCCTCGGGAGGCCAGGGCGGCGAAGACCCCTCGGGAGGCCAGGGCGGTGACGACACCGGCTCAGGAACAGCAGACACCGGCTCAGGAACAGCAGACACCGGCTCAGGAACAGACAACACACACACTGGCTCGGGAGCAGACAACACACACCCTGGCTCGGGAACAGACACCGGCTCAGGAACGGGAACAGACACCGGCTCAGCAGCCACTAGAACAGTAGCGGCCACAAACACAGAAACAAACATTGACTCAGGAATATCAGACACCGGCTCAGGAACAGACAACACACGCACTGGCTCGGGAACTGGCTCAGGAACTGGCTCGGGAGCAGACAGCACACGCACTGGCTCGGGAGCAGACAGCACACGCACTGGCTCGGGAGCAGACAGCACACGCACTGGCTCGGGAGCAGACAGCACACGCACTGGCTCGGGAGCAGACAGCACACGCACTGGCTCGGGAACTGGCTCGGGAACAGACAACACACACACTGGCTCGGGAACTGGCTCGGGAACAGACAACACACACACTGGCTCGGGAACTGGCTCAGGAACTGGCTCGGGAGCAGACAGCACACACACTGGTTCGGGAGCAGACAGCACACGCACTGGCTCGGGAGCAGACAGCACACGCACTGGCTCGGGAGCAGACAGCACACGCACTGGCTCGGGAGCAGACAGCACACGCACTGGCTCGGGAGCAGACAGCACACGCACTGGCTCGGGAGCAGACAGCACACGCACTGGCTCGGGAGCAGACAGCACACGCACTGGCTCGGGAGCAGACAGCACACGCACTGGCTCGGGAGCAGACAGCACACGCACTGGCTCGGGAGCAGACAGCACACGCACTGGCTCGGGAGCAGACAGCACACGCACTGGCTCGGGAGCAGACAGCACACGCACTGGCTCGGGAGCAGACAGCACACGCACTGGCTCGGGAGCAGACAGCACACGCACTGGCTCGGGAGCAGACAGCACACGCACTGGCTCGGGAGCAGACAGCACACGCACTGGCTCGGGAGCAGACAGCACACGCACTGGCTCGGGAGCAGACAGCACACGCACTGGCTCGGGAGCAGACAGCACACGCACTGGCTCGGGAGCAGAAAGCACACGCACTGGCTCGGGAACTGGCTCGGGAACAGACAACACACACACTGGCTCGGGAACTGGCTCGGGAACAGACAACACACACACTGGCTCGGGAACTGGCTCAGGAACTGGCTCGGGAGCAGACAGCACACACACTGGTTCGGGAGCAGACAGCACACACACTGGCTCGGGAGCAGACAGCACACACACTGGCTCGGGAGCAGACAGCACACACACTGGCTCGGGAGCAGACAGCACACACACTGGCTCGGGCTCAGGAACAGACAGCCCACACACTGGCTCGGGAGTAGACAACACACACACTGGCTCGGGAACTGGCTCAGGAACTGACTCGGGAAAAGACAACTCACACACTGACTCGGGAGCAGACAGCACACACACTGGCTCGGGAGCAGACACCGGCTCAGGAACGGGAACAGACACCGGCTCAGCAGCCACTAGAACAGTAGCGGCCACAAGGACAGACACAAACACAGAAACAAACATTGACTCAGGAATATCAGACTCTGGCTCGGAAACGGCCATCTTGTCCGTAGACACTGGCTCGGAGGCGACCATCTTGTCCGTAGACACTGGCTCGGAGGAAGTGATGTGAACAGTCTCTGGATCAGCAGAAGTGATGTGAACAGACTCTGGATCGGCCATCTTGTCCGTAGACACTGGCTCGGAGGAAGTGATGTGAACAGTCACTGGATCAGCAGAAGTGATGTTTACAGACTCTGGTTCGGCCATCTTGTCCGTAGACACTGGCTCGGAGGAAGTGATGTGAACAGTCTCTGGATCAGCAGAAGTAATGTGAACAGACTCTGGTTCGGCCATCTTGTCCGTAGACACTGGCTCGGAGGAAGTGATGTGAACAGTCTCAGGATCAGCAGAAGTGATGTGAACAGACTCTGGTTCGGCCATCTTGTCCGTAGACACTGGCTCGGAGGAAGTGACGTGAAGCGTCTCTGGCTCGGCAGATGTGACGTGAAGCGTCTCTGGCTCGGCAGATGTGACGTGAAGCGTCTCTGGCTCGGCAGATGTGACGTGAAGCGTCTCTGGCTCGGCAGATGTGACGTGAAGCGTCTCTGGCTCGGCAGATGTGACGCGAAGCGTCTCTGGCTCGGCAGATGTGACGCGAAGCGTCTCTGGCTCGGCAGATGTGACGCGAAGCGTCTCTGGCTCGGCAGATGTGACGCGAAGCGTCTCTGGCTCGGCAGATGTGACGCGAAGCGTCTCTGGCTCGGCAGATGTGGCGCGAAGCGTCTCTGGCTCGGCAGAAGTGACGCGAAGCGTCTCTGGCTTGGCAGAAGTGACGCGAAGCGTCTCTGGCTCGGCAGAAGTGACGTGAAGCGTCTCTGGATCGGCAGACGTGACGTGAACAGTCTCTGGATCGGCCGGAGGCTCAGGAAGGGCCTCCGGGCATTGCAGGATGCAGGAAGTCCTCTTCCTCCTCCTCCGTCTCCGAGAGCGAGAGGGCGCTGGACTGGACGGGACCAGCGGTGAGGGCGCTGGGCTGGACGGGACCAGCGCCGAGGGCTCTGTGCTGGACGGCGTCAGCGGCGAGGGCTCTGGGCTGGACGGCGTCAGGACGGCGTCAGCGGCGAGGGCTCTGGGCTGGACGGCGTCAGCGGCGAGGGCTCTGGCTTTTGCTCGAAGACTGGCTCTGGCTGGACGTGGCTGACGTGAAGCTCTGGCTGGACGTGGCGGACGGGAAGCTCTAGCTGGACGTGGTTGACGTGAAGCTCTGGCTGGACGTGGCTGACGTGAAGCTCTGGCTGGACGTGGCTGACGTGAAGCTCTGGGCTGGAAGGAACCAGTGGCGAATGGGGCCCTGGGCTAGACATCACCAACCCAGGGTCCAAAAATGGCCAGCGTGGAGAGTGGTGTCGGGGCTCCTCTCGACCACCTCCTCTACTGAGGCCTCCACGTGTCCCACGAAACTTGACCAACCGGGTCCCCTCAAAAGAGTGGCCTCTCCTCCGCTCGGTGGCTGGAGATGAGACACTGGCGAACATGCTGCTGGATTCAGTGTTGGTCGGTCGATCTGTTATGTTGCCGGAAGGACGAAGCAGAGAGAGAATCCAAGTGCAGCTACATTTAATAGAAATAACAGGAGAAACAAGGAACACTGAAGCAAGTACATCGACCGACAAACCACAACTGAAACACAGAGGTATAAAAAGACAGGCAAACAAGCTAAACAAGATAACAAGGGGGCGTGGCCAATCAGAAACACATGGAGAGACTAATCAACAAAACAGGGAACAGCTGAAACATGAAAGGACAGGGGAACACATGACAGACAAGAACAAGATACACAAACACAAAACCTTCTTTACTTTTGTCTAGGAAAAGGGAGGCTGTCGGCACTGTAGAAACCAACAACTTTCATTCCTTTCACATGCATTTTTATTTACAAGGGTAGATTGTTGATTAATAAAGATGTATTTTTGCACAATCCCTTGCACAATATTATGTTTTGACCTCAAAACACTTTATGATTTGTAAACTAATATATTTTGACATGACCATTTTTTTACATAACCAGCTCCATATGCATGGCTTTTCTAATGTATTAAACTTGCTCAGTAGCTCACTTGGTTCAACATTGCACTTGAGATGCGGTCATGATAAAAGAGCTGAAATGCAAGCGAAAATGGTATGATTGTTTCAGAAACTGTTTTTATTATCTCATGTTTGCTTTGTTAACGCTATCGGTTAAAGTCCCCTTGTTGTCAATCGTTTTATCACGTAAAACTACTCTTTGATCACCAAAATGACATATTTAAATGTTTTTTTTCCTCGGAAAAAAAATTCTTCTTGCCTTAAATTAGCTTGAATGTAACTCTACACCCTTGCCTCATTTAGTATATGTGGATCTATGAATATGCAAATTATCCCCGCCTCCACTCATAGCAGCTCAGAGATCCACTCGTTGATGTGATTGGTTGCAAGGTAGTTTGTGACGTCAGAAACATCAGTGATTTCAAACCGCGTTTTTGAGACTGTCTTTGGTTCACTGCAGTTTAAAGGAGAAAATACTCAGCAATGGTGCTGACTTATGGATGTACACATGGTTTGTGTTAAAGCATATTAAAAACACCACAGACATAAACAACATTAAAACCTTGTTTTTCACCACAGGTGGACTTTAACTCTCTCAGCAGACATTCATGATAGTGCAAACACAAATGTAATTGTGGCGAACAGGACGGCCGAGGGACGTGAGAGAACGGCGCGAGGCCGGTGGTGCGATTGCTAATGAGCATCACATGTGAGGCACACCGGTCTCGCATCTCTCACGGAGGAGCGGAAGCATAAAGGAGGAGCGACGACGTTGATGATCGAGAGAGGAACAGGCCTGTATTTTAGTTGTGTTTTGTTTTTGTATTTTATTTTAGCCAGCAGTCGTCCGCGAGGGGCTGCTGGCAGTTCCTTATGTTTATTTTCGGTAGCCAGCAGTCGTCCGCGAGGGGCTGCTGGTGGTATTTTGGTTGTTTGTTTTATTTTAAATATATTATATTTTGATTGTTCGCCGGTTCCCGCCTCCTTCTTCCCTGAACATTGCTACAGTAATAAACATTGGAAGATTTACGATCATCTGTTTTAGATATAACTGAACATGCTTTATTTATTTTATTAGCTTCTAGGACAGGTCATAGTCAGAAAAGATATAAAAAGACAGCATTGTAAATGTAAAAAACAGACAATCAAAACAATCAAACAACAAAGTTTGGTTTTACATGTGATTATGTGAAATGTGTGTTGGTGTGAGGATGATGTGTTGTGCATGTGCACCTCTATCTTTCATGTATCTAAATGTATATAGAGAATTTTTAAAAGAATGGAGAAAAAGGAGAGAATAATAGAATACAGGTCCTTCTAAAAAAATAGCATATTGTGATAAAGTTCCATTATTTTCCATAATGTAATGATAAAAATTAAACTTTCATATATTTTAGATTCATTGCACACCAACTGAAATATTTCAGGTCTTTTATTGTTTTAATACTGATGATTTTGGCATACAGCTCATGAAAACCCAAAATTCCTGTCTAAAAAAATTAGCATATTTCCTCCGACCAATAGAAGAAGTGTTTTTAATGCAAAAAAAGTCAACCTTCAAATAATTATGTTCAGTTATGCACTCAATACTTGGTCGGGAATCCTTTTGCAGAAATGACTGCTTCAATGTGGCGTGGTATGGAGGCAATCAGCCTGTGGCACTGCTGAGGTGTTATGGAGGCCCAGGGTGCTTCGATAGCGGCCTTAAGCTCATCCAGAGTGTTGGGTCTTGCGTCTCTCAACTTTGTCTTCACAATATCCCACAGATTCTCTATGGGGTTCAGGTCAGGAGAGTTGGCAGGCCAATTGAGCACAGTACTACCATGGTCAGTAAACCATTTACCAGTGGTTTTGGCACTGTGAGCAGGTGCCAGGTCGTGCTGAAAAATTAAATCTTCATCTCCATAAAGCTTTTCAGCAGATGGAAGCATGAAGTGCTCCAAAATCTCCTGATAGCTAGCTGCATTGACCCTGCCCTTGATAAAACACAGTGGACCAACACCAGCAGCTGACATGGCACCCCAGACCATCACTGACTGTGGGTACTTGACACTGGACTTCAGGCATTTTGGCATTTCCTTCTCCCCAGTCTTCCTCCAGACTCTGGCACCTTGATTTCCGAATGACATGCAACCACTGAGCAACAGTCCAGTGCTGCTTCTCTGCAGCCCAGGTCAGGCGCTTCTGCCGCTGTTTCTGGTTCAAAAGTGGCTTGACCTGGGGAATGCGGCTCCTGTAGCCCATTTCCTGCACACGCCTGTGCACGGTGGCTCTGGATGTTTCTACTCCAGACTCAGTCCACTGCTTCCGCAGGTCCCCCAAGGTCTGGAATCGGTCCTTCTCCACAATCTTCCTCAGGGTCCGGTCACCTCTTCTCGTTGTGCAGCGTTTTTTGCCACACTTTTTCCTTCCCACAGACTTCCCACTGAGGTTCCTTGATACAGCACTCTGGGAACAGCCTATTTGTTCAGAAATTTCTTTCTGTGTCTTACCCTCTTGCTTGAGGGTGTCAATGATGGCCTTCTGGACAGCAGTCAGGTCGGCAGTCTTACCCATGATTGCGGTTTTGAGTAATGAAACAGGCTGGGAGTTTTTTTTTAAAAGCCTCAGGAATCTTTTACAGGTGTTTAGAGTTAATTAGTTGATTCAGATGATTAGGTTAATAGCTCGTTTAGAGAACCTTTTCATGATATGCTAATTTTTTGAGACAGGAATTTTGGGTTTTCATGAGCTGTATCCCAAAATCATCAGTATTAGAACAATAAAACACCTGAAATATTTCAGTTGGTGTTTGTGGCGAACAGGACGGCCGAGGGACGTGAGAGAACGGCGCGAGGCCGGTGGTGCGATTGCTAATGAGCAACACCTGAGAAGCACACCGGTCTCGCATCTCTCACGGAGGAGCGGAAGCATAAAGGAGGAGCGACGACGTTGATGATCGAGAGAGGAACAGGCCTGTATTTTAGTTGTTTTGTTTTTGTATTTTACTTTAGCCAGCAGTCGTCCGCGAGGGGCTGCTGGCAGTTATATTTATTTTCGGTAGCCAGCAGTCGTCCGCGAGGGGCTGCTGGCGGTATTTTCGTTTGTTTGTTTTATTTAAATAAACTATATTTTAATTGTTCGCCGGTTCCCGCCTCCTTCTTCCCTGAACATTGCTACCACTGGTGCCGAAACCCGGGAAGAGGGAGGAACGCGCTGTCAGAGAGTCCTCGCCGATGTGGGGAATCCGCGGTGCCATCGAGCATGGTGCGCGAGTCGCCGCCGCTCGCCGTGGGCCGGAGCCTGCTGCCATCCGCCGAGCGAGGGGAGGAGCAGGGAGCGGGGGACTCGCGGCCACGGACGCTCGAGGCGGTGCGCTGGAGTGAGTTGCCGGTGGGACGGTTGAGCTCGCTGCCGGCCGCCTGGGTATTGGAGGGGCGGCTGCCATCCGGGAGGGAGAGGAGGAGTCGCCGCCGCTCGCCGTGGGCCGGAGCCTGCTGCCGTCCACCAGTGAAGGGGAGGAGCAGGGAGTGGGGGACTCCTCCCGTCTGCCCAAGGCACCCGAGGAGCCGTCGCCGTCCACCGGGCGGCGGAGGAGCGTCGAGCCGTCCACCGAGGGCTACCCAGCGTCACCGCCAGGCACCGCGGAGGAGATCGCCTAGCTGGTGGGGGACCAGATGGCAGCGGGTTGTGGGAACCGGACCAAGTTTTTTTTTTTTTTCCTCTCTCCCCTCTCTCGATCTGTCGCTCCTCATGCTTCCGTCTCCGTTTCCCTCGGTTTGTCTGTCCATACTCCCCAGGGATCACCGCCGCCGGGGGGGGGGGAGTAGGCACAGGCTCGTGGGTACCCCCCGGCCTTTTTGTTTTATTTTAAATAAATTATATTTTGATTGTTAAAAAAAAAAAAAAAAAAAAAAACTTGGTCCGGTTCCCACAACCCGCTGCCATCTGGTCCCCCACCAGCTAGGCGATCTCCTCCGCGGTGCCTGGCGGTGACGCTGGGTAGCCCTCGGTGGACGGCTCGACGCTCCTCCGCCGCCCGGTGGACGGCGACGGCTCCTCGGGTGCCTTGGGCCGACGGGAGGAGTCCCCCACTACCTGCTCCTCCCCTTCACTGGTGGACGGCAGCAGGCTCCGGCCCACGGCAAGCGGCGGCGACTCCTCCTCTCCCTCCCGGATGGCAGCCGCCCCTCCAATACCCAGGCGGCCGGCAGCGAGCTCGACCGTCCCACCGGCAACTCACTCCAGCGCACCGTCTCGAGCGTCCGTGGCCGCGAGTCCCCCGCTCCCTGCTCCTCCCCTCGCTCGGCGGATGGCAGCAGGCTCCGGCCCACGGCGAGCGGCGGCGACTCGCGCACCATGCTCGATGGCACAGCGGATTCCCCACATCGGCGAGGACTCTCTGACAGCGCGTTCCTCCCTCTTCCCGGGTTTCGGCACCAGTGTAGCAATGTTCAGGGAAGAAGGAGGCGGGAACCGGCGAACAATCAAAATATAATTTATTTAAATAAAACAAACAAACGAAAATACCGCCAGCAGCCCCTCGCGGACGACTGCTGGCTACCGAAAATAAATATAACTGCCAGCAGCCCCTCGCGGACGACTGCTGGCTAAAGTAAAATACAAAAAACAAAACAACTAAAATACAGGCCTGTTCCTCTCTCGATCATCAACGTCGTCGCTCCTCCTTTATGCTTCCGCTCCTCCGTGAGAGATGCGAGATCGGTGTGCTTCTCAGGTGTTGCTCATTAGCAATCGCACCACCGGCCTCGCGCCGTTCTCTCACGTCCCTCGGCCGTCCTGTTCACCACAGTGTGCAATGAATCTAAAATATATGAAAGTTTAATTTGTATCATTACATTATGGAAAATAATGAACTTTATCACAATATGCTAATTTTTTGAGAAGGACCTGTATATTATTTTTCCTGTAATTTCTGCTTTACTCGTTTCCCATAATATTGATGGTGAAGTCCCTGCAGAGCATTTCCAGAGAGAAAGCCCACTCTTTCCTAATAAAACTGTTGAAGTCAGAGTCATGAAGTAGTGAGGAATTAAGTCATGTTGTCACACACTGCCAAAACATCAGGTTTTACTTTAAAAGAGCCTGAGATTGCGCAACGCTGAGCTTTTCACAGCTCCATGTTTACTCTTTCCAGGTATTAGTCACAAATAGATTAAGTCACTTGAACACTGATGCCTCACATTCCTGGTACGTGATAGGTGTGCACTTGGTCAACCCATACACAGATGGGTCTGCTAGCGCTGGTCTTATCCACCTGTTTGTTTTGTCCTGCCAAGATTCAAGCACTATCACTGTCTGGCCCTCCACAGTTACAGCTGTCACGAGCCTCCAGCGTGTCAGGCATGCATGTGGTCAGAGGAGCTAAAGAGGGCAGAGTCTGAGCTGGCCGAAACAGAGACGGCGTATTCCACTGATGAAACGCAGCCTGGCTGTAATAGGACAGAAGGAAACATCTGCAAAGGAGTAGACCAACGAGATGAGCAAGAGAGCATGCAGAGATGTGAATCATAAAGAATTCCCTTTAATTATGTTTTATTAATAAAGTTTGGGAGGAGCCCGTTCAGATAATCAGTGCAAGGGGGCCTACACAACAGTTTTACTGCATCCCTCCTCCACCACAACTCCTCGCTCTCAACTAAACTAGTTTGGGACCAATTCCAAGCTCAGAGCCCTCCCCCCAAACAGCATGCCAAATACGCATATTTCATTCAATTATGTAAGTGTGAACTCTTGAAATGATTGAATAGTTCACCCAAAATAAAAAGATTTCTGTCATCATTTACTTACCCTCATGATGTCCCAAAATGAATTTCTTCAGTGAAACACACAGAAAATATATGTTGAATAAGGGTGGTGTTCAAGCAAATTCAAGCTTTCATTGTATGGGTAAAAGGAAAATAATATTTAAAGGACATTTTAAAATATTTTGAATATAATATGTAGGTTTTGAAAGATGTGAGGGTGAGTTTCTGAACTTCTTTTAAAGCCCAATAGTGTGATAAATTGTACAAAATATTTTCAAATTTTATTCAATACTGACAAAATTAACCACAAAAATTATTCTTTTTCTGTCAAAAATGGAGTCCTATGATCAATCAGATCCGAAAAGAAATACAAAATCTGTGCTAATTGAAAGAATACAAGCTGGGAAAACGATTAAATCTAATATTTAGTTATAATAGTGTAATGGGAGACTTAGCAGTTGAAAGGCCGGTCATTTTTGATGGGGAGCAGGTAAAGGGTTTTGAACACAGGGTTAAATCTATTTTTGATTCACTAAAAAGAAGGATTTCATATGAGTCATTTATCCAATAATTGGACTATTATGGTTGCACTGCATTTTTTTTTAATTCACTAAAAACAAATGATTCATAAGAGTCATTAGTTTGAGAATTTGACTACAGGTTGTGCTGTATATTTTTGATTCACAAAAAAAGAGACGACTCATAGGAATTCGACTGGAAATAGAAGTCTAAAAAACGTAAAAGAAACAACTCATTAGATTAATTTGCTCGTGATCGGACTACACTGGTTACACTGTATTTGAAATCACAAAAAAAAGGATTAGAGTAATTTGTTTAAGAATTAGACTAGGATACATTGCTTGCCATGTATGTTTTGATTCACCTAAAATAACAATTCATAAGAGTGATTCATTCAAGAATCAGACTACATAGGTTGCACTGAATGTTTCTGATTCACTAAAAATAACCAACACATTGGGAATACAATGATTTCTCTGCATGCTTTTGATTTTCTAAAAAGGCCCAGTTTATCAGCGTCAGTCGTTTGGGAATCAGAAGATGTCCGTTTTGCGATGTTGATTCATTTTCAGTGTTGCCGTGCGGTTGAATAAGCAGTGTGGTAAATGCTGCCAGGGTATTTGTACAGTACAATACTCCCTTGGCAAAAGAATGGAAAAACGGAAGCGGTTCTAAACAAGACCTGGATCTCCGTTCCCAACCCTAAAGAAGAGAGCGTGGGGAGAGAGATGGAGCTCTGGATGTCTGCCATGCGAGCAGATGCTGCACACAGGAGCACCTGGGTCTAGTCTAACCTCCCCGTGCACAGATGAGCCAAAGAATCACACTTCTGAAACCCCCCTGAACCAATGATAATTATCCTATATCGTATTTATAGCCCTTTTCGTTCATTGGCAGCTCCCAAGGTAATTTCCATTGTGGGAGGAAATTTATACCTGCGTTGCATGGCAACTGTGTTAAGCAAGAATGCAATGTAATGGGAGGCATTTCTTGTAGACCTTTGATTACAGAGGGCTAAGTTGAAACACCCCGATAGCACAACATCTCAGAGATGTCTATTTGATGTCTGCATTTTTTAGAGTGTTTGCTCATCTTCAATACGTCTCTAGCTACGTCTCTTTAAGATGTCGTATATAGCCATTTAGAATATGTCTTTAAGATGTTTATGAATGTAAAACTTCCTTTTCTAAGACGTTTATTGGATGTTTTTACAAAGCAGATGCTTTCCAGAATAACACATCTTTAGCAGACATCTTAGTTAGTTAGTAACTGTCCAGTAGACAGTTAGTTTAACCAGTTAGAAATTTGCTACAGGGATGAAATCTCTACCAACATTCCCACCATCCACCTGAGGTGACAGTAGAAGTACGTTTCTGTGTACAAATATGAAGGATTTACAGGACAAAACACAATTAATAATATAATAAAAAAATTTGATGTACAAAAAACACTTTAGTCTTCTGGTTTACCATTTGATTTGAAATCTTGGTTATCGGACAAGACAATAATCTGATTCAGCAAATTGTCTTGTGTGATCTGATTTACTGATTTTTTTATTAATTGCCTAATAAACAAGCAAATGAAAGAAGAAAAAAGAAAGAAAGAAAGTCTAGGAATATCATGAACCACAAAGATTAAACAAAACAGGACAATGTATGAAATATAGTTTAGGGATACATTGTATATTTCAAAGAATCCTTCATTCGTAGCCAAAAAACAGACAGCAAAAAAAGCCAGCTCCAGTCTCTGTTATATTTATACCACAATTCTTGCATAACATTGTAAATTATACTTTTATTCTCTATGATTCTGATTAGTCAGACACCGACATAATGTTTCACATTCACCACTGAGAGTGTGTATTGCACAAAGTGTGTTTGCTGTAAAAGAGCCTCTCAGTAGTAAGGATTTTAGTGTTTCCCAAAGTTTGTTCAAATTCCAGGTTGGTTGTCCAGGTTGCCAAGCCTTATAAGATGCTGCCAGCTCTCAAACCCTCAAATGCCCTTGGCAAAGTGAAATTCTTAGAGCAGAAGCAATAATAGAGTGTGCAGATGATGAATTCATAACACCTGTTTCACTGGTGTCTTTCAAAACAACCCCCGCTACGTTTGAGGCTAACAGGATAACTTACTCAAGGTGTTCTTTTGAAAGAGAAACTGGCCACATCTGGAGCTGGTTAACCTTCTTAACGTCACGCAAATTAACTCATACGGTGTAATATGAATCCTTTGAAAATACACGTGCATTTATTAGCAGATATTGCACTAGTGATTCATACAGGAAGCAATCATACTGTGTTATAAATATTATGTAACTTAATCTCATTAGCAAATGTATTCATATGTGTAATGTTCAAAAATGCAGTCAGTATGACTTTTATTGTGCAAGGACACATTAAGTTGACCAAAATTAGACTTGCATCCTGAGAAAAATCATTAAATCTTGAAAAAAGGTGAATCAGAATGATTTCTGAAGGATCATGTGACACTGAAGACGAGTAATGTTGAAAATTCAGCTTTGCCATGAAAAAATTACATTTTAAAATCTATTCAAATAGAAAAGTTATTCAATCATTTCTCAAAATGTTATTTTTTACTGTATTTTTTAATCAAAGATTACTTCAGTATATTCAATGCCATGAAATTTATTTATTGCATTTGAATTTAACTAATTTGACATGACTCAAACCAAAAATATCTATAGCTACAAAAGTGAAACGCAAAATAAAAAAAATAAATAAAAAAAGAATAATATAAATATAATATAACATATACATTTTTGATACTGTCAGTCCATCCAAATAGGAAGTTCCAGCATATACTATCCAAACATACAAAAATGTAAACGTTACATACAAATTTTACTAATGAGATCAGGCTGTATTATCAGATATCACAGTTTTATCTCATGACCCATAAATATACAAATATTTAATATACATTATATTTATGGTAGCATGAGCCTCAGATCTACAAATCATTAGAAAGGTGCGTCAAAAAGTGTCAAGAAGTGACATCAGAAGAACAGTCAATGTTTCATGAAGGAGTCTTCTGCATTATTCACTATACTTTCATCTTTTATGGAAATATGTCATCATATGCTCAAAGATTTAAAAGAAGTTGTCAGTGAGGTTTGTGAGAAGCATCGGTCACACCGAGCGGCATCTTGTGACCTTCTGATAAAAGGAGCCCTTTATTCATTTGGACGGGTGTCTAATGAGATTGTGAGAGGTTGTCACATTTGTCAGATTTAAGGCTCATGCCTTGCTCATGGGCTCATGCTAAAAGCTTTCCCGCAAACAAGCTTGTGTATATATTATTGAAAATCCTTTCTGTGACTTGCACGCTTCTTTGTGGGTTATGTCATCAATTTTTTTTAGAAAACAAGTCACATATTACCCTTGGTCTATGAACATTCTAGTGTTTCTCTGAGTAAGCATTGTGAAAATGTGAAAAATGAAAATAACCTCGCTAAAAATAACCACAGGAAGACCCTTGTGGTACAGTGGTAGATTACACAAGGGGCAAGGCAAGTTATTTTACTGCACATTTCATGCATAATGGTAAAAGCAAGTGCTCAACAGAGGCATAGTGAAGAAAAAGAGAAATAAATATATCAAGAAATAAAGATTAAAATCATTTAAGAACATAAAATGAGTAAGGAAAGAAATAAAAGGAAAAAGTAAATAAATATGTAATTTTTAATATTTGTGTTATAATATATATAATATATTATATATATATATAATAATTTATAATAATTAATGTTTTATATAATATACAGAATTAAATATAATATAACATATATAAATATAATATAAAAATAATTTGTTTAAATAAAAATAAATAAAAGCATAAAATAACTACAAAGCAGATTTTTTTTTTAATTTTTAAAATGAAAAGATTGCTGTAAAATTGGACAAAACAAAAAGGATTAAAAAGGATTAAAAAACACATAAACTGAAATAAAATACTGCAGTGAAATCAGTAAAGTGCAGCTGAATTGTTTACCCCAGGAGCAAATATTGACACCAGAGGGATTTCAACTTCTATGGCTCCACACTGTATGAAAACAGACATTGCATAGCTTCCATAGCAAGGACAATTGTTTAGCAGCGCGTCATTAAGGCTCTAGACTGTCAGTTGCTGTCATTTTGTGATCTGCCAAATGCTTTCTAATGTTGTAAAGGAAACACCAGAGAAAGAATGTCATCAGAATGTACAGTTGACATCAAAGTGTGTTAACATCAGCCAGAGTCTAGCGGAGCTGTGATGACAGATGAGTGGGCCACTCCGCTATGGGATGTTCTCTCTGCCAATTCACAAAAGCCTCTTGGCACAGGCACGACAAAAGATGCCCTAAAAGATGAAGAGATAGTCCTCTCAATCACTGTTTGTTGTCAGAGAAGCAAACTTTGTAAAGTAGGTTATATGGTGGCAAGTCATGAGAGATCGTTTGCAATTATTGATCTGTCTATAATTCTGTCTGTCTGTCAATCTGTCTGTCTATCTATATAGGAGTGTAACGGTTCACTGTAAAAAATCGAACTGTACCGTTCTCCACCCACGGTCCGGCATGCACTTGCACCACGGTCCATCTCAAATCTGACGACACATAAGCATCTATAATATGGTTTGTTAAAAATAACAAAGCATAAAACAGACAGACAGAGTCAGGCTAATGAATGTTTCTGTTGATGGATACTCATTCTGGCTTCCCCTAAACTTTGTTCAATGCGAGTGCTGTATGGTCTAATATGACAAGTCATTTATGTCGTCATCATCGTTGATACCTCACAAGCGCAGGTAGACCTGAACAGCACACGTTGCTATCTGTGTTTAAATTAAACTCATTTAAGCCTTGCCAATTTAAACATTCAAACAAGACACCAAAGAGAACTCAGGCACATTCTGTGAGAAGATTTGTGTGCGCACTCATCCGAAGCGCGCACACGGAAAGCCGCGTCTCATACAGCACACAGATATTGAGCTCTCTTTCAAGTCTTGCACTTAAATGAACAAATTCACACAAAAACATGCCCGCCTTGGCGAGAATCCTAGCAAACATAGAAGGTTATGTCTTAAGTGAAAATAAACAGTTGAGAAAGACAGTGCATGTGTACAGTATCAGTATTGGACCTGTGTATTAAAGTGACAGCAGCCTAATATTCCTGTATATGTTTTTAATGTTAATCAAAGGACAAAAGACAAGGAAATCACTCACTGCTATTGACTGAATAGGTTTTGTAACTTAAATAATGATTAATCTTTATGTAATTTATACAGTGAAGAGTATATGCAATGTTGTTTTACATTTGGTTACTTTATTCAATTTATGTGGCTGAAAACTACTGCTTCTGGAGATACATGAAAAACCTCAAAAGCACTGTTTATTTTAGTTGTATCTTTGCTCTAATGTATTTATTTGGGCCGTTCCTTGTAGTTAGATTATTTGTTCTTGTTATTTTCTTTCTTTTTTTTACAGTAGTCCTTTTTTCCCTGAACATATCACATACCAAACTGTACCGAAACTGTGACCCCAAAACTATGATACAAATCGAATCCTGAGTAATTTGAACCATTACACAACCCTACTATATATCCATCCATTCATACATCTTTCTACAGCCTAATATCACGCATGAATTGAATGAATGAAGCCATTTGGAATATCGGACAGAATGTCAAATACGCTAGACTGCGACTCTGACATCCCAGGCCATTTCCATACTAAATGTTTAAGCGGCAGGTCTGCCTGAGGCAACAGAGCACCGTGAGGAGGCCTTAAATACCTTGTCAGATTCAAAGAATCTCATCGTTAACCTGGAAACACCTGCCCAGAGCAAAGTCACTTCAAGTCTCTCCTCAAAAAAAAAAAAAAAAGGCCTGTTCCAGGACCGCCAGCAGGCGCACTGAGAAAAACCAGCTCTGACAGCATAGGAATACAAGGTAAAGCACACTGAGATGCACTTTGATCTTTGTCCCAGTCTTTAGAGCTCTAAATGCAACAGAGCTCAATTAATTTCTTGCACTGTAACCTGTTTTTGGTTATGTAAATGTGCGCTGTAAAAAAATAATGACAACACATTCACAACACAAGTAATGTTGCAATAGCCCATTCATTTTGGGCTTAAGTAAGAATAGTTTATTCCCTTTTTATCGTATTCTCATGGTGACTTCAAAATCAACTGCTGCAGAAGAATCATTAATAGTTTTTTTTTATTGTCTATTATATTTTTATACACCCTAATTAGTATTTTCCAAAATCCACAATGCTGTCAATCAACAGACAACAGTACTATATAGATGGCTATATTGACAAGTTGGCAAAAAAAAAAACATTAGAGCTGTTTGAAAATCTACTCTATTAACTTTTATAATAAATTGATGAAGAATGTTGAAACACGACTGAATTAGCCTACTTATTTCTAGATGTTAAGTCCTAGAAAGATAACATGAAGACAGAAAACTTTGGTTCATGACTGACATCTAGCGGTTGAAATGAGACCTAGAGTTATTTCTCAAAATAAAAGCGTTTTTTTCTTCTGAATTTATGCTTTGAGCAAATGAAAACATTATTAATAATAATGACTACCTTTTAATAATTATTTAGTAATTTAATTTAATAACTAAACATTTTTAATTACATATACAAGATCAAGACCACAAGTGATTTTTTTTTTTCATTGCTGTATGCTGTCAGTAGCTAATAAATTACTATAGGTGGCACCATTTCACCAAGCTGGACTAACAAATCACCTATTCATTTCAATCAAACTTAAATTAGGGCTATTAAGTTAATGGTTTTGACGTGTGTGTTGTGAAGTTTTGTTTGAAGTTGTGTTGTCCATTTGCTCTCAAAATATGTATCGCATGTCATAAATAAATATGGGCTTTTTTTTAAAGTAAACTTATACAACTTATAAATCAGTTTTCAAAAGGACCCATATTAAGTAGACGATTGCCTGTTACCACACGAGACTAAGAAGACTGAGGGAGACGTTGCAGGTGCCCAAATTGAGATTTCTTCATAGGCTCCTGCTGAGGCTTCTATGAGACATTAAAAATAGTCAGTGATAATGAAGTTAGTGTAAAATCACATTGAATTTAAATTACCTTCTGTCTGGATATTTAATAGCAGGGTACAAATCTTCTGTGATGCCAGTCAGTGCATTTTTTATCTGCTATTATGAGAGGAGTGATACAATATAGTTAAATAAGATGATAAAGTTTTTCCTTTATACAAGATAGGGTTTATTCACACTCAGATCTCAGTAATAGACTATTATTATTATTATTTTTCAGAATGCCCACCTCTGAACTAAAATGTAATATGGGTCGGTCTATAATTTAGTACATTTCATGTCCATTGATGATAGTTTTTTTTTAAATAATTTTTTTCAGAAATATCATATTTTATCCATTAAGAGAATGCATATTATAAGCTCACACCAATATTTTATGCACTGTTTTTTAGTTGGCTTGAAATTGCCTTCACAGTTTACAGTAAATTACAGTTTTTGCAATGTCCATTTTTTAAAGTGAGTGGGTCTAAAATGTTTAAAAATAACTAATAAAAAAAGTTCAATCAAGATGATCTACATTCAGTTTATTTATATTAGCTAAATACCTTAGAAATTTAAATTTAATTTTCATTCAAATAAGAAAATATTTAATTTTATTAATGTCTGCAAAAATTATGTCAACTATGTTCCTTTAATGTGTTTAGTCCAAAGAAAAAGTGTTTAAAATAGAAGCGTGGTTTATTAAGTAAAGTAGCCTAAACTCAGGTAATCCAATACGAAGAAACACAAACAAACAGCATAGAAAGTACAAACTATAACGGACAATGAACTGAAGGAAACTTAAATACACAATAATAGAGCTCAAAGACTAACAGGTGTGATAGTTAAACTAGTATCCATGACAACTGGGAACACTGGAAAGGTAAAAAAAAAAGGCTACGTTCAGACTGTCAGTCCAAATCCGATTATTTGTGAATCCATTTGAATTCACTTAAATTATTTACGTTCACGCTGTGTATCGCAATTGTTCAGATCCGATTTTTGTGTCCATGGCAATCTTTCTTTTTTTCTGGAATATCTGCATTGGTTTCTATGGCAATGACGTTGCGATTGTATGCATAGGCCTACGTCAAAAACAACAACCGCAACATGGAGCTGTTGCAATACAGATGTTGTCTTATTTACAGCATGACAAAGACAACACGATCTCATAAAAATGCATTTTTTTTTTATTTTTTTTTGCGTGCATATGCTTCGCAATGTAAACTAGTAGGATTAGGGCGTGGAGTGCGTGCGTATTACACGCCATAAAGTGCGTATCATATGCACGCGAAAACTGCGTATGATAGCCTATAGCATACACGCAAAAACTATTTTTAGAGTGTAAATGGCACGAGAAATTAAATTCGTGGTATAGATATGCGGTTTCATGAGACCGTGCTCATAAAGCTTGAAACGGATTTGTAAAAAAAAACAAATCGCATTTCGAGTGCATTTCAAATATGATCGGATTTCAATCGGATTATGCACAGAAATTGGATTTGGACTGACAATGTGAACGTAGCCTGAGAGAAACAAAAGGCTCTGTTTACATAGTGCATTTTCGGTTCACACTGTCGTTTTATAGGCTACTGGCGTTTCCACTGCGTTTCAGAAACAATCTTTGTCCACACTACACGACCAAAAACACGTCACATGAAACGTTCACGCACACTGGACGTGCAGTACAAGTGTAAACAGTTGCCTCTTGCATGTAGGCAGCTGTAGTATTATAAATTGCAAAACACACAGAGATGTAAATGATATCTCTTGCCAGGGGTCCTATGCCGTGGAAAGGTTGTGTCACAACCAGGAGAGGCATAAACCAACAAAAGTTGCTAAGCGATCCTTATCCCCATGGATAAGAATATGAAGGCCTCTCCCCTGAGATGCCGATGTCTTACATGCAGCAGTGAACCCCACGTTACTGGAGAGAGGCTAAGAATGAAGGCTCCTGGATTGTTTTTCACATCATATGCTTCTCCTCATGGGACTCTTCCATCAGTGTACAGTATAACCATGTGCTCAATTCTTATCTTGGAGGTGACAAAAACAGAACGTGAATGCTGTAGATCAGTGTTTCATTACTTTTCTTGTCTTATGTCCACAGGGCCATCATCAGGAACACTTTAACAACTTCTTTACTAATGCAAACTATATAGAAATTAGCTCCTGTTAACTCACATTTGTCACAGTCTCACTTTGGACTTTGTTTTCAGTTTGCACCGTTTTCCACTCTTAAGTTAGTTGTCATGGTTTCTGATTAGTTCTCATTTAGTTCAGTTGTGTGTTGTTAATTATTCTCATTTTCTTGTATACTTAAGTCCTCTGTGTCTGTTCATTTGCTGTCAGGTAATCTTTTGTAACATTATAAATGTATGTCACTTTTGATCAGTTTAATGTGTCCCTGCTGAATATAATTAATTTATTTAAAAAAAAGAAAAGCTAAAAAAGCTATTCTGACCTGACTGATACTCACTGGCTGAATCCGAAATCGTCTCCCTCAAATAGGGCGTTATTTAGTCAGCCATTTGGTGTCCGAAACCATAGTGGACATTATTGAGTGCACTTATTCAAACCTACATTGCACTACAATTACGAATGTGCAACAGATGCACGTTCAACCAGAGAATGTCTAATATGGGGAGAACTTCCACTCTCAGTAAACTTCCAGGTTCTGAACTGGTTGCAGTTCCACTCTGGTTCCATATGAGGGCGCTCACAGAACGAGTGCAGAATGAATGGAGGTCTATGGAGCTACACCCCTCAAAAGCCACTTTTCTCAGGAAATCATTTTTTGTCTAGTAATTTGATGTTTTCGAAAGGAGATGCAAAGAAATTACACATTGCTGGGTGTTACATTTTCTTAGAGTCACTAATTTGCTTTAAAAAGTCTTTTAAAATGTCAATGACATCATACACATTGTACGACCAGAGATACTGCTTTATGGCAATCCTTCAGTCAATTTGGTGCTTTCGCGCTCTGCACTTTCTTTTCTCTCGAGGCATCGACAACACTGACACAGGTAAATAAACGTGCTAGAAGAGTTAAGTTTTTTTAGGAGAGTTAAAGGTACTTAGAACGTGCTTTTGCAGCGTTGAGCATTGTAGCCAATCACAGACATGTCTGTTGAACACATCGGCCAATCAGAGGCGTTTAAACGAGTCGCGTGTTGAAGATGTGTTTTGCGCGAGCTCACCGAGTTCTACACTTTTCGCAAACCGGTCATTATTATTGGCAATAACCTTAAGATGCAAATAAGAGATTCACTGCAATGTTTTGATATTCTTGATGCTGCTCTGATTCACTCCATTACGCGCCGCTCTGATGACAAAAAGTTCAGCGGTCTAGATCATGAATGTCAAAATGAGTAATGAAGGCGGGGCTTACCGTTCATAGAAGGATGTTAACAGTGAACGAACGCCTGGTAATGTAAGTAGATCAAGATTTAATATTTGACAACTGTAATTATTTCACTAATATGCCTACAATAAGCCTTTCTTTTTCTTTATTCCCTTAAATCGCTTTTATAATCAATTCATTAATTTAAATAAAAATACCCAATGTTGGTTTGGACTAGCCCGATTATCCACTGACTTTAGAACCGCACCTATTTTTGTATCAAATTAAATGCTGAAACGTTCTCAAAGTGACTCATAGCAGCTCTGGAGATGACGCTCTTGTGTAAAGGCAAAAGGCTCATAAATTTTTACTCACGTAGGCCTATGGCGCCTATCAAAGAGAATGAAAGCCTGTGTCCGCCATATAAAACTATAAAAAAAGGTAGGCTAATTGTGACTTTTTAATCTCACAATTCTGACTTTAAAGTCACAAATACCTTTTCTTTTCTTTTTTGTATTCAGTGGCGGAAACGGGCTTCCATTACAAATGACATAGGCAAGCTACTAAACGTCTTAAACAATATTAATTTAAAACAGTTTAAATAAACTGACGAATAAAAAAGAACTGAAAAATTTAAACCTAGCCTCTTAACTTTGATTTTACAACTAGGCTACTACTGTATATTCGCGGATTCACTCGTCTCCCTGGATATGCGCGCTTTTGTGGGGGGAGAGAAAGAGAGAGCTGGTGCGCTCTGCCAAGAATTTCCCCGATGGTCTGACTGGATTCCGCGATTCCGTTCAGAAGGTTCCGGTCCGGTCTCATTTCTGAGGTTGAAGGTCGGGCCTACGTTGCTGGTATAGTCTGCAGAGGGTCTGGCTCGAAACTATTCCCTCCGCTTCACTTTAACATGCAGGGAGACGCACGCAATACACCGTGACGAATGAGCTTGGAACCATGGCAACAGCAGGGAACAAGCGGGTTGCCATTCTTCAGCTGTATGGTCAGAACGACAGTTTGGCTGACCAGCAGTGTGCTAACGGTGGGCCGGCAGCTTGATTCATTGTTGTGAATCATCTCAGTAGAGTAGGCCTAATGACCGTATTCATTTCAACACCTCCTTAGAACATGAGAAGTCCGGTACAAGGAGGGGGGGGGGCGGATTGGCTTTCTGTGACTCACGCTGGACACGGAGTAGCGGAAAAAGGTATCTTAAGGTTTATCAGTCATCCCCAACTCGTCACTATCAGACCGTCATGAGAAGATGTATTCTGACTCATGGTGAAGTGTAAGTACTTAACGTACCAAGGGCAGCACGTATCAGCGTAGGGACGCTTAAACAATGACGATACAGTGGGATAAGTTTCACGAGGCATGAGTATCAGGTGTGGGTTGTTTGTGGGCGGCAGCAAAGAGGAACATGTTATTCAAATAGGAACGTGATGCCTTTTATACTAACTTATATTACAATTGTGCTAATGCTTTAAAAGCTTATAGAAGCTCATCATACACACTGCACATTCACTCCTGACCATGAAATAATGTTTCAGTTCTGGAAATTAAACTGGGGAAAAAAGCCACTGATTTTCACTTTCTTTTCGAAATCGTAAATAAAACTAGCTATTGCTGTACATGTTACAAGAAAACATTTCAGTTCTACTTCAAAATTTCCCTTTAAATTCAATGTGTTAACTTTACTTGGGTGAATAGGCCTATTGGAAATGTCATTATTTTTCTGCTTTTTTTCAAATGGTTTAAATTATTTTTAATAATTTGTTACTCATTGTCATGGATCACAAGATGTTACAGGCCATGACAATATAATCTTTTATGTCAAAAGTGTCTTATATAGCTGAAAATCATGATTTCTTGTCTAAATTAGTCAGTGTATTTTATTTCACTCTTGGTAACATTTATTTTATAAAAGCCCTAAATAGTAATTCTCCCAATTTACATTAAATTGTTTAAAATTAACTTTTAAGTGAATTATTAAAATGGAATATGTTTTCAATAAGATATTGGAAAGAATTTCTGTTAGTGAACAGTTTTTTCCCCTTAACTTGTATCTCCAATACAATGTATTTCCGATTGTAGAATCACTCACTTGCTTTTTCTTTGTAATTGTTTGTGAAATTTACTTGCAATTTCAGAGTGAAAATGGTTTGTTAGATAGTGTTATCAAATTTGTTGTAAATTTGGAGTGGAAGCTCATTTTAAAGCAATATTCCTCATATTGGGATCCAAATTAAAACATTTTCTTTGACAAAGTGGAATCTAATTGTCAACTGTAACCAGTGACTGGATTTTGGAAGTATTTTTTACTATCTGCTTGTTAAGTCTGACGTCATTCGTTGCTAATATAATTTCACGGGGTGCTGTAGATCAAATCATTATCTTTATTTCCATAACAAAATCTCAGTTGCGCCAGACAGTGATTCATCTTTTCTGTATTGTTAAAATATTGGTGTCCGAGACTGCATGAGCCTGTGTAGGCCTACACAGTGAGTTTTTAAAAGCTTAGCTTAAATGTGCACTATAAATAAATAATTTGGTTTAAGATAGTATCCTCAATTGAAATTACAGTGGATGCTTGGACCCAGAAACAGTATTCGATACGTTACTTACGATGTTCTAGCATGTGGATAGGGATTCCATAAATATTCTTCTATAGATGTTATGCACCAGAGAAAGGAGGATGCAGCTGTCTTTAAAATTTAGTTTGAACTTCTGTTTTTGCAGTAGCTCTGTATATTTCTATGGCATCGCTGTCAAAGAGTAATTGAAGTGTATTTTCTTATTGTGGAGTTAAACAAAGTTATAATGAGCATTGTAATGACTGAAGCGAATATCATACATTTCAGGAGATCGGGAAGATTTTAAAACGAGCGGTTCATTCATAAATCCATAAGATCTTACCTTCATGCTGTGGAAAAACAAACCGGAAGACTGAACACAATAAGCGCAGCTCTGAAAAGGGGCGGGTCTACATAAGGTCTAGAATTTTAATCTTTGAACCAAACTAAACAATCTCTGAAAAGAATCAACTTTCAAAGCAAAAATCTGTAAACAAGACTGTATATTTAAACAGGGTCAGTGGACACTTTAGGGTTAATGAAAGGGGTCCTTTGTTCAGAAAAGTCTGAGAAGTCCTGCATTAAGGCATTAGGTGCTCTTTTTTCAGTGAGCAGAATTAAACTAGCTTCTCACATCTGCGGTTTGTGTGTATAAAGAAGTCCTCTTATAGACCCCACTGTGAGAGGTCATATCTGTGGGCAGAGAAGTACATGGACAGTACAGTCATTCAGTGAGTCACCAAGACCCCCTAATGTCCATTACGTCTTCTAGATTACAAACACTCCCCAACTCCACCGCCCACAACAGAAAAGATCACATTCAAGAACACAATGACATGACAAGTGTGACATTTTAGACCATATAGTTTTGCCAAAACAGTTCATGAGTAAAATTAATGCAATGTTACTGAAATACTACAGTTGCAACAAAAAATGTAAATATCACGGCACAACGTTGCAGTCTATGGGAGGTCAGAAAGCTTTCGAATTTCATCAAAAATATCTTAATTTGTGTTCTGAAGTTGAATGAAGGTTTAAAAAAGTTCATAAAGAGATCGTAAAACTAAGCCATATGAATTGAGTGGTTTAGGACAAATTTTCTGAAGAGACACGATGGCTTTTATTCACATACATAAACATTAATCAACGCACACATCAGTTGTGGTAAACGAAAGCTCAAGCATGTACCTTTGACGTGCAAGAACCAATGAGGTTAATTCTCGTGTTACGCAGTAGCCTATGTTTGAGCTTCTGCAAGAACCAATGAGGTTTGTTCTCACACGTCAAGCAGGTTCGGTTGAGCTTCTGTTTATGTCCTCTGATCAATGTTTAAATGAGAATAAAAGCCTAAATTAAATATGTTCATCATATAAAGTGATCGTGTCTCTTCAGGAAATTTGTACTAAACCACACAATTCATAAGGATTAGTTTTACAAACGCTTTATGAATTTTCTGAAGCGTCAAATTGTCAGTTGCATAGCTGTCTATGGAGAGTACAGAAACCTCTCAGATTTCATCAAAAATATCCTCAGTTCTGAAGATGAACTAAAGTCGTATGGGTATGGAATGACATGAGGGTGAGTAATTTATGAGATAATTTTAATTTTTGGGTGAACTATCCCTTTAATTTGTATTTAAATACACATGGATCTATTATATGCACATGTATATTATATACGAGTATGGTAATTTATATTGTATGCATTTACAGAAGTACATTATGCCATTATACCTCAAACTCGTTTTAATATGCGCAACTCAAGGTTCGTTGTGTGTGATGACATTTCAGAGTTGTTCTGAATTAACCTATTTTTTCAAGTGAAGTAGACTTATCCATTGATATCCCTTGCGCAGGGTCTAGGGAGCACTAAAGACCATATAGGAACCCTGTCGATTGGAGCGCAGCTCATGTTTAAAGGTGCAGTGTGTGATTTTAGCGACATCTAGCGGTTCGGTTGTGAGTTGCACTAATGGCTCCGCCCACTGCTCACCCCTCCCTTTCGAAGAAGCTACGGTGGCTAAAACGGGACAAACATATCGTCGACTGAGACAGCAAACGGGACAAACATATCGTCGACTGAGACAGCAGAGAATAGCCAGAGTAAGCCGAGAGTGTGTAACATTGTCACTGTTTCTGTACCACAGGCCATTATAAACCACATCATGGATAAAGTTTACAAAGCCATAGTCAGGTGAGGGTCTTAATATATAATATAATAATAGTAATCAGCTGATTGTCTCACAAACGTAACCAGCACATTTCTCCCCACATAGCAAACCCATAATACAGCGAGGGAGAAGAACCACATGAAACTATGAAACTAAATTTTTTTCTAACAGGGTAGTAAAAGTTTACCTGGCTAATATGAGCTGTTACTGTGGCTTAGCTGGTTAAAGCGTAAAGCCTTGTTTAAGCTCGGCGCGTCCGCATGAGCCCAAAGGTGCCCAAAAATGACATGATTGTAACAGCGCGTGCCTCCGCATCCCTTAGACACCATTTACTACACACAATAGGCTTTTTTTATCTGATTTTGAAAACTCTTCGTGAACGACGTAAAATGCTTCCAAGATCGACTTGTCACGATCGACGGGTTGGTGATTCCTGTAACATACTATTTTACGGTCAATGAAAAGAGTACTAATCAGCTGTCTCACGAAAGTAAGCAGCACATTTATCCCCACACAGCAAAGCCATAACACAGCGATGGAGAATAACTAAGTTACATGAAACAATCCAACTACATATTTTACAACACTGACAAGGGAAAGTCACTACTCATGGTGTCTATCTGGCTTCTAGCTTTCTGCGGCTTCTCTTTCAAGGTAGTGACGAAACGCGCTCTGTAGCGCTGTGTGTTCGCTGTCGGCTACGGTAGAAACATGACGTTACAATATGGCAACCTTCATAGAAGGGGATTCCCGCGCCTATGTAGATATAAGTGACTCATTCTAAGGTAATACAAACTTAACGGTTCATTAAGTAAGGTCTTGATACACCACTAAACACATAGTTATGGATCTTATATTGCATTTCTGTCAATAGATCCACAGAAATATTACACACTGGACCTTTAAGCTATCAATTTAAATGGCACATACAAAACATAGTTTTTTCCCCTTGACTTTGGCCATCTCTGATCTCCAGACATGTAATCATGTCTTCAACTAATTTCTTTATTCAAAGCACCTCAATGGCCCCATTTGCAGGAATGACAGGGCAATATTTGCTCGCCACTTACTGAAGCACTTAGGCACTGTGAAGAGATGTGAGACAGCCTTGTTAATATTCCACTCAGTGGGCAGACTCTTGTGAGGGATCACAGTAGATGAAGCACAGCGTTGTGTAAAAGTGATGCGCTGTGTCACTAACAGGGTTGCGGGATAATGAAGATGACTGCTCTCCTTGACAGTGTCCTCTCCATTCTTCCCTCCCTCTTGGGAAAAACTCCTCGCGTTTTCCTTTCCTCAGCACTAATCCGTGGAGCGTCTGGAACCCCCACGCTCTCCACAACCTGCAATTACAGTGGATATTACACTGAACCTGCTGAGAACTAAACATGGATCCCATTGATTGCAAAAACCACCATGTTCCCCAATTAGAACAATTGTTTCTCGCTACTCCTGTAAAGCCTTTTTAAGTGTTTCAAACAACATTCAGCTGAGCATGCAAGCTCAATTACCATTAAAAAAAGGATGTTTAGAAAACATTCTAAGCATAGTGCATAGGCAATGAGACATGCACATGGGGGCAATTACAGTGAACTTTTTAACTGTAAAAACATTCATTATCCCACGCTCCATTTACCCGCAAAATATATACATTTGATCTCACTAATAGGATTCCTCTGTTATAACTATAAAGGGACATTTCCAGTTCAGAAGAATAAACTAGCTAATTTTTCACCATCTCATGAAGGTCAAATAAATAGCAAAATGGTACCACTTTATTTCAATGGTCCAACATTCTACTTACTGTAAGTAACTTTTTCAACTACGTCAACTAGCGGTCAAGAGTATTAATAGACTGTCTGCTTAATACTGTATCTGCTAACACTTTATTTTGAAGGTCCCCTAACAGACATTCTACTGACTATTAAGACTATAACTTTGCAACTACATGTTAACTAATTCTAACCCAAACCCCAACACTTAACCTACATTCTACTGACAGCAGTCTACTACAGTCTACTGATGAGAGTTAATTGACATGTAGTTGCAAAGCTACTTTTAGTTAGTAGAATGTCTAAAGTGGACCATCGAAATAATGTGCAACCAAATAAATAAATAAATAAACTAAAAAATATGACATCAGTTTAATGTTATAATCTTTATTTTTTAGTGTGTAAATAGGAATTTAATTATAATATAAGTAAATGCAACTCATCTGAATAATTTTGAATAATTTTAAAGTTCCCTTTCAAGGGAACTTAGAGTTGCGTCAAACGCTGTGGGAACGCCCCTGCGTTGTGCGTCATGAAGCACGTATGGAATCAGTCCAATAGAGAGATGAAACGTCATAGGCGGGTGACGTCATCGACCAGGAACTATAAAAGCACCCCAAAACACAAGCGCATTAGCTTCTGTGCCTTCAGTCGCGCTACATGTGAATCTGTCCCTGTGTGATATTGTCTGTCTTACATACTCTGCACCACACAAACAATTTATATATATATATTGAGAGAATGGGGAACGAACAGCAGTTTAAGAAGTGTGTTACTCCCTGCCCGCTATTTAACGGGTGGGGATACACACGTTCTTTGTGTTGTTTGTTTGGGAGTGCAGCATGCCCAGTCTGCTCTCGAGGGAGCTGACTGTGAGCATTGCGAGCGTCTGTCGTTAAGGACGCTCCGCTCCCGCCGAGCGCTCTTTGAGGAGGGCGGTTCGGTGCGCACTCCCCACAGTTCGGGTCCCGCTTCTGTTGAGGCAGAGCAGCGGCGCTTATCGTGGGGATCGCAGATGGATCTCTCAGCGAGGGTTGAGACGGGCGCTGCCTTATCTCTCCCTTCACCTGTGAGATCCAGTGCCTCAGTCCAGAGTTCGGAAGCATGCGCTGCGGTTTCTTCCGCTCGGGTTGAGGCACCAACACTGCAACTATCCAGTTCTGAGGAGCTGGATGTTGTTAGTGTTGAGGGAGATGTGGAGGATTCGCCACCCCACAATCCCGAAAGTGATGAGTTAATGGAGGTATTAACAAGAGCTGTTGATAAACTCAGTATTGAGTGGTCAGTGACTAGACAGGAGTCAGTTTCTAAATCTAAATTAGATGAGAGATTTTTGCCGTCATGTGTGCAGCCTCCACGCTGGTGTCTGCCGTTCTTTAACGATCTCCACACTGAGGTGTCGAGATCGTGGAAGAAACCGGTTTTATATAGAATATTTAGTCCCCGTACATCTACATATTCTAATATAATGGGGGCTAAATCATATGGTTATGGCGCTTTGCCTCGCGTGGAAGAGTCGCTCGCGAGCCATCTCTCCCCTGAGGCGGCGTCATCTTTTAAGACACCGGTATTACCCACCAAGCCCCTCAGAAATACATCTGCTTTGGTGGGTAAACCGTATTCGGCTGCAGGTCAGGCTGCGTCATGTCTGCATACAATGTCAATCTTGCAGGCATACCAGGCTGACCTGCTAAGGGACGTGAGTGAGAGTGAGGAAGTCAGTACTGACGTAGTTCGAGAACTGCGTCAGGCTGCTGATTTATCCCTGCGCAGAAAGACATCTTTGGTTAAATCAAACAAATATGAAAGAGAAAGAAAAAACGTTTCTTTTAGATGCTCCTCTCTCTCCAGAAAGAATTCCAGGAAGAGAAAAAACGAGCTGCAGCTTTCAAAAAATTTCTTCCTTTAAAAATTCACGTCTCTGGGGCTGCTGGGCGGGAGCAGCCCTGGCCGTTTTTTCAAGCTCATCCCATAGGGCGCAGCAGAAGCAGAGTGTCGCGTCTCGTGCTCCCCCTGCTGGACAGTGGGCTCAGGTGCGGCACTCTCAGCCGAAGACTTCTAGCAATAGACCTGATCTGAGGACAGTGTTATTGTCTAAGAAGGCTTCGGCTAAGAAGAAGTCCTGACGCCGAGGCGTTCAGGATGCTGAGGGTGGTCCCCACCGAGGCAGAAAAGAGTTCACCTCTCTTTACGGTGCCCATTCTTCCTTGGTGCCCTCAGGGGGCCGTTTTGCCAACCCCGCCTTTATGCCGGGGCGTAGACGGTCCCAGCGAGCACTTTCCCGAGGGACGCTCGCTCCCTCTGAGGAGGGTCTCAGAGCAGTCAAACCAGTCGTTCCCTGCCGGTGCGCCGTTACAGGGCGCTGTGTTTGCTGCTCAAGTTGTACCAGAGGCCAGTCTCGAGAGACTGGTACCCTTAGTAGATTTTCTGGCAGAGTGGAAAAACCTTCCAAGAATATCTCATTGGGTCCTGCAGACAGTAGAAAAGGGTTATGCTATCCAGTTCAGGTGTCGTCCACCGAAATTCAGAGGGGTTCTGCACACAGTGGTGGGCCCAGAGCAGGCTCTGGTAATGGAACAAGAGGTGAAAACGCTCCTTCAAAAGGAGGCTATAGAACGGGTTCCTCCTCCCAGTTTGGAGTCAGGTTATCACAGCCGATATTTCATTGTTCCGAAGAAGGATGGGGGGGTTGCATCCAATTTTAGACCTTCGCCTTTTGAATCGCTCGGTATGGAAGCTAAAATTCAAGAGAGATCACTATCAAGCAAATCGTGTCTCAAATCAGATCCGAGGACTGGTTTGTCACGATAGATCTAAAGGCGGGAAGTTCCTGATGTTCGCCTTCAGGGAAGAGGCGTGCCAATACAGGGTTCTTCCGTTTGGCCTAGCCTTATCTCCCCGCACTTTCACGAAATGCATGGATGCGGCATTAGTGCCTCTGAGGCTTCAGGGCATTCGTATTCTCAATTATATCGATGATTGGTTGATTTTAGCTCAGACGGAGCAAATTGCGGTTCGGCATCGAGATGTCGTCCTTGCTCATATCAGAAAGTTGGGGTTGAGGCTGAACGCAAAGAAAAGTGTATTATCTCCTTCTCAGAAGACCACTTTTCTGGGTGTCGTTTGGGATTCGGTCTCGATGCGGGCGCGACTCTCTCCGACCCGCATCGCTTCGATTCTCTCAGCTGTGAAACAAGTAAGGCAAGGCCAGTGTGAAGCAGTTTCAGAGACTGTTGGGTCTGATGGCAGCAGCGTCCAACGTTATACCTTGCGGCCTGTTGTACATGAGACCGCTGCAGTGGTGGCTCAGGACCAAGGGATTTTCCCCAAGGGGAAAACGCGGCGCTGCCTTCGTGCTCTGATCATGTGGAAAGAAACTTGGTTCCTATCCAAAGGTCCTGTGCTGGGGGCTCTTTGTCGTCGCGTAACGCTAACAACGGATGCTTCCCTCACAGGGTGTGGGGCGGTCATGAGAGGTCGTCCAGCCCAAGGTCTGTGGCAGGACCATCATCTTTCGTGGCATATAAACTGTCTGGAGATGTTGCCGGTGTTTCAGGCTCTGAAGCACTTCCTAGCAGACCTGAGAGGTCATCATGTGTTAGTTCAGTCAGACAACACGTCGGTGGTCTCTTACATCAATCATCAGGGGGGCCTGCTGTCTCGCCGGCTTTACAAGCTGGCCCATCAGATCCTCTTGTGGTCCCAGGGGAAGCTACTATCACTGAGAGCAATGTATCTTCCCGGGTATTTAAATGTGGTAGCGGACTCCCTGTCGAGGCAGGGGCCGAGGCCGGGGGAATGGAGACTCCACCCCGAGGTGGTGGAGCTCCTTTGGTTGAGTTTCGGTCGCGCCGAGGTGGACCTATTCGCTTCCAAGGAGACCATGCATTGTCATCTGTGGTTCTCCATCAGTCTTCCAGCCCCTCTGGGGTTGGACGCTATGGTGCAGCCGTGGCCGAGGTCACGCCTGTACGCCTTTCCCCCTATTGCTCTGCTACCAGGAGTTCTGGAGAGGGTTCGCCGGGACGGGGTCAGCCTACTATTAGTAGCCCCGTTCTGGCCGGCCCGAGTATGGTTCTCGGAACTGATTTCTCTCCTGGACGGCTCTCCTTTGGAGCTCCTGGTCAGGAGCGATCTACTCTCTCAGGCGGGTGGCACGATATTTCACCCCCGCCCAGACCTGTGGAAACTGTGGGCTTGGCCTCTGAGGGGGCCCAGTTCATAGATTCTTGTCTCTCAACTGAGGTTGTTGAGACCATTCTTCACCCCAGAGCTCCATCCACGAGGAAGCTTTATGCCTTGAATTGGAAACTTTTCACTTCTTGGTGTGGAGAACACCTGCAGGACCCAGTTAACTGCCCAGTGGGTGCAGTGCTGGATTTCCGGCATGAGCGTTTCTCCACAGGGTTATCCCCCTCCACACTAAAGGTGTATGTGGCGGCACTAGCTGCTTACCACATCCCTTTCAGTGGAGTTTCTCTTGGGAGACACCCACTTATAACTCGTTTCCTCCGTGGCACTTTGAGGCTGAGGCCAGCAGTTCGTACGAGGGTGCCGACCTGGGATCTGGCCATTGTATTGGAAGGTCTTTCTTTAGCTCCTTTTGAACCTATCGAAGAAGTTCCTGAGAAGTTTCTCACTTTTAAAACTATTTTTCTTCTTGCTATCTCCTCTCTAAAAAGAATCGGAGATTTGCAGGCTCTGTCGGTTTCACCCTCGTGCCTGGAGTTTTCGCCTGGCATGGTTAAGGCTTTTCTGCATCCACAACGCAGGGGCGTTCCCACAGCGTTTGACGCAGCGTCTCGTTCCCTATCAGGGAACTAGGGTTACATACGTAACCGAGACGTTTCCCTGGGATGAAAATGTAGCTTTTAATGTTGTATATGTGGTGTTTTTAATGTGTAGGGCCCCCTACCTTCTTTGATGGGCGGAGCAGCGGGTTCTAATGATGTCTCTCTTTACTTCCTTCACTGTTCCCCTCTAATCACGTTACTTAAATTAAATGTTAGATAATTGTCTTTCTGATAAAATGTTAATATAAAAATCACAAAAAGGTAAGTTCTTCTCAGTTAACAATCAAATGAAATGTTCAACTGTCTGTTGTGTATTTTCTTTCACACAAATCACCGTTTGATCCTCTTAGATCAGAAATTTCAATAGGATACTCAAATATGAATATTCAGCAAGAAACCATTAATGTAATTCCCTTTTGATGTATTAGCCTACTATAATATCAGAAATCAAAATCCACAATCACTTAGTATAAATCAAATGTACAAATTAGACAACAAATAGGCCTAAGTAATGTGGGCCCACACACACACACACACACACACTCTTAGTTTAAATAACCCCAACCTGTTGCAGGCCTGTGTCGTTGCTTGAGAGCAGTGTGGCCGTGAAAACCAACAAATGGCCTCTTCGCTCCAAAAAGCTAAATAAACAAACAAGTGTACATGGGTCTTCCCGTTTCGACACGCGCGCTGTCCACCGATCACGTGTTAGACACTCCATTCCTCCATGTCTGCAGTCTCACCAGCTGTCCGCTGAATGATTATGAATCCCGCGATGCCAGAGGAATTCTAAACCGCGAGGGGAAATAGAACGCTATCTTGTTCCTCCATACTCGTCTTCTTCGGAACGATTAATAAACTCAGATTCAGCCGCATGTTTAAGTCTTTTACTCGCCGTAAAA
This sequence comes from Meda fulgida, assembly GCA_030578275.1. Lineage (NCBI taxonomy): Eukaryota > Metazoa > Chordata > Actinopteri > Cypriniformes > Leuciscidae > Meda > Meda fulgida. The sequence goes on along the minus strand of CM060636.1, from coordinate 14,970,557 downwards.
GAGAAGGAGATTACAGCGCGCTCAGCAACAGTAGGCCTAACCTATTCAAGTCTATTTAAACTCTTAGTCAGAGTATAACAAATTAAATAAATTAAAGAAACGTTCTTTAACACTTTCTGTATTTACTAGATAGGGTCTTTGACCACTTAGTCAGCGGTTATTTTAGTATTTCTTTCTCTGAATCACCAGAAAATAAAGTGCGATAAAACAAGGAGACTTTAAATCATTTTAAAGGGATAGTTCACCCAAAAATTAAATTTATTACTTACCCTCGTGTTGTTCCAAACCCGTGAGACTTTCGTTCATCTTTGGAACACAAATGAAGATCTTTTTGATTAAATCTAAGATATTTCTGTCCCCTCCATTGACAGCTTCGCAACTTTGACGCATAAAGAGATCGTTAAACTAATCCATTTGAATTTTACGGTTAAGTAAACATTTTCTGAAGAGATATGATCGCTTTACATGATGAACAGATTGAATCTAGGCTTTTATTCACATATACATATTGATCATACACAGCTCAACCGAACCTGCTAGACGTGCAAGAACAAACCTCATTGGTTCTTGCTGAAGTTCAAGCGTGCTGCGTTACACACAAGAATTAACCTCATTGGTTCTCGCATGTCACATAAACATGCTTCAGCTTCCGTTTACCGTATCTGATGTGTGAGTGTAATGACGGAGAGGAGGCAGTCGGATCCATCTGCAGCACTTTATTCAAACAGGTAATGAAACAAGGAATCACTGACATGAAACATCAAAGGAGCACGCATCAACATGTAGCGTGGCAAAACAAGACTTCGCAATCAACATAGAACTGAGCAGTCCAGATAAAGGGTAGATGATGATAATTAACAGGTGGGAGAGATGAGACTGAACGAGGAAACCAGGCAGGGATGGAAACTAATGATAGCAGAGGGGAAAGATGGGAAGTGCAGTTCTAGAACTCAGGTGACAAAGAGCGTGTGAACTCGGAGAGAGGTGAAGGCGCGCGCTCAGTGACAGCTGCGCGCTCCGTGACAGAGCCCCCCTCCTGCGAGCGGCTCCGGAAGCGAGGACCTGGATGACGATGGGGTCTTCCACGGGGTCTTGGAGCTGGACGATCTGGGTGAGTGTGGTGGTAAGTGTAAAGCAGAGCAGGGTCCAGGACGTCCTGAGATCTGACCCAGAAACGTTCCTCGGGGCCATAGCCCTCCCAGTCAATCAAATATTGCAATGCCCCGCCGTGGCGTCTGGAGTCCAGGATCTCTCGTACCCGGTACGCCTCCTCGCCTCCGACCTCAATGGGGGGAGCCTGCACGGGACCGGCCTCCTCCTGGACCTCCTCTCTCCTGGGAGCAGCAGCGGGTCTGAAAAGAGACATATGAAAGGTGGGTGAGATTCTTTAATGTGCTGGGAGTTCCAGCCGAAACGAGACCGGAGTAATCTGCCGAAGAATCTTGAAGGGCCCGATGAAGCGAGGGGATAGTTTCTTGCTTGGGAGCCTCAAACGCAGATCACGGGTGGAAAGCCACACCCACTGACCAGGCCGATACCGAGGACCCTCACGCCTCCCTCGATCCGTATGCAGCTGATAGTGACGGATGGCACGTCGCAGATGGACATGAGCGGCATTCCAAGTGGCCTCGCTGCGTTGCAGCCACGCATCAACAGCAGGGAGGTCTGACGGTTCTCCTGCCCACGGGAAGAGGGGAGGTTGAAAACCTAAAACACACTGGAAGGGTGTTAAACCAGTGGCAGGCTTTACCAGGGAATTTTGGGCGTACTCCGCCCAGACCAGGAAGCGGCTCCAGTCCCGTTGGTTCTCGTGACAGTAAGTCCGCAGAAAGCGAATGAGGTCCTGGTTCAACCGTTCAACCTGACCGTTAGCCTGCGGATGGTATCCCGAGGTAAGGCTGACGTTGATGTTGAGTTTGGAGCAGAGCTCTCTCCAAACGCGGGAAGTGAACTGGGATCCACGGTCGGAGACAATGTCCTCGGCGAGACCAAAGAGACGAAATACGTGGTTGAGAAGCACCTCCGCAGTCTGCATGGCAGTGGGTAGACCCCTCAGGGGGATAAAACGACAGGATTTGGAGAAGCGATCCACGACTGACAAAACTGTGGTAAATCCTTGAGACAGAGGCAAATCAGTTACGAAATCCACGGCGATATGGGACCACGGGCTTTGAGGCACTGGCAGTGGCTGTAAGAGACCGGCAGGTTTGAGGTGGGAAGATTTGACTGTGTTACAGATGGAACATTGGTGAATGAACTTGATAACATCAGCCCGGAGTGTAGACCACCAGAAGCGGTTGGAGACTAGCTGTACTGTAGCAGAGATACCTGGATGTCCAGCGCTGAGTGTGCAGTGAACCCATTGAAGCACCCGATCACGGAGTTCGAGGGGCACAAAAAGACGATTCTCTGGACATTCAGGCGGAATGGGAACAGCTTGTAGTGCCTTGGTAACTTCCGATATGATGTCCCACTGCACAGGAGCAACGATCAGAGTGGAAGGAAGGATGGTTTCTGGCTTGGAGATTTCGTTGAAATCCTCGAACTGGTGAGACAGAGCATCAGCCTTCCCGTTCTTGGACCCAGGTCTGTATGTGATCTGAAATTAAATCGAGAGAAGAACAGTGACCAGCGAGTCTGACGAGCATTCAAACGCTTGGCGGATCTGATATATTCAAGATTTCTGTGGTCAGTGAGGACAGTGAAAGGCTGACGTGCACCCTCCAGCCAGTGCCTCCACTCCTCCAAGGCTGCTTTCATGGCAAGAAGCTCTCGGTCACCCACATCATAATTGCGCTCCGCCAAATTAAGCTTGCGGGAAAAAAAGGCACAGGGGAACATTTTAGCGGGGTTACCGTGGCGTTGAGACAGGATCGCACCAACCCCAGTGCTTGAAGCGTCAACCTCCACGATGAACTCGCTCTCCGGGTTAGGATGATGGAGGATGGGTGCGGATGTGAACCCCTCTTTCAGCCGGGAAAACGCTGAAGTGCATTCGGAAGACCACCTGAAGCGCTCCCCCCCCGGAGAAGAGATGTTAGAGGGGCCACAATGAGACTGAAATTACATATAAACCTACGATAAAAATTGGCAAAGCCCAGGAATCGCTGTAATTCTTTCACAGAGGAAGGTTGAGGCCAGTCTACCACGGCTTTGACCTTGCTGTCATCCATGAGAACCCCCTCGGCGCTGATGATATATCCTAGGAAGGCGATCCGGGTCTGATGAAATTCGCACTTCTGAGTTTTGGCGTATAACTGGTTCTCAATTAGCCGTTTTAGGACTGCACGCACATCCTGAACGTGTGCTTCGAGCGTCTCTGAAAAAATCAAGATGTCGTCAATATAAACAATAACCTTTTGATTCAGCATGTCACGAAAGATCTCATTAACAAACGACTGGAACACAGAAGGACTATTGGACAGCCCGAATGGCATAACCCGATACTCATAGTGCCCTGTGGTCGTAGAAAAGGCCGTCTTTCACTCATCACCCCTCCGTATGCGAATGAGGTTGTAAGCGTTCCTCAAATCCAGCTTGGTGAAGTAACGGGCAGAGCGAAGCATCTCCAGGGCTGCAGGGACTAAAGGCAGAGGATAACGATACTTCACGGTTACCTCATTAAGACCTCGGAAATCGATGCAGGGCCGGAGACTCCCATCCTTCTTCTTAACGAAGAAAAACCCAGCGGACGCGGGGGATGTGGAAGTGGTGATGAAACCCTTAGCAAGCTGCTCCTCGATATACGAATTCATAGCCTCAGTTTCCAGTTGCGAAAGAGGATACACACGGCCGTGCGGAGGAACAGCTCCGGGTAGAAGTTCAATTGCGCAGTCACAGGACCGGTGCGGGGGTAGAAGTGAAGCTTCTCTCTCGCTGAATGCCAGGGCAAGATCATAGTAGACCGCAGGAACTCCTTGCAAGTTCAACTTCTCGGAGGGACTGTGGCTTGGTTCAGGACCATGGAGAGCAGGCAAGCAGTGGACCTGACAGAAAGGAGACCATTGAGTAATTCTCCTCTCAGTCCAGGAAATTAAAGGATTGTGTCTCTCCAGCCAAGGCAATCCTAAAACTACTGGGTGAAGAGGTGAACTGATGGTATACAACTGAATTCTCTCCGTGTGACGAGACCCGAAGTTGAGAGTAAGTGGCTGCGTGATGTACCTCCCCTGTCTCCAGGGGGCGTCCATCCAGGGCTGCCACTGCCACACGAGACTCACAAGGGATGAGAGAGAAATGATTAGACAAGGCAAACTCCAAATCGACAAAACTCCCAGCGGCACCAGTATCTCTGGATCTGGATCTCACAGGACAAGAAGCTCTCTGATGACCGGCTTGAGCACAGTACAGGCACAACTTATTCCGCCGCCTCCTCTCACGTTCCTCCGTAGTGAGGCGAGTGAAGCCGACCTGCATGGGTTCGAAGTCCGAGCTGGCTGGTGGATTAGTGAAGAGACTGGTCGAGAGGGGTGCGCGTCGAGAGCGGATGAGATTGTCGAGGCGAATGGCGAGCTCCATAAGTTCTCCGAGGGACCTTCCATCGTCGCGACAAGCCAATTCCCCTTGCAGCGCCGAATTCAAACCCCTACGGTACAGCAACTTAAGTGGTTCCTCCGTCCAACCCGTCTGTGCTGCCAGGGTGCGGAATGAAAGCGTGTAGTCCGCCGCGGTGGAATTCCCTTGACTTAATGCGAGAAGTAGCTCTCCTGGCTCCTTACCGCCCGCGGGATGTTCAAACACCTCTCTGAATTGAGACATAAACACGTTATAAGAGGGAAATGTGTGCTGACCTCCTGACCAGAGAGCAGTCGCCCACTCCAACGCCCTCCCGGTGAGTAGAGAACAGATGAATGAGACGCGGGAAGTATCAGTGGGATAAAGCTGGAGTTGCTGGTTGATAAATAAGTCGCACTGCAACAGAAATCCTCTACAGGCAGTAGGTGAGCCATTAAACTTCTCGGGGAAAGATAATTTAGGGTTGCTTGAAGTCGTACTCACGCTTGATGTTAAGGGAACAGCAGCTGCGGGAGCTTGAACTTGATTAGCGACCGCGTTCTGTTGAGAAAGGGTCTGCACGGACCTCACAAGCTCCTCGGTGAGATTAGATAACTTGACCAGCTGTTGTTGGTGTGTGATTAACACAGATGCCTGGGAGGAAAGCTCGGAAGCAAGACGCTGGAGGTCTGCTGGATCCTGTGATGGCGAAGTCTTCTGTAATGACGGAGAGGAGGCAGTCGGATCCATCTGCAGCACTTTATTCAAACAGGTAATGAAACAAGGAATCACTGACATGAAACATCAAAGGAACACGCATCAACATGTAGCGTGGCAAAACAAGACTTCGCAATCAACATAGAACTGAGCAGTCCAGATAAAGGGTAGATGATGATGATTAACAGGTGGGAGTGATGAGACTGAACGAGGAAACCAGGCAGGGATGGAAACTAATGATAGCAGAGGGGAAAGATGGGAAGTGCAGTTCTAGAACTCAGGTGACAAAGAGCGTGTGAACTCGGAGAGAGGTGAAGGCGCGCGCTCAGTGACAGCCGCGCGCTCCGTGACAGTGAGCTTATGAATGTTTTAATGTGAATAAAAGCCTAAATTCAATCTGTTCATCATATAAAACGATTGTGTCTCTTCAGAAAATTTTGGACTAAACCACTCAGTTAGTTTTAGGATCTCTTTATGAACTTTTTGAAGCGTCAAAGTGTAGATGTGTAGCTGTCTATGAAAGGACAGAAAGCTCTCAGATCCTATGAAAAAGATTTGTGTTCTGAAGATGAACAAAATTATTCCGGTTTTAGAACAACATGAGGGTGAGTAATAATAATAAATGACATCATTTTCATTTTTGGTTGAACTATCCCTTTAAGACTTAAATGAATAACTTGATAACTCCCCGCCCCCTGGAAGTTTGCCCTGGTGTAGGTTCACTGAAATACACCTTGCCCATTTCCATTCACAAAGGGACAGTGATTAAAATGTGCCTTAAAAGAAAATGTAATCAAGGACTTGTTTAGCTTACCAATCTAATAGCAAATAATCTATAGTTGAGGAGATTCAAAACCCCAGTTCAATACAGAGAAGAAGAAGAATCAGAATCAGTGTTCAAATTGAGGGGGAGACAGAGGAGTTCCAGACCCCTTAAGAGTTAATTAAGGGACAAAAAATAATAATAAAAATAATTAGGTTTGTTGGGCTCCCATTCTGTTTCATTACATTTAAAAAAACAAAAAACAAAAAAAAAAACCCTGTTCTTAATGCATGATTAGGATTCGAGTTAAGCTGCCAAACAAAATGCTGAGTTCATCACAGCTTTGAGGTAAGTTACTGAAACGGAACCAAATGAGACCCTGGTCTTGTTAAAAAAATCCACTGGCATAGAACTGAAATTTTAATCGATTTATTTAAAAGGATGAATTCATTTATTCCAGCATGGGAGTTGAACCTGGGTTGGACTGGATAACCACTACTATAATTTTGCCCCAACACTGTAAAATTCCTATAGCGCATAAGAACATCCTAAACATTTAATTAAGTGTGAGTTCCTTAAGTCTTCATTATTTAAAATCAGTCAAAAAAAGGTTATGTGCTCATGAAGTTTTCGTTTTATGATTTTTACCACATACATATGCAAAACTAAAGCTACCTTTTATTATATTTTTTACATTTAATTTTTTGGTCCATTTCCAGAAGCAGTGTACCCTTAAGAACAATGACACAATTTAAACACTCACTGATCAGAATTCAGCATTCATCAACAAGGCTGAAAACACAAACGATTCTTCCTCCCTAGGAAGTTACAGTCCTATGTTCGAGGCCAAGTCAGCCTATTATTTCAGTGCCATATATTTTCAGAAACAAGTGGTGTCTATCTCTCTTTCACAGAAAGTCCACGTTGGCACATTACAGGGTGGCTTGTTTAGTGCATTTGTGGTACAACTTAGCCACGCCGTGCCCTGCTGAGCCACATGGATGTGACTCAGAGTGTAATAAGCAACGAATGAGGCATTAAGACTGTGTGACAGTGCTCCAAAGGCCCACTTTAAGGTCTGACAGGGGGGTGTTAAAGGTCAAGACCACATCCAGTGCTGTTATTCCTCTAATTTCACTCCCTGTCAGAATCTTTCTGCTTTTCATTTGTGTGAACTGTTTAAGGCATTTTATCCAGGCCCATCGACCAGCAATATGAATTGCATTATTAACAAAACATATAACTGTCTTACTGTGTACAACTACTTAAAGTGCTTGCTCAAGTGCAAATATAACATTCATTAAGGTGAAATATGGTATTAGTGAAGGGATTAATCACAAATTGTGCTTAATAAAGTACTTTATATTCAGCAAAGAACTGTGTCCTTAAACTGCATGCAAATTCGTTAGAGTGTCAGCCAACTTAAAATCAATTATTAAACTCCCAGTAGAACGCTCACTTCACAAAGCATTTGCATGCAGGTTCATAAGAGCCGTATATACCCTTATATACTGCACAAACCTATTGGTTTTGGCAAAAATAATGTATAAGATTGACATTATGTTAATTTGCATAAAATGACATGCAGAAATAGGCCTGTAATGCATGAAGGCTTTGGAGGTCAGAGATGTAGTGATGCAGGTTATGTTTGTTATGAGCTAAAACCATGAGATCTCTGAACATATGGAAAAGACAGTGTGTAGCATTACATGTTAATAGAGGCCTGCTGTGTCTCAGGATAATCTTGTAAGCAGTGTTTGTTTTCTGGGTAATTAACTAGAGTGAGTGCCTGCTATATTGTCCTCTAATGTGTGCTGCCCTTTCTGTTGCTCTCTCGCATTTTCTGTACTCTCTCGTTATGCAAAAGTAAATAAATACTATAAACTTCCCATTTCCAACAATGGGGAAAGGCAGACACCAAAGAGAGGAGAGCCATAATCCAGAGGGAAATACAGTACCTGGAGGAGGATGGACGAAGAACAAGAGCTGTGAATCTATAGCATCCCAGGTTGCCTGGACCAAATGGAACCCCAAGTGAGGAAGATCACATGGACTGGTCTATGGAAATTGGAGCCTTTCCATAATATCCGTCCTGCTGCAATCAGTATATGACACACTTCCAACTTCAGCAAACTTGCATAAGTGGTGTATGAGAGAAGACCCAGAATGCAAGCTTTCTGGGGAGAGAGGTACCATGGCGCACATCATGGTGGGTTGTAAAACAGCACTCACTCAGGGAAGGTATAGGTGGTGCCATGATAAGGTGCTTATGATGCTTTCTTATGCTCTGGAGCAGGAGAGGTGTAAGAAGCTGCAAACACATGGAAAACCAAAACCATTGATCAAGTTTGTGTGAGAGGGAGAAAAACACCAAGAACAACAAATAATCAGGCCAGTAATAACCAGGCCAATAAGGCCAGATGTGGTTTTGTGGTCTGAGGAGAGGAAGATCATCTTGATTGAACTAACAGTCCCATGGGAAGAAGGTTGTGATCAAGCCTTTGACAGAAAGAGTGCCAAATACCAAGTTTTATTGCAGCAGTGCCTGGAGAAAGGGCGGCAGGTATGGCTGTTCCCAGTTGAGGTCGGCGGTAGAGGATTCCCGACTCAGTCAATATGGAGAATGTTTACAGCCATTGGATTGACAGGAAAGGAGAAGAAGGCAGCAGAAAGAGGCTCTTGCTGGATATGGAACAGGAGAGAGGAGCTAAGCTGGAAGCCAGAGGGAGAAGATGGCCAGTGATTTCGCCGCCACTGCCGACACGATTAAAACACCCAATGAATGTTGGATACCGTCTGATGACATCAACTCCTCCTGACCAAGGCTACATTCACAGAAGGTCACGGTGAATGTAAGAGAAGCATCCTTTATATGTAATTATTCTCAAAATATTTTGCCAAAAATTAGTGGGATAATATACATACATTTATGTTGTGTATTAGAATATAAAACAAGACAAGACAAAGTAATAAAAAATAATAAAATAAAATAATGTTTCTGGTCAATACCAAATAAAATAAGACTAAAACTAAAATCAGTTGTTTGAAATGTCATTAAAGTGAATTTAGGCATCAAATTATAATGTACAATATGAATAAATTGATATTCATTTAGTGATTTGCTAAAGATTATATTTAGCAGTGTTATTACATATGATTGTGAGTGAAAAAGTGAGTGTTAGATGATGGCAAAGTTAATCTAATTGAAAACAATTGGGGAAACGAGCATGCAAAATGAAATATCCAATGTCGTTTTTTATTTTATGTGAGAATGTTTTTTAATACTGACCGATAACCAATATAGCATAGACATATTTTAGCATGGACCACAGAGCCCCACAACTTATCAATTAGAGTCAAGTGTTTCAGAGAGTAATATATTACCTTGTTTCATTAATTAACAGTCGCATTGTCTCACATGTATAGATGCGACTGTGTTTCTGGACTTCCTACAGCTGTTGTGCCAAATTTATACACTGAGAGCTCTTTGAAATATGGTGCCATTAAAAAATGTTTTTGACGTTTTGATGTATTTTTTAACACATCTGCTTTGTAATCTAATTTAAACACTTGACCTGCATTACACAAACAAGCAGGCTGATTTCTCAAACATTGAAATGCCTCCAACCAGAGACCCATCTACAGCAGGAAGTGACTAAGCTGGACTGGAGGCCCGCAATATGCCAGCAATTAGGGCTGAGCACTGCTATAAAGCATTAAGAGCGGGGTCGAAGCACGCTGATCTCTGATTTATCGGCCCCTCTCCATTGAGAAAATGAGAATGTATATGAGGTTGACGATCCTCCAAGCATCAGGCCATCTAATGAATGCACTCCCGCTTCACACAGCTACTACTGACCAAGGCTAAAGCTTTATTTTAGTTATCTGGCTTTAGTTGGGCACAAGTGAAGCCAGATAGCTGACACATTAGAAAACGAATGGACTGTCGTTTGTCGGACGAAACCACTCCCGGTAATGTCCGGATGCTGGAATGCAGGTGAACAGATGTGCATGCAGTAACCTTGACTCTGTGTGTAAATTATGAGCTCTTTACAGTTATAATCAGCTTTGAATGATTTGACTCCAGGGCACAAGCGCTACTGTTTTGATAATGTTCTCCTCAATAAAAGAACTGAATGATGATTTTTTAATGCACCTTGGCTCCTTGTGGCATTAATGTGCTGTATTCTGTGTAATCTTGTCTGAAGGCAATGTTTTAATGAAACATTAACTCGATTACAGCCCACCCAGCATCCCGTTATAGATGAGAATGACTCGAGTAGAAAACGTCAGTGAGGTAGTCACACATGTTTTATTCAAAGGAGCTTAAGAATGGCTCTATTTCTGTGTTACACCTAAAAACATATTGATTATCACCATAATAAAATGGGTAGTAAAACTGAAGGCCACCTGATGACTCAAATTTTTCCATGACCATTATTACTATTAAACAAACATTTATCGGCATTTGGATCCTGCTATATATACACACACTCACCATGGAATGAATATATACTCACCAGCTACTTTATATGTACTACTTTCTAGTACCAGGTTGGACCCCCTTCAAAACTGCCTGAATTCGTTGTGGCATAGATTCAACATGTGCTGAAAACATTCCTCAGAGATTTTGGTCCATATTGACATAATAGTATCACGCAGTTACTGCAGATTTGTCAGCTGCAAATCCATGATTCGAATTTCCTGTTCCACCACATGCCAATGTTGCTCTATTGGATTGAGATCTGTGACTGTGGAGGCCATTCGAGTATAGTCAACTCATTGTCATGTTCAAGAAACCATTCTGTTCAGTTTGAAATTCAGCAGATTATCTTGACCATGTCTACATGCCTAAATGTATTGAGTTGCTTCCATGTGTGTGTTGTGCATATATATATAATATACACACACATAGCCTACTGATCAGCCACAACGCTAAATTGAAGTGAATAACACTGCTTATATCTTTACAATGGCGCCTGTTAAGGGGTGGGATATATTAGGTACAAAGTGAACAGTCAGTTCTTGAATTTCATGAGTTGGAAGCAGGGAAAATGGGCAAGCGAAAACGCCTGAATGACTTTGACAAGGGCCAAATAGTGATGGCTAAATGACTGGGTCAGAGCATCTCCAAAACAGCAAGTCTAGTGGGGTTTTCCCAGTATGCAGTGGTAAGTACTTACCAAAAGTGGTGCAAGGAAGGACAACTGGTGAACTGGGGTCAGGGTCATGGGCATTCAAGGCACAGTTACAGAACTGGACAAGATGATGGCTGCCGGATGCACTACGGGAAGAAAGCAGGCCGGCAGAGGCAGTGTTATGCTCTGAGAAATGTTCTGCTGGGACACCTTGGTCTTGGCATTCATGTGGATGTTACTTTGACACATACCACCAACCTAAAGATGTTGCAGACCATGTTTACCCCTTCATGGCAATAGTGTTCCCTGATGGCAGTGGCCTCGTTCTTCATGATAATACACCCCGTCACACTGCAAAAATGGTTCAGGAATGGATTGAGGAACATGAAAGATTTCAAGGTGTAAATTGCCCAGATTGCATTTCGATTGAGCATCTCTGGGATGTGCTGGACCAACAAATACGATCCATGAAGGCCCAACCTCGCAACCAGCAGGACTTAAAGGATTTGCTGCTAATTTCTCGGTGCCAGATTCCACAGGACACCTTCAAATGTCTTGTGGAGTCCATGCCTGACTGACGCATCAGAGCTGTCTAGCAGCACGAGGGGGACCTTTGATATTAGGTATAGTATAATGTTGTGGCTGTAGCCTATATATTATAACTAAATTATTACATGTATCATATTTTATATATTAAATTATTAAATGTAATACAATTTTTCACTATGTACAGTATGACAAGGTAACAAATTATTTTTCTGTTTAAATGTAAAAAATAAAATAATAATTTGATAGTGAAGGCTCTTGCCTAATAAAATAATTAGGGCACTTTCCCCCAGATATCCATTAATAGACAAGAACTACAACCTTGCTATAAATAATCCATAATATTTAATGTATGCAATGGTTTTGAGCATTTTCATGCATTTTACAGTACTCAGACTTTTTCATATACTAAAGTGACTTACACACTGTGTTTGTAATGATCACTTCAGCTAAGATACACGTCAAAATTTTACAATTATATATACAGATACATCATTCACAAAGCTAAGTTTACACATACAAGTCATACTGTCTCATATCGTTTATTGGTTTAAAATTCTAATTACGCACTTTATTCATTCCAAGACTTGCATTTTTATGCCAGTCTGGTTGGTCATGAACAAAATATAGCACAATTAGCATATATTCCTCTGGGAAGGGTGTTATGATTAATTTAGTGTCAACAGAGATGACATCAATTGTACGCACTTTACAGTTGCACAGATAATAGTGCATTCACAAGAGTTGTGAAGTATCAACATAGAAGCAGCTGCTGTGGAGGTGCAGCGTGACTTAAATCAGATGAGTAATAAAGAGCATGATTATGGAAGAGTTCAGATGGTCTTATTAATAAATGTCTTCCTACTCATTTATGGAAGCTCATATCATACCTTTTAACGAATCATCTTCACAAGAGAAAACAAGTCTTATCAAAATGTTTATGACCAAACAAAAAGTGAGATTTTGACATGGAAATAAATGAATATAATAATAATATTAAACTAAAAAAAAAATGCAGTTTTTGCATTTGTTATATAAGTGGCCAGTTTTGAGTTTAAGTGAGGGTAAAAATATTCATATATTACATCACTTTCTCATGCTAATGATGACAGATGCCATATTAAATAACTTGATGTCTTTTGAAGTGTTATGACCAGTTAAACACTATCATAGGTCAGTGACATTTTGGTAGTATAAGATGAGACACTGATCCTGGATCAGCTGTCAGGTGGCCAAAAAAGTGATCCGTGACAAGCAAAATATGAGAGCAATGTCATTTGCTCAAAAAAAAACATTTTGTTGTCAGCAATGATGATCTTACTAGATTCATAACACGAATAGTGCTTTTAGAGAAAATAAAGGGTTTCACCTTATCTGAAATGAGAATGGTTCAAGAGGAATAAAGCTGATAAAGCTTTTATCTTCCATTACTGGATTACATGAATGAACGGAATTGTTCTATTTTTTTTTAACTAGCAGAGAATACAGGAATGCTGAAATAGCAGGAAAAACATATTTTTAATACTATATTTTAAGAAGAAATAATTTCAAACCGCTCTATTAATGCAATACACTTGGTTGTCAAGCAATATTAAAGACGTTAAAAGCTGTCTGGAAAGAGGACAGCTCAGTTCAATTACATAGTTCAGTGGCCCAGAGCGCCCAAAACAAGTTCTACCTCAGTGACGGGGATGGATTTAGATACAGCTTAAAATCGTGCTGTTGGATTCTTCGGTTTTAAAACTTCTCTTATCTTCATTCCTGAAATGACCAACTTTCTTCAAATGTTTCGAAATTCAACAGTTCTATCGTGGTCTGAGCATCCAGCACGTCTGCAGTGACGTGCCGTGTATGTACTGTATCTATCTGAGTTTGAGTGACAGTAAGCTACACATTTGGCTGAGGCCTGGTGCAGACCCCTGTCCGGTGAGAGATGGAGTCAGTACGAATGTTCTAGCGTGTCACTCAGAGCTTGACTCCTGATATCTCCATGAGAGCTGCGATCAGGGTTACCGTGGGCTCGACGGGACATTCTTTGACTGTCGGTCCAGAAAGTATTTCCTAAACTCATTCTGTCGGCCGATTCCAGCACAGAGGAGGATTATATTTAGACTGTCTCACACATGTCCCTTTGTGTAATCTCTCGAAGGGTCAAACTCAATGAACAGTTATTTAGAGCAGTGTTTCCCAACCCTGTTCCTGGAGGCACACCAACGCTACACATTTTAAAATGGTTCTAAAGTGTGCATTTCCTGGATGTCTGAATCGTGAGAAACCAACGAGAAAACATAAAAGTGCCTTACCAATGACGCAAAATGAATGGCCATCTTCATCATCTTCATCATTCATCATCTTCTCAGTTCTCGCGGATGCTTCGTGCCGCTCTCGTGAACTCACATCAGAGGCCCACACAGAAGAAAATGAATGAAAATGAATAAAAGCCTTACGGTTTCACAGTGTGACATCATATCTCAAAATTACGACTTTATTTCGCACAATTGTGACTTTATATTGGACACCTATAGTTTATCTCACAGCCTTTTGATCTAAAAAATTGGGCTTTAGATTTCACAATGTTACTTTATATCTCAAAATGGCAACTTTGTTTCTAGTAACTGCGGAAACCCTCTATAGTTAATTTTGTGCGTTCAAGTTTGCCGCTCTTTCTTTGTAGGGCAGGGTTTTTGTGAGAAGGCGTAGTCTAATTCAGTATTTTTTTTTTTAAAACACGTCTAAAAAAGTCTTAAACGTTTGTGCCCAGAGTACAAAAACTTTAGCATAGTTTGGTGATGCATCTCTGAACAAGATGTTTCAAAAGGCTGTTCTCTTCCAAATAAACTTTGGATTCATCATCACGACATTCACAGCACAATCTGTCAACATTATGTCCATCACACATGCCGTGCCTGGCTCCAATAACATTTAACTCTGAGTCAGAAGTGTGGTATCTCAATTCGCACTTCAGACCTGACAGCAAAAACAAAGTTTGAAAATTGATCTTTAACAGAAAAAAAATAACATGATCAAAATGTTCATGTCACAACCTCAGCCTGAACGTGCTGCAAGAATGAACAGTTTGCTGAAGTTGCACTTTATGAATGTATAATCTGAGGAAGTAGTATCCGAGAGTGTCAACACACGCACAAAACATCTTGCAGTTACTTAAAAAACAATTTAAGAAGATTGACAATACTTTCACAAGTTTTATGCAAACAACTGATTTCACTATTTGAAAGTAGGTTCAGAGACTGAAGAAGCTGTCGCAACATTTTAAATCTCAACATTTACATTTACTGGTCGTCATCCATTGAGCATGTATACTTAAAGACTCTAGACTCTAAATCATCTCATGAATTAATTGCATGTTTGTAGATGCAGTTGTTGACATGTGTCAGGAAGTAAACTAACTCCAATTCGCTTTTCTGTTACTCCAACAAAACAGCAGCAATGCTCAAGGCCTTCACTTTGAATACAGCAATTAAAAATTAGTCTAGAAACTGTAAACTGCAGAAACAAGTGTGTTTGTGTTCTGAGGATCAATGCGCTGCGAGACAAGATTTCAATATTTTAAAATAAGAACCAAAAAGGGGACAGACAGAGTCATGTGTGATGAGATGCCAGTTTTAGGAAACAAAATTTGGGATGAAAGTAATAATACCAGTACTTGAATACTTTTAATAATAATACACTTCTTTATTAATCCACAAAGACACACAGGAGATCGCAGGAGAAAACTAACATACAACCACATGAGATAAAGACGACACTGGGCAATGAACTGAGGGCTTAAATACAGACATGGTAATCAATGGAAAACAGAACAGGTACATCAATTAATTAATAACCAAGGAAACTAACAATGATTTGGAACTAAGGCAAAATAAGCACATGAGACACAAAACCAAAACAGGCTCTACATGTGACATCAATTTAAAATCTGGGAGTTTTCTAATTAAACATGTAAGTTAACAGTTTTATGCACTTTGAATTAGTCAATAATGCAAAATAGTAGAATTTTTGGTAACACCAAAATGTCCCTTTTGAAGATTCTGTTGACTAGGTAACTTTGCAGCTACAAGTCAACTAACTCTCATTAGAGTATTAGTAAACTGTCTGCTTAATATCTGATAACTCTTTATTGAGATGGTCGTCCAAATATTAATACTCTACTAACACTCTGTAGCAATGTTCAGGGAAGAAGGAGGCGGGAACCGGCGAACAATCAAAATATAATTTATTTAAATAAAACAAACAAACGAAAATACCGCCAGCAGCCCCTCGCGGACGACTGCTGGCTACCGAAAATAAATATAACTGCCAGCAGCCCCTCGCGGACGACTGCTGGCTAAAGTAAAATACAAAAACAAAACACAACTAAAATACAGGCCTGTTCCTCTCTCGATCATCAACGTCGTCGCTCCTCCTTTATGCTTCCGCTCCTCCGTGAGAGATGCGAGACCGGTGTGCTTCACAGGTGTTGCTCATTAGCAATCGCACCACCGGCCTCGCGCCGTTCTCTCACGTCCCTCGGCCGTCCTGTTCGCCACATACCCCCATCGCCCCTCACAGGCCGGGGGGTACCCACGAGCCTGTGCCTACTCCCCCCCCCGGCGGCGGCGATCCCTGGGGAGTATGGACAGACAAACCGAGGGAAACGGAGACGGAAGCATGAGGAGCGACAGATCGAGAGAGGGGAGAGAGGAAAAAAAAATTGGTCCGGTTCCCACAACGCGCTGCCATCTGGTCCCCCACCAGCTAGGCGATCTCCTCCGCGGTGCCTGGCGGTGACGCTGGGTAGCCCTCGGTGGACGGCTCGACGCTCCTCCGCCGCCCGGTGGACGGCGACGGCTCCTCGGGTGCCTTGGGCAGACGGTAGGAGTCCCCCGCTCCCTGCTCCTCACCTTCACTGGTGGACGGCAGCAGGCTCCGGCCCACGGCGAGCGGCGGCGACGACTCCTCTCCCTCCCGGATGGCAGCCGCCCCTCCAATACCCAGGCGGCCGGCAGCGAGCTCGACCGTCCCACCGGCAACTCACTCCAGCGCCCCGCCTCGAGCGTCCGTGGCCGCGAGTCCCCCGCTCCCTGCTCCTCCCCTCGCTCGGCGGATGGCAGCAGGCTCCGGCCCACGGCGAGCGGCGGCGACTCGCGCACCATGCTCGATGGCACCGCGGATTCCCCACACCGGCGAGGACTCTCTGACAGCGCGTTCCTCCCTCTTCCCGGGTTTCGGCACCAGTGTAGCAATGTTCAGGGAAGAAGGAGGCGGGAACCGGCGAACAATCAAAATATAATTTATTTAAATAAAACAAACAAACGAAAATACCGCCAGCAGCCCCTCGCGGACGACTGCTGGCTACCGAAAATAAATATAACTGCCAGCAGCCCCTCGCGGACGACTGCTGGCTAAAGTAAAATACAAAAACAAAACACAACTAAAATACAGGCCTGTTCCTCTCTCGATCATCAACGTCGTCGCTCCTCCTTTATGCTTCCGCTCCTCCGTGAGAGATGCGAGACACTCTAATGAGAGTTACTAGCCATGAAGGTGCAACGTTACTTATAGTCAACATAATGTGTTAAAGGGACCATCAAAATAAAATGAAACCGAATTTTTACTAGTGGTCTTTTGAATCGCATTGTATAATGTGGGCATGTTTATCTGCAGTTTCAATCACAGTTTCTAATGATTTTTTATACACACTTCCCAGAATCAGTGTGCCTGTGGCAGGGCTGTCTGAGGATGTTTCTTGCTCTCTGTAATAAATCATACTTGCACCTTTGGCTTGTCAATGAGAATTATAGACCTGTAATCCAGACCCAGGGGCATATTACTGAGAAAGAATCCATAAAGGCTGGCATTTGTGTCAGCATTATTAGGAATGAGCAGTGTGAAATTTACAGTCATATTGAAGCATCGCCTTTAAGAGAAGATAGTAACTATGGAAATGCTAGAGATTGACACTGAGGACAGTCGTGGGATCTGTGCTTCTAACTGAATCACAATGAAATGACTAAGATTTAGTGGAGAACAGCGTGTACTATCCTAGCACCAAATTATGATGTAATCAAGTGTTTTATATGCAGAAAGAGAGCGTATCTTATTGTCGATGAGACAGGAGTGCTGCAGTATATTGTTATTAAATGCTGAAAAACAGCATGGTAAAAATAAACTGACAGTTCCTGCTGTTTACGAGCACTATTACTCTCAATTCTTGTTTACTGTTAATGTTTACTCTTCTCTACAAAATGTCACTGAATTGTCATTTCCCATTTATCTTGCATTTAGAAGCTTAACACTACTCAGAGTCGCTCGTGGCTTTATGGATATCTTGCTCCTCAACCTTTGTGTAACCATACTGAGTGTCCTTTGAAGGCATCAATCATTTTCCTACATCCTCTGCTGGTGAAGCTCTGCTATTGCATCGACAAAAAGAGAAGGAATGGGAATAAAAATAAATCTCCCCAAAAACATAAAACAGCAAGAAAAAAGAGAAAAGTAGTAACACCAGATGAACTAACATGGGAAAGAAAACTAACTATTCTTAGCTGTTTATTATCATCTGCCACTCTGTATTTATACTTCTGAAGGATCCCAATGTTAAAAACGAGTTTATTTTTAAGGTCCCTGATCATTCCAGTCTGATCTTAAGAGATTTTGCGACACATTACAGCACTGACTGTTTTATGAACCTGTCACAATGTAATGCAGAATTTGACAAGGTTGTTATTGAAAGATGGGGTTGTTAAACATAATGGACACGACAGCAAACCTGCAAGCTGGTGTGTGAGCAATAAAGTACAGCACTCAGCTCCGCTACTGGTTTCACATGCAACGGGAACATTTACATATGAATCTGAAAGGTGTCGGTAAAAGTGTCCCATTTAATTCTAAAAGGGTGGGAATTGGTCCAAAAATTACACATTTTGACAATTACTTTACCATCAGTAACAAAGGACCTTATAAAAATAAATACAAATAAATAAAAATACAAAATAAGTAATTAAATAATTAATACATTACTTTATATAATTTATTAAATAATAATAATAATTAATAATAATTAAACAAATAAAAATAAGAGACAATAAATAAGATATATTTAAAGATAATATTTATAATAATAATAAGATATAAAGACAGATAAGATAATTATCTGTGACTTTACAAAGGCTGTAATTTTTTTATATTGATTTAATCTCTTATATCATCACTGAGCCACACATTTCTAAACTGACATTGTATTCAAAACTGAACGATAAGAGCAATACACAATAATCATATGTGGCTACATAGTTGTCTGCATCAATTGATGATCTGAGGCTAATTTAGCTTTGTCTCCAGATCATTCAAAATATGTCCCCAAATGAAGGAAAATGGTTGTTTATCAGGCTTGTATGATACACAGTGTTTGCCAAGCAATGGATCAAGCCCATGGCTTAAACCGGCAATGAGCCCTGCCACTGAGCTTTATCCGATTACAGTCCGCAGAGCTTCTTCTCTCTGTATGTTTGATGAATTGTGCTCTTTTACAATTACCTCTGATTATATACTCTCATTATATGACAGCAGGACAATTTAAGGTGATGTTAATACTGCTGTCCTATACTGTTGCTATAATGTTGTACATATAAGAACAATGGAATAAAATCTGTTAACTATAATTTCGGGGCATATCTAATGTATTTTATAATTCAATTGCACTGACCTCTTTTTTGGATAGTTTATCATAAAGTAATTAATCTCATTGCTTCATAGATCCATGGCAATTATTCCAGGGCAGTTGATTTCCCTCCCTCCTTTTTTAAATTAGCTCATTGTGGGTTTTTATGAATAAAAAATGCTAGCGCAATACTCTGTGCTCACAGGGGAGTCATTTTGCCTTTTGGCCCAGATTCTTTGCTTTCAGCTAATCTCACTGATATATTACAGTATATTACCTATCCTCTCACTACTACCCCCCCCCCCCACACACACTTCTTCCTCAGACCTCTCTTGCCATCTATCTGTGGCTCAGCAGTTTCTTCCTTCTAAATAAAAACCAATTAGTCTTGGCCCCTACAATAAATATAAGCTAGAGGAGCCACCTATTCATCTTCAGAGGCTGACACCTCTGTTGAAATGCTGGAAGACATGGAAGCGATGTTAGGATGTCTGGAGATAGGGGATGCAGCCGAAGAAAGTAATTTCTTTAAAAAAAAAAAGAAATCATGGAAAGATTGTTCTGTATTATATCATCAGAGTTTGGAATTTAAAATCACACAGTTCAATAAACAGGTTAATATTAAATAACTTACATTTCACACAAAACATTACCAGTTATTTGTGTATTTTTGTTTCATCAACGAAAATAGTCCTAAACAAAGCCAAAGCAGAATCAACTATGTGCGCTTTCTGGAATCAGCGTGCTTGAATGAATCAGTAAGCGATTGATCACTTGGAATCCAGATTATTTATTTATATATTATCCTTATGAATTTGATTGATACATCATTCTATATTATTCTGTATGCTTAAAATATCAAAATACAATAAACTATTACTTTTAGTCTGATACAGTTTGAGGGGCTGTTTTATACACACAGATACCCTGGAAGATCAGGACACACACAAAGTATTTTGAGTATACTCAAAATAACTGCACTCTACTTTTGAGAGGATTACGTCCAGAAGGCAACTGACCGGCCCCTCCTCAACTCACCTTGTCTTCAACCAGCCATTCAACCAGCCACAAGTAGGATTTTCACCTCAATACTCAAGCATCCCATATATGTAAGTACACTATATATAGTTTTACTACTCTTGAATCTGAAATGCATCATGTGAAGCAGCACTTGTGGTGGAAATTTTAAACTGAATATTAAAATAACCATGTTTCTAACATCTAACCTTATTTAACATGCTAACACTTTGAAACACCATGTTCTAAAACGTTCTCTGTGTTTTTGAATGTTGTTGGCCTATAATTTGCCATTCCCCTGTTGAGTGTAAAAATAACATATATGGGAAATGAAACTAGACAGATGACTTAGAACTTGTGATTAACAATGAAGTAATCATTAAAACCAAGTTTGCTTTACCAATCACAATGTCAATCTTTACCATAGAACCAATCAAATTCATGTCATTTTCCCATACCTCCCTATTCTATAAAAACTGTTGTATCCGTTTTTTCAGTGGGATTCTCAATGGAAATTGTCTGAGATCCTCCTGCCTTGCTTCTTGGGAGATTCTCTGAGAACTGCTCGAGAACTCCCTGACGTAATAAAGTGCATTTAGAGGACAATTGCTGAAGTCTGTCTGTCATTTAAGCTGCGCAGCAAAACAAGTTAGAATTATTTGACTCGGCTGTAGTTGACGAGGAGACTCGAATGTACTGAAGTCGAATGTAGACTCGTTGAAGTATAGAAAGAGAACTGATACTGAAGTCGACTGTAGACTCGTTGAGGTGTAAACTTAGCTAGCGTCAATATAATGGACGCACTAGAGTACAAGTATTATTGGTAGAATAGTTAGGTCTAGGGAAAAATCTACAACACACTTCATCTCTGCACAATCAGCCTGTCTCAAACTGTTACCATGAGAAATGCATCTTATTCCTTAAGGAATTTGGCATACACCATCTGAAGCTAAGAGTCTACATAATTGAAGAAAATCCTTATGCAGTTCACTATTAGCCAACACAGAACATTCTGCAGCATGTTTCATGTCTATCTATCTATCTATCTATCTATCTATCTATCTATCTATCTATCTATCTATCTATCTATCTATCTATCTATCTATCTATCTATCTATCTATCTATCTATCTATCTATCTATCTATCTATCTATCTATCTATCTATCTATCTATCTATCTATCTATCTATCTCTATCTATCAAAATATAATTCTGTTCCGAATAGGCCAGAAATATCAGAAGCCAATTGGTAATATGAATATCAATATAGTATAAAATAATAATAAAAAAAAGCCCTGTCTGGAAGGACATTGACATTTAAAAGTAAATTAAGACACATTGTAAGTGTGATTTTATATCACATAATTCCATTACACCTTTCAGACATTAAGTATAACTTTTCAAAAATCCAGCCTGCCATATGCATGCCAGATCATGATTAACTTGAAACAGTATTTTGTTGAAAAATAAATACAGAACTCGGATTTCAACATGGTCACAGATGTCTGATTTTTTCATGCCAATCATTAGGAAAAGTCGGTTCACTGTAATGTTTGGACATGAATTACACACACTTGGGCTATGGCATCTTTATATGCGATGTGACAGCACCAAAAAACGCAGTGGCCTTGAATTATGCACATATTTACAGTTTGTGTTCGCTGTAGTAAAATCTAACATGCTGGTAATAACTAGAGGACAGTTGCCACTGACACACTAACGACACAACATATTGATCATTAGGGCTGATTCTGTGCTTTTACCACAAGTACTCACAGCTACTATGGTTATAGTCCAAACACAGTCCAACTAAACTGAGAGAGCTGATGCTTTTGAGTAGGGCTAATGAATTACTAGTAGGGGGTGTTGGTCACGAGCAGACTGTAGCTGACAGGAGTCCATATGACCTACTTTACACCCCCCATCCCCAAATCCAAAGTGCCACAGCCAGGCGTGTATGCCAGACTTTCCATGGGCACAGGACTGGAGCATTGCCAGCCAACAGCTACGCAATTATTTTCTCAACCCTGACCAGAATGAACAGGGATTACTTTGACTAGTTCATATAAAACGTGCATTTAAAAGTGCCCTTTATTGTACAGATGTTGAAAAATGTGTAGAACTTAAACAGCTGACCACTAATCAACTAGCTTTGAACAGCCCATACTGTAGATTACAGCAACCGAGAAGAGGTCATTTATAAATAAAAGAGCTTATTATGGATGCAGTTTTTGGAAACATGACATTCAAGGCACTGTAAACTAAATTGGTAAACTCAGATATAATTACAAATGTGGTAAGGGTGAGTGTGCACACACATCCTCAGCACTTATGTAAGTGTCCAAAGAGAGAGAGAGAGAGAGAGAAAGAGAGAGTTTACATTTACTTTACAAAAGTATGATACATTACAATTTAATCAAATAAATAAAAACTTTTAAATCACACATTTTCAATGCGGTCTTTTTGGACACTTTTTTTCAACATCATGGGATGATCTATAGGAAGCTGTATGCAGAAAAGTGTACTAGCAATTGAATCTGAGAACTATGAGAAAGCATTAAAGAGGGAAGAGGAGGATCGATAGTCCCCTCCCCATATGTGGTGCATTTTGTCAATAAGTCCCTGATATGGTGCTAACGCATGCAACTCCTGTTCTGCATTACTGTCCTTTTTCTGTGATAAGATCTTCCTGATTTGTTGGGTAATGAGATTCATCAGATAAAGAGCTTAACTTCATGTCATTTTACCAAACTGGTTTCTTGTTTACTATTGTTTAGTTGCTCATTCGCTGTCTACACATTTGCAAGTGGACACAAAGACTGTGAAAATAGCATCAGAGATTGAATTTCTGCAATAGCTACACTAATTTCTTAACTCAATTTACCATATAGAAAAAAAACACCTAATGAGAAGATCTGTTTGTCTTTCTAATCCAGAAATCAATGACATTGACCAAATGAGTTGCTCCTGATCAATTGCAATTACTTAAAGGGAAACCACAGGGATGGAGAAATAATTGTAACACCAGAGTTGCTAAATGGTAAACAATTATCATCAACATTTTAGGAATGAGGTACTGCTTATTTCCCATTCATTGGCATTGTTTACAGCGCAAACAAAGCCAAGCCGAAGTCAAAACCCTTTCTGAGGCTGCTTTCTGTTTATAGTAACTGCTATATGTCTTGTGACAGACTAGGCTCAACTATGCTCAACATTCAGATAAACCATAATGATATCACAAACTGATATATAAAAAAAAGAACATCTGAAGTAATTTTCTCACTAGTTTTTGTTTTGCCTCTGCATGTATCAGAGAGTGAAAACATCCATTCACAAGCAGCATTAACATTACCAGTACACTGGCAAGCTGTTTATCTGTTGTCTTTGTATTTCTTATTGAACACAAGAGCCATAGATGATTTGCATTCTTGTATTTTTCAAGTCGACAGTGGTTAACATTTCATGAAATGCCAGACTGTCCAAATACGCCCTGAGCACAGAGAACTGACAAACTATAGTGCAGAGCATCTGCTGTTCTTTTGATATATGCAAATCCTCTAATGGAGTGGAAAAACACAAAAGTCTTATTTATTGTCCCCTGTGGGTACATATGAAAAGTTTAAAGCATTTCACGACTCAGAGCTACTACAGCCTCATGCCAGGAGCTAATTTATGATGCATACACGTTTAATCTGAATTCTTATTATACAGAGTGCTCCTGATTTTCCGGTCAGCATTTTAAATATATCCTTTAAAGAAATAGTTCAGCCAAAAATTACAATTTTGTCATCATTTAATCACTCTCATGTTGTTCTAAACCTCTTTTGTGGAACAATATTTTGAAGAAAATAACAACATCGGATCCCATGCATTGACATATGGACAACACACATGCACGCACGCACGCACGCACGCACGCACGCACGCACGTACGCACGCACGCACGCACGCACGCACGCACGCACGCACGCACGCACGCACACACACACACACACACACAAACACACACACACACACACTCACTCAAAACCTCTTCTTTTGTTTTCCAGAGAAAGTCATGCAGGTTTGGAAAGACATGGTGAGTAAATGATGAGAGAATTTTATTTTTTGGTGAACTATGATTTTAAGTTCACCTACTGGAAAGCTGGAAATAAAAAATAAATCGGACCAAACTGGGCCAAATTTGTATGCTAAATTACTCTTATGAAGCCACTTCTTTTAATGAATTGTTCAAAATGTCAAGTTATAAGTGTGAATCACTGCCATGCACAATTTACAGCATTAGTAGAGAGATTATATTTCACATAGAATGTGAGCAAAATTGACAATATAACCCAATGAATCAGCATGAAAGCTTGTGAGTCAGAATTGAACTAATTCTGAACATGCTGATTGATATCCAGCCCAACCCACTTTATATGAATAACCCCCATTATGGAACACGTTCACTCATAAATCAAATCAATCAGTAGTCCAAGATGATGGCAACACTGCATGGTCTGCGTAACATAAATATGTTATATACAGCATAAAGCATGGATCTCAAATCAAAAGTTTGGTGTTGTATATAGACCACTGTTAGTACACTAAAGAAAACATCTATATTCCAAAGAAAGGCTATTTCTATAAATAGTCTGATCTTTATCTCTGAAACGTATTGTTTGTGCGCATTACAGCACAGACAGGTTTTTAAAGGTTAAGGTGGTTCCTAACCCATTTATCTTCAAAATCAGTAGAGTTTAGCCCACACTCTCACATATTTCAGTGTGAAAAATCACAAACCAAGACCATGCCCATTTGCAAAATTGACATAAT
Organism: Meda fulgida; assembly: GCA_030578275.1. Taxonomy (NCBI): domain Eukaryota; kingdom Metazoa; phylum Chordata; class Actinopteri; order Cypriniformes; family Leuciscidae; genus Meda; species Meda fulgida. The sequence continues at coordinate 14,945,407 of CM060636.1, read as the reverse complement.
AAATGAAATATACCCTAATGAATCAGCTTTGAATAAAAAATGTAAATCGAAGGATCAAAAGTAAATAAGAAAAACTGAATTTGAAAATGCTGATAGATACTTTGCCCTACTTTTTCTTGATTCTTCTTTTTCATTACTGAACATGTTCACGTGTGTGTAATAAATCAAATTAATTTAAGTCCAAGATAACTACAACAAGCTGCATAACAAACAAAAAAACAAATTAAGCATGGTTTCTTGAACCACATTATAATGATATCTGAAGGTGAGTTGTGGGGCTGAATATCCTTATCTGCCCTTCAGCTAAAATGGTTATGGGAATCGAGTTAATTTTGAGGACTGTGTGTTATTTTCAGTTCAGATGATTGCATAGCACTTTGCAGCTAGGGTCAAACCCAACAGATGTGCATTTCTTACCTGAGGGAAAACATATCTTCATCTTTTCACCTCAGGGAAAACAAACACATCTTTCTGTTACATAATGTATATACAGTAGCTGTACTTACAAATACCTACATATTAACTGCATGGTCAAGCAGGTTAATAAATCATATGGGTAAGTGCGTGGAATAAAACTTGACAGTAAGTGTACATACTAAGACAAATGAGGGAGAGGTTACAAGAATTCATAAAACCTTTATTAAACCTTTTTTTTTTTTACATTGCCTCTGAACAGTGTTTGTCTCATTGAGTTTATACACAGTGGATAAGGACAGTACACTGGAGAGTGAAGCCATGGTTGACAGGCAGAACCAGGGAGATGACTGACTGAGACAAGGTTGATGGCGTTGGAGACCCAGGCGGAGCCGAAGAGACCGGGGAACACAGAGGGTCCTGGAGACCAGACGGAGCTGTGAGGACGAGTGGCCAAGGTGAAACCGGGGTGCCGGAGGACTGAGGCGGAGCTGGTGCGCCCGAGGACTGAGGTGGAGCCGAAGGGAAGGAGGAGCCTGACGGAGCCAAAGGGGTGAAGGGATGAGTCACAGATGAAGGCCCGTAACTCCATGGAGATGGCAGAGTGACCACAATGTGGAGCCGGAGGGATAGGGAAGCCTGGTAGAACTGTAGGGACGATGGTGCCAGGTGGAGCCGAGGGGGCGAGGAGCCAGTGGAGTCGATAGGTCGATGGGCCGAAGGGGAGTGATGGGCTCAGAGGTTCTAGGCGGAGCAAACGGGTCGACATCTTAGGGCTGAGCTGCTGAACTATCAGCCCGAGGCGGATCCATGAAACACAGAGCAGGTAACGTAGAAGGAGAAGAAGAGCGCGGCCGGGGTCCACTCGCTGCTCGCTGCACGTCAACGCATGGAGGCGGTCATTTGCAAACGACTGGTACGTCACTTCGTACCGTGACGTCACTTCGTACCGTGACGTCACTTCGTACCGTGACGTCACTTCATACCATGGATCCATGGATAAATAAATGCTTTGTTTATAATGGGGAGGACGTCTTAAGCTATGAAACTTGCAGGAAGTTTTGAATAGTACATAGATCTCGTATATACCAAAAGATCAAGGCAAATTCGGTTTCTCATGGCATGACCCCTTTAAGAAAAATGGTTCTAAACAATACCAAATTAGGGTTCTTCGGCTTGTAACAATAGCAGAACCCTTTTTGGTTCTAAATAGAACCTTTTTTTATAAGGTTCCAGAAAGAACCATACTTTGAAAATGTTATATGACCTTAATGGTGTATAACCTTTTCAACAATTTTTATTTTCATTAATATTAGTATATTAGTGTCTTCATATTATGAATATTACTATTATCAATATTTTACAAATTATTTATGAATATTGTTTTTTTAGTCCTCTATCTGGTCTAATATTGTTGCCTCTATTTGGGTTTTACATAAAAAAAGCATGTTGTGTCAAGGTACTTTTATTTTTTATTGACATGGCAGATTGTTGCAAAAATAATAGTGGTCTAACATCAGTTGTTAGCTGAATACATTAATAAATAACAATTGACATTTTACATGATAAATATATACAGTCGTGCTCAGAATTAATGGTACCCCTGGTAAATATGATGAAAAATGGCTGTAAAAATAATTCTGCATCGTTTATCCTTTTGATATTTAATTAAAAAAATTGGCAAAAATCTAACCTTTCATTGAAGTAAAATAATTGACAGTGGAGGGGAAATCACATTATGAAATAAATGTTTTTCTCCAAAACAAGTTGGCCACAGTTATTGGTACCCCTAGAATTGTTTACGAGTAAAATATCTCTTAAGTATATTCCCATTCATATTTACCTTTTTTTTGCACACCAGGGTGACTAGGAACATGAAATTGTCCAGCCATGACTTCTTGTTTTACAAGAGTTTAAATATGGGGAAACACAAAGGCCAAATTCCCTTAATCATCCATTACAATGAGTAAAACCAAAGAATATAGTTCTGATGTGCATCAAAAGATTGTTGAGCATCACAAAATAGAAAGTGGCTGTAAGAAAATAGCTAAAGCATTGAAAATCCCCATTTTGACCATCAGGGCAATAATTAAGCACTTCCAATCAACTAAAGATGTTACAAATCTGCCAGGAAGTGGACGTGTGTCTATATTGTCTTAATGCATGGTGAGGATGAAAGTTTGAGTGGCCAAAGACTCTCCAAAGATCACAGATGGAGAATTGCAGAGATTAGTTGAGTCTTGGGTTCAGAAAGCCTATTAAAAAAAAATTGAACAACCCCTACATCACCACATGTTGTTTGGGAGGTTTTCAAGAAAAATCCTCCTTGCTCATCCAAAAACAAACCCCAGCAAATTCAGTTGTCAGACATGACTGGACCTTCAAACAGCACAGGGTTCTGTGGTCAGATGAAACTAAAAAATAGCTTTTTGGCAGCAAACATGCAAGATGGGTTTGGTGCACACAAGGATAAAAAGTACCCCATGTGTACAATTTAATATACCATCTTTAATGTTGTGGTCATATTTTTCTGCTGGAGGTCCTGGACTTCTTGTTCAGATACATGCATGGCATCGTGGATTCTATCAAATACCAACAGATAAAAAATCTAAACCTGACAGCCTCTGCTAGAAATCGTATAATGGGCCGTGGTTGGATCTTCCATCAGGACAACGATCCAAAACAAACATCAAAATCAACACAAAAATGTGTTAAGTAGCACAAAATGAAGCTTCTGCCATGACCGTCCCAGACCTGATGAGTGGAGTGAACTGAAGAGAAGAAGCACCAACATGGATCTGGGAATCTGAAGGATCTGGAGAGATTCTGTTTGGAGGAATGGTCTCTGATCTCTTGTCTGTGTTCTCCGAACTCATCAGGCATTATAGGATAAAACTCAGAGCTGTTATCTTGGCAAAAGGAGATTGCAAAAAGTATTTAATAAAAGGGTACCAATAATTGTGGCCAACGTGTTTTGGAGATAAACATTTATTTCATAATGTGATTTCCCCCCCACTTTCTATTCTTTTACTTCAATGAAAGTTTAGATTTTTGCCAATATTTTGAATGAAAGATCAAAAGGATAAATGATGCAGATTTATTTTTTCCAGCCATTTTTTATCATATTTACCAGGGGTACCATTAATTCTGAGCACGACTGTATGTAATGAAAACCAAGTTCCAGTGATCTTCACAATCCTCAATGTCTTTACGTCCTTCATTATTTGTGTATTCTCAGTGGCAGTTTCTCTCTGCAGATGATGAGGTTATGATTCGTGACAGCATCTGAAATACACATTTGAGTTTAGAGTTACATTGTGTCTCTTCCATTTGATTATGTAAAAACAATTATGTTCATGAAGGCCAAAATTAGCAAAACTGGACAGTATAGCCTTTTACAATGTTAAAAGGAAGTCATGGGATAGCTTTGAAGTTTTGTGTGTTATGTTTAGGCATAAATTCATAATTTAAAAAATCAAACAATATGGATCATAAATTCCATAGCCTATCTGTTACTTTGTGGAGAAGAGAAGATGAGTATCCTTAACTGAACAGAGCTGCTCACAGTTCTGTTCTGTTAAACTTAAAAAAGAAAAAGACATGAGTGTTAGGAAATGATTGTTACAATTTTTAAAGATAATTTTTAGACATTTTAAGAAAGAAATAATTTACCTGTTGAGAGTGTGTTGACGTTCTGTGTAGCTGAAGTCCAGAAAAGCAGTAATGAGGTGGCTTTGACAATTACAGATTTGAAAAACAAAAAGGTGCACTGTAAAAAAAATCTGTAGAAATTACAGTATTACTGGCAGCTGCTTGCCAGTAACTTACTGTAGTTTTAAATTGATGTTATTTACTGGCAACAGTTTGTTCAAAGTTAAATGAACATTAAACATTAACAAGTCATTATCTTTAACGAATAAAACTAAAATAACAGCCTCATGCAAAGCATTAATGGGAACCAAAATCTGAAGGAAAAAAACAGTAAAAGGTTGATGAAGATTTCTGGTTCCCAGAATGCTTTGCATTAGATTGTTATTTTATAGTTTTATTCTGTAAAAACAAAGACTTGTTAATGTTTAATGTTCATTTAACTTTGAACAAACTGTTGCCAGTAAATATACATCAATTTAAATCTACAGTAAGTTACTGGCAAACAGCTGCATAACTACAGCAATTGTTTAACAGTGTGGGATTAAATAACCCCAAACTCAAACACAAAGAGAACCATTTCAGCATACAAAGGGTTCTTCAGGACGATACGGTTCTACATTTAACTGTTACTATGTGTAACAGTGTAGAAACTAACCGAAACAGGAAGCTGAACTAAAACACATGACAAACCAACCCAAAACAGAAACAATACATACCAATAACAAAGTCTAAATGGATGGAACTTTTAAAGTCTTTTAACAAGCATTGGCAGAACACCAGAATTTCCATTAAAAACATTGCTCAAATGGACTGTATAGCAGATTCTACCCCTTAAACTGTAAGTGAGATGCTACATGTGAATTTCCAGCTTGAGCTGTAGGCTGATTTGTGGATGTTCAAATTTAGCAAAGAACACAACAAGTATTATCCTGTTGTACATTGTAATCATTTGACAGCTCTGTATTCCTGTAAATTAAATATTTAAACTTTTTTGTTTGTTCGTTGGTTTTAATTGAAAACAGCCTATAGCTCAATTTTAACAATATACTATAGATGTATCAGCTAAAATACTTTTATAAAATAAAATGCTTTGAGAGGAAATTCTGTTATTTGTACTCACCCCCATGATGTTCCAAAAAGCTGTGGAACAAAAAAAGGTGAATATGTGAGTCACCAAACGATCAAATCAAGTCTGAGCACTATTTTTAAATGTGAACTGAACATGGATGTGAATGATGTTTCAGTAAATAATGTTCGTACCTTACATAAAGCTATTGCAAGAAGTTTTATGGACAACTTTTTAAAAGATGTCACTATCAGAGATTGTACAAATAATCATTACCCATCACATTGACATAATGGGTTAGTATCGGGGAATTTTATCCATGGTTAAAAGCGACGTGTTGCCAATTCTTGGGCTTTTCTTTTAATCTTTCTTACTGTGACACTGTGGTCTTAGAATCTGTTCACCTGGCTAAATCAACAATATCTCATAAATTCTTCAACTGGACTACTATTTTATGTCTCCAAATCCTCACTTGTCTCTCTCTGTTTTTTACTTAGTTACTTTAAAACTGTCTCTTTATAGCATCATATCACGTCTGATCCGTTTAGTATTTTCTAAATTAGTGAAATGCAATAGACAAGATAACTTTAAATTTAATCATCCCACAATATTTAAAGTTGGGGAAACAATGTGAAATGCATGGTTAACAACTTCTGGGCACCATGAGCTACCACTCTAAAAAAGGCTGGGTTGTTTTAACCCAAATTTGTGTCAAATATGGACAAACCCAGCCATTGGGTTACATTTTTTTAATTGCATTTTTAACCCAGTGTTTGAGTTTGTCCATATTTGACTAAAAATTGAATTACAACAACCCAACATTTGTACTGTATGGAAAAGAGCTGTGTTGAGATTCTTTAAAAGTTCTCATTTTTGTTTTAGAGTGGGCTTGAAAAAAAACATGTGGATTTAGAATGAGTAAATAACAGATTGTTTATTTATTTATTTAAATGGAAAGGTTGGTGTGACCTACAAGTAATGAGTCATTTATACTACATCTTTTGGACTCTTTTGGACGCAGGGAGGACTGATTCATGATGTGCATATAAAACTCATAACAACCGTGTCATATCATTACAGTGCTCTAGTTACTTCAAGAATTAGTTTAGAGCTAAAAATTTGGTTCAACCATGATGTCACTAACAAGTGACATCACTACTAACGGATAATTCAGTGTGGCTCCAGTTTAATGTCTCAATCCTAACACCGCGCGCAATGCAATCGATGGGATGAAATGCAAATGACGCATACAGGTTGAGGATTTCCTTCCCACACGAAAGTCTGACGTCTACCCCCTCCTTCACACATTTAACTTTCACCACACGCGGCTTTATACCTATGGAGGGTCTCCGACACTCTGCTTACACGACTTCGCTTTTGCGCATGATACTGCGGTCCCGACGCCACTTCACGCTCCAACTCACCTTGAAACACGGTGCTCGCAGAATTTACATGGAGAGCGACGGAGAGGCGACCAATACTCGCCCCGACGCCTCCCCCACTGGCCAATGAAATCAGAGCGGGGGCGGAGCTAACAGCTAAATTGTCATGCTTGGTTTCACGCTGGCATTGCCATCAAGCCGCGTCTGGCTGCCGTGCGCTGGTGCAGGTGCTCTATTTCATCGAGAGAGGATGCGAAAGGAAAGAAGGGGAGGGAAAGAATGAAGGGAACCGTCGGAGAAAAGTATGCAGGGCATGAATAAAAGGGTATCAACAGCTGACAGCGTGTCTAACGTCCAGGGGCTCGGCTAAGAATGATTTATTGAAAGGGGCACTTTGAGATATGATGAGGTTTCTTTCTGGTTGGCAATAGTACTATGATTTGGTATGTGGCCACTTTGATAGCAAGTGTATTTAGCACCAGAGGAACAGCTGCTCAAGGTGAGTTGAAGTGCAATTTATTATATACAGCTTTATGTTTGTTGTGAAATATATTGCAGAGTTTAAAATACAATTCTGTGATTGGGTCATTCTGAGTTGATTTCTAATAATTTATCTAAATTCTAATTTGTTCATGTGGAATATTTTAAAGTAAACAGCAGTATAGCTGATCTGGGTTATTTTGTTTTTATAATTATAATAATTATAGTTTTCTCTTTTCATAAATATTATTGCTATGCCATAGTGACATTTCTGTTTAAGTGCTAGAGTTTTTTTAAAAAGTCATCTGAGATTTCAAAACGAGGGGTTGAGGTGTTAATTCATCCATATTCATCTGTTCTGCAACTAGCTTGTATACTTCATATTAAGTGTGTTCTATTAAATTAAAAGGATTGATCACTCCAAAATGAACATTTGCTGATTTTCTTTTTCTTGTCGAGCACAAAATGATATGTTACCATTCACTTTCATTGTATATTTGAGCTAGCTGAGGCTGATTTTGCCTAACATGTCCTTTAGGTTTTGCAACCTCATGAGATTGAGTAAATGATGACAAAGTTTTCATTTTTGTTTGAACTATATTTAAGCTTTGAAAATATTAATTTGGGAACTTTAATTACACATCTGAAGGTGCTTTTACCAGGAATATGTATGGTGTTGTTCTCAGTAGTATTTTAATATATCAGTCATTTTGTGCTGTAGGTTGTAATAGTAATTCACTTTATGAATATTCTGCCTTTCCTGACCTTCCTCAGATGTCTTTAGCTTTTAAACACGAGACCACTCTAAAAGAGCCATCATAGTTGTAATTCAAGATGTGTTCTGTGAATGTTCAGACTTGTTTAAATAAGTGGTCTGTCTTTATTTCAAATGTTGGGTTCATGGACTCACATAGCCCTGCAATTTCCAATTTATCCACTAGAGGGCTGCTAACTGTGTAGCAGCAAGGAGCATCCAATCTTGGGTCATATTTTGAGAACTTTTTCATTGCATGCACTATGAATAATTATACATTTCCTATGTCAAGATAGTCATTATTCATGGTTTGATATGTTGCTGTATGTAGGTGTTATTTAACCTCTAATTTGTATGTATAAAAAGTGGAATGTGAAAATCTTACCTTTGAGCTGTGTCATCCCCTTAATCTGACAGTGAGACATATTTCACCTTGCTGTTCTGACTGTGCACTTTGCTACATTCGCTCAGTGTCTCCCTCCTGTGTGTCAGAGCCACGCTGCACTATCTCAGCCCTAATGCAGATCTCTCCCTGCCCTCACCCTCCCGTCTCAAGCTGTTAGCTGGCAAACAGGCCCACAAACTGGCCAGGTGCCAGATCTTTGCTGTCTAAACAGAGGACTGGGAGGCAGCAGTCGGAGAGTCATGAGCTGATGCATGGCTCTGGGTACTGTAGGCCCTCAAGGCTCAATGCTAGCTCTAGCTGACCGCACTGAACTTGTTGAGACCTCTAGCAGTCCACCTCAAGAAAAGACCATCTTCCCTCATGAGAAGAGCATGAACAGTTTTCCCCTTTTAAACTAGTTTTGTGTTTGTTCGAATGTCATCTTGGCATTTTGTCTAGATTGACAACAAGGAGGTTTATAATACCTGGAGAGAGCTGTCAGATCTCGTTCATCTCAAAAGAATTAAGCTAATCACCTCGAATGAAATGTGACAAATATAATATAATATAAATAAGATTATTTGGGGGTTTGTAAGATTTTTATATAATTTTCTTATAATCACAAAGGCTGCATATAATTGATCAAAAATACAGTAAAAACTGTTATGTGAAATATTATTACAATTTAAAATAACTGTTTTCTATTTAAATAAAATATAATTTATTTTTTTGTGAGGATTTTTTCAGCAGCCCATTACTAGTCTTCAATGTCACATGATCCTTCAGAAATCATTCAAATATTCTTATTATATTATATTATATTATATTTTATTATATTATATTATATAATATTATAGTTACAGCATCTACCATGAGGGGCTAACGGCCCATGCTAACCAGCCAAAATTTTGGCTTAGGGCAGACAGGATGTGATTTGAGCTGATGTGGGTACATATGAAATGATGGTGATTTGTTTGAGCAGTTAGCACATGCTAGCAGACTAGATTCTGCAGGGTTCTTAACCCTTAGGCATTGTTAATGTAGCTGCCAGCTGGAAATGGAGAATCTAAAGAAAGCTTGCTCTGGAGGTTTGTACCGCAGTCTATGTTTCATGGAAAGCCTGTTAGAGGAGGGCTAGCGGGGGACCTGACAGCTGCTCATTTTTAAGCGGTGTTGGATAACATTGGATGTGTTTTCCAACAGTCATCACTTCTCTTTCATCCTCAGGCTGTGATAACTTGATCCAACAGAATGATAAGCATGTAGGATTCTTCCCTGTGGAAAAAAAAAAATAGTTTAGATAACAAACAAGAAGCCTGTCATCACATCTGCCCGAATTTCCAACACAACTCACATGAGCATGTCAATTTCATAGTCTTTTCTATGTCTTGGTAGTACAGTACAGATTGCAAATAGAGAACCACAGAGCGCACAGTAAAAATCAGTATGTTGTCTTGTTTTCGAGTAAAACATATCTAAACATTCTCTAAACAAGATTAATTTACTTGGGAAGCAAAATTGTTTAAGATATTATAACTTTATTGCCTGGTTTCACAGACAGGGTTTAGATTAAGCAAGGAGTAGGCTTTAGTAAAAAATAGGACTTTTAAGTAGCTTTTATAAACCTACCTTAGAAAATAAAACATTACTGGTGTTCATCCTGAGACAAAACAATGGCACTGACATTTTAAGATATGTTAGTGAAAGTTGCTTTAAGTTAAAACAGCTCAAACATGCATTTTAGTCTTGAACTAAGTGGCTTGGTTCTAAGTGTAAATAGTAGTTCGATGCGACTTTATTCCCATTTCTAAATATTTATTTCACTTTATTTCTACTTTTTGAATATTTTCTTAATTTTTATATAAAATAAACGCCTCTTCAAGCTGATATGCAATGGGAAAAGGGAGAAGAATGAGTTCGGAATTTTAACTTAGGTCGGTTGCATCAAAAGCTTCTGTCAACAAGATTCTGTCAACAAGCTGGGCAATTTGCACTTGGTGTAAATACATTTCAGTTACTATACTATACATACTACCCCTATACATACTACTAACCCTTGGTAAAACACAACCTACTGCACTTCATATATATATATATATATATATATATATATATATGAAGTGCAGTAGGTTGTGTAACACATTTGCGTTCAGGATATCTTGTTCTGTTTTAAACAGGAAAAAACGTGCAAAAATCTTCAAATAGCTCCCTAGCACTATAGACTCTAAAGTGAATGTCTTATCTCTGTCTGTGGTTGGATTCCATTTCTACTTTCTCAGCACTTCAAAGGCAGTTTCCTGTCTCTGATACTCTCCCTCTTCTAGCGCTCTCAGTCTAGTCCGCCACCACAGCGAGTGCAAACCATGTGCATGAGCAGTGTAACTGCTGAAGCAATGGAGAGTTTGTCTCATTCAAAAATTTGTAGGTAGAGCCTTTTTGAACTAGATGTTTCTATAATCCACAGACACTGTTAGGAAGTTGGATACAAATTCTGGCCATTATCTGAGTTTCTGTCTTTTTGGGGAGAATAATGGAATGACAGATGAGTGATTTCTATGACTATGCTATTAAGTTACATACTCTGTTGTTCCTCATTGTAGTCTTGTTGTGTTTTCCCTGAATACATTAAAGTTGGGAATGAACAGGGACTTGGCAATACAATATATATTGATATATGGATAACCATATAGTCATACGGTAATATTTTATGGTTTTAGTGTATTAAAAATTGTGATAATTTGTGATTATTTAGGCATTTTGAACAAGAATACTTGTTTCGCTTAGCTTATTTAATCTGTATTGTACTTCACATTTAGGCTGTTTTCACATTTAGGAAAGAAAACTATTAAATTAAAATTAAAATAAATACTAAAATATTTCATTTGTAATTTGTATTGTAAAATATTGCATTAGTTGAATAAAAAATGTTTTTATACTATGGTTTACTAAATTTATTTGCTGGTTCTTTTGCTGTGGAAGGACCTTTGAAATAACAGAAATCATTTGGCAAAGTGCACATTAATAATTGCGTTCATCAGCCAATCAGATTCAAGCATTCAACAGCCCCATGGTATAAATATATTTACTTATATATAATAATATATAATATATATAATAATAACTTTAAACCCTGGTCTTCTAAGAATTCTTGCTCAATGAAATCACTCACCACTCACATACTCTACATACTCCTTGAACCTTGATGCTCTAGCATAAATTTTTCACCAAAGGCTGGCCTGCGACCCGATTGATGTGGATAGGAAGTAACAGGCCACCGCTGGCCCAGGGCAAAGGGCTTGTTCCATAAAAGTCATCACTAACCCTTATATGTCAATCAGCTGGTATTTGGGCCAGCATTGACTCAGGTCCCCCTCCCCCAAATACAGTCTTCCTCTTACTCTGTAGATGCATGCAAGACAACACTAGTGGAAGATGTTCCATATATAGATACCTTCAAAAGAGCCCTGTGGAATTCAGTGAATTATGCATGACTTAGTTCTGGCGTTAAAGTAAAGAAAGTATGTTTCTAATTCAAGCTCATCAACACATGAAAAACACCTCTCCCATGTTGGAGAACATGCCAGATGACTGATTTATTCACGTCATGACACTCACTGACTCCATTTAAGTGCCATTAAAGATCTAGATTTTATACAATGATGTAAAACTATAGGTTTACATTTAAGCATTTGGCAGACGCTAATCAAAGTCTTTCACTTGGCGGCCATCTTTGAAACGCCTCTCGGGCAGCTTTTTCAGTCATTCAAGTACAGCTCCTGTCTCTTTGAATGGGAAAACATCAAATTCTCCAAAGGTGTTCACCAAGCTTGCAATTCAATTTCATGTTTAGAATCACTAATGAAATCTAACAACTGTCTCATAAATTTTGTTTCTAAACACTCAAATCATGACAAACTTAATGCATTTTTCAGGCTGGACCTTCCAATGCCCATGTGCAGTCCTAAGTGTGTGTCTCAGAACACTGACGCTGCATCCAAAATCGAATACTTCTCTTTTATTTAGAAGGCGGTACTTATTCTGCCTTATTGCACATTGCACTTTCTCCCATTCATAATAATTTGAGTGCACCATCTTTGTATAACTAAAGTCTTTGGCTATTATCTGTTGTGACTTTGACAACCACTTCAAGAACCTTGTTTACCTTTTAGACTTTTCTTTATTTTATTTTATGTATCGTCCACACCAGGAATGGAAGAGCTGGGTTTTTTTCATGTACTGTGTGTTTAGTCAGTGGAAATCACTCTCTTGGTCTAAGTACAGCTTAACGTCTGGTTTAGCACTTTGGAAATCACTGAGCAGAAAGTCTTTTATCTTTTAAGAATTGAGAGCATGGGCCGATTGATCGACACACTCTCATTGCTCTTGTTTAGATCTGCATCTGTGATGTGGCCACGGCCTACATCACACCAAAATGATTGAAGAATGATCCATTGATAATGCAGTGATATATCTTTAAACACTTCTTGGGTTTAGAAAAAGAAATGTCCCTGTTGATTGGCACAAATGAAAATGACGACAATCAAGGATGCTCAGTAGATGGTACTCCAGCGGTGTGGTTCGAGTGCTGACTAATGGAAGAGTGATGCCAGTGTTTAGTCTGACTCAGCGTCAGAGAGTGCAGAGGAAGAATCATGATACAGCATCTGGAAGAGGAAAAATACATTTCTTAGTGGTTCAGAGTTTGAGTCAGTAGGAAACATAAAGGTGAATTTGGGATTTGTGCACTTTGAAAAATTATTGGCTTTGGCACACTACTGTTGAAAAGTTTGGGGTCAGTAATGTTTTAAATAGTTCCATTCCTTACAATATATTTTTTATTTCAAATAAATGCTGCTCTTTTGAACTTTCCATTAGCTCTGCATTAGCTGGTTGTGTTACACATACATACAAAGATGGAAGTGACTCTTCTGTTTTTCAGATTATGATGTATCTGAATGTCCCATTGTGTCAAAGGTGCATGTAGTATAAATCCCAAAAGGAGACGTGTGACACAAAATGAACAATAGCAAGCAATTTTTAATGAACAAGAAGATATATCAGGTTCTACACATGAACATTAAATCTGTTTATTTATCACAAGAAAATTAACAGACAGAACAAAGGGCTTAAATACACAGGTCTAGATGATAAACGAGACAAAGAACAGGTGTGTAACTAATAAGAAACCATGACAGCTAACTAGAACACAGGCAAATAGAGTAAATAAAAGCCATGACTAGAAACTTCTCGGTTACGTATGTAACCCTCGTTCCCTGAGTAGGGAACGGAGACGTTACGTCGGATGACGACGAATGGGGTTTCGCTTAGAACACCTATCGACTTCGAGTATACAAAAACGAGCCAATGGCAAAGAAATGCCATGGGTCGGCGGAATTTGCATGACGTAACTCCGCCCCACCTCGTGGGTATAAAAGGAGGACGCCGGCAACATGCAGTTATGTTTCTTCGCTGAGGAGCCAAGACTGAGCTCAGGCGATCCCCGCGGTACAGCGGAAGTGGCAGGAAGACGTAACGTCTCCGTTCCCTACTCAGGGAACGAGGGTTACATGCGTAACCGAGACGTTCCCTTTCGTTGTCACTCCGAGTTACGTCGGATGACGACGAATGGGGTTATCAGTCTAATCACGCCACCTTCACAGCTGTCTTCCAGTTCCCTGCCCCTTGTAAGACTTGTAAGGACGAAGGACTCCTATTTAGCACAGGAATACCAAGATACACTGGGAAGCATATCCCATAGTTTAGAGGAAATATGCAATTAACACCAACCCAGAGGGGGGGCATTTAGGAATACACATATGACCCGAAGGAAACATATGGAGACTACTGAGGTGTCCAGCCGCAGGTGGAATATTTCAACCTCAGGGGTGGCAAGGTGGCTTGCCAAGGGAAAGACACATGCTCAGAGAGGCTTACAGTGGAAATACACGTGTGGGGGTAGCTCCGGGGAAGGACCATGCACACGGGAGGCACCTAGCCGACGCACAGGCAATAGACACTGGCGCTAGCATCAGGGGTGCTGGAGGAACTCAGGGCTTGCGGAGAAGCTCACCTGAGGAGAATATCGCATGTATCCAGTCCGTGGAGTGGAATGGCGAGCAAGCGAAGACACCTGAGCGGGTCCAGTACTAGCTAGTTGAAGCGAGTACATGAGAGGACACAGGCTCCACTCGGAGATTGTAGAATCTGGCGAATGTGTTCGGTGTCGCCCAGCCTGCAGCTCTGCAGATGTCTGTTAGTGAGACGCCATGCGCTAGAGCCCAAGAGGATGCCACACTCCGGGTGGAGTGGGCAGTCACACCAAGGGGGCACGGTCGACCTTGCTGCTGGTATGCCAAAGCAATGGTGTCCACTATCCAGTGAGACAAGCTCTGCTTGGAGAGAGCCTTTCCCTTCAGCTTCCCACCATAACAGACAAAGAGCTGGTCTGAGGTCCTGAAACACTGCGTCCTGTCTACATAAGCGCGGAGAGCGCGTACTGGACAGAGCAGTGCCAAGGCTGGGTCTGCCTCCTACAAGGGCAGCGCTTGCAGGTTCACCACCTGGTCCCGGAAGGGAGTTGTAGGAACCTTGGGCACATATCCAAGCCGGGGTCTCAGGATCACGTGAGAGTAAGCCGGCCCGAATTCCTGGCACGCTTCGTCAACGGAGAATGCTTACAGGTCCCCGACCCTCTTGAGAGAGGCCAATGCAACCAGGAGCGCTGTCTTCATTGACAGGAACTTAAGCTCCACTGATTGCAGAGGCTCAAAGGGAGCACTCTGCAGGGCAGTTAGAACCACTGCGAGGTCCCAAGAGGGAACGAGAGGAGAGCGAGGAGGATTCAGTCTCCTCACCCCCCTCAGGAACCTGACGATCAGGTCGTGCTTCCCTAAGGATTTACCTTCCACTTAGTCGTGGTGTGCGGCAATAGCGGCAACATAAACTTTGAGGGTGGAGGGAGACAGCCTTCGCTCCAACCCATCTTGAAGGAAGGAAAGCACGAAACTGATCGAACACCTCCGGGGGTCTTCTCGGCGAGAAGAGCACCAGTTGACGAAGAGGTTCCACTTCAACGCGTAGGCGTGCCTCGTGGACGACGCTCTAGCGGAAGTGATGGTAGCCACCACCGCTGGTGGTAGGGTACTCAAACCTGCCTCGTCCCGTCCAGGAGCCACACGTGGAGGTTCCAAAGATCGGGACGAGGGTGCCATAGGGTGCCCCGTCCCTGAGAAAGGAGGTCCTTCCTCAGAGGAATTGGCCAAGGAGGTGCTGTCGCGAGGAACACTAGTTCGGAGAACCAAGTCCGGGTGGGCCAGTACGGCGCAACCAGAAGGACCTGCTCCTCATCCTCCCTGACCTTGCGCAAGACCTGCGCAAGAAGGCTCACTGGGGGAAACGCATGTTTGCGGCCCCGCGGCCAGCTGTGCGCCAGAGCATCCGTGCCGAGCGTGCCCTCGGTCAGGGAATAATACTGGTTGCAATGGGTCGAGTCGTGGGAGGCAAATCAGCTGAACCGACTGAGGATGGAGTCGCCATTCTCCAGGGAGGGGCTGAAGCCGTGAGAGCTCGTCGGCTGCACAGTTCAGGGCTCCGGGAATATAAATGGCTCGAAGGGACCTCAGATGCTTCTGACTCCATAAGAGGTGGCGAGCGAGTTGCGACATACAGCGGGAGCATAGACCACCTTGATGGTTGATGTACGCTACAGTGGCGGTATTGTCTGATTGGACTAGTACGTGTTGACCCTTGAGCAACGCCCGGAAGCGGTGCAGGGCAAGGCGTACTGCCAGCAACTCGAGGCAATTGACATGCCATAGGCGCAGGGGTCCTGTCCAGGAGCCCGCGGCAGCATGTCCATTGCACATGGTGCCCCAGCCGTGGTGGAGGCATCTGTTGAGACAACAACATGCCGGGAAACACGTTCCAGGGGGACACCAGCCCTGAAAAAACTGAGGTTCGACCACGGGGTGAAGGTCTGACGGCAGGTCGGAGTAACTGATACTCGGAGCGTGCCTTGTTGCCATGCCCACTTTGGGACTCGGTCGCGCAGCCAAAGCTGAAGCAGTCTCATATGAAGCAATCCAAAGCGGGTGTCACCGCGGCTGCAGATGCCATATGCCCCAGGAGCCTCTGAAATATTTCAGTGGAACCGCACTCTTGCCCTGAATTTGTCTCAGTCAAGTCAGCAGTGACTGCGCGCGCTCGCTCGTAAGCTATGCGGACATGGCGACCGAGTCAATGTCCATACCGAGAAAAGAGATCCTCTGCACGGGGCAAAGTTTGCTCTTCTCCCAGTTGACCCGAAGGCCCAGACGAGCTAGGTGCCGGAGCACAAGGTCCCTATGTTCGCAAACCTGATCTCGAGAGTGAGCTAGGATCAGCCAGTCGTCGAGATAGTTCAGGATGCGAACCCCGTGAACCAGAAGGGGAACAAGGGCTGCCTCGACGACCTTCGTGAAGACGCGAGGAGACAGGGCTAGCCCGAAAGGGAGGACCGCGTACTGGTATGCCTGCCCCTCGAAAGCAAACCGGAGGAACGGTCTGTGTCGAGGAAAAATGGAGACATGAAAGTAGGCGTCCTTCAGGTCGATCGCTGCAAACCAATCCTGGGGCCGAACACATTCGAAAATGCGTTTGGCGGTGAGCATCTTGAACGGCATCCTGTGAAGGGAGCGGTTCAGCACGCGCAAGTCCAGGATCGGTCGTAACCCACCAGTTTTCTTGGGGACAATGAAGTAAGGGCTGTAGAAGCCGGACCTCATCTCGGCTGGAGGGACAGTCTCGATTGCACCCTTCGCCAGCAGGGTGGCAATCTCTGCTCTCATGATAGGGGCATTGCCACCGACCAGAGTGGAGCGGACTCCCCTGTAGCGGGGAGGAGACCGTGCGAACTGAATCGCATAGCCGAGCCGATGGTTCGCGCGACCCAGTGAAACAGACAGGGAAGCTCTAGGCAGGCTCCCAAGAACTGTGCCAGGCCTCCGCTGGGGCCTGCTCTGCCAGGGGTCTGGCGACAGAGGGGGATGAGAGCGGTACGGTCCAGGGACGGCACACACTGTCATCCGGCTCTGAGACAGAGGGGGACGAGGGGTGCACGGCTCGGAGGCGGCGCACCGTGTCGTCCGGAACTCTGTATGCTCAGAGACGAAAGAGTCAGTTCTTTCTGAATAACGATTCTTCCCCAGCCCTCCACCGGGGAAAGGAGTGGCCCTGCTACCAACTCCTGGAAAGAACTTAGTCCCATCTCTGAGCAGCCCATCTCAAAAGCGCAGCTTAACCCGGCGTTTAGTGGGGGGCGGGGCTGGAGAGGGCTGAGGCACCCCCCCACGGTCTTCCAAAGCCAGCCCGGGTGAACGGGCGGAGTTGGAACCGTGGGAGGGCGCCTTCGGCGGTTGGCAGACTGAGGGACCTGAGCGGACGGCGGGGCCGTCGGCAGAATAACCTCAATCTGCTCCCTGGCGGTTGAGAACTCTTGGGCAGAAGTACTCAACCGCACCGCCGAAGAGGCCGACCTGGGATATGGGGGTGTCGAGCAGACGAGTCCGCCGACATCCTGCTCATCAGACCGGTCAGCCCCAGAGTGGTAAACATCACCTGACTCGGAGAGCGCACGGCCACCTTCGTCGCTCGGAGAGCAAGGTCAGCGGCGGCACGCTTTTTGGTAGCTCATTAAAGAGCCTTGAGTCAGTCCCGCCCTCATGCATAACCATGAGCATCTGGGCCAGGTAGACCACAGAACGGTCATGGGATGCAATGAGGCGGCTGCCTGTCCTGTGGCACTATAGGATCTCGCCACAGATTAGTGTAGACGAAAAGAACTACAGGCTTCGGACGGGTGCTTAGGATTGCGCCGGGAAGCACTCTGAGGACACAGTAGCATCGCAACAGAGCGTTCAACCGGGGGGACCCCAGTGTACCCATGGGCAGCGGCCCCGTTGAGGGGGGAAAGGCGGATGAGACCAACGAGTGGTCCTGAGAAGACACGGGGGTCTTTCAGGACATCGAGATCTCATCATGCACGTCCGGGAAGAAAGATATTGGGGTTTGCCGTGGACGCGGGTCGGCGGCCTTACCCAAAAACCAATCGTCCCAGGAAAGCATGGCCGTCATCTCCGGATCAGACTCAGGAGCAGCATAGCACACCAGAAGGTGGCAGCTGTGACGAGTCGTCACTTCCAAAAGAATAAAGCCCACCTAGTGATGCTGCTACAGACATAGCACCATCCTCTGTAGCTTTCAAATGAAAACACACGGGCCACCCGAAGATAGACTCGTGGAATCACCTGATCGCTAGCGGGCACCGTCATTGAAGAGGGGGGCTGGGGTCACGGACACAGAGTCGGCGCCTTGTTCCAGACCATCACCCTCAGGTCACCCTGGCCACCAGCCGAAAATCGGGGGGTGGATGAGGGGACTCTCACTCTTGCGAGTTCAACGAGTCTCGACCTAAATGACGCGATAATCATGTTCCCAGAGAGAACATGAATCACCCACGAGCGCTGTACAAGCATGATCAAAGCCCTGTCACACTAGACAGCGCTCGTGCCCATCAGAGTCCGATACCAATCTGCCGCAACCACTTTTTTTTTTTTAAATGCACGGGCGAGCCGTCTTTAAAAAGACGTGCCGCGTGCGAGCTCTTTTGTGAGAGGACAAAAAAAACTCTGCGATGTTGAAGCGAGCGGGGAGAACACACTCACTGGCAGATCACTGCACAGATCAGCAGGCAATGTGAACTCGCTGCAGATCGCCGTCACACCAACACCGGAGAGAATGGCTCGTCTCATAGAGCGAAGTCATAAATGGCTGTGGAGTGAAGAGATACTCTTGGCTCCGAAGCGAAAACATAACTGCATGTTGCTGGCGTCCTCCTTTTATACCCACGAGGTGGGGCGGAGTTACGTCATGCAAATTCCGCAGACCCATGGCATTTCTTTGCCATTGGCTCGTTTTTGTATACTCGAAGTCGATAGGTGTTCTAAGCGAAACCCCATTCGTCGTCATCCTACGTAATTCGGAGTGACAACGAAAGGGAACTAAACAAGACACTAGGTGTGTTCGACTTGAAGTGGCGCTGCGCAGAACGATCGGTGCAAGACATCAATTTCCTGCGAGAGCGATTAGAGAGTAGATGGCTCGGAATGCTTTTGAATCGCTCGCTACTTTGATGTCATACTCTAATCGGTCTGCGCCGCGACGCACCGCTTCAAGACAAACATGCCTAATGAAACAAAACATGACCGTGACACAGTGACGTAATCAATTATTGATTAATCGCTTTGACCACTTGCATCAACAGGTGATTTAATTAAACATTAATTAAACAGATTATTCCCCTGGATTTTCAGATATAGAACATTTTGTGACATTTTAGGCAGGAATTTTGTTAGTTTTTTATTATTTCTCTTGTGCAGCTTGAGGGATTTGCCATATAATTGATTCTAAACTTTGACTATCAGTTGCACATTGTCTGTATTTAATGATATGAGAAGTATAGATGCACAGTATATTAGTATCCCATACTGGCTAATATTTGAGATTTTTTAAATGTATTATATCAGCTGATTGTATATTTAATTAATTGAATTCATTACATTTTACATCATTTAATGCCCACTCAAAGTTAACCTTTAAAAACGCTAATAATTTAATAACACTGTTAAATGCCATCTTTAGCGAATCTAAAAAAAAAAAAATATATATATATATAATAATATATATATATATATATATATATATATATATAATATATATATATATATATATATATATATATATAGTTTTTGTACATGATAATATTGTGATACCTTAAATTCACTTGTAGCATTTAAAATGACTTATTTTAGTTTTCAGTAAAAACAAGAATAGTAAAAAATAGTGCAGAATTTTAATATTGGTGCATCCCTAACGAGGAGTGGTACTTCCAATGAGATTTCAGTGTGGGCGGAACTACTCGGCTGTAATAGAAATAGAAACCATGGCTGATAAGAACAAAATTCTGAGTAACAGAAGAAGAGATACATTTTATCATTTGTTGTGTTATCACTTTACCTTTGGTGTAACACAGCATCATCAGCACAGCTCATCAGCCATGTCAACACTTTCATCAGTCAGAGATAGAGACAGAAATACCAGACTGCATGTACACTTTGAGATACCGTTGTATTGTGTGCGTCAGGACAGGCTTGCTGGACTTCACAATGAATTGACAGAGATGTAGAGAGCGTGTGTGAGTATGCGACTGCTGACGCGCATGGGCCCGGCAGGCAGCCAGACAGCATGCTGATCACCTCTCTCCCTGCCCCCTGACTAGACCACTTCCCCTCGCATCTCATTTTTCTGCTGTCCATTGATGCAGGGCACTCGACTTCCTCCTGCTCGGCTCCACCATGTCCATTAAACATTCATGCTCTGGCCATGAGATACTTCAGTACTGTACCCCGTAAAAAATTATTGTAATTTTAACTGTAAAAGACTGTACAAATGCTACAGTAAAAACCTGTTAACTGGTTAACAGTTAGTTCCTTTACTATATACAGTAAAATACTATTAAATATATTATTTTTGGAAGTAAAAAATCTGCGTATATTCAATATTTTAGTATTTACCAGCTTGCGGAAAAGCTGCTTGTAACTTTGATTCATCATGTGGTTTTCTCTTTCTATGGTAACCGATTTTAGTATCAGCGAGGCCTTGCTTATTCAGCAGAAATGGGCTCTTTTGGAATGTTTTTTTAAACTTTTTTTGTGTAAATTACAGTTTTAAAATGTACAGGTTGTACTGTAAATATGTTTACATTTTTATTGGATTTTTCCAGAATTATGCTAGCAAACGCAGCTGCCAGTAATCCTCTGTAAATACGACAGGAGTTTTATTTTTTTACCTTTTTTTAAACTCTCCTTCTAGCTGTCGCCGCCCCTCTCGCTTTTCTCCCTAGCCCTCGTTTTCCTATCCTCCACTACCATCCTTCAGAAAGCAATCAATTTTGAGCGCACTCTATCTGTGCATCCATCTCTCTCAATCTGTCTAGCTGCGCTATAGATCTGTTAAAATTAGATTCATCATTCACCACGAGTCCACGTGTTTGCTCACTGTGCGGTGGACGCCTGGTATGGGACGTGACGCAGACGGGATGCTGACTTGCTGTAATGAGTCAGGCCCTACTGACTGAGCTGCCTCCTCTTCTCCTTGTGGCATGGCGCCCAACTTCTATCAACTTTCTCCTTCAAATCCAAAATATCCACTCTTCCACACCAATCATATCTGCCCAGCCTATCACCCCTCAATTCAGAGGTCAGACAGACCATAAATAAGGTTTGAAGGAATATTCGAGGTTCAATACCAGTAAAGAATGGCGAGCTGAGAATAAAGAGAATGCACAGTTAGAAAAATCTGGCTATGCGTGTACAGTATGCTGATGATGAAAGTTATGCCATGCATAGAGCATAAAAAACATGAAAACCTAAATGTACTTTAAGGCCTTGATATATTGTACTTTAAGCGAAACACTAACTGGTCAGTTAGAACAAAATCAGCCCACAGCGAATTTAGTTTGGGAGTTCCGAACGTTAGTAGGAGACCTTCCGAACACACTTCCAGGTGTCACTGTGACACCTGTCTTGGACTTTGTTTTGTCTTCTTTGTTTTTGCACCATGTCTTTCATTGTTAATCGGTTTCACCTGTTACCTGTCATCCTCATCACAGACATCACTCACTGTGTGCAGCTGTTGTCACTTAGTCTCATTTGTCTGTGTAGTCTCCCTAAATGCAGTTCTCCCTTGTCGGTTCTCGTCTACACAGTTTGGTACGCGTCTTGTACGTAAATAAAATGTTTAAGCCTGATCCGTCTTCTTCGTCTTTCTGAACATGCCCCACGCAGTCAAAGCGTGACAATCCACATATTGTTATTATCAGATGCTTTCTTTACTACTGATTTTTGCTGATATTTATTTTTTAAAAGGAGTGACAAGTTAATTAAAATAATTGTTGTGGTAATTAACATTATGCAGTCTCAGAAAAGTGTAGTCTTCTGACAGATTAACACCAGTCATCTTTTAACATCTATATGTGGGAGATGACATATGGACATTAGCTGTTCTGTGTGTGTTTTAATTTTGGGTGGACTGGCAAATGTCTGTTGAACTATGCAAAAGAGATCTCAAAATATGCCAGGTCTCAGTCACAGACCTAAAAAGCACCAACCCATCCATCATCCCACACCATGAGCCCATCAGATTCATGCGGGTCTAAGCTGACAATATGTGTCTGTCCATTGCCTGTACTCCTCCTTTCCACCAACAATTTTGTTGGGAAACAACTAGTTAATGACTTCTTAGCCAGTAGCTATTAAAAATGAAAATAGTACTACTACTGTTAGCGTGTTCTCTTGGCATGTTCTCCAGAGTGCAGTGGAATGAACTACAACGGCATACGAAAAGAATACTAGGTGCACACAGAGAGTGAAAAGGTAAAGGGCAGGTAAACAGGGAATATATGTCAGATATAGAAATAGAGAGATATATTGCCAGAGAAACCAATTGCTCCTTATATAATGCTAGCCAATGTAGATAACCGTAGGCGTCTCCTGCCATTGCTAACACAAATGAGCATGTGTTTGGGAATATATTTAGACACCGATTCTGTTTTTGTCTCAGTTATTTTTATATTCGATAGGATTAATTGAACAAGACAATAGGTGAATTGCTGGAGGAATTGCTGGAGCGCCTAGTGCTGCTTTTTTGTGTAAAAATGAGCCAGAATTTTTGTTCATTTTTAAAAGAGTATCTGTATTGTTGTAATCCACATTTTAGCACAGAAATACAACAATTATTGTAATAAAACATGATAACTCAAAACTCAAGTTACAGAAGTTATGCTGGAAGGCTGCAGATTAATCACTGACTCTTCAGCCATGAAAAGTTACAGTAAGAGGATTGATTACAGTCAAAATCTTCCCAACAATATCGGATTAACAGCCAGCCTCTGCCATAGATGCCTGGCTACGTTCACAAGCTCATATATTACAGTGCGCCCACTATTGTCAGAGTTGCTGTTTTTGCTTGCAAATGAGCACAGTTTTGCTTAATGGCATTTCACAATATTCAATCAGTGCTTGAACATGACTGTTTAGCATACTAAAAAAATATATTTAAGGTGCACTTTTTCTTTTTGGAATGTCTGAACACACTACTCGCACTATTTATACTACAAAACATCATAGAATGGTGCAATAACTAAGTACGCAAATTAGGACTCACCTATAATGATTTTAAATGCACTTTAAAGTAATACTTTTAATTTTATATAATTACAAAATGTATAACTTTAAAGTGCCCATATTATGGATTTTTGAAAATTACCTTTCATGCAGTGTGTAATGTAGCTGTCTTTGAATGTAAAGAGTCTGCAAAGTTGCAAGTGCATCATAAATCTGAACCGCTCAAACGAGTCGTTTGGAGTTCAAATATATTTTCGCAAAGTTCACACGTCATGACTTAATACATTTGCTTAATGCCCGCCTACGTTCTGCGTACGAGTGGACTGGCTATCTTGCTGTAGCTCGTTCGTGTGGATATCATGTCGTCAAGACGCTGTACTCTCTGCTGTGAAAGAGAATTTGGTTTATTTTCACTCCGAAAGGATGAGGCTTTGAAGAATCAGTGGTTAAAATGCATCTTTACCACGATACCACATCAATATGCTGTGTTCTCTTCATTTTACTGACGACTGCTTCTCAAATCTCAGAGTTCAATGCGGTATTGTGCCGAATTTTGACCCCCTGGCAAATTATTACCCTCCTCATTGAAGTCAGTACCTGATTGCCTAATCCTAACCCCACCCCTAATCTTAACCCCTCCCCCACAACTAATCCTAAACCTACTAATGCTAGGGGGGTAATAATTTGGCGGGGGTCGAAATTCGGCACAACACCGGCTAGCCCATGTTATTACTGTCTTACTGAAATACTTCTGCTAGTCAGCTGTGGGCCTCTATTACCTAAAACTGTCTATTAATGCAGATTGTCTGCTGTTCTTACTTGAGTAAAGATAAAGGATGGAGCAAGATTTGTTACCAACGTTTGTTACATCAGGCATTCATGTTAGAGCTCGGCTAATGTACCCACAGTTCCCACATGTCATGTGCACTGCAATTAACTAGTAAAATACACATCGGTTTGTTGATGGACATACACTGTATAACTGAGAAACTTCCTTCTTAAAGGGATAGTTCACCCAAAAGTGAAGATTAGCACATGATTTACTCACCCTCAAGTCATCCTCTGTATATGACATTTTTCTGTCAGACGAATACAGATGGGGTTATTTCACGACTTCACATGTACATGAAATCAGATGTAGTAATTTATGCGTATTTGGCGTGCTGTCCGGGATAGGGCTCCGAGCTCGAAATTTGACCCGAACTCAGAGTACTCCCCCCTTTACTGGGATAGAAACCAGCCGAGAGTGAGGTGATGGGGTGGTGGAGGGATGCTGTGAAACTACCATGGGACAGAGGTGAGGGAAGGCTATATTTATACTGGCTTCCTCTTGTGCTGATTGGTTTATTACCTGAATGTGCTCCTCCCGAACTTTGTTACATAAAACATAAATGTTTTCCACTTCTGATGTCCTACTAAAGCTCACTGCCTCAGAAGACTGTCCGAAATCAGTTTCTTGAGGTGCTTCGTGCTTAACCCTTAAGAACCCGGACCAATTTCCCCTTATAGGAAAATTATGGGGCATATAAAACAGACTAAATGGACCACTTAAAACATGTTTTTGCCATTGTTTTTTTAAATACAACCACTCCTTATCAAAGATCTGTAATGTTACATATATGTCACATTGGGCTTTTATTTCTCATTTGGAAAAAAATTAATTTGGTCATTTTTCTTGCTAAATAATTTTTTTTTCTGTTTATTTTCTTTTCCACAACATTTTCAAAATTATAACTTTTCTGGTAAGATAAATAAAAAAAAATAAAAAACATTTTCGGAAGTAATAGTTTTTGCATTTTATTTGCTTTGCCACATATTTCAAAACCACATAACTGTGACCATAACTGTGACATTTTCAGGTATACGGTTTAATCAGAAATAATTTGTTAGATTATTTTTTCACAACTCGAAAATGTGCAAACTGAATAAAATAAATAACTACCTCACACTGGCGGTCAACACATGCATGTAGTGCAATAACATTGCAAAATTCTACCTTTTCAGGAATACGGTTTAACCAGAAATACATTTTTTGATTATTTTTTCACAACTCGAAATTGTGCAAACTGAATAAAAATAAATATGGTGTTTTATACCATATGTTGCATACCTGTTTTAGTTACAGGTATGCAACATATTTTCAAAATACATTTCATTAAAGGGTAAACCCTAAACCAACTTTTTTTTAGTTAATGATCTGTAAGATTGGGTCTTTATTATTGCTGTTCATTGAATTTATTGGACATTTGGGTATAAAGTGTTTTAATTCTACAATATATGGTGTAAAAACGTTTGAGTGCTACCCTCTTCAGGTTGAACGGTGGCTACTGTAGTTGAATTTTCAAGTTGTAGTGCCCTGTGACTTAAGCAGGCACCAGTTAACCACACCCCTGCCTACAGAGAGACATGTCTCAGGTGCACGCCCCCCCCCCCCCTTCCGCTGGGCTCTGCCCACTTTTCCAGCATTTTTCAAATATCGCCAGTGGGTGGAGTCAGGCTCTGACCAGGGGTTTAGTAACCCTTTAACAATGTTATTAATTTGACATTTTTTTGTTTACATATGTTAAAATATGCTTTGAATTGAGCAACAGAATATATATAACACTAAAATAATTGAATCAGCTAAATTATTTGAGCAGATCATTACCATTTCTCTTAATGTGACACATACGTCACATCAAAATTCCACCTACTGTTTTAGTGTTAACAGCCCGATGTGACACATGTCACCACAACATTTTCAAAACTTGTTTTATATCAATTTGTACGAGACATGTTTTAAAACCAGGTCAAGTGTAATCTAGGATATGTTATTAAAACATTAGAATTGTTGCATGGGTTGAAACATACCTTTAATAACAAAAACAAGTGTTTTTTAAAAATTGCTGACACTGGAACATGTGCACACCAGACAGGCCACCATTTTGGAAATGTTACCATGGCAACAAAAATGCACACATTGTCACATGACTGAACCTGGGTGTTCCTTAAATGTCCCTTAGGGACTTCCTGGGTTGAAAGTGAGGTATAATGCTTAAAAAAAAACCTTTTCAGATAATCACCAGTGTTTGTGACTACCACGTCACATCGGGTTCTTATGGGTTTTAAATGCTGCCTGCAGAGTCATTGCCTGATAGGGCAGTGAGGCAACAAGTCAACTGCCTAAGTTTTTGGATGCAGCCCTTGTTCTGTCAGTGGATGTCAAGAAAATGCACCTGAAGTTTTTTTGTAATATGTGCCTGAGCAACTGAAAGATAGTTTTCGTTTGTTCTTCACATTTCACATCGGACTGTTTTGTGAAATCATCCCAACATGCTGCCGGTTTTCAAAACATGTTTTATTGAAAGATATGGCAGTGCCAGTCATGTCATGTCACACCGCATCCAGTGTTGATAGCGTCACTGGTTATTATGGGTTCTATTGGCTTTTGTCACGTCGTACTATTTGCGTCCTGTGTAGACACGATGTTACAGTGTGTTTGTAATTAACTTCAAACGAGCGTTTTATGCTATTAAGACACCAAGCGTATCATTGTTTGAGTGTTGCTAATAAAATCAATATACCCGGTTATTTCAATTTCAAAAAGTATGTCCAAATTCACGATACTCATAAAAGAGAATAGGAAAAAAGTACCTGGATGACCTACTACTTCTGTAGATTCTGAAGTGTGCATACGATGGACACTTAACTATCCCATGAGGCCATGGAAGAGGATTTTTGAATGGCAGGGAAGTGACCTAACTAATCTGACCTATGCTGTTAGGTCATGATAATGACAACATGGCAGATGTATTACGTCCGGATTACATTCGTACTACACACATTCAATGTACATGTATTAGAATGTACATTTTTAGCAGTCGTGAAATAATTACTTATTCAAAATAAGTACCTACTCAGTACAAAATCTGAAACTGCATTTCATGACCCCCTAATATGAAAAACTATGAATTAGAAACTATGAATTTATATGTATTCTTACAGTTTTTAAAAAGTAAAAAGTTTACATTCATTAATTATCTACTAAATATCTTAACATTTAAGCGCTTTGAGTTGAATTGCAGAAAATAAAAGCTTAAATAAGTAATTGAGCAATTTCAAAATTTCTAATTTTCAGTAAATACCTGAAATCTGATTGTATTTTTCCCAGATTTAAACCAGCATGCGTCAGTCTGTTGACTTTTGGTTACTTGCCAGCAAAAAAAGAAACAATTGTCACAGAAGCTTTAAAACCTCATTAGTGGAATCCAATATTTTGTTTCTGTTTCTGCCTATCCTGATATTGACAGTCAGTCAGCTTCTAACATCATTACTACACAATCATTTACACCAGGGGTTCTCAAACCTGAGACTGCAAGACCTAAGTTGGGTGTGTCAGATTAGGAAGACAAAATGTGCAATGCTACGGGTCCTCCAGGACAGGTTTGAGAACCCCTGATTTTCAATTTACATTTACACACATGCCTATAGGAGTAGTGAACGCTGCCTGGGAGAGTTGGGGTGGAAATCAGACGGAATCCTCAGAGGAGTTTGTGGAGCTGAATCTTAATCATGTGGCCCCTATCTGGAGGATTGATTAACCTGTAGCCCTGACAATGCAAGCTCACAAGAGCTGCGGGATATTGAAAAAAGAAATAAAATCAGCTGCGAATCGAGAAATGGGACACGTCTAACTGGTGACATCAAAAATTCAAGAGAATATTTTTTTACTTAACACATGATGACATTTACATGTTATTTTTCAGCTTAGAGCTTCTCATTCACAAATGTAAAAATTTATTCAGACCATTAAGTGTTCAGTTTGATTGTCTTAAACTGTATTTCGTCATTTGACCATATGATGCTGCTGAACCATGTGATCACAATATATTGTGAATTATTTTAGCCATTTCAGGAGTGGTTTTGCTGTTTACTATACATTATTAAGCTGATGAGACCTTTTCTCTAGCACATGCTGAGCTTTCTGAAGATCAGGTTTCTCAGCCTCACAGCCAGCATTTCACCCTCAAGACACCCTTCACATTAAACCCAGTTTTGTGGAATGTGCTAAACTGCATGTTTTAGACTAAACTGACTAGTTGGTGGTTTGCTTGAACCACTAGTCGACTAATCTTTCATAAGGATAATAATAATTAATAATTAGGAAGATTAGGAAGTTCATGTGATTTCTTAGGAAACAGTTTTGTGTTTCAATGGAAGTCTCAAGATGTTTAAACATTTTTTTTTTTTTTACATTTTGTTTAAATTTGGTAATAGCGCAAGCCAGCAGAACACACTAAATATGTTTTCAACTCAATCTCGCGGCCATTTGTAACTCTTTCGCATTTTTGGCCAATTGGTGGCAAATTTGTTTGAATTCGTACAATCTCATTCGTATATGTATATACAAATTCATAATCTCCACCTCAGAAAATAGTTGTCGGGTGAATGTTTGTGGCCTTTTCTGTGGTGTTTCAAAGGGGTTACATTCGAAGACAAATCTAGGGTTACTGGTTTTAAACTGTCCAGTAACTAAAGTTCTGCAGTCAACCCTCATGATTCAACCATACACAATTGCCCTTACTATTTGTTTAGGATTCATCATTAAATCCGAATCCGGTTCAGTCTGTTTTGTTGTCTCTTGTGTTTCTCCTCTGCTGTTGAAAAAGAGACCAGCCTGTTGAGAAAAAAAAAAAATACTCTGATTTTGCCCCTGCAGAGAACATTGTATGAACACTATTAATTATACTCTCCATTTCCATCTTTTGAGAGCACTGTGCTAGAGGGCTGAAGGAAACAGCCAATTAAGTGATTTCCTCTCATTGCATTTTAAGTGTTAGGTCTTTAGTATTGTTGTTTTTAATGGGAGGGAAAAGCATCCATTTAGGATTTCTGCAAGTGGAGGCAACATTGTATGGACTGAGTTCTCATTGCAGGTCAAATGAGATTTGCTGAAGTCATTTCTAGGGATGATATGGTAATTTGCTTTGATTTACTTCATGTTTTTAAGGCATGAGAATCTTGATGGCAATGCAAAGTATGGTTTTAGACATTACCGTATACAGCATAGTCATGACTCATTTTTATTCGGTTTAACTTTAGAAAAAAAAAAGTCCAGTATTTGGGAATATTAAGGGATATGTGCTGGTCCACCATGAAAAGTGCTGTGTCATTCAGTCTGAAAAGTGCATGAACCTAATGAAAGAAAATAGATTAAATCATTTGTCTGGATTAAGTACTTTTTATGATACTCTTGTGCCACTTGGCCTGTGGTGCCAAAGTTGATTTTCTGGTTCTCATATTTAAGATGTACATTACAGCTTCTACAGACCGATAAAATCCTGTGTCTTGCCGCATGTCAAATCATTCTGTAATATGTCACTTTAGTATAACAGAATGAAAATTGTTATTATGGGATTACAATTATATTTAAAATGTATTCCTGCAGTTAATCACAAGATGGGTTGTCAGAAATGAAGGGGTCTCATATATAAATGCGACAATGTTGTATCTTTGATGTACTTTTTCAACTGTAGCTTCCCAAACAATAAGCTACTCATTTGCTGATTTTCAACCAGCTTTGTATTCAAAGTGTATCCAAACTTTATTACCTAAATATTACCTGCACCCAGATATCCAAGTTTATTTGTCAGCGAAAGTCTGCTGAATGTCTGCTGCATGACAGTCTGATCGACAGAGGGGCAACGCTAAAATAAAAAGTGCATTATGGCAAAAGAGAACTTTTCTCTGCTTGCTCTAGTTATGTAGCACATAATATCTGTATTATGATATTTAAATATAATTGTAGTCTAATGATGGTG
Source organism: Meda fulgida (assembly GCA_030578275.1). Lineage (NCBI taxonomy): Eukaryota > Metazoa > Chordata > Actinopteri > Cypriniformes > Leuciscidae > Meda > Meda fulgida. Next base: position 14,915,257 of record CM060636.1, on the reverse strand, counting down.
TAGATCTATGAGCGTGTAGGAATTAAGTTACAGTAGACCTGTAGAACTAAACCTGAAAACTTCAAACCAGAACTATGAAAGTTCATTTGGGGATTATATTCTGTTTTAGGTCTTAGACTTCAGATGACCTATTAGGTTGATGTCACATGCACAGGGGTAAATCTCTAAAAAGAGGATAGCATTCCATTACAGTCCAAGAGACCAAGAGTTCACTGATCCAGCCTTAGCCATCTGCCCTTAATACTGGCATTCAGCAGGGGGTAAGAAGCTTGGTTTGGGACCCACATCTATGGCACCCTTTTAAACCTGGAGGCCAGATTGGTCTAAAATTTGCATAATAACACACCTGACGTTTCTCATGTTAGAAAGATATGTGAAGTTGTATGTTTTTAAGATAAATAACTGTACCAGGTGTATGTCCCATGACAGATTTTAACCCAAAATGACCCGTTAACCTTTGTAAACTTTAACACAACGCAAAATTAATAACTTTTGCATGCATAAACATTGACTTTGTTTCTAGTTGGTGAACACTTGATAATCCAGACAGACATCCATGAACAAACATGAAAATCATCAAGCTTCAGGTCTCATTACCTTATAAGTATGGCTCATTAATATTATAATCATGATATTATAATATTCTATAACATAATATGCCATCAAAAATGTAAATCTGTGATATTAAGTTAGTAAATGATAATATTAAGTACCAATCAATCATGTCAACTGATTTTAGCAGCTGTCAGATGTGATATCCACCTTGAAATGTGGGTGAGTATGAGGCAGGTTACCGAGGAGCAATCAGCACGTTCATTAAGGATTCTGCTCACATGATGCGACCGGTTGAAGCCTCAAAGTTATGCACTGCCCCCAGTTCCTCCTTTGCAATTAGAGGTCCATCCACTCTAACATCTTACTCTGCGGCCATTACTTAGGAGTAATTTATAGATATTTATAGAAGCAGGTAGAAGTAGTTTCATCCATGGCAAAGCTGCTCAGAGGTGTTTTTTATGAGTTCATCGGAACATTGATAAAGTAATTCAGGGTGAACTGGATTGGAAATTGTGGTGATGTGGTCATCTTTTATGGAGGTATATACTGTCGGCCCTCTGTAGTTGTGTAGGGGCCCTAGCTTACTATCCCCCCTTACTGGGCCCACATACAATTTGCAACAACAGAACACTGTTGAAAAAAGTAGGTTTCCACAGAATACATGTGAAATTCCCCATGCACCTTGCACATTTTTTATTATTTTTTTATTTTAACTGCATTTTGAGATTTTTCGGGCTAAATGTTAATGTTCAGGTAAATTGATAATGCTTTGAGATATGCTGCCAATCAAAATTTTGCAGTCAGTTTGATTTTTTGGGAATTTTTATTTACACTTTAGTCACAAGACTGATCGATTTAATATTTTAAAATGTATTCCTGTGATGGCAAAGCTAAACTTTCAGCATCATTACTCCAGTCTTCAGTGTCACATGATCCTTCAGAAATCATTCTAATATGCTGATTTGGTGCTCAAGAAGAGTATTAACAATGCTGACAACAGTTGTGCTGCTTAGTATTTTTATGGAAACTGTTTTTTTTTTCAGGCTTTTTTGATGGATAGAAAGTTGAAAAGAACATAATTTAATAGAAATAGAAATATTTTATAAATTACTTTACTGTCATTCTTTGATCAATTTAATGCCTTCTTGCTGAATATATAAATTAAAAAAAATCTTACTGACCTCTAGTTGAAGTCATTTTAATAGCATATAGTGCCCCTATTATGCTATTTTAAAGTTTCCTAATGTTGTTTTGGAGTCTCCTACAACAGGTTTACATGCATCAAAGGTAAAAAAAAAAACTGTTTCATTTTCTCATAAAAAACATTTGCACATCACCACATTTTCAATGATTCTCGAAGGACTCCATGGATGAATCAATCTCTCTAAATCCCTCCTTTCCGCAAGCTACTCTGATTGGCCAGACAGCTCAGTCTGTTGTGATTGGTCTACCGCGTATAGTGCGCGTGTCGAAAACAAAAATGCCCATTGCCATAACAATGTCAGCTCTGCTTGTCCTGAGGCTTCCTACACCGTTAACTAAACACAGTAACGAACAATGACGTCGTTTTTACCATATCAATCCGAGCGTGAGTCCGATGATGAAACATTGGAAGAACTAGTTATTCAACCCAAACCTCCATCGAAAGGACGACTCGAGCAGGACGTTTCTCAGTGATACACTACTCAGTTTGAGGTACATTATGAGATGTTGCAACTGTAATTCATTACCATAAGCATTAACAAGTGCATGTCCATCAACAAACCGATTATTTTACTTGTAGTTATTTATTTAGCGAGTATTTTTATTTTTAAATCTGTTTAAATCTAATTTTATGTGCTAATTTATTGCGGTGAAGATGTGGAAACTGTATCAATAACAGTGCATACATTAGCCAAGCTCTAGTGGGAATGACTGATGTAATATAAACGTTGGTAAAACAAATCTTGCTCCATTCTTAATCTTTGCTCAAAGTAGTGAGAATGACAGACAATCTGCATTAATAGACACAGTTTTAGGTAATAGTGGCCCACAACTCATTAGCAGAAGTATTTTAGTAAGACATTAATAATGTGAGTTAACCAGTTAGCAGGAGACCTACACAATATAAAACTCAATATGCTCATAGGGCAATATACTAATGTTTCGTCTTGACATCACAACGAAACGGCTTATGACTCGTTTGAAAAACGATTCATTTCATTGACTCAGAGTCGACTCTTACTTTTGAAAGACAATAACTTGTATATACGGTGCATATGTAACTAACGTTACATGAAAGGCCATTTTTAAAAATCCATTTTTCCATGTTAGAAACAGTCCAAAATGAACTTTTCAAAGATCATTTTTCTGCTGAAAAGAACGATTCGTATAGAATGATTCAGAATGATACATTATGGGTAAACTATCAGTTCTGCAGAATTTAAGTGATTTTCCTTCACAATAAGCATAAAAAACATGACAAAATATGTGCCGATTCTGTGTGGTGTGGGTCTCCCCATAGCATCTATTGTATGCGTACTTAGTCTCTTGTCAATAAATATAGTTACAGTAAATGGTCATAAAGGAGAAGGAATTTCAGTTTCCTTTCAGTCAGTCACGTTCAACGTTATGTCAGAACGGTAACTGACAAATTGGGATCTCGCCAGGGAGCCTATTTATCTTCCAGTGTAACTAAACGAGCCAATGGACATTGGAGAGCGGGATTTGTAGAAATTATACCCCGCAGGGTGGATATAAATACGGAAGCGTGTGCGATGATCGCACTTCAGCATTTCTCTGCAGAGCCGTTCCTGCAAAGAAGCTGTAATCTCTGTCCAAGTGTTGTTGTGAAGGTGCTACAGCGGTGGTTGCGATCTTCAATGAGATTCTGCTGTTCATACAGCAAAAGAGCATTTTGCTGCACACTGCAGGCTGCACTACATTATGAGGGTATATGGTGCAATATAACTGAACGCTTGTGACAGTGAAATTTGTAGTTGTAGAGAAAAGACACACATGTGTATCAGTAAATTTGAAGTCACAGAGAGAAATGTTTTAAGAGTTGCAAACTTGTAGACTTTTTTTCTCTTCCACAAACACAACACAACAGTTACACCTTCTCAAATTCTTCATTGCAGGTGCATAAATCCTACTCTACAAATCACAAATTAAGAAACTCGTACGCTCACATTTTTGCTACAGTTGCTGCAGTGAATATGGTGCAAAACGCATTTACACACCTGCGTCAAAAAATGTGAAGTCACAGAGAAATTTTGCTCTTCTGCAAATGAGTATGTGAATTAATCCAATGAGAGTTACCATCGGTTTCATCGGTTACCATTCTGAAGTAACGTCCCTCCTTCAGGGAACGTTATCTATCAATTTCAGTTTACCATTTGAATAAATCCATAACATGAGCTAAAGAATCATTATCTTTTTAGCTCAAGAGCCGGTAAATTATGCTCCGGCTATAATCATATGATTTGTCTAAGTCACCTGACATCAGAGAACAGCTCTGCAAGAGGAGACATGAGCTCATCAGGCATCAGCTTGTGCTGTTTGAGAACAGAGAGAACCTGAACCTCTGTGTGTGAGTGATCCATGGCAGGGTTGATGTGATCCAGCCGAACTAGGTCAAGTCCATCCCTTCCATTAGAGTGTCATTAGTTTTCAAAGTCACCATAATATTTCGTTTTTTATCATCCTTGTCAGAAATGTCTAATGCAGATCAATGGGGAAGCTACAGTCTATTGTTCGCCAAGGGGAGGTAATGTAATTTAATTTGCGCTGTACAGCTGAGCTCTATTATTATTCTTTTTATTTGCCCATTTACAGTCTTTACACCTTTTCTTTTCTTTTCTTTTCTTCCCAAGACATACACAAAGCATCTTTTCTTTTTAGCTTTTTGTCTGGTTTTTCTTTCAGACAGTGGGCTCTTCCAGTTGTAATTGCACAGTCAGGACCCATCCTGTTTATTTGCTGTGTTTTTTTGGACTGCAAATTAGAAATGTTCATCACCACTCATTAAAGTTATACCACAAGCAGACGGGATTGACTCTGAAATAGTCAGATAATTGACAGATACTTGATTCATTTTCTTGCTCAAAACAAACTTTTAAAACAAACATTTAAAAATGTTTAAAAAATAAGATTGTACAGGCGATAAGTCTTAGTTTAAGGATTTGTGTATTGACTTCCTAAACTGAAAGTTCAGGCATAATTTCTTTTTTTTTAATAGCAAATAACCTTTAAATGGTGTATATTTAGAACTGGCACAATGATGATAAAGACTTACTGGATAATTTCCTGTATATAGATTTTTATCTTTAATTAAGATTGCTCATTTGTCCTGCCATATTGATTCTTGTAGAAATAGTTGGCAATATTATGACCCTTGGGTGTTGATTCAGTGTTTTTTTAGTGGAAGCACTCTGTCCTGAATTAAATCCTTCACAATCTCAGAGCACTTACAGGTTACTTTGACCTACTTTCCTAAGTGGGATTTTCAAAGGAAGTACAGTGCCTCCAGCCTTCCGTTACATTTGTAATGTTGAGCAAGATCTGCGAATATCATGATATGCTGTTAGATCGTTAATGTATGCCTGATATATTAATGCTTTCATCAGTGTATTCATGCAAATCTTATGCTAAGATGGATGTATCTTTGCAAAACACTGAAAACACTGGATTTTTTAAAAATGTATTTATTATTTTAGGTTATACCTGTGGCAGTCTTGGCTCACTTGGTATCTGAAGCCAAATAACACATGGCCAAAGTAGTAGTAATAATCCTGATAATAATAATAATCATAATAATTACAACAACCTCACACTTTTATAGAAAATAACGTGTAGTATAGAATATCCACAATATTGTCTTCTGAAGATCAGATACAGATTTATTATCTGTATTATATTAACTAGCTGCTTTACAGTACAATTGAATTCTGTTTGCATCATTTATCATTATTATCCTGATGTGTATCACAACAGCTTAGAAACAATCTATCTTGTATAAAGTGTTATAAATAAAGGTGACTTGACTTTGACTACATTATGTAAGTTGCTTTTGAGAACAGCTAAATGCTAAATTAATAAAAGTAAATGTATAGGCAAGTAATTGGGCAGCTTAATTACCAAAGATAATAAAAAAAAATTATGAACATATTTGTTATTTATTTATGAGCATAATTATTATTTATTTATATTTTACATGACCAAAGAAGAAAAAAAAATACCATTCACTTAAATCGAAAATAGTGCTTTGATACTGAATAAATATTAATGCAAATTAAGGGCACATGCTGCTGTCTTCTACCAAAAGAAAATTTTATGAAAACAAAAACAAACGATGCTTGGATTTTTACCACAGAGAATGCTTGAGTCCTCTCTGTTGTAAACGCACATCCTCTTTCTCTAAGGGCTCAAGTGGATTGACTGGCTCAATCCCCTGTGTCTTTCATTGTAAACGGGAGTAAATCTGGAGGGGAGAGTAGAGAGAGCAGCTTGTTAACCGCTTGTTGCTCTCAGCCGTGCAAACAGTGAAGTCATACCTTCCAAGGCTTGTTTTGCTCACCGGTGATGTCACCAGCAGCCAATCAGCAGGCGCTGCTGCAGTAGGTAGTGGATGCAGCGGGAGTCTTGGGTATATGCACAGGGACGCGCTGGCGGCACTCCGGCTCTCATCATCACATCATTACAGGGCTGGAGAGGAGGAGGGAAAGCAGCAGCTGAGAATATCTAATCACAGTCGTGATTAAGTCATCTGATTCCCCAGCTTTTTATGTGTGATGTGCCTCACAAAGGAAATTACATATTGAATAAATCAGTTTTAGTCCGCTTGGGCTTTGATTAAGGCATTCTGTTTTATCTGTCATGGTAGGCACCTCTTAAGGAAGCTCTCACATTCTTACATAGGTTGATCATACAATCTTTTCATTGGCCACCGTGACCTTAAGTCAAGGTCAGTTTTGCTGCAGAGGAGAGGAAGACTTGATGTTTTATCCTGTCTAATGCAAGTTTTTCATCTAGTCATCTATATCTGATTAATCATATTTGATTACCTATTAATTTGCGGCGGGCAAGATAAGCTTGGATGACACGGTTACTGTAGCAAAGGTTGATTGCAGTTTCAGTACGTCTATCCGATACGGTTTCATTACTTTAATTGCTTTGTAGAAAATTGTGATTTAATTAAACTCACTCATTTAGACATTTCACTGTTGTTGTAAACAAAATATTCAGCTCTTCAGGTGGGCAGGATAAGTGGGTTTCAAAAATGATTCTGTTTGCATGCTTTTCTAATTTTGGGCTCCAGACATACTGTAAAGTGAAACATTTAGGAGCTAAATGACTTATTTTAAAATGACAGATTTGCTGATGATTGCTCAGAAGCATTTTAAAAATAAAGAAATATTTATAAAATATTGTTATTAATATATTTTGTTAAAACTTGAAATATCATTATGAATATCTATCTTAAATTACATGCTGTCATATAAACAACCAGTCAGTCAATAGCCTGGCAAAACTAAGTACACTACACATCTGAGTTTACAGGTTCCCTATTTCGGACTGAACCGTAATGACAGTCAGGAAGTCAGTTGTGAACTCAGAAACTCCTCTTGATTCACTTACTTAGTGAATCTGATTCAGACTTCTAACTCACAAACCACTTCAACACTGTATTTTGAATCTTTTTGACTGACTTCACTTGAATCAGACATTGTGTTCTCGCTGTGTTTGTTGTTGCGTGGAAACAATACTTGTTCTCACTCTAGCAAGACAAACCTTTCATGACTTGCCAATGTTGAGTAGATTTTAATTGTTGTACATTTACATTTTAAGTCTAATGATTATGTTATTCAGCATAGGTTTAGGATGACACAAAGAGCACCTTATGCTTCAACAAAAACAACAACTGTCCATTTGTACAAAGCAGTTCATTAGATCAGTGTCACAAATACGATTATTTGATTAGTTACCAGAAATAATGTAGAATCTTAAATAGTTCTTATTTTTTTGTCCTAAGTTTTCTTTGTTTTTCATTTTTCAAATTCTACAAAAACTTGTTGACTTCCAGGTTTAAGTATGAGACAAAAACAAAACAATCTTATATTGCCATTATTTACTTTTGGAGCCCATTGTAGTTTTTGTCTTAGTAAATAGAGAGAGAATGAGTGTGTATATTGATTAGTAAAATAGTTTCCAGTTTCCGGAGAGATAAAATAGATTTCTGGATAAGGCTAATATATGCTGAATTGAACTTCAGCACAGCCTGCAGACTTGCTGATCCATGGTTGATCTACAAACCAAAATCTAATTTCAGCTGTTATATGAATCATTGCTCACCAGAGCAGTGTCAGTGTGTGGTTGGTACAATCCTGTGTGTGATTGCTCATCAAAGTCCATATGTTCTCACAGGTGCCCACGGAGTCAGAGAGGAGCCCCAGTTTGTGACGGCCCGCGCTGGGGAGACTGTGATTCTGGGATGTGACGTGGCCCACCCACTCAACGGCCAGCCCTACGTGGTGGAATGGTTCAAGTTTGGAGTTCCCATCCCCTTCTTCATCAACTTCCGCTTCTACCCACCCCATGTGGACCCCGAGTACGCTGGTGAGCCCTGATTACTTCTCTCTCACTGCATAACATCATTCACACAAATATAGCCATTGTTTTATCATTTGTTATAACTAAGAAAGCTTTTAATTAATTCATTATACGATTATTGCATTTAAAAAAGGAAATTCACACATTTTACATGAGTTTCAGATATTCTTTCTATTATACAGTGTTTTGCATTGATAGTGCCATTTATATTTCATGCACTGTAATGCATTGAAACAATTTGGTCTTGTTTTTGAGCTAAATACTGTTGAAATGTCTCTTTCTCTTTCCAATTATTACACTTCTAAACTTCTTGTTTTTTTTCTTCTCATGTGGCTCTGATTTGTCACATGATATTAATGAACAGTAATTGCCTGTTTGATTTGAGATCATTCACTTCAGTCTTCATCAGACAAAACCATCTCCATTAATATATTCGAACAATGCACGGACTGTTTCATCACAATAACTGTAGTTCTCCCAAAATAACCCTTATGTGAACCCTGTTTTAAAGATGGAAGGTTGCCTTTCCACATCTAAATCTCTTTATGATAACCGTATTTGCGGATATTGCAGGTAGGGATGTACCAATCAAATGCTGACCCCCCCCCCCCCCCCCCCCCCCCCCCCCCCGATTTGAACTAAACTAGATCGGTATTGATTAATTTTGCTCTTAGGACTTACTTTTTGAATTATGCTAAATGGATACAATGAAATGACACTCCTACAAACCACAGGAGGTACAAGAGCGATTTGTGTTGTATTAAGTCATTTCGACTGAGCATTACTGGGTTGGATCTGTTAGTTGGATGCAGACTGTGAAATGTAATGTATCACCCACCAGACATGAGTATCACTCTCGGCGACCCTCAGCATTCACGGGCTGATCTGAGATACTGAAAGGCCCAGAGCCTCTTGCTGCATTCCAGTAAATAGCCAGAAACATGCTAACAATGGTAATTTGCATTCAGAGGTTACACCTCTTGGGAAGAGTAGGAAGACCATTTGCCTATCTTCCTTTGTATGCCAGTTTCTCTAAACTTCTAAAAAACCTTATTTACCTTTTGTTTTAATTATTTAGAAATCAGACATTTGTACCAGTCACTCTGAGACAGTTTAAATTATACTAAACATAATACTCAATGTTAATCATTCACATTAAACCATATATATATATCTGATATAGAAAAAAAAGCAGGGTATATATATATATATATATATATATATATATATATATATATATATATATATATATATATATATATATATATATATATATACCCTGCTTTTTTGCCAACCATTTTAACTTTTTAATTCAATTGTATAAAATAACTTTTTTTTTATTTTGGATCCTGGTTGAATGTAATAAACAGACCATATAAGTAAGGTACAATGTAATTTTGACAAGTTTTAATTTGGTCACAATCTGCCAGTAAATAGAGGTGGCTGATCTACATACCTGATTCTTGGATATGTCACCCGATTCATTTTTTTCATATACAGGGTATCGCAGCAGTTCATTCAGCCGTATGTTTGACCCACTGAAATGGAGACACTCACTGTTGGCTCTGAAATCAGCCCAGTCCAGACCTCAGCACATTATTTAATCTCATTCATAGGGGCTGAAAGCTTTATCACAGGGCAAGAGCCAGCTGTGTCAACAGACTATTAATCGAGACATACGTGCTGGTTTGAAGAAAGCTCTTATCTTTTGCTCCAATGGATCTGGCGGTCCAGATCAGTGGACAGGTGGAAGAGGTGCTGATCTCTAGAGCAAAGCATCAGCCGAACAGATGAAAGAGGTTTCGTGCTGGGGTTGGGGTAGAGTGAGGCAGATCAAATATGATCCTTTTTTTTTCTAATTTCCCTAATCCTAAAAAGATTGAAAATTACATCATTGATAAGAAGTGGAAACAGAAAGGGCATAATTTAAGAGCATGTCAGATTTAAAAAAGCAAAGAAACTGTGATAGTTTATCAGACGTGGCTTGGGGCAGGATATGCAATTTTAATGGCTCTCGCTCACGGTGAATGGTAATGAGATGGGAATTATTTTTCTTTCTCTCATCCTGAATCCTTTTTAACACATTGTGCAGTATTTTTTTAAACAGATTAAGATTAATGAAAAAGATCATAGGCTGTTGCTCTGCTGGTGCTGGAACCCTGGGATGTATGTGATTTGAAACCTTATTTGAAGTTTTTGACTCAATCACCAATCTTGGTTAATAAAGCATCTACTTTTCCCCTACTTTTACATTTGGATTATCTTTGGCATCATCTAACATTCACTTAGTTAATCTTTAAAATAATAAAGATGTATATATATATATATATATATATACATATATATACATTATACAATTTATCATATGCAGTATATATGTATATAATTATGAATGATAAATTAAATTTTAAGAAACTATGATTTATATATTGAATTTTATAACAAACAACAAAACAAGCAATTAAATAAACAAAAAACACAGCAATATAAAATATAAGAACATTTTATTGCATCTTTTATCAATGTTCCATTGAGCAGGATCCATAATTTTGGCATACAGTATATGGCCTGTGTGCTTCTGTGACCTGTATATAAACAGTGTTTTACATGTGGCCTTATTCAGCAGCATATTCCCTCTGATCTCTGGCCTCATAGTGGGCACCGCACCCTCCAGACTAATGACTCAACTCAGCACATCCACAGTAGCTCTGTGTCTTAGTGCGTGAGACCCGGGCACAACTCTCCCAGCTGTAATGGTAACTGGTGCGCATCCAGCATAGCTCAGGCATAGATATCCGATATCCACCACAAAAAGCCTGCTTGTTACCAAATGACTCCATATGAATCCCATGTAATGGGCCTTTGTCTAAGCATGGGATTGAGAGATGATAAAGAGGCCACATCTGAGAGTCACTGTATTATTCATTAATGCTAAATACAGAGTTTTAAGTCTTGTTTTAAAAGTTAAAAGCTTTAAAAGTTTTAGTCTTGTTTATTCAGGAACTGCACAAAGAGAAGGCCTGCAGTGCTGGAAGTCATGTGAGTTACTGCTTTACTGCAGTTTTTTAAAATAGTTTTCTGTTACTTGCATTGGTGTTATTGTCCTTTTGATTTATGCATCATGGGATGCTAAAGGGATAGTTCACCCAAAAATGATTTTTGTGTTATTCTTGTATTTTTTATTTACTATTAATATACTATTAATATACTATACTATACTATACTATACTATACTATACTATACTATGTATTATTTGTTTAATAATATTTAGAATGAGCTTATTATTATTTTATTTTATTATTTATGTATTACATAGTTTTCATTATAATTTTAGTTTAGGTCCTAGTCTTTCTGTTAGGTTAAAAACTGTCTTGTAATATTTTTTATTTTATTTTAGCTTTATTTCAATTAACAAATTAATATAGAAATATAATATAATAATAAATATTTAACCGTTTTAGTTGTAATGACAAAAATAAAACTCACTCTCATGTCATTCCAATCCTGTATGACTTTCTTCTGTGGAATACAAGTTTTTTTTTTGTCCATACAGTGAAAGTCAAACCTGCTTGTGTCCGATTCTTCAAAACTATATATAAAATACAATAAAAACAATATATATATATATATATATATATATATATATATATATATATATATATATATATATATATATATATATATATATATATATACTGTATATATATATATATTTCACATACAGGTTTGAACTAGACCTTCAACATAATTAGGGAGAGAGAAAGAAAATGAGGGAAAATGTACTTCCCTACTGTATTGACCTCCACTGTGTCACTTCCTGAGGACTATCTTTAACCTACATCACATGCCAGCGTTGTTTCTCTTGCTCTCATCAACACTCTCTTACAGCTGTAAAAGTAGGCCAGGCGTTTGACCGCTCTCGTTTCGCTTCTGGTTCTCCTTCAGTGTTATTGATCTGCAGGGCCTTACAGAAATTTCTGTGTGTAAGATATATTTTTGAAGTTTTTTGTTTGTGCGACCTTGTTTGTGTCCGATCACTGGACACAATTGTGTACTATTTCCAGTCGTACCAATAGTGCTGCTATCTATATACATGGGGAAAGACGGCAATATCTGAAACTATTTGTTTACATTATATTACTTCATCATTATTTCAAACCAAGAATAAAATCTAACAAAAAAGATATAAGCCATGCTTCACACACACACACACACAAAATATTTTTAGACTGTACAACTAATGCACATACAAGGTTTTCTTTTTCTTTTTAACATAGTGTTTTTACTTTGTACGCTGTGGGACTATTACAGATTCTTTTCAGACTGTGTATTGGCCATGGTAATGCCATTTATATTGAAATACATTTTTTTGAGGCCCTTAATAGCCTTTAACGCTGCTGTCTTGCAATCCCTCTGCCTGTGCTGATATTGTTTCCGGCCATCTGTCCAGCACTGTTGCCAGAATATAGAGAAAAAGGCATAAATCCCCCTCTCTGCTTCACGCTCGAAGACAGCCAGCCAGCTATATCATAGTGTCACAAAGGATTTGCCCACGTCTGGCGCGGTCAGAGATGTGTGTTTCCCGATTTGCTCATGGGAGTTTCAGAAATTACTGTGGGCCACTTCGGCTCTCACTTCAGCCTTCATGGCCCCTGGACCTGACACTGCTGTCAACAAAACAACACTCATAAGTGATGCTGTTATGGACCCGGGCTGTGTACATCATTGCATGAGTAAAGATAAACAATTAGATTTAATTTACTTGAATTAAATGTGTAAATTGCTGTAGGCTTCTAAACCTAAATGTACTAAACCAAAAGAAAAAACTTAGAGTGGTGTGAATTAAAAGATATTACAGGATAAAGTATATTCAAATACTATTTTTTTAATACAAAATGTATAAATTAATTTAAATACAAATATTTAAATTTTAAAACGCATATTTCCCTTTATAATATAAATATCATTTGGAATGCCAATTAAGTTATATATTTTTTTGTCTCAAACTGACTACGTGAAACAGTAATGTTTTGTTATAGATGGGTGTTTTGGACCCCATGCATCAGAGCATCTCTCACATCATTTGTGTGCCTCTGATCCCCTCAGGTCGAGCCAGCCTGCATGGCAAGTCATCTCTACGCATTGAGAGGGTTCGCTCGGAAGACCAGGGCTGGTATGAGTGCAAGGTCCTGATGCTGGAGCAACAGTATCACACCTTTCACAACGGCAGCTGGGTGCACCTCACAGTCAACGGTGAGTCTCTGACCTAAGATGAGTTTTCTTCTCATGTCACTTATGGGGTTTAGTTTTGTTTAGTTTTCGTTGAGCATAGGTCAGGTTGAGAAGGTCAAGTTGAACCCAGAGCTTCGTGTTCGATTGGGTCCAAACCAGATGTTGTGATTAAAAAAGTGTGATTCAAGTTTCTTTTATAACTAGTTGAAAGTCGGCATAGCCACCTACACCAAAAACTTTTAGGACCAATATTGGACCATTCCTCATGTAAATGGCCTTCAAAAGTATTTAGGCACTTTTGGACACGTACAGTCAGCCATACTTAAATTTCTAAATGTCAAAATATTAAACCGAGTGACAAATGCAAGCAAATCATGCTTTTTTACTGTTGTTGTTGTTGTTTTGAAGTACACTATTGTTCACAAGTTTGGGATCCGGAAGATCTTTTTGATGTTTCTGAAAGTTTCTTATGCTCACTAAGGTTAAAATCAGTAATATTGTAAAATATTATTACAATTTAGAATAACGGTTTTCTTTTTGAATATATTTTCAAATGTAGTTTATTCCTGTGATGGCATAGCTGAATTTTCAGCATCATTATTCAAGTCTTCAGTGTCGCATGATCCTTCTAATATGCTGATTTGCTGCTCAAGAAACATTTCTTGTTAGTATCAATGTTGAAAGCAGTTGTGCTGCTTAAAATGTTTGGGTAAACTGTGATACATTTTCAGGGTTCTTTAATGAATAGAAAGTAAAAAAAAACAGTATTTATTTGATATAGATTTTTTTAACATTATAAATGTCTTTATACTTTTCACTTTTGATCAATTGAATGCATGAATTGTTACTTAATTACTTTTAACTGGTCCCAAAGTTATTTTAAATAGATATATGAAATAAAGTTTCTTTTTGTATAATGGTTTGCTTGAGAAGTTTGTTTTTGCTACTTTCTCTAAAATAAATGACAATTGGTTTGATAATTTGTTGCAAGTGTCCAAACGGGCAAGGTTTGCGAGTGCGTGACAAGCGCTCAAACAGAGAAAACCCTTCCACGCACTGTTCTGATTGGCCATTGTTGCAGACATCTTGCCGCATCGTGCCTGGTTACGACGGTGTCAGTCTTCCTGTGAGTGCATCATGTCACTGTGCCTTCTCGGCTGCGTTGCCTAGGCAGCAGACACCCAAATCCCCAGACCAGTTACAGTACATTATCTCTAGCTCATTGCTGTGTGATTTACACTCAACCTCTGCCAATAGACAACATCTGTAAATCAGATCACCCTTCCAAATACGCAGCTCTGCAGTTACAGACTGTGTTGAAATTGTATTAATGAAGTTTTCTTGTAACTTGCTCATGTCCGTGAGGTGAACTTGAATCTTTTTTTCTTAAATTTTTTTAGTTGACTCTCAAGTGTCAGGATGGTGCTGATGTCGCTCCATGACATTGTGTATGTGTGTGTATCCATTTGTGATGTGGCTAGTCTTAAATCCAGAATCTCAGCACACAAGTTGACAAGCCAGTTTATCAGCCGCATGTGGATGTGTGTGTGCCCATGTGTCCTGCGGTCTTGTGTGACTAACACACTAATATCAGCAGTGTTTCTTCTTTTAGTCCACAACCGATATGTCTAGTTCTGCACTTGTCTCGGAAAAGCACAAAGATACTCAAGAGCACTGCCAATCTCTTTTACACAGTTTAATCGGAGACTAAACTGTACTTTAGGGTGTACTGTAATATTTGTGCGTCTCTGTGTGATGGGCAGGTCTTCACCCCTCATTAACAATTCCCACTCTCTCAGAGGTGTTTCTGCAGGCTTTTGTGCAAAGATAGAAAAACCCACAAGCATTAAGCTTTAGCATATCTATGAATATATGCATAGGGCCAGCTGATAAAGTGCTTTCTTAAGGGTATTTTGTGGAGTGTTGGCGTGTTTGGGGCCGTTTAAGGGGCAGATAGCGTGGTGAGTGAAAGAAAGAAATTACAGCTCGATGTTAGCTGCTGTCGCTATGTGCCTCAGAGCTGTTGTTTTACAGTTCCTGGGATATTTTTGCTCTCTCACACACACACACACACACACACACACACACACACACACACACACACACACACACACACACACACACACACACACACACACACACACACACACACACACACACACACACACACACACACACACACACACACTCTCGCTTGTGTCGTTTGAGGTGTGAGGCACATGTCAAAAGTGCTAAGGAGGGGGAAAGGAAGTGACGTAATGGTTTATCAATGCATCAAGGTTTGGTACTCACGCAGGTGATTGTTGGAGCGGCACAATGGAGTGTACATCTTTGTGTTTGAAGCAATAATTCACACAAAAAAGCCTCCTGAAGCTATATATATATATATAAATATATATGAGTAGGTGTATATATGTATATACTACTGTATATATATATATATATACTCATATATACTCATATAGTATACTCATATATACTACTGTATATATGAGTAGGTGGTCTGACTTTTTTAATAACTTCCTTTCCTCTTCTGCAGTGCTGAATCTGTGTGAGGAGAATAAAAAACTTCAGCACCACTGGAGATCCTCTGGTTTTTCTGTGATCTTAGAGCAGATTTACACTCAACTGCTGGTTATCAATAAGCCTTTGGATTTCAGATTAAATTTCTTGCAAAGTTGGAGAGGGAAAGCACAAAAGTCCCATTGAAATCCAAATAGCAAACCTAATGTTTAGTTTTACTATTCCCATATACATCAACTCTCAAGTTATTTAATGTCGGTCCGTGTCGTCACCAAAATCTAATTAGTGTGAGGCTAAAAATCTAGTTACTGAAATGATTTAATTTTAAGATTTTCAGAAGTTAATGTGTAAATGATTCTTCCCTATGTAAAATATACTACTACAATGCATGTGGAATGCTGCTATTTGGTTACTAAGTTTTTAGCAAGTTATTATGTGGTTGATTGGGAAGTTCTAGGTGGTTTCTAATGTGTTCATAAAATTCAAGGACATTTTAATGAATCTTTTATGAGGCATATTCTGTGATTAGTGGCTGCTTGTCTCCCCTGAACTGACACCCCTCACATGCTCTTATGCTCAGCCTCTGTGTGTTTTGATTGGACATAATTAGTACAGTCCCCGCCCCCATCAGTTTGACTGACAGCTGCTGTTCATCCTATTTCTGGGGTGTGATATAGACAGGGAGGACACACCATTTATCTGTGTGTATTTCAATAATCACCCTGTTGTGATTGGTAATGCAGTTAACTAGATTCTATAAGAAGCTAGGTCACGTCCTGGCGTCAAGGTGAGAGTTGTTGTTTGGTTGTCGAGAGCATCTTGTCTGTTTTAATACTCAGATCCTTATGACAGGGCTAGAGAGGAGAGCAGTGCGGTTAAATCTATTCCAAATAGACTCTGAGCTAACACTAATCCTGCTGGGATTTAATGGGATACCCGCATCAGGAGAGAACGTCTGTTGCTTAGTCTCTGGACAGTCCAAAAATTATACTGCATTTCTGCTCTAATGCTTTGACATTGTATGATTGCTGTTGACAGATGACTTACTGTGAATACAATCGAGCCAAAAGGTCCACAGACTCACCTAAATATCTGAGGTTTGTAGTGTACATTTGAACATTTTAAGGATTAACCTATTTCTTAGGTTGTTCACATTTTTTTAAAAATAACTTTTTGACTTCTACTTCATTTAATAGGTTTGACTGTATTTATCTATTTATTTATTTTATCTAATTTTAAATGTTATATTTAAATGTTATATTAAATATTGTCTCAATAAATATGAGTCCATTCAAAACTGCCATGAATGATAAGTATAAACAAATGTGCAAATTGCAGTTTAAAAGTTGGAATAAAGCATGTCAAATTACCCATCTAAAGTTAATAAACCATATTAATTGGCAATAGAACAGTTTATTCAGATTAATATTTACATTTACATTAAAATACATTTTTTCAGGGGGTTTCAAGTGACTTACTGCTTTATTTTAATGCATCCACAATGTTCACCTTGATCCTGAAATGCTAAGCACGAGGACACATGGATACTGATATTATTCTGACACTTATTTTCAGCCAGAAAGATGAAGTTATTGTCATTTCAAACAGGTTCGAATTGCCTGCTAGACATCATTGTGTTTAAATAAGAGTGTGCATTATTGGTTTAGAGACTTGTGACATAAAAGGCTTGTACTTCTTTTTGCTGGTCAATTCATCCACAGCGTAGAAGTTATAGTTTAAAAAAGCCAATCAGCTTATATGTGCAGAACTGTAATTTTGATAATGCCATTACAAATCTTCTTTTCCATAAAGCTTGTTTAGTGAATGAAGCCTCTTTGGATAGGGTATGAACCCAGATAAGCCACGGAGACAAACAATACGGCTGCTTATGCTGCCATTCTAATTGTCTCCTTATCAGGTATGTGAGTCAAATTGACCCTGTAGCAGAGTCACTACAGGGTTGAGTTAAGGAGCTGTCCGTGGTGCTGACACATGTGGGCCAAGGAGCTGTCCGTGGTACTGATGGCGTCACAATCTCACGTGGGTGCTGAAAATTCTGCAATGCAAGGCCATATGCTTCAGAAACATTGCAGATGGCATCATGGCATGAGATGAAGACTTTTAAACGATAGCGCAACGGTAGGCACAGAATTTTATAACTGGCACAAATGATATTTACAGCTCTGAATGTCACAGTCTGTTGACCTGCAGCATGTTTGTTGGTTTGTTAATGGGAATGGAAAGTGTGGGTTTAGCTACAGGAAACAGACAGGCCTGGTTGTTCAGTTTTCAATAGTTGAGGGATGGCCCTTGGTGTGTTTTCATTGGGTGTAAATGAAGCTGACAGCATGCCAGCCCCTTGGGTGCCATATTGGTAAGAATGATGCCATAGTGCACTACTCTTACTAATAATGAATTACTGCCCTTATTCCAGTCTATTCTCTCATTGCATTGAAAAATGTGTTGCATGTCTGTGAGAGAATATTTTATGGTTGACCTTCAGGCCTTTTTATCAATTTGCTGACTTTTAAGCTATTGATAATTTCTCTAATTATGAGCAGACACCAGCAACTCCTGCAGGATTTACATGGAATGGCAGTTGTGCTTCAAGACCCAGATTTTACAATTGGACATCAAGTACCAAATTGTTTATTGGATCAATTTTGATGTTTCATGCTCTTAGCAGTGTTGTTAGTTAACTAAAAGTTACCTATTAAAAAGTTTTTAGCAGTTAAGCGGAAATGAAATCAAATCTAAATATTAGATGAAAAAGATTACAAATTACAAATGTTGCTCTGGCAACTAACTGAAATAACATAAGTTTAAGAGTAATTTTACAAAAAATTACAAAAACTTAAACTAAACTTAATATGAAGACTAAAATATGTAGATAAGGAATATATATATATATATATTATTTAATACCATAATTGTATATAAATAATACAAAAAAAATTAATACTGGCTTGTGTGTATTCATGAAATCATCTGATAATGATATATGTTATCGCCGATAATTGACAAATGGACAATATTATAATTCTATTCTATTTTGTATAAATAAATAAATAAATAAATAAATAAATAAAACACCAAAAGTTAAAATCACAGAATTTTGGCATCACAACATACAGTATTGTGAATGGACATTCATTTTGAGATTTGCTAAAGTTTACATTCAACAGTATTACTAGTGTAAAAAACAAAAAAAAAAACAGAAAAAACTTTAAACCAGCATTAGATGATGGCAAAATTAGAAGGTAATCTAAATGTAAAAATTGGGGGAATGAGCATGCATTATTAAATATCCGAAATCACCCAAAACAGATAAAAAAACAACTGTAATATTAGCTGATAATTAATGTGGCATGCTGTGCATGTTGAATTACCCTGGAATTCAGTTGCACAATTAGCCATATGCTATACATAATGGACAATATACACACAAGATAACACAGAGGAGGACAAAAACCAAGGATTACATGTGTAAGCAGATCAAAGTGTGTAAGGTGATTATATATGTCTGTAATATGAAAAAGGAGAATTAAAGCCTGAAATCTGCATGAGTCATTCTCTCGTGCATGTGTGAAGTCGCTACAGAAGCTGGGGGCCAGTAGTTTCTAGAGATTTTTGGATCATCTTTCAGATCTCCATCAGCGTGAGATAAAGAGGATTTTCACATTATGATTAGTGTTTCAGAATAGCGGTCTGGGGGGCTGGTTTTGGCTTTTATGTTTGTGCTTAATTAGCTTTGGGTATCATTCCATCTGCCTTTAAACTTCTCAATGGCTCCATTCTGCTGATTTCTTTCATGTTGTATTAGGTTCACAGTTGCACCATCATCACATAAACACACAATCAGAATTGAGTGAAATTTCCCCCTGAAGTTTTATATTACAAATCACTACCTCAAGCTCACTTGTTTGTAAACGTTCTGCGACGTGAGCAAGATTCCTTTTTTTTTAATAGCTGTCCACCATATTATTCACTTTATGAATTTTACTAAAACCTGAATAAATAAAGATAAACCTTAAAAGAGTTCACAGCTGGAGTGGTTTGCGCAGTTAGTTGTGTCTATATAAGAGTGTCTGCAAAGCTATTTTTGGCCTCCTAATATAATTCTGAGAGAAAGAAGAAACTAGGCATAATTTTACAATATTTACAGCTATTAAAACTAGAAAGTAGACTCTAATTTATTGTCCATAACTGAGTACCACTGAAATACTGAGTATACTGATGAAGACATTTGACATGGAAGGAAGTGACAGACAGAGACAGAGAAACGGGAAGTGAGGGTCAATTCTCATTCTGGGCTAATTGAATCAGTGCTTGTTTTAGCAGGGACAGCAAGGCTGGTTTTAGTCTTGGAGAAAGAGCAGTGATGTTTATTCACTGCTCTTTATTTTGTTACTATTCTCTTTGGGTTCTGTTGAAATGCACCCTTGTCTACCAGGCTTTCAGTTTGCTCTTTCAGCCTCCGGAGAGGCTCCCCTCTTCTCAGTATGCATCGGCTTACATTTAATCTGTGTTTGACCAAGAGTGTCGGAGAGATAAGAAAATAGGTTTTGCTCACCGATGGCCTCCATGTGTGACTGGACTTGCAATTTAGTTACATTCACATCAGCGGAACCTCCCAAATATAAAAATACATTTTCATTTTGTGAAAAAGCACTTTGCCGCAGCTATAATTGGCTCTTTGAATTGTTTCTTATCTTCTATCATTAACAAAGAAGCTATATTCGTCTGAGCCATTACAATTGGATGCTTTGTTCAAGTGTGTTTCTTTTGTTAAATATTAGCAGGGATCCATACAGTCATACAGAGGGATCTGGAAACACACTTTATTTACCAGTGTTATAGAGCTGCATGATTAATCGTTAAAAGATTTTGTTCTCGATTCGAACACCCATGCAATCTTATTTCTAAATGACAATGATTCAGCTATGTCTATTAAAGCATTGTCAAGTACGATCACAGCAAACAATCAACATTTAAATCTGCATTGGCACTGCTGCTAAGCCAGAGAGAGCAGTTATCATGCAGCCTATATATATGAAACAGCTTCACAAACGGTCTTTTCAACCACACACATCATTATTTCTGCTACAATAATTCAAATTATCACAGAAGTACTGGGATAAATGTTTATTGTTTGGATATAAACACTGATGTCTATGGTAGTGATAAAAATACAGGAAATCCTCTTTCAAACTTAACTTTGTATCAATTACATAATTACAGGACAGGGTGGAGACAAGTGATTTAAAAACATTTATTTTTCATTGAATTGTTTATTCAAGAGATCCGTTCAAAACTGCTGATTCGTCCATTAATGAACAAAAGTGAAGTCTTAATGAGTGAGTTATTGAGTCATTCATTCATTAAAAAAATCGAATAAAATATTTTTGTAATTGAAATAAAATGTACATTTTGTCAGAACCTCTAGTAAATTACATGTTATTTTGTCTAGTTGTCTATTCTGAAATGTGGGAGAATCTCTATTTTAAACAAACAAAAAAAAATTGTGATTCTCAGTTTATTCAGAATCGTTATGTGAATAACACCTCAGCAGTTTAAATATGTCTTTAAGGAGCCTGTGAGCAGTGTGATCTAACGGGTACGGATCTGTCAGAGTCTGTGTGTTTCCACTTGTACGAAATATGTAATAATGAAGTGAAATGCTTATTGAATGTCTTCTTTGATTCACTTGAGTAGATCATGTGACTTTGACAGCAGCAACATCCCCTAAATTAAACAGCTTTCTGTGAAGGTTGAATGTGTCATGTTCTGGCATGTTGTTGTAGTAAGTCACATGACTTGGGAGAATCAAGCAAGAACAGTCTTTAATAACACTTTAGAACACTCAGGAAACACAGACAAATAAAACAAACAACCACGCAAAATCAAATGACAATCAACACCGAACAAAGAACCGTGAAATCTGAAGGCTTAAATACACAATGGATTCTAGTCAACAGAAACAGGTGCGTAACAATCAGTAACCAAGGAATCTAACTAGTGGCGGGAAAATGGGAACAAAGGAAACAGTTACAGGAACAAGAACCAAACAAAAACAGAAGAAGATACACATGATAATAGTCCCCCGGTGCAAAGGTACATCCTTGCACCGTAGAAAACAGTTCAACAGAGGAGGGAAGGAGGGGGTTCAGGGGAATGACTTGGAGCTGGGGAGAGATGTAACCAACGAGGGGCAGGCAGAACAGTCCATAGGGGAGTGGGGGGAAGGAGGAGCCTGGGAGGAGAGATTGATGAAGGAGACATATGAAGACCCCGAGCACAGCCAGGACAATGACCCACCGCGGAACCGATGGGGGGAGGAGCCAGGGTGGAGTCAGATGACTGACCACCAGAGGTGGAGCTAGGAGAGTTTGAGAGCTAGGAGAGTTTGAGACCTAGGCGGAGGAGACACAGAGACCAGACGACACCGTAGGTCCTGGTGGCCAAGGCGGAGCCGTGGTGATAAGTGGTCGAGGTTGAGCCAGGGTGCCGGAGGACTGAGGCGTAGCTGTTGGGACTGGCGAAGCCAGAGGGGTGAAGGGACGAAGCACAGCTGTTGTGCTCAGGTGTCGGTTCTGGCATCGAGGTGCTCGAGGGTCGGGCTCTGTGCTTGCGCTGGGCTCTGGCAGATCTATAGCCCCTTTCACACAGAGCGTTGATCCCAGAAAATTGCCAAAAAATTGCTAGAGTGCCTTCTGTGTGAACGCAAACACTTAGTAACATTGAAAAAAAAGGCCTAATGCCATAAGGGGTGTGTCGTGTTGATGACGCTGGTGACGTCAGCTTAGTGGAACGGTACACAATGAGCTATTATGCTTATGATCGAATCAGACAGAAATGCACAAGAGTGGTCACATCCTGATATCACATGTCTTTACTGGATCTTGAAGGAATGTGTGTTAACATGCGCACATATTCTAGAAATTCATATCCAGTGTGAATGAACCAAAATCAAGTGATCCCAGGACAAATCCCGGGACACATTATCTGTGTATTTTCTGGAATCTAGGTGTGAAAGGAGCTTATGATGGGCGTGTTGAACGGCTGGCTGGACTCTAGGTCTGGAGAGTGGGGCTTGTGATGTCTTCCTCTGCAGCGCAGACGGTGTAGGGGGATCCACATCTCACCAGCACTCACTCAAGGTATTCTGCAAAGCTCCCTCTGGGTGTGCCTTGGACCGCATGTTGAGGCTGGTGTAATAAAAGGCACCGAGCGAGCGGTCAGGGTAGTGAGTGAGGCACGGCAGATCTATGAAATCCCTTGTGTGGTCCTCGAGGGAACGCACCCCCTGATTGAGGAGGAAAGGCGGACTGCAGGATTATCCATCCTTTCTTTTCTTTTGGTTCTGGCAGGTGGTTGTAATAAATCACACAACAGAGGAATAACAGTCTTTAATAACAACACAACACTCATGAAACAGGAAAAAGAAACTAAAAACGTTATAACGAATTAACTCTTTGAAATATTAATAATCAATAATAACTGGTTATAATTGATTATGAATATTTGGATCAGTAAATATAATTAACTTAATTAAATTAATATTACAATAAAGCCCACCTGTTTGTCCTGTGAACACTCAGTGTTAATTGTTCATTAATTCTAAGAAATGTTCATTTCTGGGGAAGGGAAATGCCTTTCTTACTGTACAGTAATAAGTCAAAATCTAAATTAAGTCATTAAGTAAACTTTCTTGAAAGCAGAGAATCAGAACCAAATACGTATTGTGCACAAGTTTTATTAACTAAGTCACAAACATAACTAATCTAAACACACACAACACATGGATAAAAGGGTGAGTGACAGAATGGAATCGGAAGCAGGAAATGGAACTATGGGAAAGATCCATTTAACTATGAAAAGAACCATCAGCTTATCATTTTCAGAGTACCTCATTAAATGCATATACTTGCATGGCATTTGCAGGGAAACATATCGTGAAATTTCTGAAGAAGGATTCTTGATGGTTCCATGAGTCTCAATCGATTTCTTCAGTGTTGACTGAAGAAATGGTGATGAACTTGCATTGTTAGTTCGACTCTGTTCTGGTTGAAGGTTTTCTCTTTCTCCATGAGCACATGGCTGAGAACATGCAGATTGTGACCTGCCAGCCCTGGGCTGGCGAGGCCACGCATGCATCTAAGGAGTGAGGAAGTCGGAGGAGTAGATGGCTGCCCATTCAGTAATGGAAAAGTTGCAGTTTTCCTCTGAGTTGGATTGAAGAAAATACAGTCTGACTCTGTTGGGAGAGTAAAGGCCTTAAGGCTATGGTCACAGGGACCCATGGGCCCCGGTGGGGGGTCCCCACAGACATCAACCCGAAGGAGCAGCAGTGAAGGCCAGAAGCAAGAGCGGGAAGGCCGTGTGTAGATGCAATTTAAAGCCTGAGAAAGGTCCCACCTCTCAGGGTTGGCTCAACCAATAAGAAAGGTGGAATTTCCAAGCGGGAGAAT
The DNA here is from genome assembly GCA_030578275.1 of Meda fulgida. Classification (NCBI taxonomy): domain Eukaryota; kingdom Metazoa; phylum Chordata; class Actinopteri; order Cypriniformes; family Leuciscidae; genus Meda; species Meda fulgida. The sequence continues at coordinate 14,890,885 of CM060636.1, read as the reverse complement.
TTGATTTATGGATCTTTGTTTCCAGCATGCTCATTTGCATGTGCAGCTGGATTGGTTGCTGATGAAGAAACTATGAAAGATTCTTGTAATACTAATATGTTGCACAGCTATCAACATGTCCTATACACGAGAATTTCAATCTTCAAAGTACCAGTTTATAAAGACCAAACATGGTATAGGTGAGGTTACATTGATCGCTGGTTCTATTATAAAATACATACTGTTGTATCAGATAGTACCAGAGTGAGCTTTAAAGATTATTTGTTAACCATAACAAATAATTGTGTCTGATTGGTCTCAGTTGTTACAACATATAGACTCAGTTGACAATCAACAGCAAACAATGAACAACTTCTGATTTGATTGGTGGTTGGCAACCATCTTTAGAGGTGCATTACCACCACCTACCAGACTAGAGTGTGGAGCAGTAGATTGCATGCAGGACAAACAAAGAACTGAGAACTGCGGGCTTAAATTCACAAGGGAGGCTAATCAATAGAAACTGAAACGGACGTGACAATCAGTAATCAAGGAAACTTACTAGCGGTGGGAAAATGGGAACAAAGGAAACAGGAACAGGAACTAGAACTTAACCAAAACAGAACATACACGTGACAGCATGTCCATAGCATGTATTTTAAACCCAGATCGATTCAGTGTTACATTAGGTAGTTTGCTCAAATTTATTTTTATTCATTCATTGTGGTTTGTTCTGGGCAAGACCTGTGCAGCTGGTGTAGTTCACGCCTATTTGCATGAGTCTAAATTGGCCGTGTGATCTGATGAGGTCTAATCCAGCAAGCAGCATTCACACAGATGCTCGGCTCAGTACTGGATCTTGAGTGGAAGATGAGCAGGATGAAGATGTTCCTGTGGGACGAGCTTCACGCAGCCTTCTCTCTCTATGCTTCTCCTGCCAATTAGCTCTCACTGGTGCAATGCGTGTTTTGTTAGTGTGTGTGTGCTAAAACATCTGTCTGTGTGGCCGGTGTAAGCACAGAGCCTTTTTATAGCTGAATTCTTTTCACAATCTGTGCCTGTGATAAGTGCTAGTGATTTTATCACTGGCTCATTGCAAAAGGGATGATGTCATCTTGCCTCCGGAGGTATTATTATGCAGCGTCAAAGACAAAATGTGTGTGTGTGTGCGCACAGAGGGTGAGCAGGTGATCGTTTGGCAAATTCAACAGCTCTATTCCAGGACTCTCACTTTTTGACTCTGTGTTAGCTGTAATACTAAGGACATAAATGAAAAAAAAAGAAGTGATTTAATTATGTAAATAATTTACCATTCATTTTCAATTACTGTCATGTTCAACTTTATGCTGATAACACTGTCATATATTTATATAAATCGAACTTTCTACAAATTCAACTCTCTTCTGTCTGATTTTAATATTTTACAAGATTGAGTTTTGGATAATAAGTCCTTTATTGTGTTTTTTGGTTCCAGTCAGAAACTTAAATCCAAAGTTGGTTCTTGTGCTGTATCATGTAAAGATTGTACTCATCTGTGTGCATAAAGTACTTGATACTATTAAATATCTTTGTGTATGGCTTGGCTTTAAACTTTCATTTAAATTACATTTTAATCATATTTTACGGTCAACTTTAAAAAAAAATCAATTAAAATTTTTGTTTGTTTTGTTGTAATTGTTGTAACAAAGGTGTTGGTACTGTACATCTCAAGGGGTTAATACTAATAAATGATAAATTAATTAATTCAATATACAGTTGTGGTCAGAATTAATGGCACCCCTGGTAAATATGATAACAAATGGCTGTAAAAAATAAATCTGCATTGCTTGTCCTATAGATCTTTCATTAAAAAAAATGGCAAAAATCTAACCTTTCATTGAAGTAAAATAATTGAAAGTGGGGGGGAAATCACATTATGAAATAAATATTTTTCTCCAAAACACGTTGGCCACAATTATTGGCACCCTTTTATTAAATACTTCTCCTATAATGCCTGATGAGTTTGGAGAACACCCGACAAGAGATCAGAGACCATTCCTCCATACAGAATTCCCAGATCCATGTTGGTGCTTCTTCTCTTCAGTTCAGCCTGTCACCCTAGTCCTTAGTCACCCATAGTCGGTGTGATTTCCCCTCCACTTTCAATTCTTTTACTTCAATGAAAGGTTAGATTTTTGCTATTTTTTTAATGAAAGATCAAAAGGATAAACAATGTAGATTTATTTTTTACAGCCCTTTTTGATCATCATTTTTGTGCCCTCAATTCTGACCACAACTGTATATCTTAATATTTATATATTTTATCAGAGGCTTTTTTCAATTCGATGAAACCACAATTTTGTACACTTTTCACCAATATAACAATACATTAGCCACATACAGTATAGTATGTATATTATCGTAACCAGCAGACATTACCACATATATTTTTTACCGATATGAAGTTTGGGGTCAGCAGAAAAAAAAAGAAAAAAATTTTTGTTTTTTTAATTCCGCAAGGACATTTTAAATTGATCAAACAGTAAAAATGAATATTTTTATATTTTAAATGAATGCTGTTCTGTTGAACTTTCTTTTTATCCAAAAGTCCTAGGAATTTTCTTTTTAAATCATGGTTTCATTCATGGTTTTCCACTTTGATAATAATAAGATAATAAAAATAAGTTTATTGAGCATCAAATCATCATATTAGAATGATTTCTCACGGATCATGTGACTCTGAAGACTGGAGTAATAATGCTGAAAATTCAGCTTTGCCATCACAGGAATACATCACATTTTATAATATATATTAAAATAGAAAACAGTTAAATTGTAAATTATAAAATAATATTTCACAATATTACTATTTTTACAATATTTTTTAACAAATAAATCCAGCTAGGTGAGTGTAAGAGATTTATTTTTTATAAACATTAAAAATCTTACAGACTCCAAACTTTTGAACGTTAGTGTATAAAATGTCACTTTTTAAACGATGAAGCAATTTAATATTTTAATCAGATTTTTGAAACAACTTCTTTGAAGTTTTTTATTTTATTTTTTATTACAAAAATATTAACCTTATATGAAAAAAGATGTCATGATCCAATCCTTTGGGGACAAAAACATGATGGCCAAATAAAACAATCGCAATATACACTATTTCACCTAATTTCATACCGGCAGAATAATAATCTTAAACGTATTGTAAATACTCCCTAAATCACACAGTCCTAGATGGAGCAGGGCACTTCAATCCGGTGAGACATATTCTCTGTTGTTTGTATACACAGCAGGTGTCGGGCAGTTGCTCTCTCTCCATTTGGCATGCTGTGGCAGGCATTTAGCTAATGTCAAGTGGATTTGCCTGAATGTTTTGCCACTAATGGAAATGTGGATTGAAAAGCAAAGGCAAACTTAGACGTTATCAATTAGCTCTTTCAATGACTGTGAAATATGATACAATCACAGATGAGGGTGTTTTTTCATATAAGACACACACATTCTCCTCATTAGCCTGAGTGTGCCTGTGCCCTCAGCATTTCTTGTGTGTGTGTGTGTGTGTGCGTTTATGTTTAATCAACATCACAGGTCAGCAGTGTGTGAGAGTGTGTACGGCAGCAAATGTAGACTCGGAGCAGATGGAGGCATGTTTTGCACAGATGTCTTAGCGGCTGGCCTCAGATATGTTTTCTTGAGCACTCTGGTCATGCTCCACCAGATCTTGGGGGTTCCTTCAAGTAGAATAAAGCAGAATAAAGCATTGCTGAAACTGGGTAAGACAAGTTTAAAAAACAAAATAAAAAAGCCATCCAAATTAATATTATCATCAGACCAAACCAAATCAAGCTTGCTGAATCATTATTATTTGCCCCTTAGTTTCACAGACAGTCAGATCTTACTGACATTTAGAGCCATGTATAATAGATGCTCAGCTTGAGAAAGGTTCAGTCCAGGTATATCGCCAAACCCATTTCTTCTGTGTTCCTGGAAAGTAAGATGTTCCTGTGATCTACGTGTTAAAAAGCGACCCTCTTGCCACAGTGCTGTCTTAAATATTTGAACACATTTGAGACAAAGCCATTTCTCCCTAGTGTTCCTTTGTCATCCTTTGCGCCTAACTGTCTGTAATTTTGCCTAGAAATAATTGAGTAACCACCAAATTAATTTCAAGAGACACAATAATCTTAATTTTGAAGATACAGTAAGAAATATGAACAATTATGCAACAAGTCACTAATATTTTGATGTTTCTGAGTGAAATGCAGATCATGCGGCACAACACAATTCCCCTCGAGTGTTACAAAAGTATAAAACCCATTTCAAGTTATCACACACAGGAGATACATTGAGCCACATGCTGTAACCAGACAAACTCACACATGAACATGAATGTTTCTTATGAGATTTTATATTTTTTAATTATCTATGTCTCCCGATAGCCCTGTTTTCTGCAGCAAATGCCCTTCAAATTTATCTAGCAGGCATTAAGTTAATAATTCTATATATAACTAATTTAATATTTATGCAAAGTAGATTTTGTGATGTACAGTAAATTTCACAAATTCATTATAATATTGTAATATAGATACAGTATATATAATACTTCAATTGATGATAATATTTTTGCAAAATCACAAAATATTTTTTGCGATGTAAATGGTCACAAATTAATTAAAATCTTTGAGTTAGTTAGTGTAATCATAACTGGTCTCAGTTCACATTGGCAGGCGTGGCAAAGAGTTAATTTTGAACCTTTCATATTAAAGAGTTAGGCCTTTAAGGGAAAACGCAGATATTTCCTTGCGGTTTGGCCTCTCATTTACACGAAATCTATTATTTCTAAAAACTCCGGCCAAAGTGGAGATTTCTGAAAACGGCGGTTATGTGTTGCCGTGTCAACTGGGAGAAACAGGGTTTTAGGTTCTCTCTTGTCGATTCTGAGCATTCTGATTGGCTTGCATGGCTTTATCGTTCTCCCTACACTGCCTCCCATAGGTTTGGCATAGTTATTATGGCGCTCGCTGCGTATTTATGCGGGGTTGTGTGCACGATGTTATTATTGAAAACGGAGGGGGGAGAAATATTCGTTTCTCTAAATACCCAGCTATGTGTAAACGTGGCCTTAATCTGTGAAGAACTGTTGTATTTTTCCAGATCAGTCTTTCGGTTCTGTGCACTCTCCAACCCATAATATATACTGTATGTACAGTATATACACTGTTAAATATTTTGGTGTGAAATTACTGTACTGTATATTCCAGGTTAATAATTGTTACTTTCACAGTAATTTCATCGTAGGACTGCAAACAAACAACATCATACTGTATTTCTACAGCGTATGTAATTTTAAGGTACCCAGCATGCAGTGTGGCATGAATAGATTATGTTGTGGAGTTTCTTGATTCTTGTTGGATTTATCTGTGCTGCTGAACTTATTTTTGCTTCGCATTTAGCCATTTGTGTTGGTTTATTTTGTAATGTTGGTTTATGTTATAAACGTTTTTATTATTTGTTGAGTGTCACCATTGTTTTTGTTTGTCAAGTATTGATGTCTGCGTCATTAGGTGATGTTTAAAAGATGATGTCACATCTTTCAAAGATGAATCTCAGCATTTGTTTTTCTATTGTTAAAGACCTACAAACAGTTATGAATTTGAAATAAGTTATTGGTAAATCTTCATACTTAAATAATACTAACACAAAATCTTCATATACATGCTAAGAATAGTTTGACTAAACTATTTAATATTCTAGCTTGTCATAATTTTATCAAATGTTTTTTATTTGTCACATTTCTGACTTGGCTAGAACATAAATATGAATATGAATACAGAGGGTCCAAGATCCCAAGATATTGGAATACTAATCACCATTATGGTGACTTCAAACAAATTACTGTTATAAAGAATTTATTACAGTGGCATGATTAAAGACAACATTATAATGTGAAATCACAGTAAAACAAGAACAGTAAGTTACTGTGATGTCAGCATTATTTTGCTGTTGATTTACAGTCATTTGTAAGAAAATGACCCAGCATGCATTGATTTCACAGTAATTTTCAGACTACAGTAATTTATTGGAAAATAATACTTAAAATCTAATCCTGTAAATTCCTAGCAATTATTTACAAGTCAAGTCAAGTCATCTTCATTTATATTGCGCTTTTAACAATGTAGATTGTTTCAAAGCAGCTTTACAAAGATAAACATATCATTTAAGGTAACAGAGATTGTTTTGGCTTTATAGCGGTTCTTGAATAATGTTATTTTCCAGCTAAAGTTAGTTTTGATTGATTCACTTCCGTCGAAATGATCATTTGTTATTAAATTAGGGGCCGCTAAGACGACGCCGTTCTCTCTAAACAGACTTTAAGTTCTGTCATGAAACTCTAGATGGTGCAGGCTGACAGCCCCTTAACCTGTTTGCAATCATCATTCTTTATAGGGCACAGCTGATTGGTTCCTGCTCTATCAGTAGCCAATGAGCTTGCATGGTCAACCTTTAAATTCTTGTTTAGCATTTGCTGTAGCAGTGCAGTGTGCTTTCAGAAACTCTCAACTTCCCCAGCTCCACCTGTATTATCTGCTACGGGCAATTCATGTATGCTATATTCTACAGCAGCAGCGTGTCTCTCTAATATCTATATTCAGGCACACTGCTGGCTGGCCATGTGATGTGACGGCATGGCCACCCCTTCCCCAGCCTGATTTATATGTAATGAAAGTGCAATTTTAGCTACTAAATCAAGGCTGGGGGAGAATTGGCCATGGAGCAGGAGCAGAATTATTAACAATGAGAGATGCCAGCCAGAGAGCTCATATACTGTGTACTAAGAGCTCATAAATGGCCACATATGTATGCAGTGGGGAGATCCATGACCAGGAGTCCCTTTTATTCACAGGTATACGAGCTAACAGCTCAGATGGCCTTCTGAACTCCTATGGCTCCCATTAGCGATGAGGCTTGAGTCATGCTTTTGCAGGGTCTGTAAAAGACACGTATAATAAGACATTATATTGTTATGAATTAACCTGCTGTGTTATCCCCAGGCTGATTTATTTCAGGTAACAGATAGGGATATTTCACATCGTTTCTCTGTGTCACAGCTCCCCCAACTTTTACGGACACACCACCGCAGTATGTGGAGGCCAAAGAGGGGGGCAGCATCACTCTGAGTTGCATGGCCTTTGGGAATCCCAAACCTTCAGTCAGCTGGCTTAGGGAGGGAGACCCCGTACAGGACAGCAGCAAATACAAGGTGAGCAAACACATCTCTTATATTTGAATATTAACTTTGGTCATGAAATCTAGGGGCTATTCTAAGTTGGGGGATTTTTTTCTAATGTAAATTAAAAATATTAGTGTAGTTTCTTGTGTCTAAACAAAAGTTATTTATTTAATTTTTCTTTCTGACCATTATGACTGGCTAACGATGTTGTTCATCTGGGCTGGCCAAGTTGCTTAATACTAAAATCTGTGTCGTATGCAATGTTGCCATGTCTCTGAATAAGCGGTTTTGAGCTTTTTTATTATATTTTATTTTCATAAAATCACACACACACACACACACACACACACACACACACACACACACACACACACACACACACACACACACACACACACACACACACACACACACACACACACACACGTAAAATTTGTTATTTAAAAAAGATAATTATTTCCAGAATATAGGTGTGAGACATTTCAATTTCTCTGGGAAATGTTTGTGTGGCAGTCTAAAAATCATGATATACTGTTGTAAATTTTAGTATGTGACAGCCCTAGTGTTGTAATTACCTGAAGAGTGCCTATGTAGTTTGATTGATATGCTTCTCTGCACAAATACAGGATTGCAGTTGCCACAGTGAGGGCTCAGGATATATGATGACGGTGGAAATTACAGGTCATAGGCACTTTGTCATCTCTTTTCCTCTATCTTTACTCTTGCTCACTTTCCATCTTCAAACTACCATAGTCATGGCCCCAAATCCAGCCCTCCATTAGGTTATCAGTGGCCCGCCATCACAGTTAAATTGCTGCTTCTGTGTCTAAAATGAAAACAAGTGACGCATTGAAAGTGCCACAACACTCACTTGCAGTTTTATAGATTTTATTGAATAACATTTCTTAATCATTTTAATATCCAGAATACATGAACACTGCCATTGCTAATCTCTGACCTTGACTAAAGAAACATATTTTATTCAGTTTAAAAGTTAATAGATGAAATATACATTTCTTTTTTCATTTTTTTTTCTATTTCTAATCAAGAATCCTGAAAACATGCATCACAGTTTCCACAAAAATATTAAGCAACAGTTTCTAACGTATAATAACAAGAAATGTTTCTTGAACATATTAGAATGATTTCTGAAGGATCATGTGACACTCAAGACTGGAGTAAAGATGCTGAAAATTCAGCTTTGCCATCAGGAATAAAGTACACTTTAAAAGATATTAAAAAAGACCAGAGTCAATTACAGTTTGAATTGTAATAATATGGTAATAATCTTTGATCAAATAAATGCAGCCTTTGTGAACATAAGATACTTAATTAAAAAACTATTGAACTTGGGACTAGCACTAAAATTGCCACCAGGGATGTTTTAGACCTTCTTTAAAAAGTTCATATTTCACCCTCATTTCTAAAAGTGTCCTTTAAATTAAGTAGTTTGAGTGTCCCTGCATATGGTTTAAACTTACTCTGTTAAATTGCACAAATCAAGCTGCAGTTTTAACAGTAGTTGCATGGCCTGTTGAAACAGCTAATTAATCCCTGTCATATATGCTAGTGGTTTAGCCCTAGCCCCCTGACCATCTCAATGCTCGTAACTGTGCTCATTTTAACTACGTGTCGAGGAAGTGTCCCTTGGGCCTCTTATGTTCACAGTGCTGTGTAATTAGGAACCAAATAAATCGTCCTTGTATTTCTGCACTAATGGAATTTCTCCTCTTGAGTGACGTCTTTTATATATTTCATCAGCTTTCCATCATATTAAACAGACTCTTAGATTCCCTTGTCGAAAGCAGTATCTAAACACTGGCTTTTTTTCTCACAAGTGATCCATTGATTGTGGCTTATCAAAACCGGCAAACCAAACATAGTGAACCAAACTGTCAAATGCTTCATGAGTATAAAGCATCTGCTTGCTGAAGACTAAGCAAAGAGATCCCTACAGGAACTGATGGCTTAGTTCTCTGCCTGAAAAGAGTTTGATTTATAAAAGCCCATGGAGAGATCTCCATCTCCTCACACATAACAGAGCAATGACAGCCTGGCAGTGACTAGCTTTGCTTGGTGATTGAACACTTTTGAAGTAAGGTTAGATAATAGTAGGAACAATGGTATTCGTTGCTTGTTAATTTGAGTGATGGCCAGCTCTTTGTTTTGTCAAAATACTGTAGCATGTTGTTTTGACTGATTAGATCTATAATGTTATTTACAGACGAAAGAAACTTCTGCATCAACTTTTTTGTTTAAAGCATAATGCTGGAGTAGGCTAGTATTTACTTAATAATGTAGATAGTCTTTGAAAGAGAGGACTCCCATACTACATTTTTGTACCTTATTAAGACCCATTCACAGCATGAACGATAACAATATTGTCCACACCAACCCACGATATTGTTCTGTTTATTCTAAGCATTTACCGTCGTTTTAAATGCTTGAGTTTTTTAAAGCAGGGTGGATTCTGATTGGCTGCCGATGTTTTTATCATTCATCAGCTCAGAATAGTGTGTGATTCAGTTTCACTGTGCAGTTATGGTTGTGGAATCATTATTCTTTTCTTTTAGAATAATTTTTAGAGCTATATCTTTATTGTTATAGTTATAGTTATTGTCCTTGGTGTGAACGAGCCTTTAGAGTACAGTGCCGACCAACATTTTCAGCGCCCTTGGTTCTGGAAGTATAAGAACTACAAACCGATAAAGATTTGTGAACGACATAATCAAAATAAAAAGGATGGATAAATTATGTTTATGATTTATAAACATATATATGTATGTTCTTTGTAAAATATGCTTATCTATATATCTATATATGAGGGGTGTAACGATTCACAAAATTCACTGTTCGGTCTGATACCACACAGTGGTGTCACGGTTTGGGACGTTTTCGAGAGAGAAATGGCAGAGAAATTTCCTTGTTTTTTTTCATTTATTTAAATATTTAAATAAGTGTGAGTTTTCCTACATCTTGAAACTTTTAGTTTTATAAATGGGGGTAATCTTTGAAAGACGAATGAATAATGTTTTGGTCATCACATGAAAGGTAACATTATGATAATATTTGAGTTCTGAAGTGCTGGAAAAAGATGTGTGACGTACTTGAAATCATTTTACTTTTCCTGCCAAACTTCCATGGTTACAGTTAGTGTTACTACATTAAATCCATGGTGAATGTTGCTGATTTGTGGACTTAAAGCTTATAACTAGTTCATTCACGGCACAATGTTTCTCCTGGCTTCCACGTCAGGGCTGTTTGATCTAATAGAGATCTACGGTGGTTCATAACAGAGAAATTTGAATGCTTCTTACTAGATCTCCATTTGATGTTGGGCAACGTTGTGGTGGACACGACTGCTAACAAAATTTTGGTCGCACCGAATCATTCAATACGAATACGTGTATCGTTACACCCCTAATATACACATATATATTTTATATATCATGATGATTTGATTTATTAGATACGTGTGTTGTAGTTGGGTCTGCTGTAGCCTGGCCGTGCATCTCCATCTGTGTAATTAGAGCAATTATGGAGTCTGGGATCCACAGCGGCGTCTCAGACTGCTGCCGTTTGTTGAGTAAATTAGCTGCTGTACTTACCCTCATGCTGCCCATTTGTAGACTTAAGGTATGTATGTTCAGTTTGCGCAGAGTGTGTATGTTCACACCAAGGGGTCAAGGGTTTGACTGGTTGGCAGTTAACCTCCGCTGGATAGATGCTGTAACAAATATTTTTCAATTGACGACCATTCAAATATTGTTGTGGATTCTGATTGCAAGTTGCTCTTACCAGTGTTATTCATATTTTATTAATATTTTGAATAGCTTCTTTTTTATATATAGTTTTTTTTTAATTTTTGTTTAATTTTTATATTTTTTTTTTCATTCTTAAACTTATTTTTACTCCAGTTTTAGTAATTTTAGTACTTTTTCCATCTTATATTTGTAATATTTTATTTCAGCTTTATTTCAGTTACCGAAAACCGTTTTAATAGTTTTAGTTAACAATGCCAACACTGGCCTAGTGAAAAAAAAACTATACGAAAAATGTATTTAAAATACATTTATTTTATACTAAGTATAGTACAAATCCATAACATATATTTACTGACATATTGCTTGAGACTTACTGATTTAAATATTGTAATTAAAATTTATTTGGAGTACACAATGCACATTTCTTAATATTAAGCATAGAAAATGGAAAAGAGGCCGCACTATGCATATACGTCTGTGCGTATATGCGTCTGTGCAAAAATAAACAATATATGCATAGTGCGGCCTCTTTTCCATTTTATATGTTATCTTTTAGGCCAGCACTCTTAAAATTCATCAGTATATACATTGAGTGAAGCCTGCTCCTATCCTCACTGACTTAATATTAAGCATAACATGCATTTTAATATCCCTATTAGTAAGGATAGTGTGATCACGATATGGTGGTATAATATCAGCCTTTAAATGCAAGATATTTCAAGTGTAACTAAAGTATACTTGCAATAGTTCCATTTTAGCACTGCTAGAAACTGTAAGGTATTGATTTTAAATACATAAATATGTAAATGCATTTATAATATACTTTGGTAAATAAATTTACTATGGTGGCTCTTACCAGAGCACAATGTTTTGGGGATTTTGACAATCAATAACCAAAGTAAGGTTAGTAATCCCCCCCCCCCCCCCCCCCCATTGGTTCAAGGTGTGTGTAAGTCTCCTTAGAGTAAAGTCACACATGTCTGATATCACATGAACTGTGATGATGATGCTTGCTAGTATTGCCGTCTGATGGAACACTGAATAATTCTTCAGAGAGCCCCCTCAGCGAAGGCTTTACTTTAGCATGAATCTAAGTCATCTGTCTCCACTCCTGCAATTTTTTTACTCGAAGTACTCTTCACCTGCTCGGCCGGCAGCTGTAAAGTGACCCTCATGTATCATTAACCATCCAGCTCTGACAGGGCAGGGAGAAAGGATGCTTTGGCGAGTCCCTTACCCGTCAGGTCTGTCTGCAGAGAACGGCAGATCTGTTATACTGTTCTGAGACCAGTTGTACCCGGTCACATATTTCCCATGAGATTATTATTGGCAGCACATTGCATTCGAAAGTGAGTAAAGGTTTTTATTTTATTTTTCCTGTTTTTTTCTTCCTTGCTGACTTGTAGAGAATAGACTTTTCACTTGAAAATTAAATGTCATTAATACTGCTTGTTGAAGTCCTTTAGAATAATTATTTTTTATCGATAATCATTGTTATAATAATAATAATAATAATCATATATTTTTTAATTATATGTGTAACATGTTCTGTTTCTATTCGGTTTTTGTGTTTCTGTGTGCCTCAGTTCTTGAGTTAATTTGTCTCTAATCATTAAGTTAAGCAGGTGTCTTGTGTTTGGTTAACGATCTCAGTGTGTGTATATAAGCCCTTAGTTCATTCTGTTCTCTGTTCCATGTCATCTTTAGTTGGTTGTCTTATTCTCCAGTGCTTGTCTGAGTTTGGTTATGTTAAAGAGTGTTTCCGTTTTTGAGGGATTTTTTATCGAGTGATTGTTGCATCAACCAAGCTGTGACAGTATGAAATTAGTTGAAATAGGATGTCTGATTTTTTTCCACCATGGAGAACTTATTGATTATGAAAATGATGATTTATTTTTGATAATTATTATTTTATTAATATTATGTTATTATTGTTATTATTATGAATTGTTTCAATTAGTTTTTCATTTATTTCAGTTTTCAAAATGTTTTTTAATCAGTTGTTTCAATTTTAGTTTATGAAAATAACAATGGACATTACTCGTGACAAACGTTTAGGGCTTGAGAAACGATTCTAAGAAATGAGAATGAACAGTTTCTTTCCTGAAAACACCAGCATGCACTTTTGAGAAAGCCTTTTGACCCCTAAGCCTTGGTGACATATACCAATGGTATTGCTTATTTCTAAATCTGTTATTTGATATTATTGCCATAATCTGTATTATATATAGTATTAACGTTAATTTACATTAAACTGCAACAAAATAATGCATTAACTATTAGAGTTTAGAAAAGCTGCATTATTTTCAGTGCCCACGCTGCCTAGGTGATGTCAGCTTAGAAGAAAGTTGTTTCAAAAGTGAAGAAAGTTATTACAATGTTTAAGACAAAAATGTTTTCCTTTGGAATAACATGTACCAATGAATCATGCATACAGTAGTATCAGCATCCCTCCCCTTACCTGCTCCTCTGCCACCAAACACACACACTTGTCCAGAGGAAATCCATTATTCAGCTGTGTGTCTGCTCATTCTCTGAGACCATGTGCACAATTCAATGCCAAAACAAGCTGAAACACTCTCCTCTTGTAAGCGTGGCCTTGTCTAGTACAGATGATTGTGAAACCGAGCCAGCAATCTAACCATCACAGCTTGAAAGAGCTTCGAAGTTCATACAGGAACCTATTAATGATTGATGTCTTGCATGTTTTATATGCACTATCATTTCAGAATAATACCAAGACACAGAGCAGACTGGCCTAGTATTTTACTAAAAACCAAAAGCCCAGTTGGAACATCGTACAAGCATGAAAATGGCACAATTACATCCAGGTGTCACTTAGTAAGAAGATTCAAAGTGTTGCGTAGAAGGCTTAGATCATGAATATTAGTTTGATGCACACATATATTAAAATGACTATAATAAAATAAAAAAAATAATTTTATAAATATAATGAATAGTTTGTATTGTATTGTATTGGCCTGTAATAGAGAATTTGCCCATGGCATTGAAATCTTGGGAAAAAAAGAGCCATATTTCTACTATGGTAGACCATCCCACTCCTGAAACTGCCAGCCTCCTCAAAAGTGCATGCCTTTTGACCTTTTGACACTCAAAAGCATTGTGATGTATCCTAGTAGCAACATTCTGGTAGGTTGGTGGTTAAATGTATGGACAGCAATTGAATGTTAATTGTTGATCCAGTGGTTATACATTTTCACATTTTCATTTTCACTTTCAGTACCAGGGGTTCCAGTGGAAAGTGAACTGATTTATTTATTTGTGTATAAATAGTAAAAGTAATAGTTTAAATAATAATAATAAACAAATACTAACAATTGTAGTATTTTTAACAATTGCTTCCTCTGTATTAGATTAATCCTGCTTAAAGCTATTTCATAAAGTGGTGGGGACAAAACTGGCCATGGCCAAAATTGTTGGGTATATCCCCACTGTAAATTATGCTTTTGCATCCTAATTTCTAAAATGTTTAATAAAAATTCCAAAACCTCCTTGGTCCACACCTCTGCCAATCTAACCAAGAATAATCCAGAGCATAGATAAATGCAAGAACTTTTAACATTGGTAAAATGGAAATAACGCTTGTGTGGGCACAGAAAGAGACATGCACATTGATCTTTAAGTCTCTGTTGGAGTGGCCTGGTTTGTTTGATCTCTCCTACGCAGTCTCTGCCTCTATGTCTCCGGTTCACAACGATTTCACTGCAAAGCATTTTTGTTTGTACTATGTATGAGACAATTCTTTCCTCAAATTGTTTTATTCTTTATGAGTTGTTATATAAGCTTGTAAGAGTGGCCCCTCTCATGATGCATGTTTTGAATGTGAAGAAACATAACTGTGGGTATGTCTGCAGGAAAAAATGGATCTCATTGTATGTTCATAAAAGAAAAATAAGCGAAATCTGACTGTCACAGAGATAAGAATTGAGAAGTTGAGTAGCTCACACTTTGGGATTATCAAGATGCTACTGTTGACTTGAAGCAAACAGACTATAACATCATTTTTTTAATTAATTAATTAATAATAAGCAAAATAAGCAAAAAGGGATTTGATATTGACTAATGAGAGAATGTGATCATTTACATTAATGTTTTTCTATGTCAAAGATATACACTTACTTTTGCGTTACTTTTTTACCTTGCTTGTTTTTTAATAGAAAAAGTTCTGTTTTTGGCAAATGTAAAGGCCCTTTCACACCAAAAGAGGAACGAATAAGCCTCAGGCTAAAGCAAATGCAAATTCATGCCTGTACAGTAGAGGGTGCAGCTCAAACACACATTTCAGCTGTGCTGGCATTCTGGATTGCAGAAGCGTAGGACACAGGAGAAGAAAGTTCAGCACTCTTACTTTAGCAATTAAAACAAACAAATGAAGCAGAAATGTGATGTTTATATAAAGAAATATTTGTTTATTGGTATGGTTGAATTGGATCATTGAAGGTCAGCAGTAAAGACAGTGTGAGTTTAAGTGAGATTAAATACATAAAGTACAATTGTATCATTTAACAAATTTATTTATTGCAGGTTTACATAATATTCTGATAGTCTAGAACTACAATAATGGTTCCGTTCTGGGCGAGAACTCCCTGCTCATCCATGCAGCCTACCATAATAACCCCCCTTAGGGTAAACAGAACAGAACCAACAATAATGTTTTGCAGATATCATTATTTCAAAATTAAAGTACAACATGATTCGAGAATTTTAGGGGAATCAGAATGACAAATCCTGACTGACGAGAGGAGGAGCTGGGGATGGAGGAGGTTAATTAGCTCCTGAGAAATGCGACAGCTGCTAATAATACTGAAGGAGCTTATATATGTATACGGTGATAGGCGTCGTATTCCTATCGGTAGACATGGATCAGCTGAGTCAGCTGATCCCAACTTGACTAACATGACCTGCCAGAACTGACGCTATGCTTGATGTTTACACCATGGACACAACGCCTCTGCACTTACTCCCGATTTCTCTCAACATGGGGACAAGAGCGGCATTAGTTAATGGGAAAACAAAGTAATTTGCGTTACTTATTTGAAAAAGTAACTCAGATATTTTACTGTAAATGTAAAAAGTAATGCATTTACTTGAAACTTTGAAAAAGTAATATGATTACGTTATTTGCATTACTTGTAATGCGTTATCCCCAACTCTTGTCAGCGAGATTGTTTTCTTTATGTTTAAACGATTGTTAATTTGTATCTCAGTTGGTGATACTGTGACCTCTCTCCACAGGTCAGTGATGGCAGCCTGACGCTTGTTTCCATCAGCCGTGAGGACAGGGGAGCGTACACATGCCGAGCGTACAGCGAGCAGGGAGAGGCCATCCACACCACACGCTTACTCGTCCAAGGTAGCACCCTAACTCTGACTTGACTCCATGTCTTTATTGTTTGCTATTATTTGAATGACATGACTTTCATGTTGTCTGAGTTCTGTGCTGTGTTTGAACGGTCTTCTGTGTATGTGTGTACAGTCATGCTTGCAAAGCTGCATGCTGCATGGCACCCATGCTGCAGAGCTACAGAGATAATTGGACTCCATATGTTAGCTGTCTGGTACAGTATAAAGCAGTAATGGGTTCACTGTCAGAGAGATTTTTCTCCGCCAAGAAGCTTTTTCCTTTTGGGATTTTCCTTTCCTCCACCTATAGCTGGTGTGTGATGAGCGCACTGGCGCCGTTGTACTGTGGCTGCCGTCACATCATCCAAGTGGATGCTGCACACTGGTGGGGTTGAGGAGAGACAACGGCATTTGGGTGTTCAGTAGTCTAATGAAAGCGCTATATAAAATGCCTCATTCATTCATTCAAGTGTAAGTTATTTATATGAGAGTATCTCATTATTACGAGATATTAAGTCAATTATTCGACTTTTTCTAAATTACACAACATATAAAGTAGGCTACATATTAAGAAAGTATCTCATTATTATGAGATACTAAGCATTAATCATGAGAAAGTTTCTCATTGTTATGAGATCTGATGCATTAATCATGAGAAAGTTTCTCATTATTACGAAATATAATAATGTCCACAATAATATAATATAGTCTCCCTGTCCACACGAAGACGCGTTTAGCTGTATACATACAAATTTTGTGTTGTATTGGCGTTTCGTCCAGACGGATCCGGCGTTTTGGGAGACTGAAACAATTTTTTTAAACCGGGTCCCAGAGTGGATAAATCTGAAAACGACACCCTTGCGTTTTCGTGTGTACAGCCAATCCGTATATTTTGTGAAACGATGATGTCATCACCCCACGTGTGAACTAGTCAGACACTGCTTAGTCACATAACAGCAACAACTGCTGACGACATGCTTGTATAATAATATGATATAATATAATGCTGCAGAAGCTACTGAGCCTCTTGTATTCATTTATTTATTTACTGGAATGTATTTTTTATTTATTTATTTATTTATATTTTCTTTCTCATGCTATGGTGCTGGTCTGTTGTCTGATTAAGACATTTTGTATTTTGTAGGGATGGACATTTCAAGCAAAAATAATATTCGACGATCAATGGGAATTATTTGATTATTATTAAAAAAAAATGCACCCCTGCTCCACATGCTCACCGGTAAAATGGCGTTCGCTCAAATTCCACTCCGACATTAAATTTCTCTGTAGGCTACTGTAGGCCTATGTGTTGTAGCCATTAACGAAAATGTATTTAGTTTCATATTTATGTTTAAATTTAACATTTATTTTTTTATTTCATCTATGTTGATTATGAAAAGTGAACAGCATGAGTAATCATAAGATGTGCAATACATCGGGAGACCTAATTTTGACCATTAAGTTTTCTTTTGTATAAAGCCTTTTTTTAAAGTGAATTTCGTTTTGTATAAATTGTATCTTAATTTTAATCAATGTTTCATCAACCAATTGCCTTGATTTAATAAATAAGAAGCAAATATAGCAGACAATATAATCAGGACATATAACTTGCATTGCTTGTGAACTGGAACTCGAAACTCAGAAATGTATCTATAGAAAGCTTGAATTGTCTACTTTTAAACAACATCGAACTACAATTCAAAATGAAAAGAAACAAATAGCTCTCTTATATAGCCTAATCCATATGAATTGTGCATTTCTCCATAGGCACGTTCACAATACTGCGAAGGTCGCGAGTTAGCATCGTCAACTTCATCTTTGCAGCCAAGACTGACACAGAAAACACTAGTTTATTAATAAACAATTAAAATGTCTCCTTGCTATATTTGACACATTCATTACTTTTGCCGGTTCTTCGTGGCAAGCTTTATGCGTCCGTAAACTAATCGAATATCGTGACTCATCCCTATTTTGTACCAGGCCATTTATGGTTGTTCAATAAAGTTCTTGGTAAACAAGAAACAAAGAAAAGACGAAGCTACTGTGCCTAATATTATTGTATACAGCGCGTAAGGTTTATGCGCATGCCTCTTCTCCATTATTAGTGTATCTCTATGGCAGAATTACAGCGCCACATACTGGTCTGGGATGTATACTACATCGTGTTGAGTCGTTTCAGTGGTTTTTCATTATTATGAGATACTAAGCATGAATCATGAGAAAGTTTCTCATTATGAGATATTAACAATAAATCAAGAGAAAGTTTCTGATTGTTATGAGATACTAAGCATTAATAATGAGAAAGCTTCCCATTATTATGAAATGCCAAGTCATTATTATGAGAGATATTCTCAATATAATGAGATGCGAAGTCATAATTTAAAAAAAATTCTCATTATAATTTACAGATTCATCATCATATTTTTTTAACTGAGGCAGAAATGGACTTCCATACTTGACCCCTACTGATGGAATTGTTAAAAAAAAAAAAAGTACAAAAATGTGTGTGTATAAAGCAGGACAGAGAGCATCTGTAGAGTCCATGCCTTCATGTGGAGATCTCTGCAGGCTTTCTCCACAGAAGAGCCCTCTCTTTACACTGGCACTGCCAACATAAGAGATGCCCACGGTTTGCGGTACAGTGAGATCTGTCGGTAGGCCGCTGCAGATTCTCACACTCAGTAGAATTCTTAATCAATGATATTCAAATGAGACGGTTGATCCAAATTTGTAGGTTACAGCTGAGGGTACCTCTAATATTTTAACATATTTTTATCTAGTGTTTTTAATGTTTAGCTTAAAGTGGTCATGACATGGATTTTTTAGTATTTTAATATGTTCCTTGAGGTTCACTTGTTTTTTGCACCATAGGAAACAGTATAAATGCCCACTCGCTATTGCACATAATTAAATCTTTTGTAAACATTATCCAAAAAACCCCCATGATTTACAGACAAAGCATTATGAAATCCTTTTACTTACGGTTTGTTATTCAGCTGCTGTCAGATCCAATAAAATTGGCTGCTTCATCTTTCATCAAAAGTTTCTTTGCCAACTCTCCCATTTTACTGTGCCATGTTTACAAAACAAAATGCTCCAAACAATTATATAATCCTCTGACACGATCCAGGATGTTTTTTTCACTCTTCCATTTGTCGTGCTGTTGGCAGACTCAAGCGTGTT
Source organism: Meda fulgida (assembly GCA_030578275.1). NCBI lineage: Eukaryota > Metazoa > Chordata > Actinopteri > Cypriniformes > Leuciscidae > Meda > Meda fulgida. The sequence continues at coordinate 14,871,379 of CM060636.1, read as the reverse complement.
GGAGTATGTCAAAAACTGAGCGCGCATCTGTATACTGTATCCAGTGTGTAGACAGCGTCAGTGATTATAATGGGTTCTATTTGCTTTTGATTGGTCTTGTTTCAGCTGTTAAGTGACTGAATGCCAGTAGGTGGGGCCTACTGATGTATAATAATAATGAGTTATAATGATGTATAATAACAATTCATTGATGTCTTGCTCTGGAGGCAGTCATATCCTATGCTAATCTAATTCCTGTGTGACGTCAAAGATCCCGCAATATCTTTTGGGGCTTGATTAAATACATGCTTTGTTTATAATGATTAGCATGTTTCAAGCTATGAAATTTACAGGATGTTTTACTGGTACAAGGACCTCTTATAAGTCGAAAGATTAACGCAAATTAGTTTTCTCATGTCATGACCTCTTTAATGTAATGTAAATAATTTAAAGATATCTAAAGGATCATGTGACACTGAAGACTGGAGTAATGGTCCTGGTTTGCCAACACAGGAATAAATTGCATTTGTAAACATAAACAACAATTTAAATTGTAATAATGTTTCACAAAATTACTGTTTTTACTGTATTTTTGTGCAACTGAATACAGCCTTGGTAAGCATACATCGTAATTATTATTCCAAACTTTTGACTGGTAGTGTATAATAACTCTTCATTCAGTATGCACATCACTGTAAGTGAGGCATTGACTGAATAGAATACTCAGTTGATTTACTGCACAATTGTGGATTGTGTTGATTGTTTAACAGCTGTTCAATTCAAAATGACAGAATGAAAATATACATGATTAAAAACACTCAAATGAAATTTTTTCTCCAGCTCTAGTTGTTTTTATCCTTGAAGAGTACTGAGATTGCTATATGCTCCAATAGGATGTGACGCATACTGATATGTAATGTTGATTTATTATTTGTCTCTTTTCTATTTCAGGACCCCCATTTATTGTCTCACCACCAGAGAACATAACCGTAAACATATCCCAGGATGCATTCTTCACTTGTCATGCTGAGGCATACCCTGGCAACCTAACGTACACCTGGTTCTGGGAGGAAGATAACGTCTACTTCAAGAAGTAAAGTTATGATCGGGTTCATTACTGTACCATACCCCCACTGTCCTGTGTCCATGTGGAGTTTGTCACAGTCCATGTAGTTTCGTCATCATCATTGAGGCATCAGTGAGTTTGCCATTAGGGACTATAGGCATTGTAATACTGTTTTAGGCTTTGGTCAAACACTTTTTAAGGCCTTTTGTTGAGAAATGTTCTGAAATGTAATTGCAGGTATCGTTAAACTGTATTTAGATGGCTTCAACTCATCTGAACACACCATTCAAAAGTTTGGGGTCAGTTAGAATTTTTTATTTTTTATTTTTTAAGAAAAAAAGAAATGTATACTTTATTCCAAAGGGACACATTAAATTGATCAAATTTGACAGTAAATACATTATAATAATACGAAAGATATAAATGCTGTTCTTTTAAACTTTCATCAAAGAAACTTTGAAATAAAAAAGATAATCATGGTTTCCATAAAAATGTTAATCAGCACAAGTGTTTTCAACTGATAATAAAATATAATAATTTATATTTTAAAATATATTCAGATAGAAAAGTTATTTTTAATGATATATATGATAATAAATGAAAAATATGATAATATCTCACTATAATACTGTTTTAACTGTATTTTTGATCATATAAATGCAGCCTTGTCGAGCATAACACCATGTCTATGCCGGACACGATTAAGTGACCGTTACAAATCCATTTGTCCTTCCTATGAGAAGTATTGTGAGTTCTTGGAGTCCGCTGCATCCAGTGTAAACAACATCACGGATTACAAAGGTTCTTTGTCTTCTGTCACATCGTACCATACGTGTCCGATGTAGACACGGTGTTAGAGACTCTTTCAAAAAACAATAAAAAAATCTTACCCTCCCCAAACTTTTGAACCATAGTGTACATCTATTGATAAACAGATGCATTTTTAATTTACATTTATTTTTAAAGAGTTTTCAGTGTAAAGTTCTGGCAGTTCTGGGCCTCCTACAATTGAAAGCGTAGGCTATGTCCACACTAGAGCGTTTTTGGTTCTGACACGGCATTTTAAAATGAAACCGATCCTCGTCACGCCAATACTGCTGTTTCCACTGCGTTTCAGAAAAGATCTCCGTCCACACTACATGACCGAAAACGCTTTGACCATTCATGCCCACTGGGCATGCACGTACAAATGTAAAGAGTTGCCAATTGCTCTAATAATAGCTTGAACTAAGTCAGTAAAGCTTGCAGTTTCATCTTCATGTTAATGTTTACACGGACATCGAGTTTGGTCTGTTATTGTCGTGTTTCAGTAGCGTAGGGGCTTGACGAATCAGGGAAGGGTACACAGTGATTGGATACGCAGGGTGATTAAGTCACACATATAAGAAGGGGAAGAAGATATAAGATATAATAATAGTTTTTAAAACAAAAATGCACTAGTGTAAACGTGGCCATAGAATCACCCCTGAATGTTTTGCAAAAAAAGATGCAATTTTACAAGGGATACTTGGTTTTGTGGGGTTTTAGCATTTTAAGTTGAAAAAAATGAAAGATTAGTATGAAATTATGCTATGTGTTTCCCACTTGTGTGCATGTGTCCGTGTGTCATACTTGTTTGAATTTCTCACAACTCAGATTGTCTCATTCGTGTCTCTTTTGCCCTGTGTCTGCCTGTGAGAATTTTCTGAAGGATTGAAAGTGAAGTGCTGGACCAAATGTTTAAAGTAATACATTAATATTAGTCAAATAACAATTTCATTCTCAATGGCCCTAATCACACTTGTGGGATTACACATATACAGTCATAGTCAGTAGGGCTGGGTATTGACACACATTTCACAATTCGATTCGATTTCGATTCACAAGCTTGGAATTGATGGATGGATGATCAAGGGAATTTTGCCTTTGTTTCCTCATATTTATACATGAAACGGAAAGTCGTGGCTGGATAAACTCATGTTCCTGGTCACCCTGGTGTGCTTAAAACATGTAAATATGATTGAGAATACTTGAGATATTTTACTCATAAGATTTTCTAGGGGTGCCAATAATTGTGGCCAATGTGTTTTGGAGAAAAACATTTTTCTAATAAATACTTCGAAGGCCATCAATTCCAACTGAAATAAAAACTTACAAGTGATAAATTGGGGACAATAAAAATAGGAAGCTACTCCTCACACGACTTTAGCATTAGCATTTTGCTAATAGGTATAAGCATGAATGGCTATCAGGGCTTCCAATTCTCAATTATTCAGCTTGAGACTCACGGAAGTGACATTGTTCTCACGCTCTCACACCACACGTACATATTCTCACGCAGTGAAAACCATTGCGGAACAAAGAGGATACGGACAATGCGCTGACAGAAAAGACAGAGCAGGTTATTTGATGTTATTTTTTCTATATTGATGTATTTTGATATAAAACAATCTCGGCTTTCAAAATTAAGTTATGAAATTCAAACCATAAATACGTTTTAGCACTCTTACTGTGGCATGCCACATTGCTCCATTGCCTCAGTTCAAGCGAAGCGGGAGCACACTCTTTCTCTTTACTACTAGTTACAGCACAAAATAAACATGAATGAACATCAGAGGGTATGTTCAAAGAAACAGTAATAGAAACAGAAATGTTACATAAAATGGTGTGTCCTCTGTGTTAACCTTGAATAGAAAAGGGAACATAGTGAACGCCCGCTATTATATATACGATAAACGATAACCGTAGCCTCACCATAGACCCTCTCAGGTTTTCATGGTTCACTGTTCTCCTTCTCTCCCCCATGACAAGAATATCCAGTGACATGCCGCTTGTGTCATCATACGCTCCACTAGCACTGATTATAAGTAGCAGTGCCCTGAGCCATTCAAGACGCTCTCATGCGTGGCCTGTACACTCTATAGAAAAAGGATATTATGGTGGGGTTTTTTCTAATAGAGACTGTGCAGCAGGACAGGTGGAAGCACAGGCAAGAATAGAGGCCGTGCAGGCATTTTGTCCACTGAAGCGTTTTTTTCTTTCTTTCTGATCTCTGCCCCGGACACTCTATCTGTTCTTGTTGAAAGAGTAGACTGTAATTCATGAGGCTTTGTGCTTTATTTTCTGGCTTAAAATTAATTTACGTAGGCATATATATTTTTAGGGATAGAAAAAAAACAAATATTTACTCACTTTCATGTCGTTCCAGTACCTGGAACACATAAAGAATGTACAATACAGTTCAAAGGTTTCAGGTCAGGACGTTTTTATAAATGTTTTTGAAATAAGTCTGTTATACTAGCATTTATTTGATCTAAAATACAGTAAAACAGTAATATCATGAAATGTTAATACAATTTAAAATAAAATATATTTTATATCTTAAAATATGTAATGGCAAAGCTGTATTTTCAACACCATAATTTCTCCAGTCTTGTGTCACATGATCCTTCAGAAATCATTCTATTATGCTGATTTGCTGCTCAATAAGCATTTCTTATTAATAATACTGAAAACAGTTAAACTGTATAATTTTTTTTTTTTTGGAAACCATGATTTTTACAGGAATCTTTAATGGAGAACAGCATTTATTTGAAATAGATTTTTTGTAACATTATAAATGTCTTTACTGTCACTTCTGATCAATTTAACGGATCCTTGCTAAATAAAAGTATTACGCATTTTATTTTTTATAAATCTTACTGATCCAAACTTTTGAACAGTAGCATATGTAGAATAAAACGTTTTTTTTTTTTTTTTTTTTTTGGTATTCTTTGTGGCAATAATGACTTGTACGTAATGTAAATTGTGGGAATCATCATTATTAATACGACTTGTGTTAAATCAGCTCTGTCTCTTTCTCTCTCTCTAGTGATCTAAAGCGCAGAGTGAGTATTCTGATCGACGGTTCACTCATCATCTCCCAGGTGAAACCTGAGGATGCTGGGAGATACACCTGCAGCCCGAGTAACAGCCTTGGCCGCCCACCTTCTGCATCAGCATACCTGACAGTGCATTGTGAGTCATTCTGCGGAGCAATCTGCTGATACACCACTAGATCTTACAGACATTAGATTTTTGTCTATCATCTGAACACATATATCCGTTGCTGGTGCCCCTAAAAAACAGCATTGCTCCGAGCAGATGTAGAAATATACTGTGGAGTGTAGGCGAGAAACCATCATAATAGAATCGATTTGGTATTTTTACTTCCAGTCAATATATCCAGCTGATCATACCCCTCAAAAATCTGCAAAAGTGAAAGTGGTTCTATTTTGTTGAACATGACGATCAGCTTCAGATGATCCAAAGCATCTTGTGCTTCTAAAACAATGTTGTACACATTGTCAGTGTCACAAATTTGCTAAAAACATTTTCATTAGTGTCCAAGTAATCATTATCATTCCACTTTGTAGTAAATGAGTTAGACCTTTTATTCCCATATTTTCAGTATGATCTCAAATGTTGGAACCCCAATGTAGATATACAGTAGGTCATTATGTATGACATTACGCAATTGGCAACTGGGAATTACTGCTCCATCTAAAATTTATTTGCTATAGTAAAATGTTGTTATCGTATCATATGTAATATCTTCATTTAGTATAAGTTTACAAAATCACAAAATCATGAGGTCTATATATATATATATATAACATTGTAGATGAAGCAATAATTCCCAGTTGCCGATTGTATTGCGTTATGTCATACATGATGTAATAGAGGATGAATTCTCCTTCTTCCTCTTTGACATTGGCCTTACTGGATTGAGCATGAAAATAAAGTTAACAACCTTCACCAGCAGATTACGCCTTTTCATCAGGGGACAGATCATTTTTTACGTTTTCAAATCGGGATCATGTATTCAGAATTACAAAGATATATAACCAATTTTTCTTGCATGGTGATCTGTTTGTAATTGATGAAAGGGTTACTTTAGTCTCCCGGCGTATTCCATCTCAATACATGGGCTTGAGGATGCATTAGCCTCAACTGCCACTGTTGGGTAGACTGACGCTTTCTATTTGCAGCCGAGAGATTGGAATGGCCTTCTGTCCCTGGAGCCTGGAGCAGAATTGAAACAGTGACCTTGAGTCAGTAAGCTAGCAGATCACTCAGTCATGGCTCACGTCCTCCACTCCGATAGACTGATGCAAAGAACCCGCGTGTAGAGGCTTTTCTAGACGTTTTTGGAAAAAAAAGAATACGGGGAAAACACAAACATGTTGCATTTGCAGTAAATAGTGACGGGTATGAGCACTGCAAATTGGCTGTGGTATCCAAGGTAACAGACATCTCTAATTCCCTCGCTCAGAGGAAGCAGATCAGCCTGTGTCGGACCAGCTTGGCTCGGTTGAAGTGGCGGAAAGGGATTACATCATAGCAGAATTCCCAGAGAGGGACAGACTGCAGAAATTTTCTCCTGTTTTCAGTCTCATCCACCGGCACATAGTCTGGCCGCCCATGTGTGTAGCGAGCAGAGGTGCAGAGAAAGTGTACTTGACAGTAAGTGAAATAAGGGAGGGGTGAATGTAAAGGGATGACATCATCCTGTGTGGAAACCCTCTTCTCTGCAGTGACGTCACCTGCAGACACTCCGGCAGGCTGTAAGCGTGGGCGCTGGCGGCCCCGTTAGACAGCTGACGGCATTGCAGGTCTGCTCCTTTTCTTTTCTTATCCTCAGCAATCCTGTCCTTGTGTCCTCACGACTCCCTTTTCTTCTGTTCTTTTTTCAACTCCACCCTTCTTTCTGGTCCACTCCTCCCGCCATCCCGCCCCACAGCTCCACTTGTGCTAAAAATAGACCCGGGTACTTTGCCAAGCATTAAGATGGAGCAGTGGATTTCTTCAGTGTTCGTTTCGGAGTGCCGCTCCCTCTCGCTCTCCAGCATGCTGCGGTTGGCTGGTATCTTCACTAATGAGAGACAGTGATTTATGAGTCACATGCGACTGAATCTCTTTTACAGCATTATTGATACTTTTCGCTTTAGATGTGGTTTATACAATATAATGAAGGAAAAAGTCATCAGAAATCTTTCAAAAATCAAAAAAATTTCATGAACTGGTGAAAACACTATTAATAGTGGCTTTTCACAACATCTGGTTGGTTTTTGAAGGCAGCAATTACAATATGTATCCTTTTTTTTATTCAAAGAATAAAACCATGTCTGAAGGACTGTTTATGTACACTACCATTCAAAAGTTTAGAGATGGTTAGATTTATTTATTTATTTTATATCGCTTTTGCTCACCAAGGTTGCATTAATTTAATCAAAAATAAAGTTATATTGTAAAATATTTTTACAATTAAAAATTTCAATATATTGTAAAATGTAATTTATTCCCATGATGGCAAAGCTGACTTTTCAGTATCATTATTCCAGTCTTCAGTGTCACGTGATTCTTCCAAAATTATACTTATATGCTGATTTGGTATGCACCAGTTCTACAGTGAAATAAACATTTTCACACATTGTTTAATTATATCAAAGGCTTGCTTGAAATTGTTTATATCATTAGACATGATGTTATGGTTGGAAGCTGATCATAAACTAATTTCCTTAGAAAGTGCCTTATACTACAGTACATGCTGCCTGTTTAGTCAACTATCTAGTGACCAGAATTTTATCGGCATTTGGGGTCTTTTCTGCTTTTCGGGCTCTCTTTATAATAAAAAAAAAAAACTGCACAAGATCCTAGCCATGTCTTTTTAACTGTCTATGTTTTGTAGAGTTTTACATGGGTAAACACCACTCATATTTCTTTTGGAAATATAAAAAAAAAATTGTATTTCAGTTATGTAGACTGTAGCTAATCTTTTCCCATCTGTTCCCAAGGCACTTACTGTACTGTACTCCGACTAGCTGAGTAATAGTCTCCGTCTGAGCTAGTTCTGATCTTTTTGTCTCATCTCACACACTGATTTCAAGCAGGATAATAAGGATATTAGTGTATTTCTTCATCAATAGTTGACTCATTCAGAGGATTTGTGCTAAATGTTTTAGACTAACGGCTGATTTATACTTCTGCGTCAGACCTACGCCAGAGCCTCTACGCTGTAGGCAATGCGTTGGTTTTCATTTATACTTCTGTGTCGTTGTCCGCGTTGACGTACAATTACACATGAAGAGGGAGCTTGTAAAACCCGAGGGAGTGGTTAGCAGACCAATCACAGTGCTTGCAGTCCGCGTAGAATTGACACATTGTTACATTTTTGGAGAGGTGCACGTCAGGGTAAGCCGAAGGGTTCGCGTGCTACACACAGCCTATGACATAGCTACGGCGTGAGTTCTACGCAGAAGGATAAATTGGGCTTAATGGCTCAGAGAGTCATCCAGTACAAACTCCTCTCATCTGTCAGACAGTTTAACAATGCACAAACACTCGATGTCTGAATTTGATAACAGCACAGCTTTTATGCTGTATTTAATGTTTCTACTATCATTGTGTCCTGTAGACCCTGCCCGTGTGGTAAACATGCCGCCTGTTATTTACGTGGCCATCGGACTGCCGGGGTACATCCGCTGCCCGGTGGATGCCAACCCGCCTGTCACTTCAGTGAAGTGGAAAAAAGATGGCCTGCCTCTGCGGATAGAGAAGGTGAGTCCAGCTGGACAATGATCTCAGTGTTTTCACAGATGCTGTCACATGGGCCTCAACGATCTCTCGCAGCTGTGTGAGATGGGTTTCATTCTCAGGTTACATTGATCTCATAGTCTCGCACAGACAAATAACACTGGCTCTTCTTCAGTAAAGCCAAGTGGGGAATAACTGACCCTAATGAAGGAACAGAAAATCACTTTCATTCTCAAAGCCTGTTCCTCCTCAATGCAATTGGCTTTAAAGGATAGTGTCCATGCAGCTGAAAAATGTGTAGGCTTATCATGTTACATCCCAAGAGCACTGAGAGCAAATCCACTTCATACATTTCACTGAATGCAAAAGTTGTATTGCTTGTCAGGGGTGTAGCAACCATTATAACAAGGGGGTTTTAGTCAATTTAAAAGCTTGTTCCCCCACTTTTTGGTGGGATTTCTGATGCAGTATGAAGAAAAAGCTGTACCCAGCCTTGTGAAATGATGACTTTTATACTAAACAGTCTACTAGTTGGTTATGGTTAACACCCACTTACTGTACCTGCGTTTCAGTAAGGACTAGGCAATTGTTACATGACCTAATTCATATTCATGCTGATTCATGCTAAGCTGAGGTTAATAATATGTCCCCTCCACTTTTTAGTACATTCATACATCAGTGATATTATTCAGTGTGTCCATTACACTCAAATTGCATATGATTTCACAGAGTGTTGATTTAGATTCATACTGTGATTATACACTGTGCGATTATTGAATTTGTAATTTTTACATTGTACATGTAATTACGCATGCAATGGATGCTTTTATCTAAAGGAATTTACATTCTATTCAAAATACACTAAAGTTAAAAAGTTTGGGCTTATTAAGTTATTTATTTATTTTTCGAAGAAGAAGAAGGTATTACTTTAATTCAGCAAGGACATATTAAATTGATCAAAAGTGATGGTAAAGAGATTCATAATGTTAAGATTTCTTTTTTGAATAACTTCTGATCTTTTGAACTTTATATGTATCAAAGGATCCTCGAAAAGATGTATCACGGTTTCCACAAAAATATTAAGCAGCAAAGCTTTTTTTTTAAGCATTGATGATATATAGAATATTTTCTCCAAATCAGCATATTATAATGATTTCTGAAGGATCATGTGACACTGAAGACTGGAGTAATGATGCTGAAAATTAAGCTTTGCTAAGAATAAATGACATTTTAAAATATATTAAAAATAAATGCAGGCTTAGTGAGCATAAGAGACTTAAAAAACTTAAAAAAAGAGCGATTAAAAATCTTACTGACCACAAAAATCAGTTTGTGCATTCCCTGGGAATCAAATTTGGGCATCAAAACCTTTTCAGGAAACGGTTTGCTCTCGTTGTGTATGCTAGGAGTGATGGGACCTTTCTCTTTGTTGCAGTACCCTGGCTGGAGCCAAATGGAAGATGGGAGCATTCGAGTGTCTGAGGTGACAGAGGACTCTCTCGGCACCTACACCTGCGTGCCTTACAATAGCCTCGGTACAATGGGACAGTCCCCTCCCGCCCCCCTGGTGCTAAAGGTAAGGAATAACACTTTTAGTATTTATTTAAACTGTACTTTCCTTTTTTTTTTTTTTTTTTACATGTTGTTAATTACATCATCAATTTGCATCAATATAACGTGGTGTTTGGCGGTGGATAGGACCCACCCAAATTTCTGGTGGTTCCTGGAGGGGAGTACAGGCAGGAGGCTGGTCGAGAGCTGGTCATCCCTTGTGAGGCAGAAGGAGACCCATTCCCCAACATTACATGGAGAAAGGTAAGCCGCATCCATAACAATCCTTGAGGAGGATCCTGTATCATTGTCAACCCAACCGCTTGCTAGAACTGTTTTCTTTTATTGGAGAAGGTAGGGAAGCCCAGCAGAAGCAAGCACAACGTCCTACCAAGAGGCAGCTTACAGTTCAAATCTCTTAGCAAGGAGGACCACGGGGAGTGGGAGTGTGTCGCCTCCAATGTCGCCACGAGCATCACTGCCAGCACGCACCTCCTAGTAATCGGTAGGAGGCGTAGGAGACAAATGGTGCAACTTCATGATGCTCAAACAATACTTGCAATAAAATGATTCTTCCAAATAGTAATATTCTTTGATCATATTACATCATACAGATTCAACCCAGTTACTTTTTTAAAGGTGTATAACCCTGTTCATACTGATATCTGTTGGTTAATGTTTTACCCTATTTTACTAAGGCGTATTGTTTAATGTATTTTGAAAAAAGTAGACGGGTTACTGAGTAAAAGCTAGTCGTATTCTGCCGGTCATATGACTGGAGTCTTCATCTCATGTGGAGCACATCACTTTAAACATACTTTTTTTGGTGCAAAGATTACTTGTATTGCTATTAACAGTAGCTGCTGAAGTGTCTTACATGCAGTATATGCACATGCAGACTTTTTTATAGATTTAACTGAGGAGAGTAGCACAAATGCTAATGTTGCCATGGTCTATTTTTATTAGCAACCTGCGCAGCTGTAAAACAACAATAAGTATTTGAACACACTGCTATTTTGCAAGTTCTCCCACTTAGAAATCATGGAGGGGTCTGAAATTGTCAGCGTAGGTGCATGTCCACTGTGAGAGACATAATCTAAAAAATAATAATAATTCAGAAATCACAATGTATGATTTTTTAACTATTTATTTTATATATTTGATAAGTATTTGAACACCTGAGAAAATCAATGTTAATATTTGGTACAGTAGCCTTTGTTTGCAATTACAGAGGTCAAACGTTTCCTGTAGTTTTTCACCAGGTTTGCACACACTGAAGGAGGGATTTTGGCCCACTCCTCCACACAGATCTTCTCTAGATCAGTCAGGTTTCTGGGCTGTTGCTGAGAAACACAGAGTTTAAGCTCCCTCCAAAGATTCTTTAATGGAATTATGACCAAAAAGTTCTATTTTGGTCTCATCTGACCACATGACTTTCTCCCATGACTCCTCTGGATCATCCAAATAGTCATTGGCAACCTTAAGACGGGACTTGACATGTGCTGGTTTAAGCAGGGTAACCTTCCGTGCCATGCATGATTTCAAACCATGACGTCTTAGTGTATTACCAACAGTAGTCAGGTCATTGACCAGCTCCTCCCGTGTAGTTCTGGGCTGATTTCTCACCTTTCTTAGGATCATTGAGACCCCACGAGGTGAGATCTTGCATTGAGCCCCAGTCCGAGGGAGGTTGACAGTCATGTTTAGCTTCTTCCATTTTCTAAAGATTGCTCCAACAGTGGACCTTTTTTCACCAAGCTGCTTGGCAATTTCCCCGTAGCCCTTTCCAGCCTTGTGGAGGTGTACAATTTTGTCTCTAGTGTCTTTGGGCAGCTCTTTGGTCTTGGCCATGTTAGTAGTTGGATTCTTACTGATTGTATGGGGTGGACAGGTGTCTTTATGCAGCTAACAGCCTCAAACAGGTCCATCTAATTTAGGATAATAAATGGAGTGGAGGTGGACATTTTAAAGGCAGACTAACAGGTCTTTGAGGGTCAGAATTCTAGCTGATAGACAGGTGTTCAAATACTTATTTGCAGCTGTATCATACAAATAAATAGTTAAAAAATCATATATTGTGATTTGTGGATATTTTTTTTTTAGATTATGTCTCTCACAGTGGACATGCACCTACGATGACAATTTCAGACCCCTCCATGATTTCTAAGTGGGAGAACTTGCAAAATAGCAGTGTGTTCAAATACTTATTTTCCTCACTGTATATTGCTGCCCTCTGCCCTGTCGTATCCACTGTGCTGTTGGACACTGTTTGGATTTGTGTAGCTTCAGTGAAGCTGTCAGTTAAAGGATCTTTGAGTCCATGATCAGCAGATGCTAGGCTAAACTGTAGGTTTTCTCTTTTAGCTATTCAGTGAGTTCCTCACAAAAAGCTCTCTGTATAAAAATCCTTCGGTAGGTCAGGTCTCTGAGGGATATTATATGCTGTTAGCGGACTCACACTGTAGAAATGTTTCAGTGTCTTAGTATAGAGAGATTTTGCTCAAAAGCATCCCTACAAGCTAACGGTTATCTGTTGAATAAGAGATAAAGGATAAATGATGCACGCTGTGTCTGTTTGTTTATGTTAGCGCAAGTGTTTTTTGTTAAGACAAGTGATCTAATCGCTCTGACCGAGGGTTTTCTACAGACAACGCTTTAGGAAATGAAATGTGTGTGGCCTTGCTTTATCTTTTTTGTACAAGTGTGTGTTTACATCAAGTGTGACACAAGCTGTCCTCTTCCCACAGGCACAAGCCCACACGCCCCCGCCAAAGTCCACGTTTCGGTCTCGACGACCTCGGCCAACGTCTCGTGGGAATCTGGTTACGATGGTGGCTTTGAGCAGACATTCTCAGTCTGGTACGGCCATGTGTGAGTCATCCCAGCATGCTTTGCTTTCTGCTTCTTTTCCTAACTGTTGACCTGAGCTCTGCTGCTGTTGTGAGGCTGCTACATCTGGGGGCACGGTGTGGGACGGCGCAAAACCTTTCCCCCAAGGGGTGAGATGACCAGCAGGGCCTTCCATACTTTTAATATTAATGGCAGTGCAGCTAAAATGTTAAGGAAATAATTTTGGGTATAGAGCATCATGGTTAGGATTTTTTAGTGCATAATATAATGAATAAAATACAGTCTAGATTCTAGTTTGTTCTTCAAAGCCCTGTTCATAACTTCCAAATAATTATTTCCCTGGAAAGTCTTGAACAAAGATAATCATTTCATTACTAGTTCAGATCCACTGTTTTCTTTATTGAGTTTTTTTTCTCCTCTACGAGCAGTTTCCTGGCATGCTGGCCATGTTAATCTGGCTCATAACGATAGAATTGGAATGGAATGATGTAAAATTTGAGTTGTTATGAGTCGAGCTGCATACAAAATACCTTATTAAGATGACAAGACCATTTTGGTGTTGTGTGTAGTTCGACTGCTTTTAATCACTTCAGCATACTAAAAATAATGGCATGTTCATGTGATTTAGAAGGAACAGTCTACTGCTGATTATAGTTATGGAAGCCACATTTTCAGTATGTTAGGGTAAGGCCTTTTTATTGTTATAATTCTTTATTTAATCACAGTGACCCCCTTCCTAAAATATATAGGCAGCTATATCTTTTCATGTTTACTTTCATATGTACAGACCCATTCATACTGTGAGAAAAATAAGGTATAGTTCACTCAATAATGTAAGATTCTACTTTCTTTTCTCTCTTTCATGTCTTTCCAAACATGTATGACTTTATTTCTTTTGTGAAACACAAAAAATATATATTTTGAGAAATGTGTCTTAATACAGTGGAACGACATGAGGGTGAGTTAATATCAAATCATCAAATTAAGTTCTAAACAGTGATGTTGAACAATATAACTTTTCAGATGCTAATTAATCAACTACAGGTCCAGCTTATTGAACTGCAAATGTTTGGCAGGTGCTGTGAACCTCAAGTTTGTACATACAGTATTTAATAAGCCCTGATAGATTCTGAACTATAGATTCTGAGATATGTGATGTACGAAAAGTATTTATTAATATAAAGACTTTGTCTTGTGCCTTCTCGCAGTTCAGTGCTAAACAGTTTTTGATATTGTAACCGTATGCAGAGAGCCAACAATTGCAAGTAAGTATTTACTGTAACATAATTTTATAAGTTTCCCAATTACTTGCTCTGGTAAGGTGACAATCATCAGGTTTAAAAGAGGTTCTAGGTTGCGGAGGTACTTTTGTTATTGACATGAGCATTACGGCAAACTCACTTCTGGCTCAGCACGTTCGTCTCCTTCTCCTCTCTTCATCTCTCTGCCGCCCATGCCAGCGCTTCTGCATCCCTGTGATTCTGCTCCTTCTTTGGCGCTGTCCTCTGCGATATTCACCCGGAATATCAGCATTCTATAGCTCTCTGTGCTCCTGCCCCTATAGAATGACACATGCTGTTTGTTTGTTTGCTTCGATGGGTACGAGCAAGAACATCTCAATCGTTTGTCTCTAAAGCTCCTTTAAATAGTGTCTTTGCTACTTACTCTTCTTTAGAACATATTTTTGCAATGTCACACCAGGTAACAGATGGAAGCCATGTTTAATGGGAATGTAGCATTAACAGGTTTAGACCGTTACAAGCCCTAGAGACAGATTTTAGCCCTTTTCGGGCTATAAATAGTCATGAAATGTAGTCTGAGAGTTTAGAGACATATGGAGAAAAAGAGGGGAAAGTCTAGAGATTATATAAGATGCAAGGGGAAGTTAATATAATATATAAATATATATAGGCATACTGTATATAAATGTAAAGACTACCATTCAAAAGTTTGGGGTCTTATTATATATTTTTAAATTCTTTATTGAATAGAAGATTTAAAATAACAGCATTTATGTGAAATAGAAATGTTTTGGAAAATGTTTTAAATTATTTGCTCCGGCTTTTAATGAATCCTTGCTGAATAAAACTATTAATTAAAAAAAAAATACCAATCCCAAACTTTTGATTGGTATTGTTCATACATATATACATTTGTGGTGCCCAATTTCCGATTTCTGCTCAAATCGTGTACATATGAGTGTACTTTGGAAGTTGTTTAAAAAAAATTAGAGGTTGCAGTATACATTGACTAACTTTGGCCAAATAATTACACCATATATTTATATTTTGGCTTTAAGATTGAAAAACACTGACATTAACTTTTATCTGACTGTTCATCTGAATGTACATTGCCAAGATCAGAATTAAATTCAGTTTCAATGTTATTTTTGCTGACAGATCGATGTCATATATGAGGAAACTGGGTCTGTATGCTCTCAGCATTTGTTCATAGTCTGTACCGAGTACCAACTTGAGTCCTTCTACTAATGCAGCACTCCACACAAGCATAAGCTCAAGAAGAATAGAAGGCCCTCCAGAGGACCCTCCTGGCCTCCCTCACCTTTCTGCATCAAACATCTTTTTAGACCATCATTATCCACTGGCCTGATGTGTCCACCACAGGTACCCGAACGATCGGAGGCCTGTGCCAAGAGCTGACTAAAGGTGTCATTTGAAACATTGGGCAGTGTGACTCATGCTTTAAAGGTTGTGTGTGAATGGCCTTTAAAGGTGACCCACGTGAGATTAAACAACAGCTTTCGTAAACCTCGTTGACGCAGATAGTTGGCGTGTTCCTGCTATTTCCTGTGTATTGCAGGAGAGGTGCTGAGCGACCGCTGAGATGCTGTGAATAACACACATCTCAAGAGCCTGTGAACTCTCATGTTATAAGGGCATGGAGGAAGTGATCAATTATACCTCAGTGGAATGTTATGACTCACACCAATAGGAACAATAGGACATCCATCAGGCGTCATTCCATGCATGCCAAGAGCAGTAGTTTATCAGAATACTGGTTGTAGATGCGATCACACTTTTCAACGGATGTGTGCAATAGGGCATGATGTCACTGGGTTCTGTAGCTAATACATTGTAAATATAAAAAAATCTTAATGTTAAAATATACAATAATATTTTAGGGTCCAACTCTCACTATTAACTAGTTGCTTATTAGCATGCATATTACTTGGACAATGGCTGTTTATTAGTACTTATAAAGCACATATTAATGCCTTATTCTGCATGACGACATTCTTCATCCCTCCTACCAAATACCCAAACTTAACAACAACCTTACTAACTATTAATAAGCTGTAATTAGAGTTTATTGCAAACGTCGTGATTAATAGTTAGTTAATATTGAGAATTGTACCCTATTCTAAAGTGTGACCAAATATACTTTCTATTCCACTTATCCACAACATTGCAGCCATTCTTACTGTTTCCTGTAGGAGATGTATTGTCCATAAGACTCATTATGCCATAGGTCATTCCCAGGAGAGCCAGAGAAAAGGGATGTAGGGCGTACAAGGCGTTGAAAAGGCATCAAAAATTCTTCATGATTTCCTCTGGGAAATAGTGAGAAAGTTTTGTATTATTGGATATCACTGAGCACTCACACTGAGCCAAACAAGCTGTCTTTTTCCGTCAAGCTGCAGTCAGTGCTCTCATCAGTGTTGTGAGCGACGTGATAATCATTATCCAAGCGTATGTGCATGCATGACAACGTTTTCCATCTGTGCATGTGACTCCTGCAGGGTGAAGAGGGAGCAGTTAGGACCGCATGACTGGCTGTCCATGCCTGTGCCCAGCGGGCAGCACTGGCTCCTGGTGCAAGGCCTGGAGCCTGAGACAGCCTACCAATTCAGCGTCCTGGCCCAGAACAAGCTGGGGACGGGCCCATTCAGCGAGGTCGTCACTGTGAACACACTAGGTTGGTCACCCGTGCGATCCAACATTCAATAACAAGTTCATCTCTGCCTGACAGAAGTTCATTTTATAGTAGGGATAGAAACGCTAAGTTTGATTCCTTTAATAATTATGATTCCTTACTGATTTCTTTTAGTACTTCTAAAGAAGCAACAAATTCTTGATCCTAACTATATTACACCATGTTATTGGTCGTTTTGAAGATCTCAGGGATTTCAACCGTGGTACTGTCAATAGGATGCCACTTTTGCACTATGTCAGTTTATGAAGTTTCATCCCTGCTAGATATTCTGTGTGCAACTGTTAGTGGTATTGGAAAGCGTTTAGGAACACCAGCAACTCCGCCACAAAGAGGAAGACCACGTTATGTCAGAGCGAGGTCACTGAGTGTCGAGGCGCATGGTGCGTAAAAGTCGGCAAGAGTCGTCAAGAGTTACAATTATTTATGAAAACATATAATGCATTATAATGTACATTTCGAATACCTTTATAACGCATCATACATAAAGGCTTTAAGTAAAGTGTTACCAAAAATGCTTCTAGAAAAAGTTCTAGCAACAAAAACTAAAAATACTAGCACATTTATCGCTTATAAAACACCATCGTTCAGACGGTTAGGGTCAGCAGTTTCAGCAAACAAATACTTCAGCTTTAAATTGACCAAAAGTGACAGAAAATACATGTATAATGTTACAAAATATTTATTTTAAAAATAAATGCAGTTGTTTTCTATTCTTCATAGAATCCTGAAAAAAGTATCATGGTTTCCACAAAAATATTAAGCAGCACAACAGTTTTCAACATTAATAATAATAAGAAACATTTTTTGTGCATAATATCTGCATATTATGATACAGTGTTTTGCTTTCTTCCCTCTAGTATTTCCTATAAGTACCCCAGAACCACTGGTGCTGCTTACCCCACCACGGTGCCTCACAGCCAACCGGACACAGCAGGGAGTCCTACTCACATGGATCCCTCCAGCCAATCACACGTCGCCAATTGATCACTACATCATGGACTTCCGCCTCGGGGAGAGGTGGGATGTTCTGGATGATGCAATCCCTGCTGGAGAGACAGAGCTCTTGGCTAGAGACCTGGTTCAGGTATACCTGTGATCACAATTTCACAAGTTTGACACACAGCTTGTTTTGGCATTTCTGCAGCATTTGAGAATAAACTATAACTATAAACTCATTTTTGTATCGTTTTAAACCTAGAATGATAATTCACGCAACAGTAGAAATCTGTTTATCATTTAGTCACAGTTATGTTGTTATGAAACCGGAACTCTTATGACCATTTGAAAACCATGCAAATTGTATTTTTATTACATTTTCTAAAATGTAAATTTGAAGGAAAAAAGCAAAATGACAGAAATCTTCCTCAAGGTTTTACTCACAGTAATGAAAAGCCCAGAAGTTTTTTTTTGCATATTTGTCACATTTGGATGCAAATGTATTCCAATTATTTCACATTCCATACAATGTTTTAATCTACTACAACTGAACCTTCAGGGGACTGATTTTTCCAGTGATCTCAGGTAATACACCCATTTAAAGGAAACATGCTGTAAATGCATCTGCATTGTTTTACAGGAGGCCTGGTATGAGTTCAGAGTGATAGCGGTTATGGAGGGCCTTGTCAGTGACCCCAGTAATGTAGTTGGAGTCTCTAGCACAGGTCAGTGCCCATACTGAGGATTTTAGAACCTGTACTGTGATATTTTACTGCACATGATATCATGTTGTAATGTACTATTGACATTTTTGTGTAGACTCACACAAACATTAATGGAATGAGTTGACTCTGAATTAGTGGTGGTCTGTTGAGACTCTGCTGCCATCTGATGGATGGGAAGTGAATTATTTTGCCTTTGCTGAACGTCTTATTTGAGAATTAAAGCAAGTTCACATTCAGAAATATTGGATGCAGTGTTCTTTTTGTTTGAATATAGTAAGACAACTGTACAATATTTTTTTTATAGTTTCAATATCTCAAACCACAGTTAATATTCACTGAAAATACAAATACAAAAATAAATATTTAACAAAGACTATGGGCATGCCAGTTTGTTTTGTATTTAGTTGGCAAAATAATCACTTAAAGCCATTTAAACGGGGATATTTTAACTTGTGAAAAATTCACTTTTGAGATCTGTCACCATACAGTATATTCTACCGTTCAAAAGTTTGGGGTCAGTTAAGTTATGCTCACCAAGGATGCATTTATTTGATCAAAAATACAGTAAAACTGTAATATTGTAAAATTTTATTACAATTTAAAATAACTGTTTTCTGTTTTTATATATTTCAAAATGTAATGTATTCCTGTGATGGTAAAGCTGAATTTTCAGCATCATTACTCCAATCAGTGTCACATCAGAAATCATTCTAATATGCTGATTTGGTGCTTAAGAAGCAGTTCTTATTATTGTTATCATCAGTTATGAAAACAGTTGTGCTGCTTTATATATTTTTTTCAGGATTATTTTATGAATAGAAAGTTCAAAGAACAGCATTTACTGTTTGATCAGTTTAATTCATCCTTGCTGAATAAAAGTATTAATAAAAGTATCCAATAAATAAAAAAATGCATTTGAACAATAGTGTAAACCTATTTTTTAACATGATTGGTGTATTTCATTATATTTCGTTCTGTTGACAAACCTTGCCTGTTACCATATTCTAGTGAATGACAACCACCCCAAATGATTGATTCCACTAAAAAGATAGTTTAAGCACAACAGTCGGAATTCAATCACTGCTTGAAGTCAAAATAAATGTGAGGCAAATGTGAAGAAATCTCATTTCTTAAAGCATCCCACTGTGATTTAAAATGTATTTCGAATGTCTTTATGAATCAAGATAGCTGGCTATTTCATTCTCTTTCAGTCTTTCTAACCTTCCCTCCTATTAACTAGATAATACAAAATGAGCTGTATAGTTTATTGTTAGAACGGCCCGTCTTGGACAACTAAGGATGAAAGAGCTTATGTGTGTGTGTGCTGAAGGCAAGCTTGTTTGTATCTTTCAGACTATTTCCCGCCGCCTGAGGTGCCAGACGAGGGACTGGCGCGGCCGGTGGTGGCAGGCATTGTGGCCACCATCTGTTTCTTGGCAGCAGCCGTCCTCTTCAGCACACTAGCAGCCTGCTTCGTCAACAAACAGAGACGGCGTAAGCTCAAGAGGAGACGAGGTCAGTGGTGCCCTTACGGCCAGAATGTCCTCCTCTTTCTCATCCAAACCCCATGCACTTTACATCTTACCCTACTGACAGACTGAAGACTTTGGTGCAATTTAAACAGACTGGGAGATTTTTTTTGTCTAAAGCAATTCCATTTATTTAACATTCAAGACATCCCCACTATCTTGTTCTCTTACAGTATGAAGAGGTTTAAATAACAGGTAACTGCCACTATTGCACAAATGATGCTGCAGCAAGCTCCCAACAAGCTCTTAGTGTGCTTTTCATCAGGAAATTAGTCTTTTTATGCGTGTGTTATATCTCTAATCGCTTTCTTTCTCTCCGGTTTTCTCTTCGACAGATCCCCCTCTGTCTATAACACACTGCAGAAAGAGCGTGGAGACTCCGTAAGTAATGTCTTTTAAGAACTTCCTCCTTCTCCCCTTGTTCCTCAGTTCATTCAGAGTGAGAGTGTGCTTCATAAATCAAGGTATCTAACAGGTCCGCCCTCTCGCTTAAAGATCCTATTAGAAGACCCATTAATTACTGCTCAGTGATAGGCCGGTAATTCAATGATGTAGTGTGTTCATAGACTCGACGGCCTAAGTTAATTTGATCAAAGAGCAGTTTCTTCATTTCTCCTTTAGTTTGGAATGCTAAATAGTTCTCTCATGCGTTTGCCTTAATTTGCACTTTAGATCAATGGTTCTCAACCAATGGGACTTTGAAAAGTAACTAAATAAGTATAATTATAATAATTCAATTTCAGAATTGCAGATGTTTTAGGAGCTGTAATTTAGTAGTTTGTGATTCACTGGATAAGGATTACGGATAAGGATTTTTACTACAATAGCTTAGCAAAACTTGTAAAATGTGTATTCATTATAAAATGCCACAACGTTTTAAAGGAATAGTTCACTTAAAAATGAAAACTCTGTCATCATTTACACACCCTCAAGTTGTTTTAAACCTCTATGAATTTCTTTCTTCTGCTGAACACAAAGGAATATATTTCGAAGAACGTCAGTAACCAAACTTGAGGGTGTGTAAATTGTGACAGAATTTTCATTTTTCATTTTTAAATATTCGTTTAAAATTTGTATTAATTTACATGACTTTTCCAGGTATAGAAATCAAACTTTTTGAAATTAGGCTACCTCATATATCCAGGTTAGCTACACTACAAGTTATAATCAAAAAGTCTCCAGCTATATTGAATCTACTTTTTTAAATAGTTTAAAAAAACATTATTGTGATTTCAAAGATATGAAATCTATATTGTTTTATTTCGTAAACTATCCAAAGATAGCCTACACACAATACTCAAATATATATCTCAAACTGATTGTTTGTCAAAGTGAAAAATTACAACAAATGTAACATCATTGCAAGAACAAAATGCATGCCATTTAAATTGGATATACAGTCAAAAATCAATGTTAAACTCGGAGCACATGCAATGATGGATCTCGGAGCATTTTCTGTGAACGGAGCAGCTCTGAGATTCGCTCTGAAACCCGCCACAACAAACTAAGCTATATGCCTATTTAAATAAATCATAGCCTTTGCCTTGTGATGCATGCACTAAGGTATATTACAAATTCATTTTGTCTTCGATTGACAGATGCTTTGCCAAAGCAATGGCGAAAAACACAACGTTAGTGATCTTTTAAGGTTCATTGCGAAATTGTAGCTGGACAGATTATTTTAGGAAACACTGATTCATCATTGTAATTAAAACAGAAACAGACATTTGATATAGTGTGCAATAAAACAGCATAATTAATCTATAACTCGCCTGTATGTGCGTCCTTAAATTTGTGCTTGAAGTCTTCGACGCAGACAGCATTTTATCTTTGGTTTGCATAGATTACAAGTGTCCGAATTCACTCTCTCGTTTTCATTCACTCCCTCAAGTGAACTATGATGAGGGATTAGGGGGCAAATTCGGACACAGCCTTAGTAAACCGTAAAGAGGCGTGATAAAACAATAGATGAATGTGGGAATGCACTCTAGAAGAAGACACTGCACTTCTTTCATACATTGCAGGTTGCAATGGTAGGTTATGCATCTTTTGGTCGTGCTGCACCGCTACTTGCTGGAAAAAGTAGTTTGGTACTGGAAAAGCTACACTGTTTGAAAAAAGAAACTGAGCTACTGTCAAGCTACTGAAAAATGTAGTTAAGTTAGTACCATCGCTACTAAGCTACTCCCCAACATTGGTTTTTAGCCTATTATAATGCTTGTTTTGCCTTATTTTAAATCTTTTTAAGTCATCTTGAGGCCCTCTTGAAAGTTTAGCGAGACCTCTTAATAGGCCCTGGCCTATTGTTGCCTTTTTATTATCATTAACATTATATTTAATAGGCTTCAAAAAGTAAAATATGTTGGACATGTTTGCAATGGGAATGCACATATGTATCACAGCACCTACAAAAAGGTGTTTTTTCTCTCTCTCCGTTTCTAGGGATAAAATTAATGCAAATTATAGTAATTCATATAGCTGTTTTTTTTTTTTATAAATACCAGATGAGCAATAACGAAAACATTTAGGGAGAAAAAAGGGGGTGGGATCTGGAAACTGCCTGAGCTGAATTCAAATTTGGAAACCTTACCATAAACGCCACTGTCTCTGAAACTTTACTCTATTTGCATTGGTGCCTTGCAGCATTCATTAATAGCATCTGATGTTCATTTCTTTTTTTTTCTTTTCTTTTAATGAGCATTTGAGACCAATGTTTTGCATTGAGATAGAGACAATACCCTGTTTATGTATTTCTGCTTGATGTTTGTGTTGTAGAACTGTTGTCTATAAATGTTCATGGTTTTGATGACACTTACTACCCCAGTAAAGAAAGTAGGATTGGTTTCAAGTTCATCCTCATAGCAGTTGGTTTCTACACAGACACAGAGTAAGAGGGATTCACAGTGACCCTGCAGCTTTTGAGTTCCCATGGCAACAATCAGCCCCTGAAAAGAGTGTGTAAAACATGCTCGTACAGTACAAGCACTGTAAATTATATACATCTGTGTATCATGTGATTTGAATTGTATAGGTGTGATAAAAGGGATTTAAAAAAACAATCATTTTGTTTACTGTAATCCAAACACACAGACTATCAATTCATTGTGTAAAGATTGCCCTCTTTGTCAAAAATCGTTCAAGGTATAGTTTATTCAAAACTGGTTCTTGCCTGACTGCATATATCAATTGCTCAAATAGGATTTTTCAGTGAAGATACACATACAGTATAAGGGCTTATAATCACATACATTTTTTTAACGAGGTAAGCATTGAGGCTTGTTTGATTAGTTGTGTAAACATCAAGCAGGGTTTCATAAGCCACCATTAAAAGTGGCGCTAACCGCTTTAACAACAATACGTCTGGACTATTACCATGGTAAATGTGCATGCTGTGTTGTCTCTGCTTTTAAGAATGCCTCTTACCATGCTTTCATATTTTTGTTTTGCATTTACCATGGTATACTAACAAGCTGCTAAAGAACAGGGAGTTTCATCTCTCCGGTATTTTTATTTCACTGCAAACGTATCTTTTCTTATCTTACATTTTACACTAACTCTGTTGTTTGTCTTTCTTCCCAGTGCTAATAACAGTGGACATCGGTGACTAGGATTTTCTTATTTATATTTTCAATAGTTACATAGTATTTGTTCATATTATTTCTTCATAATCTGTTTTACTTGATACATTCTCTGATGTCCTCTAATGCTTCAGAAATGCAATCGATGAGTTTTAAATGAATAGAGAGCATATAACTGTGCTCTGTAATATTACATTTATAGCTATATGATCCTCCTACATACATCTTTTAATAAGCTACATATAAGTGGGTCAGCCTTTGATATGATGTCAGTCATAACCTTCATCGTGGTGCCATTTAAAAACATGCTGCTATTGCTGGTCATTTTATTTCATGTCATGCTGGGATATGTTATCTGTTTGTGGTAGTGCTTAAGGATAGGACTGAAATTATTTTTTAAAGATTATTTTAGTTACGTAACACCCGTTTATCTACAGTATTATTATTATGGCATCAAGTATGATTTTTTTTCATAATTTTTTTCATAAATTAATTTTTAGTTATTGTAACTTTTTACATAGGCTTTGCACAATTATACAGTGGGGGCAAAAATTAAAGAAAGAAAAAGAAAGAAAGAAAGAAAGAAAGAAAGAAAGAAAGAAAGAAAGAAAGAAAGAAAGAAGAAAGAAAGAAAGAAAGAAAGAAAGAAAGAAAGAAAGAAAGAAAGAAAGAAAGAAAGAAAGATAAAGAAAGAAAAGTGAAGTAATATTAATTTCAGAAGGTTTTTTTTAACAGTCTTATGTAGATAATAATTTGTAATGAAAACATTTATATATATATACTTTATATATGACCCATGCTGGCAAAAGGAGTCGGAATGCATAGGCTACGGGATCATTTCGAGCTACAGGCAAAACAAGTGAAAAATGTAAATTTTGGTCGAATCTGAGGTTTTCACAAAAATTAGTTTATTAAGCCCTCGTCTAGTGATCTCAATGCTCCAAATAGCTGTATAACATATAAAAGTACCTTTATTTGTACGTTTTCTGAGAGGAGTATCTTTCCTTTGTCCATGAAAAATGCTGTTTTTCTCTGCTCGCTTCTCGGCAATTGGTTGTCTTCAATTATCATTTCTTCCCCTCGAAATTTGGTATCCTTTTAAAGCGCAGCATTCCAAATTTGTGAATATTCATTGCGAATTATCGATGGCATGAGTTTGAACCAATGAAATGTGATTTTCAAACTCATGCTAATATACTCGTGTTGACTGACACTTCCGAAGCAAACAAACTGAATTATCAATGCAGGACTGAATGTAGGCTAATTTATAAATAACCATTTAACAGTGATAATAATGTATCATAAGCTTACTGCTTAGCTAAAAATGGAAAATTTAGCATTTAAAGCATGCCATAAGGTAGGGTTGGGCAATTGCCAATTGGCAAAGAAATGTGAATTTTTGGTGTATGGTATAATCTCAGCATTTAATTTTTTTTTCTATTTGAATTAAAAAAAATCTGTATTTAATTAAAAAAAAATGATTTAATATCCTGATCAGTACTGTCCTACAAACAATGTTCATATTGAAGGCTATGAAAACAAACATAGTGAATGTAACCTTGCAATCTGTCTACCTTGCAGTCTATCCAAAAAAGGTCAATCACATCACATTCTAACATTGCAACATTACAATCTAAAAAATTAAATGCTTTTTAAAGAAGTTACATTTACTAAACTTAAAATTAAAATAAATAAAAACAAAACTGATTTGAAAATCTTTAGCACATTTATGTTCACCACCAACAACAAATATTCAACAACAAATATTTTTGATATATTTATAATTTAGTGTCATATATGCATATTTTAGTCACACAGTTTAGCTTGCAGAAGCTCGTCCACTCATGACAGCAAAATGGAAATATTTGCTTGACTTTCTAACATTTACAGATGGAGAATATGTCCGTGGAATGTAAGTTATGCTCTGAGGAAATTATTGGATGCCACTTCAGCTTAAAGATTATTAATATAGGTATATTTTTTTCCACCAATCGCTGCACAAGTGAAGTTTAAGTATGATGACGAAAGCACGTTAGTGTGATCCCTCCCGGAACCCATAGAGAGTGCATTGCAGTGCCTGCAGTTAGAAATCGCCCAAAAAGAGGTGGTATTGCACAGAACGTGACTTGATGCTGATTGGACTATATCCAGAGGCAGAACAACAGTGACTGCTAGCGTAACTCTGTGGTTGAATGCGAATGTGATTGAAAAAGTCCCTTTCACACTTTGATGGTGCGTCGCACATTCGCCCTAATGAAGAAACCGCCCCTTATCTGTTATGTCTTAAGTGAACTTTTGGTTAACTGTTGGGGAACAACATCTGATGTGTAACATTATATTAGATCCGTGCGGTACAGTAGGTCTTAATATAGGCTATAGGCTGCCTGTCTAATTAATGTTAACAATTTAATTAACAATTTTGGTATCATGGGAAAAAAATATAGGTGAATATGGGCTATAGATTTTTTTCTAGATATTAGATTTCGACTTGGTGTGTGCCAAATTTGGTGTTATTACCAGGGATTATAAGGTATAGTTTCTGATTTTTGTTTTGAAAAAAAAAAATATATATATATATATATACAGGTCCTTCTCAAAAAATTAGCATATTGTGATAAAGTTCATTATTTTCCATAATGTAATGATAAAAATTAAACTTTCATATATTTTAGATTCATTGCACAACAACTGAAATATTTCAGGTCTTTTATTGTTTTAATACTGATGATTTTGGCATACAGCTCATGAAAACCCAAAATTCCTGTCTCAAAAAATTAGCATATTTCATCCGACCAATAAAAGAAGTGTTTTTAATACAAAAAAAGGTCAACCTTCAAATAATTTTGTTCAGTTATGCACTCAATACTTGGTCGGGAATCCTTTTGCAGAAATGACTGCTTCAATGCGGCGTGGCATGGAGGCAATCAGCCTGTGGCACTGCTGAGGTGTTATGGAGGCCCAGGATGCTTCGATAGCGGCCTTAAGCTCATCCAGAGTGTTGGGTCTTGCGTCTCTCAACTTTGTCTTCACAATATCCCACAGATTGTCTATGGGGTTCAGGTCAGGAGAGTTGGCAGGCCAATTGAGCACAGTAGTACCATGGTCAGTAAACCATTTACTAGTGGTTTTGGCACTGTGAGCAGGTGCCAGGTCGTGGTGAAAAATGAAATCTTCATCTCCATTAAGCTTTTCAGCAGATGCAGAGGCATGAAGTGCTCCAAAATCTCCTGATAGCTAGCTGCATTGACCCTGCCCTTGATAAAACACAGTGGACCAACACCAGCAGCTGACATGGCACCCCAGACCATCACTGACTGTGGGTACTTGACACTGGACTTCAGGCATTTGGGCATTTCCTTCTCCCCAGTCTTCCTCCAGACTCTGGCACCTTGATTTCCGAATGACATGCAACCACTGAGCAACAGTCCAGTGCTGCTTCTCTGTAGCCCAGGTCAGGCGCTTCTGCCGCTGTTTCTGGTTCAAAAGTGGCTTGACCTGGGGAATGCGGCTCCTGTTGCCCATTTCCTGCACACGCCTGTGCACGGTGGCTCTGGATGTTTCTACTCCAGACTCAGTCCACTGCTTCCGCAGGTCCCCCAAGATCTGGAATCGGTCCTTCTCCACAATCTTCCTCAGGGTCCGGTCACCTCTTCTCGTTGTGCAGCGTTTTTTGCCACTTTTTTTCCTTCCCACTGAGGTGCCTTGAAATTTCTTTCTGTGTCTCACCCTCTTGCTTGAGGGTGTCAATGATGGCCTTCTGGACAGCAGTCAGGTCGGCAGTCTTACCCATGATTGCGGTTTTGAGTAACGAAACAGGCTGGGAGTTTTTAAAAGCCTCAGGAATCTTTTGCAGGTGTTTAGAGTTAATTAGTTGATTCAGATGATTAGGTTAATAGCTCGTTTAGAGAACATTTTCATGATATGCAAATTTTTGGAGACAGGAATTTTGGGTTTTCATGAGCTGCATCCCAAAATCATCAGTATTAGAACAATAAAACACCTGAAATATTTCAGTTGGTGTGCAATGAATCTATAATATATGAAAGTTTAATTTTTATCATTACATTATGGAAAACAATGAACTTTATCACAATATGCTAATTTTTTGAGAAGGACCTGTATAATTTTCTCAAAATTGACATTGCTCTATCGACTTAAAACAGGTGTAGCTCAGTCATTTTTTGCCTGATTCCAACAAATTACATCATTTTGTTTTAATAGAGATTGTGAAAATAACAATAACTCGTCTTTGAAAATTTGCTCATTGCGACTCATTTTGCCAGCACGGGAACACACACACACACACACACACACACACACACACACACACACACACACACACACACACACACACACACACACACACACACACACACACACACACACACACACACACACACATGTTCGTTTTTTATTTTTTATTTCTTTTACGTAACCTGGAGCAGTTAGTCACAGATCTTTGCACTCCACTGTATATCAGCTGCTTTTGCCAGGAATCTCAAAAAGGCCTCTGAATGTCTACTGGTATATCAAAACAAGGAGACTGCATGGATCCAAGCTGGCCTTGACATCCCTGCATGCATATGCCTTAAAATATGTGAAAGATGATTAACAGTGTAATTTAGTAAATGAACAGTCCAGTGCCCGCGATCATTATCATTTCTTATGTCCTGAAGCTCTGCCTTCCTCTTTCCTTCACTTCTATCTCTCCATGTCACTGTTTTTTTTCCTGTTATGTTGGTTGTATGGAAAGCAGCTTCGTTGATGGCCAACATGACCCCTCCCCTCCCCGCCTCTCCCGTCTCTATTGTGTTTCCTGCCACAGGAGTCCTCTTACCCCTCTACCTGGCATAGAACCCTTCTGGGAAGGCCAGGAAAGGAGCAGCTACAGGCCTCCGCCTTCCAGTCCTCTGTGAGTGCCTGCACCTTGTTCAGCAGTGTGCTCTGCCTTATGTCGCATGCGTCCCATGTGCGCTGCTGGGCACGGTTGTTTTGGCAGGCTGTGAGAACCCATGCGCTATACACACTGGAGACCCACAAAACTTAAGAATGTGTTGCCTTTTGGCCCGACCCACACATTTACGCTTAGCTCTGTGAAATTAAAGGTGCTTTCTATTTATTTATTTTTTTTTTCAACTTGATTTCTGTTTTAGTGTGTATAATGTTTGTATAAAAGCATTTACATACACTTATAATAGGAGCCTAGCAGGCAAGTGTGCCAGATTTTTTCAAATCAGATATGTAAAACTTGTGTTATTTTAAACATGAATGCTCAATTAATGTTTGTGGTTTACTTTTAAATTATTATTTTGAGGTGAAACTTGTTCTCTATAGGTGGAGTAAGTGGTTATGAATTACAAAAATAATTTCTCGGAGTTTGCATAGTTTAACAAATGTAAAAGTACTAGGTATAGTTATATTACATTACTACCATTTCAATTCTATCGCACAGTCACATGTACTGTATAATTACTTTAATCTCGGCTGTGCAATTGTTTATATCATCGCAAAATGTAACTATCACCCAGCTCTTTAAATAAAGTTGGGCATAGAATGCCCAACTTTATCCGCATATACAGTATACTCATGTAGGGCGATACTATAGCATATCTCAACTGTTTGATTGCTTGTGTCTTGGCAAAATGTAAACTATAAAATCGACCAGCTCTAATCTACTAAATGCAACTATAGACCCTGTTTACATCTGGTATTAAGATACGTTTTGGTCAATCAGATCCAATGTCCTATCTGGTAAATTCATGTATATGAGTGATTGTTATTGTCACATAGCACTCCTTTCCCACAAACAATAAATATTCTCTCTCATTTGACTTGGTGGACCAGCCTTCAATCTGAGTGGGCCTTATGTAGCCTCGCCATTGGTTCAAATGCATTCGACCACAGCGTCTACACCATGAAAGCAATCCAGGCGAACACATTTTTGACAACCTCTGGAAGTTGTCGAAAGAGGACAAGCTCAAAATGTTTTAGACCCCATTTACACCTGTATTTAGCATCGACGAAAAAGCTTCTTACTGTAATACCAGGTGTAAACAGGGCCTAAAATGCATGAAAATATTAAGATATTATATTATATTATAATTAACATTATAATGAAACATTGATTTTTTTGTAAAGCTGCATTGAAACTATGCATATTATGAAAAGCGCTATAAATACTATTGAAAACATGGAAGAAAAAAAAGTTTCATATATGCTCTATATAGTCTATATG
Source organism: Meda fulgida (assembly GCA_030578275.1). Lineage (NCBI taxonomy): Eukaryota > Metazoa > Chordata > Actinopteri > Cypriniformes > Leuciscidae > Meda > Meda fulgida. The sequence goes on along the minus strand of CM060636.1, from coordinate 14,841,422 downwards.
TTACACTTTGGGCAAACCTTTAAAACTTTGTCCTGAGTCCTGTGAATTTTACCAACAACCTGCTAGGCTTCCATTATGTGTATTTACCTTCAACATTGTTTGACAGAACCAAACATGCAGTCTATAGATTTTAGGTTGAAAATAACCTGGAGTGTACCTTTAATTTGATTAAAGCATCGGTTTTTAATGTATCCTGTAGAGGGCGACACAGCACCTTTAATTTGATAATGATTTAGTGCATTAAGAGCTGCGGAATCCTCTACACAGAACTCGGTCAAGTTGGTCATGAAAGCTTTTCATAACACTCTCTTTTATACGTAATTGAGCAAGCACTTTAAATTAATTAGCTTTATATCAAAATTTCGTACAAATATTTTACACACAGTCATCTCTAAATCAAACTTAATACAGCTCCCCAAAGTCAAGTCACTCATTACATGGCTGGGCCTTGGCTTTGACTATCTATCTATCTATCTATCTATCTATCTATCTATCTATCTATCTATCTATCTATCTATCTATCTATCTATCTATCTATCTATCTATCTATCTATCTATCTATCTATCTATCTATCTATCTATCTATCTATCTATCTATCTATCTATCTATCTATCTATCTATCTATCTATCTATCTATCTCTCTATCTAGATTCCACACATTCAGAATGTACAGTATAGTTTAGTTTAAATAACAGTGCACACATGAAGACCACAGGCTGCTAAGGGGTGGCTTGCACTCTATATCATGTGTCTTATTCTCCCCATAATGTTTTTTTCAGATTTCTCCCTCCCAAGCATCTGAACCACTGCCTGTATGTCACCAACACACCCTTGCACACCAGAGGTTAACGTGCAGCAACTGGTGTTCCAGTGTTCAAATTGCTTTTTGTTTGTTATTTATTGTTTTGTTAGTGGATTTAACTTATATAAATGGTAAACATGGCACTCTCTTGGTATATTGTGAAGCTTATGCACTTTGTGTGGTTATTTGGAATTGCTTTTACAGTCAATGGTAGTAGTAGAATGAGCTTTTAATGAGATATTCTGTGCCAAACACAGAATGAACTGTGGTATTGTAATGCCTGACAATCATTCTTGAATGCTCAGCTTAATTAGTCCAGAAAGATTGTGAATGGTGTGACCTAATATAGCAAGTATATGAATTTCCCATGTACAGTAGAATCTGAATTGAGTCTCAGTTTGAAGATTGTTTAAACTCATAAAGTTCCAGGAGAAATTTGCATGGAAGCCAAAGTAAAGACAGAGACGGTTCATTTTGTTTGCATCTCTATAAGGTTTGATACCATCTTTCTGTCAGCGTCTTTATCTTTCATCACAACATTTAGCAGGACAACAACTTGAAATGATCAGCTAATAAGGATAATTACAGTTAAAACACATTAAATCTCTGATGTTTTATCAATGTTTCTATCCAAAACATGTTTACTCTTGCAAAATGAAAGCAAAGCCTTGTTGATAAGCAAATCAATATCTAATCAGATTTGTCTGTGTTTTTAAATTTATTTTCATTTTCTTAGCAGACATATTGTATATTACGCCTTTAAACATTTGTAAAAACAATGTTGAAAAGTGTGGACTTTCGCTTACCGAAGAGTGTGTATTGTGTGTTCCCTCTGCTTGGCTTGGGAAAAGCCTGCTTAATAGTGCACTGTATTGTTGCTTGGAGCTAGCATAACGTCATTGCACCTGAATGGTGGTCATCAATAGGCAGTTGCCATGGAAACCAAGCTCCGTCACTGCAGCCATTACAAGTGAAAGTGCATGCTGTAATGATTCAGCAAAAACAAAGCTTCAGCCATTACATGTACATTTGTTACTGAATAAAGTATTAAGCCTCTAACATTTCTTGATTTGCTTTCTTCTTTTCTGGACTATGCTTGTTATTTCTCGTTGTTTGGTCACATGGATACTCTCAGTTGAATGTCTTTGAAAATGTCACCTTCTATGATTAATATTTTTATATATATTTTTTGTCTACAATACACACACAATCACTATACTTAATTTTTGAGGAAAAAATAGTGTTAAAACTAAATTAGTTATATTCAAACAGTGGTGACTGGAGAGTATAAGGGCTTAACAAGGATGAGTTATGACAAGATATATCCAGAAAAAAAAGTGAAAATTACAACAACAACACATATTTATCTCATATAGAGCACAAACGGCTTTATTTTGAATTAAACGTTATTTCTCTGATGGTTGTCATGGTGCAACTTTCTGGGGCCTAGAATTAAAATGTAAATATTTTCAAGACCATTGTCCTAGATTTCATTTTCAATCTAATTTGAAGATATCTAATTGTTTCTATGTATATGTAAGGTAACATAAAGATGGCTTGAAAAGATAAACTTGTTTATAGTCTAAATCATAGGTCACATTTAGTAAACAAACCACTCTGACATTCTAAGACCCAAAAGCAGAAAGTTACACAGAGGTCAACAGGTTATCTAAAAAAAAAAGTCAGAATAGTTTCTGAAACAGTTCGTTGTGTTTATTTTTAATGATAGCAATTATTGAAATTCAAGTAAATAAGCAAATGTGTATGTATATGCACTGTTGGATTGTATAGTTCACTTCAGGCTTACCTGTTGTTGCTTTGGGAGTTGTGGGCGTGATGTTGCCTAATGTTGGACCATGTGCTAGAAATCACAGGGTTGGACCCCAATTGTGACCTTAAGCAACATATCTTAGATAAATCCAGTGTGTCCCTGTAAAAGTTCATTGTAATTTGTATCTAAATACCAAAGTTATAATTTAACTATTAAATTAGGTGTTTGCATTTTAATTTTCACATATTATCATGTGCTATGTATAAGTTTTGTATATGAGGTACCTTGGGTGCATCTAAGAAGAATCTTTCACACTGTGTGTTGGTCTAATTTGGTGTTTTGTAAGTATGTTCACAGCTATTTCTCCCCATCGGAAAACAGATGAGGCCTTTTGGATGAGTGATGAAACATCATCAAAAGTCCAGTTGTCTATGACGTATTCATACCTGAAACTACAATGACCATAACTCATCATTTTTTCTTCTTTCTTTTTCTTTACCATTGTTATAGGTCATCTTCTGGAAAGATAAGTCCAGAAAGCATCCACTCAATAGGACCTCCTTCAGAGTCTTCAGAGGATGGATTACGAGCTAAGAAGTTTCCTCAAAGTCCTGCCAAGGAGAAGGAGCTGTCCTTATACAAGAAGACCAAGAGAGCAATAATTAGCAAGAAATACAGCGTCTCTAAGCATGAGGCTGAGGCTACCACACCAATTGAATTGATCAGTCGTGGGCCAGATGGGCGCTTTGTCATGGATCCCACAGATATGGAAACTCCGGTTAAGGCACGGCGCATTGAGGGCTTCCCCTTTGTGGAGGAATCTGACCTGTACCCTGAATTTAGACAGTCAGATGAAGAGAATGACGATCCAGGGCCCATGCCACCTATGATGGCTACCCTCAGACCCCATCAGATCTCCCCAATTTCTTCTAGCCAGGAGTCTTACTTGCAGCCCCCAGCCTACAGTCCCCGCTTTCAGAGGCCCATGGAAGGCATGACTCTCATGGAGACCAGTCGACTCCAGGCTACAGGGCAGATCCGTGGTGCTCCTCACTTCCGAGCCTTTTCCCATGGTCAGTTCTACAGCTATTTGGGAAGTCCAGGGGAACCTGAGCCTCCGCCCCCCTTCTACATGCCAGACACCAGCCCTCTCAGCTCAGTAATGTCTTCTCCTCCTTACCACCTGGAGGGGCCTTTCGGCCATCCCACCATCCCGGAGGAAATTGGTGAGGGAGAGATTCAGCATTATGCAGTCTCTGGCTACACCCTTCCCTTGGCACATCACTCCACCTCACGCTCTCCAGACATCTGGCAACGACCCGATTTCACCTTTGCCACAATTGAGGGTCCTCACTTTATTTTTCCACCCCCACACCCTTTGCATCTTCATCCGGAACCTCCCCTTCCTCCCCCTCTTGTTCTTCCACCTAGTGCTCTCCAGCCCTCCACCCTTCAAGTATCTCCTTACCCTGGTATCCTGCAGCTGGAGGCTCCAAAGTGCCGCCCCGGCAAGTCTCCAAGCAAGGTCAAGCCTCAGGGCCTTCCAGCCAAGCGTTTACCTATGCAAGAGGCACAGAGTCTAGGGCAGCTAAGACATACAAGCCACGGTATGGGTGTACCGGTATTGCCTTACCCTGACCCAGTGTCTCACATGGTTGGCCCAAGCTCGTTCGGAAGCCTGGACACTCGATGGTATGAGCTTACACCCAGGCTTAGCCCCAGGCAGCCCCGTAGGATGGAACCCAGTATGGTTGTTCTCCAACCATCACGCCTCTCACCTCTAACACAGAGCCCTATTAGCTCTCACGAAGGCTCACCGGAGATTGTAGTGCGACCCAGGCCTCGTCCCAGTGTCATCCAACCCCCAATCCCTCCTGAGATGTCTGAGATCACCCTTCAACCTCCATCTTCAGCTTGCTTCTCTAGGAGGTCCTCGCCCTCCTCCTCTCCTGCTCAAGGCCAAGGTAGCCGAAGGGCAAGTCCCAGCTACCGATCCCACATGGCATTTGCCACCTCAGCGGCAAGCTATCCGTCACAGTCCCCTCCACCTCCTGTAGAAAGCAGCAACATTTTTGGGCAGATGCCAACCCATAGGAGGACTGAGGAGGAGATCCTTCCATCAGAACCCTCTCCACCCCAGTTATCAGCTTCAGGGTAGGTGCACTAGGCCTGTAGCGTGTGGATCGATAAATCATGTACCATCTGGCCTAAGTGTAAAATCTAGGACCTTTCAGGGGTCTCAGTGCAGAAGTAACCACACTTTTAGTCTAAAGCTACAGTTTGCTCACATGGGCAAAATTATGTTTGGTGCTTGTCTTAAGCTTATTTTTTAGGAATGTTAGAATTCATGCTTTCATAGTTGCACTGCTCCAGATGCCTTGCATTATTCAAAACCATTCAAAACCATTTTCTACATAGACAAGTTGTGCTATAGTTTTCTATGTAATGCTGCTTTTCATGTCAGACATCCAATTTCATTCATAAGGTCTGTGAAGCACTTTAAAGCACTTGTCTTAAAACCAAAGTGTGTGACTAACCAAAATGGTTGTGGGGTAACAGATTCCAAGTCAAGACTTGATGAATTATTTGCTTCACAGACATGGTGACAGACCTTTTAGGGCTACGTGTCTGGAGAGGTTCTATTTTAAGTCTATTTAAAATGCAATAACGAAGCCCCTAAAAAGCCTGGAATCAGAGGGACACAACTACAGGATCTCAGCCTTTCCATTCACTGTCATGCTTTACCCTGCCTTTCACCCAACAGGAGGAACCCCACATGTGCAATAAAATTGACCAATCCCAGTCCAAATGAAGCCCACTGTTTTGACTAACTCCAGGCTTTTTAGGACGACTCTCAGAATGTATGATGTGGAGGCTGAGGTTGGTGTGTCCAGCACAACAGGGCTCTTCTCCTGTTCCAAAGTAACCTGACCGCATGGTTGCCTTTTCCACACTCCCCTCTCTCCCACCTCCTGTCACCCAGGTCACCCCAGCTCTAGCTGCCAAGGGGAGGCTTGTTGGGCGAATCGTGTTGCAGGGACTGTCTGCTCTCATCTGTTGCAATGTTATCATCATCTTAAATAGGGCATTTGGTCATTCTTGATGGCTCCTCGAGTCTTACCTGCTTTGTTTTTGATTGATCTCAGCTATCTGGGCAGCGTTGTTGTGACCAGGTCCTCTACACCGCAATAGGTAAGGGTTGGATCCATGTCTGAAAGGGGGGGGGCAGCAGGTGGGGCTTTTATTCACCTCGTCCTTTAAAGGGGAATACAAGTCTTTGGGTCTTGCTTTCCTTTTGTTTATTACCTAGTTTATTGTTTTGTTTAGTTTTTTATATTTATTTTCAAATAGCCAGACATTTTAGTTCTGCAGTCTTGAAGCCTGTATGCATTCTTGTCTTAGTATGCATATGTACGTTTCCCAGTTATTGATTAGGAAACCCAGCACATACCATTTGGTCAACACAACCTCATGCTTGAGACTCAATGCAAATAAAATATCAAAAGCAGAGCTTGAATTTCGATTTTGTAAGAAGCTGCCATTTAAAAAGTCATGGTTTGAGATTCATGGTAACCTTCATGGTATAATTTCTGTTTATAAAAAAAAAAAGGTTTATAGTAAATGACAGTACAAATACTACTTGCAGTGGCTGGGAATTTTAGCTCAACCTGGATAAAAGTGACCAGTCGTTAGGGACCGTCTCAAGCAAGAGTTGCATGTTATACTTCATTTCAGGTAGGTGCTTTTTATTGCTTGAAACAAATTTAATTGATTTAAAACCCATTAGCTTTGTACTGACACTTTGTATGATTAAATGCACAAAAAATTATGATCATGATTGATCTAGTGTACACGCAGTGTATGCCTAAAACTGTACTTGGTTTGTGTAAGTTTGGACTGCAGAACACATTTCACAATCATGTGAAGCAAGTTTTCTTCCAAAACAGTTTCTGCACTTCCTTTACAATGGGGAAAGTACTATTGGCACTAGAAAATGCTCCTTTTTAAGTTGTGGCTTTCACCCAATAAAGTGCTTTTCCAGAGTATTCCCCTTTAAAGTTCTGTTTCATGTGCAAAATGCCATGCATGCCATTGCTAAATATTGCTCTTCAGTTGAAAAACCAACAAATATCTGATTAAATTCTTGTTACATTTGTTGTCCAAGTGCTTTGTTTTATTTTTCATTATGTGACTGTTCCCAAGTAGCCATTTTCCCCTCCCGCCATCTCTCCCCCTGTCAGCATGGTGAAGCCCATTGTAGACAGTATTCATGTCTATGAGCACATTTCTGACAATGCTTTGTCACTGAGCTGTGATTTTCCCCCTCTACTAATGGCCTTTAATTTCTCTTGGCAGCCTCAGCAGAAGGACGGTCCCTCTATAATGCTATTTCTGTTGTTTTATTGTGCCTCGTGAGAGCTGTGTGTGCGAGTGTGTTTGTGTGGGGCAGAGTATGCGGGCTGCCGGTTTAAGTGCCTCCATACTGTATTTGGATGGGAAGACTGTACAAACTTAACTGTCTGAAAATGGATTTATAAAGCTTTTTGTATATAAATGTTTTTTTTCTTTACCACTATACAGTATTATTCTAATATGTATACAATATTATATCTGATATTATGCTAATCCATTGGAATGACCCCAATCTATGTCATGATTTCTCAAAATTTCTCTTTAAACAGATACATACATTATGTTGCCATATTGAGGTACTGTATACATTTTTAAACACATTTCCTAATAATATATGATAAAATATTTTTGTTTTACCTTCCTGTTGCATAAGCTTGACACATTATTTTTGTTTATATGTTGATTTGATATCAAATTGATGAAAAGTTGCCATTCAAAAGAGTTGTATGTAATTTGGGGGAGGAAATACATGGAAACCTCTCAAGTATACCCCTCTTTCCACTCAAATAAATGTTTTGCATCATACTTATCATGCTAAACTGGACCAAGCCTGGTCTTGATCATTTGAGTGTAAAAGATTCATGGGTAATCTGAGCAAGGCCATGTGGTCACTACTATGGCCAGTTGAATATACACGGAGAGCCACCGCACTACCCGTCCCTTGTGTGATGGCTTTGCCTTTCTTTGCTCTCTGTTCAGAAATCGTCGAGGTGCACCAAGTGGCTCTGCAGGGTCTGAGAGGATAGAAGCACTGAGATATCAACGAGTGAAAAAAGTCAAGAAAGTTGGCATCAACAATAACAACTCCAAGACCAGACGAAAGACAGGTGAGGAACAAGTCAAAAGCTACTGTAATTCATAAACTATAAGCCAATTGTACACAATATAATGTGCCTTTTCTCATAAACATATTCTATGTTTCAAAACCTAGTTAGTTTTTTGTTGCATACTGCCTTCTATGAAAGTATGCTAACTCAAATGGAACATCATAAGTGACTGATTTGGGACACTTGGGTCTTTTTGGTACAGCCATCATGTCGGTATAGCACGGCTATGATGATTTAAAATGATGTCAACTTGTGTTTGTCTGCTTCAGGACCCAGATTTGACATTGCTTTCAAGTAGTGGCAGCAAACAATCATATACATGTTTATCGTCATTGCCATTAAATGTGAGCTGTATTTTCTTCAACTTTGCGTAATGTTGTTCATGAAGAATGGTATGTGATGCAACCTGTCCTTGTAGGCATCTGCCTGTTTTTGCTTCTACCAAGTGACAGATGAATTTGCCGCAAAACATTATAGATTAGACACATGGCCTTTAATAATTGATATTACTTGATATGTTTTTTTTTTATATTATTAGTCTGTACACTACTGTTCAAAAGTTTGGGGTCAGTAAGATTTTTTTAAAAGAAATTATTAATACTTACTATTCAACAAGGATCAATTAAATTGATTAAAGATGACAGTAAAGGCATTTATAATGTTACAAAATAATTATATTTCATTTGTTTTTTCTTTTGAACTTTCCATTTATCAATGAATCATGAAAAGAAGTATCACATTTTTACAAAAATATTATCAACACAACTGTTTTCAACACTGATAATACAAAATATTTCTTGGGCATCAAATAAGCATTTTAGAATGATTTCTGAATGATTATGTGACATTGAAGACTGGAGTAGTGGCTGTTCAAAAATTCAGCTTTAGCATCACAGAAATAATTACATTTTAAAATACAGTATATTAAAATAGAAAACAGTTATTTTAAATTGTGATAATATTTCACAATATTAATGTTTACATTTTTTTTTATCAAATAAATGCAGCCTTGGTGAGCATAAGAGACCTTTGTACATTATCTTTAAGCTTTCACTAAGAAAAAATAGTCCATTACTATGTATAAAACAACTGAACTACAAGACGAAAACATATAATAGTAATACTAAAACTGAAATCCTCCGGTCATTTTCACTACAGTCTATAACCATGATGCAAGTGAGCAAGGAGTGAAGACATGCCATGAGACATGAAAGTAGCGTAGGTTTCAGTTACCAGATGAACTGTCTGATTTACAGCGGTGCCATGAGCTAAAAAAAGGGCATATATATGACCTCTAGATGTCGCTATGACCAGTTAGAGAGATCCGTAATACTTTGTTATCCTCTCTCCTCACTTTCAGCACATCTGACCTCATGTGCTCATCTGTCTTGCTCTCAATACAGGTGTGACCCCCTCTCAGACCCAGCAGCCCCACACCTCTCAGGTCCTCCAGCCAGAAGAAGCTCTCTACCTCCGCAAGAAGAAGAAAAAGTTGACTCGCCAGGACCCGTACGCCCGCTTCTCCGCTCTGCTGTACCGTCGCCCGCCCCGAGAAGACCAGAAAGCCATTTTGGCTAGTATGGACACAGCAGACCCAGACCACGCCACTCTCCTCTGAAGTCCCAGAGATTACAGGCCACACTCTCCCCAAACTCTGAGCTCCTTCCACCTTCGCTCAGCCAGCCAACGTCTTCACGTCCACACCGACTCCAATGGTTTACTCCTCTTCTCTGTTCCGTTACACTTAATGTATCACAAGAAAATGCTTGTGTTCCAAGGTTTTGCTCCAGTTCATTTACCTCAAATTTAGAAAGGTCGATCAAATGCTTCATCCTATCTTTGGGATTTAGTGACTCTTATCAGACAGTGAGACAGATGAGAGGACAGCTGTCAAGCTTCTATTTTATTCTGCCAGTAGCCTCAACCATATCTTGCAGTAGACCACAGGGTTCTCACAGGTATAGCTCAAAATCACCACAAGCTCAGTGCTGCTATATTGACAAAAACAGTAGTAATTTGTAATCAGAATATTCTTGTATTTTCAAATGTCATTTCACAGTACAAATTTAGAACATATTTGCAAACCATTCATGAAAAGTGAAATGTACACTACTGTTCAAAAGTTTGGGGTTTTTGAAAAAAATCTCTTATATGTTCACCAAGGTTGCATTTATTTGATCACAAATATAGAAAAAACAGCACTATTGTGAAATATTATTACATATAAAAATTAATGTTTTTTTTTTGTATATTTTATATATGCAATTTATTTCTGTGGTGGCCAAGCTGAATTATCAGCATCATTACTCCAGTCTTCAGTGTCACACGATCCTTCAGAAATCATTCTAATATGCTGATTTGCTGTTCAAGAAACATTTCTTAATATTATCAATATTAAAAACACTTATGCTGCTTAATATCTTTGTGGAAACTGTTAAACAGTTTTTCAGGATTTTTTGATAAATAGGAAGATCAAAAGAACAGCATTTATTTTGTAACTTTATAAATATATTTACGGTCACCTTTGATCAATGTAATGCGTCCTTAATTTTAAACATTTTTTTTTTGTCTTACTGACCCTAAACTTTTGAACTGTAGAATATTAATTTTTTTTATTTTTTAATTAGCAAAGTAATGTATCAAATTTTTAAAGGCATCATGACAATGGAATGGACATACAGGATTATGTGTGCATTTAGGATGTTGTTAGTGTCTCTACTCACATACTAACACTAATACTCCATATTTGAGGAGAAAATGGAAACACTCTTTCACAAAGCACAACATCTGTTAAAGCCACAGTACAGGCAGAGACATAGGCTTGGATTGCAATGGCAATCACTAAGGGAACATTTTATTCCAATGCAATTTTTGATAAACATATGTGTACTTACAGAAGCTACATCCTTCTACATTTTTTGAACACAAACTTGAAGCACTGAAGCAAAACCTTGGTGACTACTGTGAGTGACATTTTTAGCTTACACCAACCTCATTTCTCTTGGTTATCAAGCTATATTTGGAAAGTACTATAGTAATGCCAAAAATACTACAGCTTCCTTAATCAATAAGACTATGAAGTGTACTGTACTGTGAGGAGGATAGGATTTTGTGCCATAATATACTATAGTATTTTTGTCATCAATATGCGATGCCCCTTTATGTTAAAAAAAAGGCATTGGTCAGCCTTAGTAGGGCTCCTAAATGCTGGTTCCTTCTGTGTTTGTTAGGGTTTTGTTCTGTTTAAATTACAAAAAAGAGAGAGAAAAGAAATCTACTGCCTTTGTAGGCCATTGTTGAGCCTTTTTTTTGTTGGTAAAACCAGAAATGGCAACCCAGCGCCTGTCTCTCTCCTCTTTGCAGACCCTTTGGGATGAATCTCTTTGGGATGAGAGGGCTATTCCCAGCGGCCAAAGGTTTTTATTGTGTTTCTATCATCCAACGGTGCTTTTTTTCTACAGAAAGACATGTATTTTCACTGTCTTGAACAGACATACCTGGGCAAATGTAAATTTTAGTGTGCTAGCCATTGTCAAAGGGGGATGTAATGGCCGTCAGACGAGAGGTGGCATGTTCTGTGTCTTATCACTTGTACAGATGTGCAGTCAGCTTGTACATTTGAAAAATGTCTAAAAATTCATCAAATGGCTGAACATTGTACTGTTTCTTCAGCCTGGAGAAAGATTTTAAATAGTCAAGTGAAGGCTAACCCTTGACCTCCAAATCGCAGGTTTAAGGGGTTATGGGAACGTGGTTCATAGCTAAGCCCCTCCCAATGGCCAATCACGACATTATAGGCATTTTAACAGCCTACGTAAGGTGCTATCAAAAGTCTTCTGACTGAACTCTGTTAATATTATATCATTAATGTGATCTTCCATCAGACAATGGCTGCTGCTTTTAAGTGTGGTCACATTAACGAAGTTTCAACACAGTTTCATGAGCATAAAAAGGTCTATTATCAATAGTGTAGTAACAGTTGTCACTTTTAAGCACACTCACATTTGATGTTACTCTGCAAATTTGTGCAGGGCAAAACGCAGTCATTTCAATGGGAATCTGTTCGATAGGGAATTACCTTTAAGGGTAAAAGATTTCCCCACAACAAGTTTCACAATGGGTTCAAATTGGTCACTCGGATTTGGCGTGTTGCCCAAAAGAAATCTGCTGGGTTTGAAAGTTGCTTCTGTGTGCTTCATTCATCACTACACTATAGACAATGGAACTTTTTTGTGTGTGTGAAATTTCGCTAATGTCACGCACCTTATCTCCTGAACACCTCAGTATTTGATGTTTTAGGATTTTAACACCATCCTGCATCTGTCTGATAAGCCTTCAAGTGCAGTCACATTTACTGTTGTTTGTAGAATTTTCGCATTCAAAATAGGAATCCATGCAATTTGGAATTTCAAAGTGGCAGCGAATGATTTTCTCATGCAAATTTTCCAATGGGTTCAAGTTGGTCATCGGACAATGACTTTTTTGCTGTGCCGTTTTGAGGGTCATCAATGTTATTGACATTCTTACTTGACTACCATCGGAGCGTTAAAACTTCAGCGAGCGTCACTCTACTGTTTTGAGAGCTGTGGAGCGTACATATTGGTAAAGGGAAGCAATGTTGTAGCCGCAGCTGCCATATTGTGAAGATTTAATTTAATTTGTCGGGATGTAACGTTTGCTTACACATGACAGACCAGTGCATCAAGTCCTCATTTGCACCTTTTCGCCATCAAAAAGGTCGACTATTGTGGAAGATGTAGATTTGGATCAGGGGATTGATTGTCGAAGAGAACACCATTTTAAGCTTTTAGCTATTCGAGCTCGACACGTTTTACTTAACGTCGTGCCGTGAGACCTGCTCAGATTGCCGAACCTCGATTGAGCCGTCTCATTTGTGCGTTGTGTGAATGGCTTTATATTTTGAGCAAAGACTTGATTGTTCATACCTGTAATTGTTGTTTTATTTGTAAATCAAGTAACTAGATGAGACCTACTTGCTGAAGTTAGGTATTCTATTCTAAAGTTAGATGTGTGTCACAAGACACTGTTATAGGTAGAGGCAACTGATCATCTCGTTCAGTTAGGAGATGTGCTTATCTAAGTATTTTTGATCCATTTCACTGGGCAATTGTCAAATATGGTGCTTTCTAAAAGATATACAACTATTTAATTACATAAATATTGTGTTCCTTTTTTTATTTAAAGCCTTCATACGAAAGAATAATATTGAAATGAATATCTAAAAAAGCTAGGAATGTACTGTAATATGACAAACTGTATATAATATAATAGCATATATTGCACAATGTATTATAAAATTTTAGTAATTTTGAATAAATTGGCCGATATATGCACGCAACAGAATATATTGATATAACACATATTGTCATATTTTGGATTCAGTTTCTAATGTTACATTTTCTTGGGGATTGGAATGCATGAGAGCATTTTTGAGCCAAGCAATTTTTTCAATAGCTATTTAAGTGGTGTAAATGTTTTGGTCCACTTGCACTCACTCTCACATTGGATTGCAACTTATTTTGTTGGTTTCTAATGATGACATTTTTCTATGTCTAAACCTGAAAGGATACCGGTCTAGCTCAAATTCTGCTTTGCAGGAGACTTCTGCTACTGTAGCATGAATCGTTGAACAGATTGGCTAACTCTAGTGTGGCCAGATAAATGAGCTTTTTGAGGATTTTGAGAGGTAATTAATGCTAACTTGATTTGACTCATGGGCGATATACGATGAGATTCATTGTAACAGACTCTTGAGCTTGATGAAATGAACCTTTATCTTTTTAGTAGCATTATAGCCTTGGCAAAACTTAATTCAAGCATTAGTTGAATTATTTATTACACTGAACTTTATATGCCATTTATATCTACACAAAGATAAAAAAAAACATTCTATTACTTTTGACAACACATCTCAAGCTTAGCATTTTTCCATTCCAGATCATTTTCTGAGGTGCATAATTTTTTAATAAAAACATCTTAGTAAATCTCTGTTCCTTTGTTTTGATTGTGAATGAATCATGTCATTTTTTTAGCAGCCTTTTTCCAATTAGCATCTTCGTTTTTTTTTACACATTCTTTCAAATGTTTACATCACATTCACATTTATGTTCTGAGCAGACACTTGCTTACCAAAGCAACTTACAAGAAAGTGCACATTTTGCGGAAATGGCATATTATTTAATCTTGAATGATGCGTTACTCATTGGCAAACCGGTTTTAGCTGGTCTGTTGATTATTTGGTTGCAGATGTTTGGATGCTGATTTATGCCACCATTGGTTTGTACTTTAGCTGTTTGCTTTCCAGTCGGAGTAAGATAGCTAAAATGTCCGGGATGGAAATTATGTTTAGAGAGGTGTAGAGAAGTTTTTTAAGTCTAACCCTGTTTTAGTAGATATACATGTTTACATAATAAGTATTTCTTACCTTTTTAGCATGATTTGGGGATTTTGCTGAATGTTTCTAAGCCAATGATTTATAATGAGTGCAACCAGATATATTATTTATTAACTTATTGTACAATGAGATATTATTATTTGATTACTATAATTATATAATTAATATATGTATTATTGCAGTCATTTGATAGCTCACTAGGAAGAAAAAACTTAGGACACACTTAAAGATAAATAATTCTATCATCATTTACTCACCTTCATGTTGTTTCAAACCAGTATACCACACAATGAAAGTCAAAACAACATTGGGCCCCATCGACTTTCATTGTAAAAGCACTGAGATTTTTTTTTTAAATATCTTCTTTTGCGTTCCACAGAACAAAGAAAATCATGCAGGTTTGGAACAACATGAGGCTATGTAAATAATGACAGAATTTTCATTTTTTGGCTAAACTGTCCCTGTAACCCCCCCCCCCCCCCAAATATTCCTCATCGGGCTAAATGAAATAGTAACATGTTTGATAGTTTGTTGAATAAAGCAAAGACAATAAAAATTCACATGCACATCAAAGACAATATGACACAAACACAATGCATTGCACACTCCTTTAACAAAAATGCATAATAGTCTGAGCAGGTGAAATTCAGAATGATTTAACCCTTAGAAATGACATTTGCAGATATTATGTACCCATGTACAAATGTAGGACACTTTTTCTATTGTTGACGCCACTAATGAGTTAACAGACTAACCTATAAGTTAACCTCTCAAAAGATGACCTCTTATAGTATATCAGGGATACAAAAAGCATATGAATTACCATGCTGCTCATCGTTTTGGTACATAGTCTCAGATTGAGAGAGAAAGCATGGAGTCAGCACAATGTAGAGGATGAGAGAGTGTGGCGGTCATGTCCTCACATGGCACTTCGTGCACCATGAGCCTGCAGGAAACACATAGGGTTTATCAGGACTCCAGCTCCACAGCAGACACACACATACCAGAACTACCACAAGGTGTAAATAAAAAATGCACATCATGCAATATATATTTTTCCGTAAATGAAAATATGTTGTACACTGTGGCTGTTGATGGATGAATGATCAATTTATGGTCTGTCTCAGTAGTTTATGGAAACATGTAGCAGGCCTTCACGTTCAGATATCTACAAGACTATTACAGATGGAATATACTGTATTATAAAACACAATTATTAAAAGTCTCACTTGCTACTAGAATCGTAAACCAAAGTGGATGCTGTTATCTACTGTTATGCTTTTTTTGTTTCACTTTTTTCTGTTTTATTGTCATCGAAAGCTCTGGTTCAAGCAATACAAAATTATATATAAATAAAAAAGCGACAACAAAATGAACAGTGACTGATAAAACCTATATTAAACTCTGCTCATATTTTCACCCTCAAACATTTTAATGTTCAGGGGAAGCACGTGCTGAATATTATTTCATAAATGATTCATGCTCAGAAAACCTCATTAATGTAAAATGTGGAAGATATTCTCATGATCATTTGCGGATAAAGAAATCTATCACACAACAGGATTGCACACAATTCTGTTCACAAATGACCAGTTACCGAATTCTGTCTGATGAGTCTAATCGTGCAGTTCAATATACCTGCAGAGATGGATTTTTGTTATGTAGTCCAGCTACAGTGCTGTTTAAGCAGTCAGCACAAGCTCTTGTGTCTGCTGACTGAATGGCATTTGTCGGTATGCTGTTGTTGGGGGGGGGGGGGGCACCTTCAATATGTATAGCAGCACAGTCCAAGATATATGTATTCTGTATTCTTATAGTCAACAGACTGTACCAGTAGAAATATTTTGACAGTGTACTGTATGTATAAATAACAGATATTTATAGTTACGTAATAATGATGATTTTGGGAATCTTTAATTTTGTACTGCGAGAAAAACCCACAAGATTTGTTCCAGTTTAGCTGTCTTGTTTATGGAGAAACACAGTATATGTTCTTTCTGCTGTTAGATGCTCCTGGTAGCAAGGTGTGGTCATTAGCGAAATAGCAGATGATGCAAACTGCTTTTTGTAGTAGGTATGTATTCTAACAATCACCGTAACCTTTTCTAGAGACCTCAGAGTGGTGTGTAAGCAGCCATACCATTGAAAATATCATGACTTGGTGCTATTGCTGATCGATTTTGTGGTCCAGACCAGAGAAAACTCTGCCTCACATTTATCATCACTGAACGATCTTTCCTGTAGATTAACAAAGAAGATGAGAGAAAATATTTGTTATTTTTATTCATTTATTTTCTTTTTACTGTAGAAAAACAATGTTAGCCATTTTGGTAGCCTCAACATGTATGCTGTTACTGATGTAATATGTTTGCACCATCTCTGTCTCTTTTAATTTCACTTGTAGAATCATTTGCAGATTTGCACATCACAGAATGACCTCATTCTGACTCAATCAAGTTGCATTAATGTGCCACTATTTTCCATTGATGTAGGTATCCATATGCTGTACTGTCAGCATTTGCCTGCACAAAAACTAAAGGAATTAAACATGACATTGTAATCTTAGAGCATATGTGATATATGATTTATGTCATTAAAGGAACAGCTGACCCCAAAAATACAATTCTGCCATCATTTACTCACCTTCATGTTTTTCTACATGATATTTGAGCATTGACAATTGAGGGTGAGTAAAGGATACAATCTTCATTTTTGGCTGAAGTACATTTTCAAAAGTGTCTTTTTTATTCTGAATAACAGGATTAATGTTGTTACCTAAATTGTTGAACATCACATTAAGGAATGTGGGAATCTGCTTTTTTCTGTATCATTTATTCCCATTTGTATGGTTGTCACTGCTGTTCAGTAGCTTTGCTGTATTGTTTTAAAGTGCTTTCATACGTTTCAGATAAATGAAATTTCAAGCGGCACCCATAGGGTTAACTCTGCTTACCTCTCTTGTACAGTGCTCTTATTAATTGCACCGTTCTTTAATGGTTGCCCGTATGTTATGAATTTCAGATTCCAATTAATGTTTTGACTGCAACTGTTTATAGTTCTCCAGTAGCTCTAAATTAACTGACATCTACAGACCTCAGACACAAGAAGCACTGAAATTATGCTAGGATCTTGCTTTACTCATCAAGACTAAGGTTATAGATTTTTTTTTATATAGTTCAGATAATAGATACAAGTGGAGCTGCCAAGTATATAAATAAATAAACAAAACAATTACATTAATAAATAGTTAAAAAAAGACTAACAGTGGTAGATACTGACCTCACCATCATCACTTCGGTTCACTTCATCCAGTGCTGGTACAGCTCATTGACATTTTCAGATGCTAGACCCATGTATTTTTTTCTCTGCTTCAAAAATGTTTTGTATTTTGAGATAATAAAAGAGACAAGAAAATGACAGCATACTCGTGTGAGCTTTGCTTATGTATAGGAGACTGGGGCTATTGTAACATTTTTAATTTTCTTCATACTGTACCTGTTATCTTTTGGTGTAAAAACATGTGCCAAAAATAATAGTAATATTAAAATATTTTACATCAGGACAGACAAGATTGTTCTATTGAATTTGTTTTCAAAAAGGAAATTGATTAGAGGGGATTACACACACACACACACACACACACACACACACACACACACACACACACACACACACACACACACACACACACACACACAAACACACACACAAACACACACACACACACACACACACACACACACACACACACACACACACACACACACACACACACACACACACACACACACACACACACACACACACACACACACACACACAAATCCTCTTAATGTTATCAGTATCATGACATTATCAGTCACTACCCCTAAAACATGTTCTCAATCAGACCATAACTAAGTCATTTATTTAAGTATAGACCTATAAACTTAACTAAAACAGAAATACTGTAAAATGATGCATCTTTTCGAGAAGCCTTGCTGTCCTGAAAGAAGGACAATGTTTGTTTTAAAAATATTTGTCTTATATAAAGTTTACTGTGTTCGTAATTTTTGGTCAATACAATATTTCTTTTTAAGAATCAGGCAAAAAAAAAAAAAACTCCTGAAACTAATACTGAAACTAATAATACTTCTCGCAGCCTGTGGCAATACAGTATACACAAAAGAAAAAGATCTCGCTTTGGTCATTTTAGCAACATGTGATAATTGTACAGTAGATGGAGTAGATGGAGCTGAAGATCGGTTCTAATGCTGCTGTAATCTCAATTCATGCATCCATTTATTTATTGAAGTAAATGCTAGATTTGTAATTTATTTATAATAAATATTTGACACTTTTTTGTATATAATATTTCTTTCAGGTTTGTTGTCTGTAGTCTGTTGGTCCCAAGCTAATCAATAATAAGTGATTTGTGTGTTAGATTTTCCCAATTTGATAGTTCTACTCAATTGGCCTATAATATTTTACTGCAAGTGTATTTATGTAGCCAGGCTATTAGAATCATGATTTATACTTGCAAATATTGCACTATGGGACCAATGTAGGCTATGTGAAGTCTTGCATAATTAATGTTCACAGTAGGCTACAGTCAAAGACTGGCTGCTCTTATGTGTCAATATTTTAAGAGAATGAGCACCGCACGACAATTTCATGATTCTAAAAAGTCATACATCAAGCCCTAACTAGAAATACTCATAAAAAGGGAAAGAATGAACGATTCAATGCGTGTGCCCTGATAAAATCAGCTGGACTTATGCGCCAATAGCACTTATGTGGTCACGGTGACGCGCATGGAACACCACTGCGCGGTCACGCTTTTGAATGTTGAACCGAAGTCTCTCTGTGGCAAGTGGCGGTACGCGTGGCTCAACCGACAGGACATCACACATCTCTTCATATGTTCGCTAACATTAAAATGGACGTCAGATACGTGACAGGTCTAGTCACATATTCAGTCATATTTTTTTAAAGTTCAGTCAGGAACGCCGCTCGAACAGCTGGTTGGTTGCAGCTAGCTGCAAAGCTAGCTCGACAAACCTCTTCCCCATAAGATTTTTTTTAAAGAACCTATATAATTTAATCTTTCTTAAGTTATATTTTCTGCAGCACAATCCAGTTTCGTGTGGACTTTGCGGTCTTTTTCGTTTAAATCTCTTAATTTCACGATGCGACTCTCTGGCACCGGGTTTCTCGGCTGGCTTTCTGCGGTCTTCGTGGAGGATCCCTGGATAGAGCGGTGCTGAGCCACATTGACATCCCAATATTCATTTTCTCGAGCATTTACACAATTATACAACCGGTAAGTACCTAAACATAGCGGGTTACCGTTATATTTATTCATAACTTGGTAGTGAAACGCCTGCGCGAGCGGGGAAAGTGGAGCGGCTTGAATGTGTGTGTGTGTGTGTGTGTGCGCGCATTTGCGTGCTTTAATATAATAAACTCTGCTACTTAGCTGTACATGTTATAGCTTATGTTTGCAGGATTGTATTTTATGCGATTTAAACTATTAAGTGTCAATGTAACTACTGTTTCTGGGAAGTTTGAATCGATTAGAATGTTAAATTGATTTACACAGTACATTCAGAGGTGTACTGTTTATCCTGTAGCCTACTTATAAGGGTGCATAAACTTCGTAAGCTGTCGCTAGTTATTATCGTTAAATAGCCCCTAAGATGAGATCTACGAAGAAACGGAGTTGAAAATAATCAACAGCCAAACGAATTGCAATTCATGCAGACAGTAGCCTACGTTTCGTGTTTCATAATGAGATCTGGCCATAGATGTTGGGTTTTATTTTTTGCCCCAAGGGTACAGATTGACTCGAATAACAACATAAAAATTGAGGTTTTATGTCTACTCTTTGGTCTAGACCAGAGGGTTTCGATCATTTAGATGCCAAGGACCCCGAAATATGATCATCCTTGTGACCCCATCCTAAAATGTAAAAGCCATCTTTTAGATTCTTGAAATAAAGACACAATTTATACTGTGTAAAATGAATGTTACAAATATGTCTAAAATATTATTTGGAAAATATTTAGTTACGTTTTGTTTCTACTCATTATATCACTGTGCTGTGTTCTCTAAACATTTCCACAGACCCCTACACTTCCTTGTGGCCCTTTAGTTTGAAAATCCCTGGCCTAGACAAATGAGAATTCATGTAGCACCTTTGCATTCAGGTCTGGCTTTCCCTTTTGCTCTGAAAGGGGTTTGCAGTCACAAATCAATATTTTTAAACTGAATTCAGTTCTCTGGTTGTTGTACACCTGTTAGACAGAGAAGATTGTTCTTCCCTTGGCCACATTGCTTTAGAAAAATAACGATGTGCATCTGCATCCTAAATAATATTAAAGTCTCTGAATGATTTCCAGACTTGACATTAAGCCTGAGAATCAGCTGGAGGCGTCTGTGTGCATATTAAAGCAGCGCTGTGCTCAAAATATTGATTTTTGGTGATAGAATTACAGCTACATGTATAGGTTAGGCTTTAGCCTGTATTGTGGTAGGCCTACAGCTTTCATTCATTCCGTTTTTGAGCAGTCTTACTGAGGCGAAACACATCCAATCTAGTCTGACACTCTTATTGCCAGTATGGAAAGAGCAACCTTGAGCAGCATGGTGGTTTATAAACCTTTTCTACCTTCGTGTTCTGTCTGGCGCCGTGCTTTACATTCTTGCCCCTGTTGAATCGCATGTGTATTGTCATCAAGATGTGAATCGCTGCTGAAGTGATGAGCTGCTATTGATTGGCACTGTGGTAGAATGCCTCTCATATTTCCTCTCATCTTTCTAATTTCCTGCATCGGTTAGCATACAAATTCCATGCTACTCTAACAGTGATTATTTGGAGAACACTGGAGCATAACTCTTTGAAATTATTGTATAGCATTACAACTCTGATAACAAGCAATAAGATAAAATGCTTAATGCCATAACGATGATATAATTGAATACAAGGATCAAGATAAACATCAAAACTGATAACAGCCTATGTACTTGTAAAACATGTTGCACATTGCCTGAATGTGATTGGACTGAATCGTTGAGTATTGTCTGATTTCATTAGTTCATCTGTTCTTTAACTCAGACAGGCAGTGCGGGATAAGATATTGATATATGACCTACATAACCAGTGAAGACACTCCCTACATGATACAAATTGAATGCACATTTGTAAGGTTATTACAAAATGATACACTCAAAAATGGAATGGTTTGGATTTTTAGAACATTTCCATCCGATGTGTAGATGGAAATCTTTTTTCTAATATTGGCAGATGTCATTTAAACTTTTGTTTGATGATCCCATTTTATTAATGCTTGCTTTCCAGCATATTTTAAGTGCTCTAGGGCCTGTAATGAGCATGTTTTCTGTGCAGTGTGCACGTGACAGTTCGTGAACACAAAATCCCTTTCTCTTTCACGCCTATTTTTGCTTTAACGGACACATACACACAAAATTGTCAAAATGCCAATCAGCGAGTATCCTCATGAACGCAATGTCTTATGGCGTACGTGAACAAAAAATTGAGAAAGAAAACAGATGCGTATTATATTGGATCCGTGCATTCAGCCTTAAAGTGACAGCAGCCTAATACACCGGCTTAACCCTTTCACACGGTAGTTTAAAATATTCTAGCTGACCCCCCAGCGTGAGTTTTTTTTTTTAAGGCGACTTATTTTAGAACGTTATCACCTTATTTCCAATGGCGAGACGTCATGCTTGTCACTTGACACACCTCCGCCACAATACCACTGCATGACAGATGTATCGCTTTTATTTCATTTAATTTTTTATTCAAAATTTCCACAAACTTGTTAACCATGTCATCAAATACATGGTATTCTGATTTTCAAATACATGTAAGTGAATGTGTTTTGTCGTTTAAAAACCTTTATCATACACATGTCTCTGATATGAATCAAACGCATCAATTTTTAATTGAAAGGATTGTTATTGCCGCTTCCATAGACATCAGTGTGTGTATATTACAAACTATACATTTGTTTTAGTACTAGTGTATTTAAATGTCTGAAACCCCAAATAAATATTATGTGTATTTTGTGTAATAAATAGTTTTGATATGACAAGTGCTGAACGTGTCTGTCTCTGGCTCAGCGCCAGCAAACACATGAAAGCACATTTGAGTTTAGCAGTTGATCATGTGATGCACTGAACGTTCTAATCACACCAGTGTGATCGTACGCTCCAAAGGGTTAATGTTAATCAAAGAACAAATACAAAAATCACTTTTGCAGCTGTAACAAAGATTTAGTTTATTTAATACAGTGATGATGACTATGTATTATTTTACATTTGACTATTCATGTTCTGTAACTGAATACTGTTAGACTTGCTTGAAAAACATAAAGCACTATTTATTTAATTTGTATCTTGTATTTATATGCTTGTAACTTGTTTATTTTCTATGCAGATTTACTTCCATACAAAATCACCCCAATCGTTTTAGAATTTTCTAGATTAATTCTGTCCAAATAGTGCTATTCAAGTCATCTGGTGTTTTTTTTTTTCTTTTTCATATTGCAATATAATGCAGAAAAAAAGAAATATTTCAATGTCAATTTTTTCCAATGTTGTGCAGCCCTACTCTCCGTAGACTAAGCTTAATTTGTGTTGGTGAAAACGGCATATGAGATTCAAGATACAGTGTCAGCCACATCAGAATGATATGAAGTGTGTTGTAATATCAGTGTTTGATTCACTCCAGCAGCCATCTGGTTTCCTTGTGTGGAGTGGTTTGTGTTTTTTCATGTGTACTTGGTGAATGCCTTTAGGTCATTATCACGCTGTTCTGTGAAATGAGGAAAGAATTTAAATCTTTGCATTGAAATATGAAAGCACATTGGTGTCTATTTCTTATTCTCTGTTTTTCTCTCTCTTGACATAGCCTACATTAGTGGTGGATAATGTCAGTATTGGTTAATGGCATTGAATCTCTGGTTGAGAACAGAGTTTGCGTTGTATGTCTATGCAAACTAATGCAAAACAGAATGACATAGGGCAGTGCTGTTCAGAAAGCCATTGTTGGGAGGTAGATATTATACAAACCTTCCACTCGGTGCCTTGACTAAAATGATCCACATCTCTGAAATGAATGTTAGTTTCTATTTGAAATGCATTCATTGATATTTTCAGTTGAATGAGCATGTTGTCTTCGAGAGCAAGGCTAATGCAAAGTTAGCCTACTTCTGCAAGACTTAAATTCCATTCAGGTTAGTCTGACATAGTCATGGAAATTTGAATTGTGTAGTTTAGACTTACGTTCAAGTAGTGTTCCAGACAAGAACAGATGGCTTCTTCCACCTTTTTGTACTTAAAAAAATATTGTCCGTTGTGTAACAACTAACCAATTAGTTCTGCTTGAATTGTAAAGGTCTCTCCGCTCGGTCACGGTCAGATGTTACATTTTCCGACAGGGACTTGCAGAACCATAGTCTATCTGAAGATGGAGTAATCTTAGCTGCGAACATGATGCTGTAATTGGGCTGCTTATTTGAAGAGGATTTAAGAGAACCTCAGAACTGAAAGATGTTTGAATTAGGCTGACGCATTGCAGCCTAACTAAACAGACAAATCAGTCTGACATTGTTCAGAAAACATGAGGTAAAGACATTAAGTAAAGTGCTGTGCAAATAGCTACAGGAAAGCATACTGTACTCAAACTTATCATTATCTCCCAGCTTCCTCCCTAACAATTTGTTGTGTCAGCAAGTTAAACTAGTGTTGCTGTTTACCTGTTTGTTTAGCTTTTAAAACACTTTGTCCATGTCATGATGGAGAGAGGAGCATTCTAAGCACTTTGCAGTGCGGTTTCATTAACCGTTGTGAATACTCAGCTCAAAACGTTTGTGTAAGAGCAAGCACCGGCTGACTGATGTGACGACTATGTGCTACTCATCATGTTTTGCTATCACAATCCTGCAGAAGTGAATCTTGTTTCTCAGGATTAATGGGCTTTGTTCTGTCTTTAATATTATATAATATACATTACTATTATTTGTATTACTATAAATTTAGGAAAATACACTATCATTCAAAAGTTTGAGTCAGTAAATACTAGACAAGTGCCCTTTTTGCAAGACACTTAATTTTTTTTAATATATCTATTAGTTTTTGTTTAAATTTGGCCTATCAGCAATATCACAAGCAATTTTCTCGATAATCAGCACGATTGCAAAAGGTATTCATTTTATACAACAACGCAATAAGTATATGAATTGACCATTTCTAGACACAACATTGTAAATTTTGACTTTTTGCTTCATTTCGTCAATGAAAATAGTTTCACACAAAGCAGAAAAGTTGTGTCTCCTAGCAACACAGTCTTTCCTCCTTCAATGATTCACTGTTTTTGAACATATCGCGTGAGTCAATGATTCAATGACCCATTCATAAAGTCATTGGACACTTCTTTCATGAAGGAATCAGCTGGTTTGAATAAATAGGTTAAAGGTAGGGTCAACTATATTTCAAAAACATTGTTGATATTTACAATAAATCTAAACAAACGCACCCCTCTCTTCAATGCTCTGCCTCCAAAACTCACCCTGCAATCCTAACCACCCCGCTCCGAGTCGGTCTCGAACCCGAATCCCTCTGCATGCGAGGTGAGTGCACTAACAATGACACTAAACACCACATTGTAAACCTCACTAGCTGGCCTTCATTTAATTTTTCCCAACATTTCATATTACTATTCACAATTTTAAATTTAGAAAATGAATCTCATAACATTTAAGCAATTGTAAGTGTTGTGTAAATGAATTTAGATAAATGGTAAGATGTATTTTGTTGACTGATTTTATTTAATTGCAAGGCTATAGCCTAACAGTCATATAATGAATCATGTTAAATGGTGTAATTAATTAAAAGATGGTCAATCCTAAAAATTCTTCATTATATTATTTAGCATATTGAAGACACTGAAGATGACTAATGGCTGCTGATTAATAATATATTTTAATAATATATATTTGTTTTAAAATAAATTAACTAATATTTTAAAATAAAAAAACATTTCATATTGTTATCCTTTTACAACATTACAGTTTTTGATCAAGTAGCCTAAATGCAACCTTGTTGAGCATAAGATATACTTCTTTCAAAGAAAAACAAAATTGAACAGCAGTCAGTAGTGTGTGATTCTTGGATTTCACAATATCCCCATAAATATTCTGCAATAACCTGGGAAAACAAAGCAGAGTTCTGTATTTCCTAAAAGTTATAAAATGGTGCTACTGCTTACATAACCTTGTACATTTGGCAAACGAAACCATACTCATCCTTTTGGCGACTGAAAAGTTTGCAGTTCAGTCAAAGGATTCATTGTCTGTCGACAATCAGCACTGCCACACACAAAGCCTTGGCTGAACTCTAACCCCCAGCTCTGAGGGCTAAGGATGCATTGTACGGGAATGAGGGCTTTGTCATTTCAGGTCACATGTCCATTAATTTCTTGAATCTCATACATTGGTTCGTCCCCTGACCTCCACACTCAAGCTGAGTGAGCGTGTGTGCGCTGAGCATAAAAAGGATCTCCATTGGTCTCTACTGTAGAGATGCTTTGGAATTTCTTATTGGATTCTTTGCGTATAAACAATTCCCACATTGAGAGAGGTTGTTGGAGAACAGCCAGGGAATTCCTACAATGGGGATAACGAGGAAGCCTTGACAAAAGGAGTTCTCATTCGGTATTCAATTGGCAACATGGTGTGCTGAGGAGCTCTCCTGCACAAAACTCTGATACCTTGGGAATGTTTTCACCATTTATTACCGTTTTATTTGAGCGGATCTACACACTGTAAAAAGAATTGAGAACCAAAAACAAAAAGGTCCTGTTAACTGGAAAATATGTAGGCCTAGTTGCCCCCCTCCACCCCCAAATGCATTTAGTTTTGTACTGGAATTGTGCTTTGTTTTGGTTTACTTGTTGTCCTAATCATATATTTTGATTAGGGCTTTCATGATTCCTTGATTAAATTCAAGTACTCTGTTTTGAAATCGTAAATTATATTTTTTTCAAATAATTTCAATTTACCCGTGTCGAGTAACCGGCAAAATACCGGAAGTGATTCATTCCATGGACATTCATTCTAAGGCTGCACAATGTATTAAATCCATATAAAAACCATACAATAGCATAGTACTATTGTTAATTTACAAAGGCTGCGATTCGACTAAATAAAAATGCCCTGCATGTTTAGTGTAAATTTGTGCTTTTATTATTTATGATTGTAAGTTACGTGTGTCTCAGAGCAGCTTCGTTCACAGTAAATGCTGCTCCACTTGAGCTGTTATCATTTACATGCGTGGAGCGCGTCTCAAACTCCATCTCTGCATATGCTGTGAGTTTGGGTTGCTTATAACGTTCATCTATGAACTAGGGGTGTAACAATACATTGATATGGATTGATACATCGATCAAACGTCTAACGCTATGATGCATTGATGCCACACATAAAATATCGATATATACGGTACCTTTATTTTGACACTCCACATTCTCACATAACTTTCCTCAGCTGAAATAGAGGCCTGACAAGATTGACTGAACCCTAAACAGGGTTTGCGAGGCATTGCAAGTTCACCCTTGTTGTTTGTGAACACAACCCGAAACATCCATTTGAGCGAATCAATGCGCAGAATTCAAGGAAAATAAAAGCAGTAGGCCTATTTATCAAAAATAAAAGCAGAAACTTTTTCACAGAACCGTGCTAAAGCAGCACGTTATAGTGGTGAGGGAAAAGCTCCCTGTATTATGTTTGCTCCCTGTAACAAAGTTTGTCAGGCGTCTGTCAGCTGAGGAGATTTGCGTTACAAAGATTTACCAAGTGTTTTATGTATCATAGCAATTACTTGGTTTTGTTTAACTCATGAAACTCATTCAAACATGAAATGTGGAGTCATCTGCTTTTGGAAAAAAAAAACAAAAAAAAACAATTGTTGGAGTTATCTCCTTTTTCTAAAAAAAAAAAAAACCTTTTAATATATAAAAAAATACTTATTTTTTTTGTTATTATTACTTAAATCAAAACAACCCAGCTGCAGTTTGATTGATATTACTTTGAATGCACAATAAAAAAATAAAAAACATGACTTATGAAAATGAACAAGAATGGAGTTAGAAGAAAAAAAATCCAACAGGGGCTCTCGCTCGCTTTCCCTCTCTGCCGTACGCGCGCCACGCGGTTTCTCTGTCTCGCATGTGCGCTCGCTCTAGATTCCAGGAGATTTTAACTCATTTGCGGCATAACTAGTCGATCACGAGTGGCTCAACAGGTAGATAGATTATACTCATCTTTATAATTATACTCACTATAGATAAACTCATCTTTCAGGCGTTTGACCGACCGGGTTGACATTTCAGCGTGAGAAATCGGGGGTGTGGCGTGTGAGCGTGTGAAACCAATCAAATGCGGGTGTCTCACGGCCAATGCGTGAGAGTTGGCAGCTCTGTCAATATCGTATCGTATTGTGATGAACTGTCCGATTTACACCCCTACAAGGAACGCAATGTTTTTCAGACCAAGTACAAGTACTTATATTTGGGTACTCTCCGATACCAAGTGCCAATATGAGTAGGCCTACTTAATAATACCATTACAGTTTTTCTAACAATGTTTATTTTCATCAGATGTTTTTCACTTTCTTACTGTAACAAAATAAATATACAACTTGATGCTGTTGCTGACATTTTAACATTCAACTTGGGGTTTTCCTAAACAAACATGGCACTGCTGCCGATTTCACATAAATGTAACTGAAGAACAACGGAACAAGCAGAACAACTGAAACTATATGTTATCATATCAAATATTAGTACAGTACTAAAGAGAAAGACTAAGCCTTTTTCCGAAAAGTGAGAGGCAGGTTGTTTTTGATGAAAAGAAGCTTCTCTGCATTATCAGCAATAAGCCTGTTTCTGTTTTCATCTACAATGTGTGACACTGAGCTAAACAGCCTTTCACTTTCAACACTACTGCATGGTGCCGAGAGGTATCTGCGAGACATTTGGGCAAGAGTGGGAAATCGCACTTTGTTAACCCCCCCCCCCCCCCCCCCCAGTACTGCAGTGGTTTGTCTTCCCGAGAAGTTGTGGTCTCTCCAAGGTATGTCTCTAACTGATACTGAATAGCACCAACCACTGGTGCACTGCTCAGTTATGTTGATACTTGCGCATCTGCTATCTCATCAAACCACTGTCCAGAGTGCTGCTGGCCTGGGCCTTGCATAGCTTTCTGGGAGGTGGTTCCCCCAGATCATCCTGCTTGACTCCCTCTCCTCCAGACACCTTCTGCAGCTGCTGCATTACCATCTTTTTGGCCTCTGTAGCAGTGTTGATGTTTGAGAAAAAAAGATCTTTATACATATATGTATAAAGATCTATATATGTATAAAGATATATATATATATATATATATATATATATATATATATATATATACATATCTTTATACATATAAATATGTATAAAGATATGTATGTATGTATGTATGTATGTATATATATATATATATATATATATATATATATATATATATATATATATATATATATATACGTATGTGTGTAAAATAAATAACACTGTCAAATGAATTTATACAGTAATAACTGTGCAGATTAATGATAATTAAAGCTAAAGTTATTAAAAGGCAAAGAGAAAGTTACACAGCTCTTGAACTGTCACTTGATTCCCATCCCTAGCAAACACGCGCGCACACACACACACACACACACACACACACACTTTACCTTGTATCAAGTACAGTTGCAATGCAGTAGAGTGTTTTTTTTTTTTCCGTGTCAGTGAATCGTCTCTTGTCGGCTGCAGCTAAGGTTCCCTTTGATGCCATGGTCCTCTTCTGTGTCTTTGGTCAAAAGTCTCTGAAGCACCACTGGTGAGCGGTGAGATTGTCGGGGAGCTCATATTCGGACCCAAATATAAAACCCCATAGCCCGCTTCTGCTTTTGAGAGATTGTACCATGTAGTACGTGCTATTCCAGCGGGTCTGCACGTCTTGCTGGAGTCTATTTATAGGCACGTTGAGCTGTATCTGAATGTCTTCCAGGCGGGAGTAGGCTAAGGCGGAATGTTTAAAATGTCCAACTATTTTACGTTCGACTGCATCAGCAACACTTCTCTGGGCCAAAAGATCCTCGTTAACAGCCAGCTGGAGGGTGGAGTCCAGCATCTCTCATAGCCATCACTCACAGCCTTGTTCATGTTTTTGGCGTTGTCCCGCAACACAACATGAACATAATTTTTTGGAATGCCCCATAGTTTGAAGCATATCTGAAGCATATGTCTGCTATGGCTTGACCAGTGTGCAAACCTCTTAACTGCTTTGCTTGTAGAACGACTCTCAGGGGAGTAAAATCCTCATCAATCCACTGCGCTGTTAAACTGATGAGAGACATTGGGCTGACACTGCTAGTCCAAATATCAGTGGTGAAGCTGAAGGCCGAAATGTCCAGCAACAGGTTGCTGATGTGTTTTTTTTCACCAAGTCATGCAGCTTTGGTAATACCGTTTCTGTAATGTGGTGATGGCTGGAAATCTCATACTTCGGCTCAAGTACACTAAGAAGACGACAAAATCCTATATTGTCTACAACTGACAATGGCTGGTCATCAAGAGCAATGAACTGGGTAAGAGCTTCTGTTATTTTTACTGCCCGTGGATTGTCTCAGGACATTTTTCTCTCGCTTCTCCAGTGTTTGCTGCAAAGTTGGTTGTTGCCATTTCCCGTTAGCATTTGCAAACTCTTTGAACTTGACGGTATGCTGGTTCCTTAGATGTTTAATCAAATTGCTTGTGTCAAAGGAGCTATTTCTCACCCCTCCTCTAGACAATTTAGCAGAGCGTAATTTGCAGTCTGCTCTACTTTATCATCATCTCGTAGCTTAAAATATCTCCAAACGGCTGACATTCTCCTTCTCCGACCACCTGCTTAACTGACAAGAGGTTAGCCTGATGTCACGTAGCCATAAGGGGCCATTCACATATCGCGTGTTTTGCGCGGGCAAATTCGTTATTTCAAATGAAATACGTGGCAAGCGTGCTCATAATAGTTATTCCAGACGCGCCTATGTTCTAGGGCTTTGACTCCGAACTTCACTATTCGAATATAATGTGAATATTTAAAAAAATCGAACTAATATTAGGCAGCCTTTAATATTCTAACCTGTTATGGGCATTATTTTTTCATCTGGGCTCCTGTAGGTGATGTTAGCGTCCTGGTTAGCGCAGCACCTATTTTGTATATCAAAACAATGGCCGCGCCAACGCCTACAACAACAAAAGCATCTTAAAGGGATACTTCAGGATTTAGCATTAAGCTTTGTATTAGTAGAAAACCTGTAGTATTTTGAATTACCATGCTTTCCACCCTCATATCCCCCTGAGACGAGAGATTTATGTATTTTTTGTCTGGAAAAAATCCTCAGATGACGCAAAAATCGTCATTTTGCGTCATCGGAGGATTTTTTGGCCAGAGGCTAAAGACTACAGCCAGTAGAAGGGGCTGTCCCGCATGTTCTCAACCCGCCCATAGGGGGTGGGATCTCACTCACAGAATGTACACATAGTGTCAGCCATCTTTTTTTGGAAGCTAAGCTAGGTGGAGAAAGCTGAGTAACTTAGTGGGTGAAAGCTGAGTAGTAGGGGTTACCATCCTCTTTTTCCCGGACATGTCCGGCCGTCGATGTCCGGGATTCAGCTTTTGATTTCTGCAATCACCATTTATTGTTTACATGCACACCTTTTGTTTCAATCTAACTGAATTCATTCCGATTGGTGAATCTGAATGTAGTGTTTACATGAACGCTAAACAAGTGATCGGTTGATGTGCGTTTTAACATTGCTAAGAAAATTTCCGCTCCTCCGTGAGAGATACGAGACCGGTGCGTCTCACAGGTGTCGCTCATTGGTAATCACGCCACCAGCCTCGCGCCGTTCTCCCGCGGCCCTCACTCGTCCTGCTCGCCACAGTAAACCTAATGAATGGCGACTGTAGAAAGCAAAAGCCGAATCCCGGACATTTTGGGCGATCTCGAAACACATTTTCGGGGCAGACTCATCACGGAGACTCACTATTAACCTAGACTTGTTGTTTAACTACTGCGCTCTGTTACCGGTAGGCGTGGCCTCTTAGGGCAGCGAAGTAAGTGCATTCTGGGAGTTATTGTCTTTCATCCACATAAGCCAAAAATACATTTTCTGGCTTTTCTCAGTCTAGAAAGCTCCAAATTTAAAAATAATTTCACATTTCTACTACATAAATGACCCATTTTAAATACACATTCATCTTTCCAGAGGTAAAGTATCCCTTTAAGTTTATTGCCAATAATAATGACAGGTTTGGGAAAATTGTAGAACTCGGTGAGCTTGTACAAAACACATCTTCAGCACAGTGACGCATCTGATTGGCCGATGCATTCAACAGACATGTCTGTGATTGGCTACGATGCTCAACGCTGCAAAAGCACGTTGCAAGTACCTTTTAATGCAAATATAAATAAAACTGTAATAGACTGTGCACTTTTCATGATTAGGTGATCGCTGCAGCTATAATCTTATTCACGTTCATTTTTCTGATAACAAAACATTCAGGGCTTAAGCCCCCTTAGCCCAGCCCTAGCACCGCTGCATTTAATGGTCAAAATATTATTAATTAGTATTCAAATATTAATAAACAAATAAACTTTGAATATGATTTTTGGGCAAAAGTCAAAGCCCTACTATGTTCATGGTTGCATAGCAACTGCAGATGCCATGGGAGCACAAGCGCTTGTGGAAAATAGAAAGCGGCGCAGTCGCGACTTCCACGCTTTTTTAGCTGCGATTATGTGAATGGCCCCTTAAAGTGGTATCGGGTGCGGTTGTATCGGGGTAGTTTTACGAGTACATGAGCACAGTATCGGAACGAAACCCGTGTACTGGTATCGGTGCATCCCTACTACTCAATGAATCATCAAAATAATCTACCTATTACTCGACAAATTAATCGTTAGTAACAGCCCTAATTTTGATTTCATTGGCATTTGTAGAATATTGATATTTTCTGAAAGACATAGAGACTGTTTTCGCAAGACTCTATCTTCCGGTGCATCACTAGACCTGTTGCTATTGAAAGGATATTTAATTTATTCAAACAATCTTTAGCCTTGATCTCCTGAAATCACTCTTGCTTCTCTGATTGTCATATTCAGTGCAACCTTCCAAAGCACATCTAGCATACGGCTTGATGCTCCAGCTGTGGGAAAGAGCGATTTGAGGGATGACTCATCTGTGGAGAATCTTCAGTCTCAGTTCTGACAGCCCATTTTTCCTGCTAACTCTAATTTGTCTGAAATACAAAAGGAGCCTGCATACTACCATTTTTTTTTTTTTTTTTTTTTTTTCTCCTTTTCAGTATGTTCTCACTGGCCTGTAAATGTATTTTTTGGCATCTGTGTTTGTAAAGTACAATTAATAGCCAACAACAAGCAGTCATCAAAAACTACTTTCAGTAGCTTCTTGAAGGATATTCTTTCTGACTTCCCTATGATAACTGAAAAACATTTTCTATTAATTAGTCAGACAAGAGATGAGATTCCAACAGTATGTGCTGAGTAAGATAATCTCTTATACCTTTAATTGGATTTTGATGTGGAGATTGGGTCATACAAGGTCACGCAGCATGTGGTAAGCTGTTTGACGAGTCATGACTGGGCTATTGACAGCTAATTTGTAAATATAGCTTAAGGCTGACATATACAAATCTTAATATTGAAAATGGATTAGCTGCATCCAGTCTTTTCAAGGCATTATCATTGTCCTGTATGTACATGCAATGTTTGAAAAGTTTTAAGATGTACCATTCTTTGAAGCAGTTTTTGTCAGCCTACCCGTTTTTGTCAGCCTAGCTGTCATTAATGATTATTTTGATGATAGAGTACTCGCTTTATAATTTTGACGATTTATCGAGTAATATTTTTTTGGTGGTAATAAAAACAGGCCCTAGCAAACAATAGCCTTTAAAATGATTTAAAATGTAGGAGGCAATAATTTTTGGTTTAAATAAAGTATCAAAAGCAAATAATCATATGGTTTTAAAGAGCAACACTCTTTAAATACATGATATAACTTACGTAGTATAAACAATAAACCTACACTCTTAAAAATAAAGGTTCCAAAATAGGGGTCATAGAAGAACCATTTTGGTTCCCAAAAAACCTTTTAGTGAATCGTTCTAAAAACAACAATTTTTTGAGATGATTTGGCCCCTCATTCCACCTATTGTCAGTTCAAAAATCCAAAAGTCAATTTTTTATTAACTTTGAGAAAGGTTTGTGTAGGATAAATAATCATTCTGTTATATTTAATGTAATGGTTCTTTATCTGTATCATTGACTCCATAAAGAATCATTTTGTTCCACAAAAGTTTATTTATAGTGGAAAAAGGTTCTATAGATTATTATGTTCAAAAAATGGTTCTTTTTAGAACGATTCATTAAAAGGTTTTTTGAACCAAAATGGTTCTTCTATGACCCCTATTTTGGAACCTTTATTTTTAAGAGTGTATGTACATTCAGTATCATACCAAATGCCTGCAGAGGGCGCCAACGGCCAGGTGGTGTTGTTGTCCCACGTTACAGCAGATCAAATCCTTTTTTAAGATTGGTCAAACGACATTTAATTCAATTAATTAAATGTCACTTAATCTTTAATATCTAAAATGTTTTTAAATGGTTTTAATTCATTGTGCAGCCTTAGAAAACGGTCTAATAATGCAGTTCATTGATTCTCGTCTTTGGAATGTGCCACTTCCGGTATTTTGCTGGTTACTTGACACGGGTAAATTGCAATCGAGGATTTTTTTCGAGTAATCCAATTTAATCGACGAGTCGTGACAGTCCTAGTTGTGCATGCATGTGCTTATAAAAGGATACCCGTTTTACTGAAACTTTTGTGTCGGTACTTATATTCGACAGAGCCGCTATTATTTGAAATCTGTCGATCAGCACACCAAGTGAAATGGACAAATACTTTCATTTAAAATGTGATACTTTAGACTAAAGTGATGTGGTAAAGAGCATTTGCTGTGATCTAGGATTTTTCCAAACCCATGTAAATCTTGAGTGAAACCACGCCTGACAGAATTGGGACACACTGAGCAATTTAGAATTGGAAGACAACGAAGATCTGCCTAGACTAACACTGATGTTATCTGCTCTCTGTTAGAAGCTGTTTCATTAAGTGTGAAATGTCCTGGCTTGCTTTGCCGAATGTTTTTTTTTCTTTTTTTTCACACTTTATTTCCAGAATAGTTTAAGTTCTGACTGCCAGAGAGGTGTTTCTCATATGCAAGAGATTCTGGGTCAGATTTGACTAGAACCCTCTTTAAAATGGCAAAATCTATCAGTGTGACAGAGATTGCTCTTTTACTTTCTTTGTTGGACTGCTGTCTCAGAAATTTGTTATTAGCCCTTTTTGTCCTTGATCTAACTTTGCCTACTTTGCCCCCCCCCCCCCTTATAGTTTTTGTCACTCTGAAAATATTAACAAAATTGGGTAAGCTATGCATTTAGCCCTTGTAAGTTTCCCCAAGACTGTTGAATTGAATTTAAAAATAATGTCACATAAGCAGGAACCATCGGCTTTCTGTTCTGTATCACTGAACTGCTTCCTGAGGGCACAGACCTGTGATACTATGGATTGAGACTCATAAATTAATCATTAAAGATTGAATGTATTAATTATTCATATGCACATTCAGGCAATAACAGCCATCAGTTAAATCATCTAGGTCCAGTCTGGTTTAAAGTGTCTGTTTTTCCCTGTAGGATTCTTCCTTTAAACAACTTTAGGAACTACTTCTATTGTACATGGAGTTTTTGGAATTATAACCAAAATGCTGTTCCAAGATAACTCGTTTTGGGCAGGTTTGAAGGTGTTGTGCATGTAGGCCAAGCCTATGCCAGAATGCCCTTAGCTCAACTAATCAAATATGGCAGATGAGATGGAAAATGCAATATTTAATTTAATATTTGTATTGATAGCCAAAAACAATACTTTAACATGGTAGCTTCAAACATTTGCATGTAGAGGGTTCCATTCACTAATGAGGTTTTGTCCTAGTTAGGGTGCTGCCTACACTAGCAGCATCCTACAGCGAGGGAGCTCACAAGGGCATGGAACAAAGCTATACTCTGCTATATTATGAAAGCAAGACCAAACTACTGTCTTGTTACAGAATTTTTGCTTATGCCGTCTCCTTTCTTTGCTCTTGAACTACAATTATGTTAAGTTCATTTTCTCACTGGAGTGCTTCCTGATGCCACAGACTGCCCTCTGTTCTTTGATCAGCTGCTGCCACTTGACACTGGCACCAAGTGCTCGAGGCTGTTGCCAGCCAGCTGCCCGGGGTGAGTGAGGAGCATCAGACTGATTTCATTCTGTTCCTGATAGATGCAGGACCACCAGACGTTTCTCAAGAGCTTTACTGAGGTTTTGCAGTGTCCTCTCCGTTTTTTTTTTCTTCTTCTTCTTGCCCCACGCTTTTCTCAAACCTCACTTGAATGCTCACCCACACAGAGTTGTTTTTCTTTTGTGAAACTGCAAAGGCTGTGAAATGTGCTTCTCATATTTTGATGTACATTGGAGATCTAAAGCTGCTTGTTTGTTCAATAGTAGGCGTATCTCAAGGCCATCTCATGATGTTTTTCTTGCTCACTGTGAGGAGGTCACGGACAAGTCTCTTGTAGGCCAAGTATTGTGAGACTTCTGCCTAGTGATGCTTTGATCTCTATCATGCTGGCTTCACAGTCAGTTCACCTTTTTTTTCCCACATCACTGCCTTACTGACTTAAAAAAAAGAGGACAAATATGCTTGCAACTCTATTTGGTGATAAATTAAATAAAATAAATAAAATAAAATAATTTAATTGTGAAGTTGTAGTTCTTTATGGTAATTGTGACATACCATCTGCAAAGCAAAGCTATTTTTGAAGGTATAGATGCTGGGATTTGTCAGCTCTCAGATGCAGTGCTGAATTAATGAGCAGTGACCTGTCCTTGGACACTGCGGGCATTTGATCTGCATAGCTCTGGATACAGATAATAACCTAGGTAGGTCTGTCCGCGACTAAAGATTTTTCTAGTCAACTAGTAGTTGTTGATTTAAGCCATTAGTTGACTATTAATATATTAATTTAACTACTTTAATACTGGGGGATACATAAACCATAAGGAACCTTTAAAGGGGTCATATGACGGTTCTAAAAAAACATTATTTTGTGTCTTTGGTTTAATGCAATGCATTTGTGGTTTTAAGTCATTATTTTACACATACCGTACATTATTGTTGCTCCTCTGTGCCCCGCCTTTCTGAAACGCGTCGATATTTACAAAGATCATCGTTCTGAAAAGCGTGGTGTGCTCTGATTGGCCCGAATACCTTAAGTGTGTGATGGAAATGTCACGCCCCTTACCATATTTGGATACCATAGCTATACCTTATCAATTCGAGTCCGAATCTGAACTTATACTCTGAACAGTATATTAGGGACTTATACTGTCTTTTAATGGGCCGAGCTACACTATGTAAACATAAAACCAGGTCTGCATTTGTGATCGTAGAAATGACAAACAAGCGCTACTCTATACTGCTCAAAATTCGCGTTTGAATAGTCAGTAGCAAATTCTTAAAATATGAAAGCATACTTACAGGCTGTGTCTGTGAGTCAGAAGCACCAGACTGTACTTGCAAAGATGAAATTGCCCCACTTTTTAGAATCAGCCTTTGTGCACAGCCGGCCTTGTACCCTCCCCGCTTCTGGAAACAGACCTCTGAAAAATGTGCAGCACACAGTCAAATAGTTTGGTTATACTGTTCTGGAACAGTTGTAAATAAAGCTTAACCACTGTTTTCTAATTGTGTCCTCATTTGGAAGGCCAAACAAAGTAGTTTGGCTTTCGCAACGAAAAATACAGCATCTCCACAACATGGCGGCGCCGGCGGCAACAATAATACAAAGAGAATACATTGCGTATATAAAGGAGCTATTGGGTGGTGTTATGAAACTCTGCCCCCACACACTGGCGTAGATTTGTTGGGGCGTGTTTGAATGAAGCATTTTAGGAGGGCCTTTACTTTTACAAAATATCTCTTTCCGTTTTGAGACTTTGAGCTTAACTCTGCAGATTTTATTCGTTCACAAACAGCTACACAACACACTAAAGAAAAAGGAAAAGAAGAAATCACATCATTTGACCCCTTTAATATATATATATATGTATGTATATAAGTGTAATATATTGCCTATTCCGTACTTAAACGCACGCATAAAGCTTGCCGCAATGCAATGTAAAAGTAGTGATTATGAATGTGTTGGAGAAAATACATTCGTTTATTAATAAATAATCAAAGTGTTTTCTGAGTCAGTGTCAGCAGCAAAGATGTTGAGAATGCTGACTTACCATCTCTGCAGTATAGTGGGAGGTTCCTATGAAGAGAAATGCACATTTCATACGGATTACATAATGAGAGTATTTGTCTTCTATTTGAATTGGTTCTTTTAAATGTAGACATTAGACAAGCTATATTTCTCATGTCTGTGAGGCAAGTAGCCTATGCGCTGAGTTCCTGCCCGACATACTGTAATTACCACTAGAAGCCGCCATTAACGATCCGTCCCTCACGGACTGTGTGACTTCGCCACTTCCTGTGGAGTTTTTTTTTCTGCGACTG
Source organism: Meda fulgida (assembly GCA_030578275.1). Lineage (NCBI taxonomy): Eukaryota > Metazoa > Chordata > Actinopteri > Cypriniformes > Leuciscidae > Meda > Meda fulgida. The sequence goes on along the minus strand of CM060636.1, from coordinate 14,803,431 downwards.
ACTAATTAAATTTTGGTTGACTAAGCCTCTTCTCGTCGACTAACGTTTAGGTGAATATTTGGGGGCAGCCCTAAACCTAGGACATATAGGCTACCTGTAAAGAGAAGACCTTCCTGTCCATTCAGTCAGGAACTGACTCAGACATTTATAATGAACAACAGCCTTCATAGTCTATCTACTGTAAATGCAATGTCAAAGATTACTCCTTTATCTGTCAGATGTCTGAGCTGTATGTCTTAGACATTTGATTTTTAATTGATCACTTCAATTCTGAAGAAATGTCAGCCAGCTAAAGGTCATGTGAAGACAAAGATTCAAACGGGAAGAAATGTTGCTGGTCAAATGAGTAGAATGGAAAGTGCTGGTACTTTGTCAGGAACATTGACTTTTGGAATGAGCAAGTGAAATAAGCCAGCTTGTTCACACTCTCCGATGCTTCAAAACCTACTATCTTTTTCAGCTTCGGGGATAAATGTATAGTATTTCAGAGTGATTACAAAGGATCTGGATTGCTTGTTTCTGGATCTTGAGGAGCCTTTTCACAACAGGGTGTTTGGCTTGTGGCTTTATTTATTGATGCTAGATTAGATTTTCTTTTGGAAGTGTTTGCTTGTAACAGCAAACATTGCAGAACCTTGTGTACATATAGAGATGGAATATGAATGACAAATCTTATAGTGCAACAAAATAAAGTTTTGTTTGGGAATCCGCATACTCAAATGATCGGGGAAGAGAAGTTAGAATCAGTGAGTTTGAATTGCTCAGATTTCAGCATAAGATGATTGTTTCAGAGAATGTTTCTGTTATAAACAGACTTGTGACAGAATGGTTTGATGAACATGAGGTTGGACCTCTCCCATGGCCTTTAGTCACCAAATCTAAATATTATTGAGCCACTTTGGGGTATTTTGGAGGAGCGAGTTAGAACACATTTTCCTCCACAAGTACCACATAGTGACCTGGCCACTGTTCTGAAAGAGGAATGGCTCAAAATCCCTCTAGCCACTGTGAAGGATTTGTATCTGTCATTCCCAAGATGAATTGATGCTGTATTGGCTGCAAAAGGAGGCCCTACACCATACTAATAAAATATTTTGTGGTCTAAAATCAGGCGTTTGTTTAATTGTCCAACCTAATGTGACTTTCAGTCACGTTCTTTGCACTCAAGTGGCTAAGACCGTAAGTGTGGATATTGAGACAGGCCCCAAGAGTTTGATCAAAAAGTCATATTGCTATGGTTATGCCCAAAAAAACAACAACAACAACAAAAAACGATTTATATTGAAGAGATGGCTTTTATTGCTTGTTTCTTTATCACGTCGCTCCTGGTTAGGACATTTTTCCCATTTCCTTTCATACATTTTACTCTTTCCAATGTCTGCCCAGTAAGCCATTTTATCTTTGTCAGAATGTTCCAACCAGTAGGCTATCTGTGGCACAAACTTCCCTCTGTAGGACATCCTGCTGTCAACTTTCAAAACAGTGCTTTGAACAAGGAATGTGATATTTTCAAGGTCTCCAGGGTCGACTGTGCTCCGTATCTAGTCTGCATAATAGCCAGTTCTGTTGGAAGAAAACACCCTGTGCTGTCACCAGCCTGCATTCCCATTTTATCTTAGATTTATCCTCTGATAACAGTGCGATAACTTGTGCTGTTTCACTGAGGCACAGACTTTCCTTAGCCATGTGTCAAACAACCTGTCAATCAAACAGTCACATTGTGCTTTTGTTCAGCAGTGAATCTTCTTTTAGGATAAGATTTACTGGCTTACTGGGTAATGTAGAAAGAAACACTATATTTGGCTTTGTCATCTCAAGCTTGGAATTGTAAAATTTTACATGGTTGTAGATTGTAAACAAAAAATTGTTAAACATTTAGGATTAGGAATGAACCGCATGAATAAACAAATTTCTTTTTCAATTCTAAAATAAATAAAAAGTGGTCTATCTAGATCTATGTATGATGATCATATATTAAATTAGGTGCATTGGCTCATCAAATTCAAGTCACTGACTTTTGCCTACACAACAACCACTGGCTCTGTTCCCTTTTACCTAAACTCATTACTTCAGACTTAAGTGCCATCCAGAAATTTGCGTTCTGCAAGTGAACGCCGTCTTGTGGTGCCATCTCAAAGAGGCACAATCTCTTTGTCAGACTCTTTTTCTGGTCTGTTCCATGCTAGTGGAATGACCTGCCCAACTCAACCAGAGCTGCTGAGTCCGTGACCATTTTCAAGAAACGGAGGAAGACGCATCTTTTTTGGCAACACTTGATCCATTAATTCTAACACTTTATATTCTATTCTATATCTATTATCTTAAAAAAATAAAAAAATAATAATATATATTAGATTAAACTGGGAAGGGTCATAGCACTTGCATACTGTTGTCCTATTGTTAGTTTAACTGCTTCTATTGTTCTCATTTGTATGTTGCTTTGGATAAAAGCATCTGCTAAATGAATAAAATGTAAATGAAATGACATTTTTGAGAGCGTGAGAGTGAACTGACCGTCTTCAAATGAAGCACTGTCTTGCCCTTTCTTCCTCGTACACATATTACTCAATCAATTGACATGATGGTAAAAGGCCGAGAGACCGAAGTTTCACATGGAGCATTCAGAGATTTTTTTTTCTTTTCTCTGAATTACCGCTGGCTGCGAATTGTGCTAAAAAAAAAAAAAAAACGTTGCCTTATCTTCTTTGAAAAGCGTTTCGCACATTCAGCTGACATAAACCACACCTTCAATAAACGAAAAAACCTATTCAGTGATGAAATGTTTTCTGTTCACAAATCTTGTGTGATGTCCTAACTGCCGGGATAATCACACAACGTGTTGCGTACACGTCCGCTAATGACACGTCTGATTCGCGAACTAATGACTCATTTGAACCGATTCACTTTAATGAATGGTTAAAACAACTGATCTATCCAACACTGAACTCAAGAGACGTCTCAATCGGTGTAAAACAAATCTAACACTTTACGATAAAGTTCCTTTTTTTAAACTAGTTAACTACATTAGTTAAAATGAACTATTAATAAACTGCAATTCTACAGCATTTATTATTCTTTAATTCCAACATTTAGGCCTTCTAATGGCCTGCATTTTTTTTATAGTGTTTTTTTTTTATAAAAAGTTGTATTCGTAACATTAGTTCATATGCACTGTGAACTAACATGAACGAACAAACAATGAACAGCTGAATTTTATTAACTAAGATTAACAAAGATTAATAAATACAGTAAGGTAGACTATGCAGTTGTTTTACATTTGATTATATTATTTTATCTGTATCTAAAAACTGTTATCAACCTGAAAAGCACTTTTTGTTTACTTTATTTGTAGTTTATTTTTATTTGTGCTATTGCTTGTAGTTTTATTAGGCTATTTGTTCTCATTACAGACTGTTTGCTTGTCTTTAATAATGTTTAAATTAATATTTTTATTATATTGATATATATTTTTTCATTTGCATTGTTCTTGCATTCCATGTAAAAATTCTGGCGAGTAAAAAAAAAAAAAAAGATTTACTAGCCAATGGCAACTCAAGCTTCAGTGTGTCTGTAGAGGGGTGATTAATGCTAACACATTGATCTGTGAGTGGACTCTTTTGATTTGCTGAAGATGCTTTCATTGCTCTTTATACTGACATGTAAAATAGGCCTCCCTCAAAACTACCAACTTCACTATAATTATACTTAATCGTACTCATGCTAAGATGTTGTAAGCAGTAAGTTCTCTCTTTGACAGGCGTCAAGTGGAGTTCATGTTTGTCGTGTCTTCAGCCAGGCTCTCTTTCCTGTTGGAGCAACTGAATGTTATTTACAAAGTTGTTGCTCTGTTTGATGCCAATTGGCTGGTTAATATAGAGGATGAATTTAGATGATATGGGCAGGTGTTATGTTCGTGCCCTCGAGACTTCAGAAGGGAATATCAGATTTCTCCTCATGGGTGCAGTGGTATTGATTTAGTGTCGAATGCCATGGCAGCTTGAATGGTTGAATGCAGGATCCTCAAGGTTCCTTTATCTCCTCTGCATCTCAAAGTCACACAGAAGGACACATGAATTTTGCTTAAGGTTACGGTTGAGCCCAGCGAGTTACTGAACAGATTTGTTTAGTCTGAGTGCACTTATCAGACAAGTTTTATCATAGTTGGTCATTCCTGTAATGTTTTTGTCAAACATTATCTCACTTTTAAAAGTCTCAGATTTCTGTAGTCAAAATATTAGTCACGTTGAAAAATGTTTGCCTGTTATTAGGGCTTGGCGGTATATAGAGTTTGTATGATATATCGATATATTTTTATAACGATATGGAATAAGGCAATACCGTTTATATCGATACAGTAGTTTGATACAAGCACAAATGAAAAATAGCGGAGGACACAGTGTGAGCTGCTGCAGTGAAAGTACATAGTACAATTTGTCCTAAACATGACACAAGCTTATATTAAGGGCTTCACAATAACTGGTAAGATAAAGTTTAGAGCAGCTTGCCCTGTTAGTTGCTCTGACAGATATTATTGCTGACTGACAAATAAATAGGCTACTGGTGCTGTTTAATGCGTTTGAGATGTGGTGCTTTCCTCAGTGCTTAAAGGTATTGTAGGTAAGATTTTTATAAAAAACTTTTTTCCAAGTTTGTTTTCCAAATTTGTTTAAACTTTCTATATATATCAATACATAATTAAAATGTATGTACTCTAGAAAATAGAGCATAAAAATCGAGTGTCTGTAGTCCTCTCAGGGCTGCAATAAACACAGCTACTTCCACCCCCTCCATTCTGGGCTTCTTCCAAAACCACGCCCCCAAAACACAGGAACGAGCGATGCCGACCGCTCACAGCTGGAGGACGCGCTTACCAGCGCCGAGCGGAGAGGAGCGCAGTGCATGTAGTGACATCATGTAATAAAATACCTAACTTTATCATTATGAATATAAACAACTAACATGGCTGTTAGTACTCACTATCAAGCTAGCATATCGATACTGGTAAAGTTTAAAATATATTGAGTTTGATTCGTTAACGAGCTAGTAACATAAAGCAAAGCTAAAAACAGGTTGCATTGATACACGTTTTCCCATTACAATCAGTTACACTGCGATGAAGGTGAATTTTGTGCAAGATTCATAACATATACGCCGTGTTTTGCATGTAATTGTGTCTCTTACTAGTCTCTTACCCTCCTCGAGTCAAACGAGTGCGCGCGTGTAGCAGCGGGGGGTGTTGCCATGGTTGCGAGAGAGTGACAGTCGCCTAAGCCAATCCTTTGTTTCGTCCCGAATGGAAATAATGAGCTGTGTTTAGTGCAGATTAAACGGTCAAGAGTCACTCGATTTTTATACTCTTTTTATCAGAGTACTTACATTTGAATTATGCATTGATCTATATAGAAAGTTTAAATAAATTTGAAAAAAAGTTTTATCTTAACTACAATACCTTTAACTTACATTTCATAGGTATATTCTCCATCTGTAAATGTTAGAAAGTCAAACAAATATGTCCATTTCACTGTCAGGAGAGGACGAGCTTCTGCAAGTGAATCTCCGCTAAAATTCAAGCTTCCGTGAACGTGCGCGCCTAACAGATGGAACACAATAGAATAGTAGCACAATAATTCTGACTAAAATATACATAGGCTATTGCTAAAATATTTGTTGTTGGAGACAATAAATGTGCCATGTGGAATTTCAAACCTACAAGTATATTTTTATGAAAGTGACAATTATAAAGGAGTAATCAAATGCAGGCTAATATAATTAGTTGGGGCTTTTGTTTTTATTTTCTTTTTTTTAGCCTTTTGTCAGTTAAAAAAAAGCATTATTTTTGTTTTTAGATTGTAATGTTAGAATGTTAGAATGTAATGTGATTTTAACCACCTTTTTGCCCATAATATATTGCATAGCCTACATTACATTCACTATATTTTTTCCATATCCTTCAATATCAACATTGTTTGTAGGATATCATTGGGCAGGATGTGAATTTTTTTTTTTTTTTAAATACAGATTTTCTTTATCCAAATAGAAAATGTAGAAAGTACCGAGATATATATCGTATATAGCCATTTAAATAAAAAATGCCGAGAAATATATTTTTTTGGCTATATCGTCCAGCCCAACCTGTTATTACAACCAGTGTTTATGTATGAGTTTAAACAAATATTGAAACATTTGTTTTATTTAACTGTCATTCTGGTCTAAAAATGTTCCTGCCTCACGCTTTGTGTGTATCTGTATAATATTTGTGTGTGTGTGTTTGTTCGTGATCTAGGCTTAGACATTCTGCCATTTGAAACCCAGACGGTCTCGCTGTGGCACCTCATTGAGATTTGCTGCAGTCCTCGGAGCGGTGGCCTATTTCCGCTCTGTTATGAATTACCCCATGAATGCATGCTACTTGCTGAATTAGGGTCAGGGCTTCTTAAAAAGCGAGATAAAACAGGTCTGTCTGATGAGAGAGATGATGGAAACACTGAGATAGAATCCTGCTATTGTGCAGATAAAATTAAAAGATGGAAGCTTCTGGACAAGTGCAGGAACATGTAGCTCTCCAATCCATTTCCCTTTGAGTTGTATTTTACACCAGCCCACGCTTTTGAATAAAATGTGAACGTTGTTTTACAGTCAAACTATCAATGTTTATATACAAGAATTTATTTAGGGATGCACAATATATTGGTACATAATATAAGTTTTAACTTTTTTTTGTAGTTTAGCCTATATTTACAGTGTGTTTATGGTACTAGTTTTTTTTTTTATATCATCCGATACTGAATATTTTCCTGTTTACATTTAGATTATTTTGCCATCATCTAAAGCTCACTTAAAAGTTAACCTTTAAAAACACTAACAATTGAATAGCTATGAAGGTATATTTGGTGCAATATAACTGAACACCTGTGACAGTGAAATTTGTAGTTGTAGAGAAAAGCCACACATGTGTATCAGTAAATTTGAAGTCACAGAGAGAAATGTTTAAAGAGTTGCAAACTTGTAGACTTTTTTTCTCTTCCACAAACACAACACAACAGTTACACCTTCTCAAATTCTTCATTGCAGGTGCATAAATCCTACTCTACAAATCACAAATTAAGAAACTCGTACGCTCACATTTTTGCTACAGTTGCTGCAGTGAATATGGTGCAAAACGCATTTACACACCTGCGTCAAAAAATGTGAAGACACAGAGAAATCTTGCTCATCTGCAAATCAGTATGTGAATTAATCCAATGAGAGTTGCACCCTTGTAGAATATTTTCTCTCAAAAGTCTTGTATAACACAAACACAAGTACATAACTACAGCTGCTTGAATCTGCTGCGACGAATCTCAAACACTGTTTTTTGCTTTCAAGTGACAAGTTTCGCGCAGTCTCCCTTTTGCACCAATTGCACCGTGAAATGTGGGGCAAAAGTGAGTTGTGCATCTGTAGAGGCAGTGGGCGGAGCCTACATGAATATTAATGATTTTCCTGGGCATGCGCGTCGAACTGCTCGTTCTAGTTCATGTGATCGTTTCTTAGCAGGTTTAATAGATTATTTCAAAAAAGGTAAATATAGTTTCAGCGCGAACTTAAAATACAATTGTGCATCATTTCATAAAGTTCATGTTTTTATTAGTTTGCACGTTTTGTGCATTCGTTAATGACTAGGCTAAATGATTCCAGGCATTCACTTTGTGTAGGCCTACATAAAGCACAGCAAACTTCAACTCGTTCATTTCGTTGTGCTTTTCCTTTGTACATTGCAATGCTTTAAAACTATCTTTTGTTATCATTTGTTAAATGTCACTGCAATAAAAAATCTTAACACTTTTTACGATCAAAATATAAATTTACAAAAGAATATCACAAGGTTTAAGGTTCCACTTTTACTGTATGATTACAGAAAGTAAGCAACACTTATTTCCAACAGAAGAGCAGATATAGAATATTCCAAAACACATGAACCATTACCATTTAATTTACGTAGTGCTAAGCTCTTCTGATACCTTACCTTATGGAGCTTTAAATCGGTGTCATCTCTGGGAAATAACTCCACAACCATATCAGTGGCCTAATAAACATTTTTCACTCTACACTGATGTTTCTCTTTGTCATGTTCTTTCTTTGACATTATGTGTTGCTCTGTGTTCCTGGGTGATACACAATGATGATTATTGATACAAATGCATGATCTATTTTGTTGCACAACAAACATTCATTCCAAATTTAAGAAACATTCACTCCCTAAAAAAAGTCCCACAATGCACCGGGAAAACCAGGGAGCATCGATGTTTACTATAGCCCCTTTCAAAAAGAGATTTGGAAAATACAATGATAATGTATCCTAGGATTTGTCCCAGGATCGTTTGATTTTGGTTTATTCACATTGCCAATAATTTTCTGGAATCTGCATGCTTTCTGTAAAGATCCCGTAAAGACACGTGACATCAATGTGACGTGTAATGTCTCAGCAGTTGCTTAAGTTTGCTTATGGTTTGCGATTTTTCTCTCTCGTGGATTTTATGTTTTGTGATTTTTCTCCCTCGTGGATTTTTCTTTTCTTCTTTTCTGATTCGGTCATAAACTAGCACATTGCTCCTCTAGTTTGATATGTCCAAAAAATGATATCCGCAAAAAAGTTCATTGCGTCATGACGCATGATACAGTTGGAATGTGGAATGCATACATTTGTTTTACACTCCAGGCACAACTTCATGAGACTGAATTCTAAGTCAAAAAACTGAATTTTTTTTTTGAAAAAGTTTGATTTAATAAGGTTATTTATCACTTTTGGCCACTGCTGTAATTTTGATCATTTACAATTGATTAATTTGATATTTACAATTTCAGTTATCTACGGAGCCCTAAAGCAGGGGTCTCCAACCATTTTTCATTTGAGAGCTACTTTTTAAAAATGAAAGTGGCCGAGAGCTACTCATGTAATACAATACTTAAATCTCTTAAATAATGTCTCACGAAACTCATATTAACAACTATCCAAACTGTTTTAGACCTAAGAGTTTTTGTAGGCCTATATATGTCACCCTTAAATGTCAGAGAAAAGAACAGAATCATAGATTCATTTTTTTTAGGAAATTGTACTTTGCATATTATATTGTAAAAACACATAATTATAGTTGATTTTATAGTGCATCATAATTAGATATGAAATGGCATGAATTTCATTTCATGACTGTAGTGACCAAAATGATCACGGTTATCACAGAATCCTGTTAGAAAAGTACTAATACTACACAATAAGATCAATTCACCAAGTTTTATGTCGAAAACCAGCAAATTACAAATAAAATCAGCATCAATATGCACTTTTTGTTTACATATATATTTTTGCTGCAGTGTAGCATGATATTGCTGTAGACTGAATGCCTTTACCAGGTAATCCACACTGCAAAGAGCTGCTCCTAATTTGACGTTCTGTTTCAGTAGCTTCCTGCTTATCATTGGTTTGAGACGAGCCTGTGTCTCCATGTTACTGGCTGGTATGTCAAGTGGTGCCATATTCTGCTCCTCTGATGTTGGGCCACTAATTTTATCCTCTCTATACATGCAGAGTTCTTCAAAAGTGTTCTTTTCTATTTATACTGCGGCCTAATTAAGGGATTCAAGTAGTCTGAAGAATCTGCTCCTACATGTGTACCCCGAAGTACTGACTGGGTTCTTCTCAATTAAATCCAGAAGCCAGAGATGTAGAAGATACAGTGTGTGTGTGTGTGTGGCTAGTATTTTTAATTGTGCAGAAAAGATCATGTTATCTGACTTCGTTGTCCTTTAATGTCAGAAGCCGAGCTTCACACCACTGTGGAGCTTTGTGCTCTCTAGTTTAGAGGCAAGTTAATTGATAAGAAAATGTTTAGCAAATTATAAATTGATTATCAAAATTATTATTGAAAGCCATTAACAGGTTCCCTTCGCCATTTGGAAAAGTATAGAATTTGATTTTGACGGATGGAAGTCTTTTCCAGCTGATGTTTTTATTTTGTTTCCAGGCTATTTCCCCTATTCAGTTTTCTAAAATATCAAATATATATATTTTTTAAATAAATGTATCATACAAGCAGTGTTAATTCATGGCTAAAGTTTAGTGATTGTTGCTACAGTTATTCTTTACAATAAAATAGTCTCTTTTGAATTTCACTAAACTAATCTGCATGTGCTACTCAAACCAGCAACAGATAAAGGAGCAAACGTTCATTTCATTCAGACTGTATTTTGCTGTTTGGTGGTCGTGCAACATCAAACCACGATTACAGCATCAAACCGATATGTCAGAGGGGAATATATGCTGGGTATAATGCATTTTAGGTAGGGCTGTAATCTCCCAGTCGATTATTGGTCGATATGTTCTGGCTCAACCAAAATTCTGATTGGTCAATTTCTTTTTTTTTGCTGCGTTCATTTCATCAGGTGGAAAGCACTAATTGCTAATGGGGGTGTTTTCAGAGCACCACTAGTTTCACAGGTAACAGTCTGTCTTCAGAACACCCCCCTTGTTTTCACTTCTTTTGGATTAGCACAACCCACTGGAGAAGAGAGACAGATTGAAGAAAGTAGGCTACTAGAAGATTTGAATAGAATATTATTTATGTAATTGTGAGAGCGTTTAATTCATAGTCAGTCCTCTTCTACCATGTCAACAAAGACAGTGTGGCAGCATTTTTTTTAAAAGTTAAGTCTATTTGTATCTCAGCCGCGAAGCTGAGCTCCTATGTTCAGCTGAAATGATATGAAATGAAATGTCTGTCAGTTATTATAATACATAAGACAAAAACAATTGTCTAAATTATGTTGCACATTCCTCAAAAGTTCTTGTGATGATATCACTAGTTGACAACACAGTACTATTTTCGGAAATCATAGGCTATGATATTGCACAGGTGCACGTGATGCAATGCTGTCAGAGCTGACAGTCAGACTCGTGTGTCACACTCATTTCAGTGCATAATAATTAGGTCAAAAACGATTTAATATACTGCAAATAGCCTACTAGGTTTTATTGTTTATTTGTAATTAATTTAGGCGGACAACAAGGCTACCAAGTACTGCGCACAGTGCGCTGCTAATTAATTTAACGTTTTTTTTTTTTTTTTTACATTTTTAGTCGAAAATATCAGGACTTCAATCGGCCAAGATTTTCTTTGGTTGATTACAGCCCTAATTTTAGGTAGGGCTGCCCCATAATAGTCGACTAAACGTTAGTCGACCAGAAAAAGGTTAGTCGACCAAAATTGTATTAGTCGATTAGTAGCAGAAAAAAAAAAACTCCACAGGAAGTGGCGAAGTCACGCAGTCCATGAGGCACAGATCGTTATCAGTGGGTCCTTATGGTAATTACAGTATATCTTGTATGGAAATTTGTTTGCGCTTGACATCAAATATGGCTTATCATTTGAAACATGTAATGAATCATTTGTTAAAAATTGTAAATTTAATCTGGAAAAGTACGCAATTTTGAAATGGAAAATGTGTAGAAACCCTGCATCAAGCACTAATCTCTGGACATCATTGCAAAAGGGAATTTTTGTGCTCTGGTTTTTAGATCTTAGTACCTTTTTCCTTCTACATTTCAGGTCACTTTCTTTCAGTATGCAAATTTAAGTCCATTATGGCGTTAACATGCACTTTGCATAACCAAGCACAAACCAGCAAATGAGTAACCTACATTATAGGTAACAGTATATGACTTTGTAGTTTATGAAATTTCATTTGAAGCTTTATTTTGTAGCTTGCATGCATAAGAAAGGTCAGTCAGGAAATTACTTAAATTTTTTTCCTTCCTGCAGGGAAAAGTATGCATTTCCTTGCTCATTATTAAGTTTATTTTAAATATAGCCATAGTTTGAATTTTTGTTGAAGCGAACACGAGGTAAGCCACAATTTGTGAAGCAATTAATCATAATGATATATCCATGCATGCAGACATAACCTATTCTTCCTGCACTCTGAGGGATAATTAATGTCAGCGACACAGGGCATGGATCTGATTGTACATTTGAAACTAACTAGTGCATTCAGTTCAGTGCTGCATTCAGAAAATGACAATGAGATGATGGCAGTTTCACTTCCCAAATGAGCCTTGTTGCTGCTGACTTGGAGCTTTAGCAGGATTTTGTGTTTTAGCCTTGCGAGCAGACATACTTTAAGTAACAAGCTTTTGGTTCACTTCTCTATGTAATGAGGTAGTGTATCATTCTGTCTTTTTTGAGCAAAGATGCTGGCGAAATAAAAGTGAGACCTTGATGAAAGTCACACTCTCTGTTTTATGAAACGCCATATGCTGGTGGTTGACGGCATAGTTTTTTCTGTCTCTCTTTTTACGGGCAGGGATGAAGAGGAGAAGGAAATTCTTCGCATGTATTAAGAGAGAAGGGATGCTTATCAGGCCTGTGAATCTCTGCTGGAAGAGCTTAGGTGAGGTGCTGTTCCTGTTTAGCGCTGGGATGGCACTGACAGGATTATCATGCTGTGTTATTTCTGCCTCATTAATCAAAGTAAGAGGCATGACGATGAGATCGAGACAGTTCACAAAGAATTTAATCCATGCAGGGACCTCACACAGTTTGTGTTCACCGCTGGCCTGCGGGTCTTTTGATTGACCACTTCATCCACACTGAACGTGATACTGCTGCACAATGTGACAATCGCACTGTACTTAAAGTACAGTTATGTGGAGAAGGATTTTGGGCCAATGAGATTTCGCAGTGGCTTTTTTCTTTCCGGTTGTTTACCGGCTATTCAGAGTAACAACTGAAATGGAAACAGAACTGTCTGATGTGCACACCCACTAAAATTAGGAATCATCTAAGCATGATAAACAGGACACTCAGTGCTAACTGGCCAGGTTTGATAAGTAGCGAGTAGATGGACTAACTACAAGGAGTCTTCATTTTCAGTTATTGCATTTAGAGTCCTCTGAAGCCCATTGTAATATGCTTGCTTTCTCTTTAATTGATAAACAGTATAACTGGTATAATTTATCTCTCTCTGTACCACTTCACACAAGGTTCCTGAGGTTGGGCCTTCAAGGCTTAGCGTCTGAAGTGTGAAACTGCATCAGGGTGACATAATTTACTCATTTAACTTCTGTAGAGTTTATTTAGCTCTGAACCTGGCTCCAGAAAGTAGTGATGAACTACTTTAGTGAAATCATTTAACCGTTCCACAGAAGCACTACAGAGGCCATAAAGAAAATTAGCCTCAGAGCCCACCTCAGTCTGAGGCCTTTCACATTCTCAATTTTTTGTTCTCAGTCTGTTTTTAATGCTTCTCCCCTGTTGTTCTGAATCTCATATTGTTCTTTTGTGAGCATGTTGCATTGCTGTTTAATAGACCTCTGCAGTAATCCGTTTGAACAAACTGCATCATTGTGCAAGAAAATAAATAAAACGTATTTGTGGCGAACAGGACGGCCGAGGGACGTGAGAGAACGGCGCGAGGCCGGTGGTGCGATTGCTAATGAGCAACACCTGAGAAGCACACCGGTCTCGCATCTCTCACGGAGGAGCAGAAGCATAAAGGAGGAGCGACGACGTTGATGATCGAGAGAGGAACAGGCCTGTATTTTAGTTGTTTTGTTTTTGTATTTTACTTTAGCCAGCAGTCGTCCGCGAGGGGCTGCTGGCGGTATTTTCGTTTGTTTGTTTTATTTTAAATAAATTATATTTTGATTGTTCGCCGGTTCCCGCCTCCTTCTTCCCTGAACATTGCTACACTGGTGCCGAAACCCGGGAAGAGGGAGGAACGCGCTGTCAGAGAGTCCTCTCCGATGTGGGGAATCCGCGGTGCCATCGAGCATGTTGCGCGAGTCGCCGCCGCTCGCCGTGGGCCGGAGCCTGCTGCTATCCGCCGAGCGAGGGGAGGAGCAGGGAGCGGGGGAGGAGCGGCCACAGACGCTCGAGGCGGTGCGCTGGAGTGAGTGGCCGGTGGGACGGTCGAGCTCGCTGCCGGCCGCCTGGGTATTGGAGGGGCGGCTGCCATCCGGGAGGGAGAGGAGTCGAAGGCACCCGAGGAGCCGTCGCCGTCGACCGGGCGGCGGAGGAGCGTCGAGCCGTCCACCGAGGGCTACCCAGCGTCACCGCCAGGCACCGCGGAGGAGATCGCCTAGCTGGTGGGGGACCAGATGGCAGCGCGTTGTGGGAACCGGACGAAGTTTTTTTTTTTTTTCCCTCTCTCCCCTCTCTCGATCTCGAAGCATAAAGGAGGAGCGACGATGTTGATGATCGAGAGAGGAACAGGCCTGTATTTTAGTTGTTTTGTTTTTGTATTTTACTTTAGCCAGCAGTCGTCCGCGAGGGGCTGCTGGCAGTTATATTTATTTTCGGTAGCCAGCAGTCGTCCGCGAGGGGCTGCTGGCGGTATTTTCGTTTGTTTGTTTTATTTTAAATAAATTATATTTTGATTGTTCGCCGGTTCCCGCTTCCTTCTTCCCTGCACATTGCTACTGTATTGCTTTTGTTTGTTTTATGAATGGTCAAAACAGTGAACTACCATTCAACATATTATATAATGCAGTGGTGGCTGATGGTATTTCAAAAAGGGGAAGCTCATTTTCATTATTTAATTTATAAATAATATACATCAATATTTATTTTTTATATGTACACCCATGCATGTTAGTAATAGTATTTATGTATGTATATGTGTGTGTATATATATATATATATATATATATATATATATATATATATATATATACATACATATATATACATATATAATGTGTGTGTGTGTGCATAAACCGTTTTCTTAATTCATTTATAAATATTTTATTATTGTTTTTGTTTTTATTTTTTTTGGTTGCTGATAGATAAATTGAAATCAGGTCGACAATATTAGCACTGTCTGTCGTGCAGTTTGCAGCTGGTTAGTTCCCTATGAATGAATGAACAAACGATCTAAAAAAAAAGGTATTAAACTCGACGGAGGAAATGTGGGTAATTAGGTTAAACTGAAACAAGGAACGTGGTGTATAATTGTGTGAAAATTCAGCTTTGCCATCAGAAATTACGTTTTAAAATGTATAAAAATTAGGGTAACAAATGATTATTTTGATCATCGGTTAATCTATCGGTTAATCAATCGGTTATTTTTGCGATTAGTCTATATATATATATATATATATATATATATAGACTAATCGCAAAAATAACCGATTTTTTATTTATATATATATATATATATATATATATATAAAAAAATTATATTAAAAACATATCTCATTTTCCCTTGGGTGTCGGAACCATGGGGACAAGACCCACCACGCCTCTTTTTAACGAATGATATTGGACACACTCACTTTTAACATCTCTAATTCACTTGTTACATGACTTGCCCACCGTGACCTAGCCCCCACTGCCGTACATTATTATTATTATTTTTAAAGTAGCCTAATAAAAATAATTTAGTTCAGTTAGAGAACAGACAACACATTTAAAAACTGAACGTGTCTGCTCAATGCAGCGTGAGCCGAGAGAGTCGCAGCACAGATCAGCAGCAGGAGTCATATTTCCTTTATCACGTTACGAGAGTGACAGACAAGATGATGGCGGCGGAAGATTTGGTTTCAAATCGTATTGTAAAATCGCCTAATATGGCAATATTTTGGATGCAAAGAATTCTTTTTTTTTCTAGTTGTGCATCCTCGAATTGGCGCTATTTCTAAAGTGAAAGTAAAATGCACATGGCCGCACAGGCATTCATTAATGTGTTTGTCTACCAGCGAGCGGGGGGAGGAGGAATCACGATGCCAACTCGTTCAGGAGACCCGAGGTGATGACAGCATTTGAAGAGAACTGGTTTTGCGACTTTTTGGGGCCAGTGACTTAGTTTGAACACAAGGGGAGAGAGGGGGAAGGTTTTATGATGTCTAGAGCTTTTTGATTACGTCCATTCGTTTCGGTTATGTTATTTATATTATTAGTTTCCCTGTTTACCACTGATATATAGAGCACAGCATTGTACAGTGTTAAGATTCACATGCATGAAACAGTTACAGAATATATTTTCCCAGCTTTGTAGTCTTAGCAGGCCTGATAGTGACCTGTAGCCCACGCAGGGGCCGCATTGTGGGACTCTGGGCTGAACTGTTTACGACCCCACTCTGCTGGATTTGTACAGGCGATCTGCTGAAGCCGTAGGTTTCCGGCCTGCATTGTTTGGAGTGGAGAGTCTCTTCTGTGGGCCCACTGAGCCACAGTTTTTTTTATTTAGTTTTTTTGTAGGCTCGAGTCTCTCTGCCCAGCAGTCTTTGCTTGTTCCCATTCATTCAGATTGCTGCCCACTTCCCATGTAATCCAGCAATATAAGCAGAGCCCGGGCTATTCATCAGCACTGACCTTTTCTCCCAAGATTCAGCCCGATTGATAACTGATGTTTGATGTGGGGCGACATGCCCATTCAGCCATAACGTATGTTTTGAAATAGTTAAAACAACACTGTATAAACATAACACACACACACACACACACACAGCCTCCTCCTTACTTAAGTAAAATATCCATAGGTAATACTTCAAGCAATGATTTTTCATTAGTCTTTTGGGTTTGTGTTGCTTTAAATTTATTAGGGGGGTTGGGGGGCTGATCATTTCTAAATATAGCAAGTTCAGGTTGGTTAACAGAACAAACTGTCCCTTTGTTTTCTCCGTCTAATTAAGCATGAACAGCCATCTAATAGCGATGCCCACGGGATGGGCAGCAAAGTGTTTTAAAGCATGCTAATTATTCTCACTGAGGTTTTGGGTCTAAAATTTTCATGCTAATGCGACAGTAGCATGATAAATAACCTTATAGATCATAACACGCTGACAGGTCTTACCTTGATGATGCTGTTTACCTAACTCACTTTTTTTAGTGACTGCACAAATCTCCTCTTTGCAAAGTTGGCAGGTCACTGTATTGAATCTGGCAGAGCTTTTAGAAGTTCCCCGAACTCCAAATGAAAGGGGATGGACATGCTGAGTCACCTGTCACAGAAAGTGATATAGTACTATTTCCAAAACGCATCACTCTGTATCTGCCACATGATGTATTGTACACATTTCCTCAAGTTTTAGGCTTGAAATTATGCCTTTTTTGGTGTTGGCTGAGTGGCTGTTTTCCTCAGTGGTCCTGGTATGTTGGTTGGAGATGTGAAGTCTGAACCGATGACTTTGTCTTAATTATACTTTTATCTGATAAACCGCTGAATCTGACCCTACGAAACAGTCATTTTTCACAGGGTCAGCAATGCTCAAAATAACCTAGATATAATATGGATTTTTTTTCCCTCTCATTCTCAGATTTAAGATCTGGCTTTACAAATCCTGTGTAAATCCATTCAAAGCTGCAGTATTCCTGGCATATAATTGAATGAGGCAGGGCTTCATCTGAGCTCTGGCAGGGCTTTGTTCATGGACTCACCCGCTGCATGCTGTTTACTCTTATCTCTGGTCTCTTCACCGGATTTATAGATATGTTCTTCTCTTCAACACAACCTACAGTAATTACCTATTTACCAAGTACAAGTTTGTACATTAGCTTCTCCTTTGTCTATGCAAAGTCAAAACAAGTGCATGTATCTTGGGATGGATAGACAATTGCTACACTGCAAGCAAAATCTCTTAATTTGTATTTTTGTTTTGTTTTCTAGAGGAAACCTCTAAACATGCTTAAAATAATATGTATTTAACTTTTTTTTTGTTAGAAACACAATTTAGAGGTTAATGCTTAAAAATAAGCTCAAGCTATATTCTCAGGAAAAAAGATATATTTTACACACATTTTCTACTTGGTTAAAGTAAACTGTTGTAAAGATGTTTCTCTTTTTCTTTCTCTTTTTGTCAAACAATATAGGCTTAAATACTGATTAAGGAAAACATAATTTTTTTGCAGTTCGCCCAGACCGTACTCTGATTTTTCCAAACATTTCAGATGTGGAGTGTACATAGATTGTTTAACACATCAAATCTAATAAATCAACTGTTGTTTTTTCACGCTTGGAACATTATTTTCACTCAGAAATAAGGCATACTATTGCCAGCAGCAGACAATATGAAGATATGAATCTTGTATTATTGAAATGTTGCTTGACAGCTGTGAGAAATGGGGGAGAAACATGATTCCTAGTTTTAAACTGATGTGTATCCCTTTGAATATTTTAATAGATTCTCTGACCTGCCTTAAGTTACATTTGTTTAGGTAATACTCTGCAGAGGCAGGGTTTTGCCCTCTGATGTAATGCTATGTTAACAACTCCCATCTTTCTCATATTAGTGCAGGCCACCATCTCTTACACCAGACAGATTGTCTGCCTGTCAATGAGATCATATTTCAAATAGATCTTCATGAATCTGGTACTCCATTGTGGGGGTCTGGAGGTTTTGTTAGGTTTTAAAGTGTATTTGTCGTCCTTTTGCCTTTGCAATGCATGAACATTTCAGTCTCCTCTCTGAAAACTATACCCTGAAAATGAAGTGATGCAGATAAATTCATGTTAACGCAATTTGAAAAATCAAAAGAACAAAAAGAATAGCCTCTCATGGTCTTATTCCAAGACAAAAATGGTATACATTTTTCTGCTTATTTTACTGATAATATTGAAACAGCTTTGAGTGAACAAGTATTGAGACTGTTTGGAGAACACTGATCGAAGAGCCATTCATTTGTCAATGACAAGCATCAGCCAAGTGTTGAAATGTTTTTCCCGGTTTCTCCTGCAGTTGAATAAGATGACCATACAGTAATTTTAATCTTATAAACACTGAATTGTTGTGATGAAATGTAAATGTCAGTTATTCCTCATTGTTGAATGTTGCAATCTTTTTTATTTTTTTATTTTATTTTTATCAAGCACTTGAATTGTGACAGCCCTATTTTGTACAGAAATGCCGCTTCAGCTCTACTTTGAGTATGAATTATCATATGTAGTAAAAGAGAGAACAACATAGGGTTATGCAATATATATAATATCATAATTGTTGTTTTAATGTGCAAACACTATTGAGTATGTCTGTCATTTTCAAAAAACAAACAAAAACATGCCTAGCAAGTGCATACACTGCACGCTGTAGCCTTTTTGGTTTATGTTAGACTACTGTGCATGTGCATTAAGAGTGCACTCCATGATTTACTCTATTAAAATGCCCCTATATGACAAATTGTCTTTTAGGCTATATTTATATCATACGATATAGTTAAGCAATCACACAAAGAGTGCTGCTTTCCCCCCCAAATATCAGCACAATTGCAAATGAGATATTAATTTTATACAATTTAATAAATGGTTAAATTACTTGCATTTTAGACACAGTATTGCCTGTTTTGCTCTATGACTGGTAAAAATAGTTCCAAGCAAAGCCACAGCAGGACTGTTTGGCATCTATGAGAAGCACACAGCAGTGTTTAGTTAGTGAATGAATCAGGCATTTGAACGAATCGGTTGAATTAATGACTCAATGATTCGCTTGGGAACAATGACTTGCCACCACCAACTGGTGGTTTTAGTTTCATATTTAAAGTATCTTTTCAATTTTAAAATCATGTCATATATGTGACCGAACACGGAAAGTAGGGACACAAGTCGGCAGCACAACTTACGAGCAAAATGAGAAAGAAGCGTTTTTTTTTTCTTTCAAAATTGGTGATGTATATCATCCATGTTTTGTTTTATTTTTAAACATCGATTATGGAAAACTGCAGGTTAATTGCATTTGTCACCTCTGAGCTGCATTAAATTAATACATCTAAATGCCACGTCAGATGCAGCTTCTGTGTTTCCTCTGCATCGTAAATATGGATTTTGTTGATTATGATTTCATTTTATTGGTAACAGCCCTATAGTGTCTTATTATTCCAACTGAATTTGATTGATGTTATAATTTTACATAAGATTTGCATAGGCTACATTTTATTAGGTATGATAAAATTGCCCTTTATATCATTAAAAATGCAAACATAAAAGGTAAAAAATATATTTAAACTTATTGGAAAAATACATTTCGGTCAGATCTGTGAGCTAACAATCTCTCAAAATATGAAGAATAGCAACTTTAGGAGTCAGCTGTCCACAACAGTCCTGAACCAGCCAAGGTACCAGCACAATAACACGCTCAGCAAAATATCGTATGAACGTTATCGTGTTTTACTTATTTGTGGCATTTTTGTTAAGAATAATTAAATAATTAAACGGATGACTTTGTAAATGAAATATTCGTTAATCACCTGTAGCATATTCATTCGAATGTAATATAACAGTCGCGATATAACGGTCTAAACAGTCGCAGCAACCAGTTGCTCAAAACAGAAATCGTTCAAAGAGTCGTTTACAAAGGAAATTTTCCACAAGTTCTTCTTTACCAGTGTCAAACTCTCACAACAGCCCATCCCTCTCATTGACATGATGTTGCTTTTTGAGCGTGCGTGGGTGTACAGCGCTTCCTACAATTTTTCTGCCTGCCAGTCTTTCATAAAGTTCCCCTTGTCTGCTTCAAAGGACACAAAGAAAGCCACATGGTGGTGGTTGATGGCTACTAAAGGAGGATGGCTGTGTGGGTTTAGGGGTTTGTTGTTTTAAATGGATGAGGAATGTTCTCTTGTTCAGCTTGTCATTTATCTCCTGTCTCTGCAATTAAATACACACAGAGCTTTGGGGTGGGAGTTTTTCTGTGTGACAAACATTAGCTTTGTATCTGATTGGGTGGCAACTTTAATTGTACTATTAACAAGATTTAATAACCTCCACTAAGTACTTGCACAAGGGAAGGACACATTATACCGTCTTACACTGGATGTTTTTATTGATTTATTGAACGACTGATAGGGGATCTTCAACAGCTGATGCCGATATTATGAGACATGGATGAAAAAAAGCAAACTTGATAGTTCTAGGCATGCTGCAGAAAATGTGAAAAAAAATAAAGATTTTTAAATACTTTGTTTGAAATTAAATATAACTGTTAATGTTGTTGTTGTTGTTATTATAATAATATTTTCTTAGAGATTACTCTTGCGCTTCCTTGAATTGGCATCTCTATAGAGTGCTGCGGGAATGATGTCAAAGCCCTGAAGACTAATTCGCCACTGGTTCCCTCTATTTTCCTAGGGGTTTTTATAATGGGTATTTTCAATATATGAATAAAATGAGGTACAGGTATCAGCTGATGTGATAATCTCAAAATACCACATAACAACCTGGTTAATCTGATTCTTTTTTTGTAATGGTCTTGTCAGATCAAGGTGAATGAATGCAATATCACCATTTGAAATTAGAGAAAAACATTTTTCTAAAGTCTAAGCATCATCTTGAAAGTACCCAATAGGGTATGAAGATCAGAGATTTGTCTTGGTTTCTGCTATCTTCCAGAGACACACAATCTCATTGTCGCCTTTCTCCTCTGCTTGTTTAACCCTCACATTCGCCCTGTCAAAGTTGTTTCGTCTCTTATTTCTAACTCTGTACTGACTCTACATCTTTTTTTTTCATTTTTTTTTCACTCTCTCTCCCTTGCTCTCAACCCCCCCCCCCCCCGCAGGCTGCTTCTGCAGTGAGTCAGTATCATGGAGGCTGGCAGTGGGGCTGCTGCAGTGGTGGGAAGTGCAGCTCTTGGACTGCTTGGAGCCACAGGAAGTCATGACATCTCTGACAGGTAAGGCTCAATGTCTTTCCTCATCAGACCTCCCCAGGGGGAGATCTCACCTGGGTTATTTCATTCGTTTAAGGTACCTGTTTGTTTCTGTGTGTCTGTTGCGTTCTTGCTCCTGTGTGAGTTTTTGCGCCCCTGCCTTAGCATGCCCTTTACTTCCCTGCTGTTTCATTCATAACTGTAGAGGTTATTTCTGTGTGCTGCGTGTGTGTGCGTAGCAAAGGCTTGGGCACGTACATCCTATTCCTCTCCAGGGGTTGAGGAGAAATGTCAGAAGTGCGAGCTCTAGGAGGTGCGCGCAGATGCAGCAGAAACTATGTAAGCTAAAGGTTTTTAGAGAGTTGCGCACATATATCCAACATATTGTATGCAGAGCAACATTACCCATCTGCTAGCCCTGATAAATACCCAACATGGGAAAATTTATTTCTTCGGAATAACATCATTTCTTATATCCCTGCCGTCATCAAAGCCCAAATTTTGCAGTCATATAACATGGTGCTGAGTGCACAGTCTGTATGAAATTCCACGATGCTGAGTAGTAAAGCTGTGGCAGCCAATAAAAAGCGTCACAATGCCAGTACACTCCCACCCACCCACTCTCACGGCTGAGCTCTGAGTGCAAGTCACATGATCTGCAGCGCTCACGAGAGTCTGGATGCTTTGGCTTCCTCTCTGAAATTTTGCCCTAAATCCCTGTCCTATCACCTTCCCGCCAACGGCTTTGGGCTCTGCGGCGATTGTCCTGTGCTTTGAGGATTATTGTCCAGCCATTTTAGCCCTCAGCCTCACTTGAACACAAATCTGGTATGCCGAAGATTGCCATGGCAGCCACAGCTTAGCATATATTAAATATTAGCACAACATCAGCGAAAGAAGGCAAGGAAAAGGACAAGGGGAGACAGCGTGTTCTCAGCTGTTGTGGAAAGCATTCCAGATTTGGTGGTCATTTTCATACACACCCATGCTTATGATTCATAGTCACTAGGGGAAATGCTTAAGCTGTGCTGAGGCTTTGCTTTCACAGTCCCTAGTACTCTGATGGCCTAGAGCCATGCAATCCTTCAATATGCTTTCTTGCCGCTGCACCGCATGCGTATCTTAAATAAGCAGCCTCTAGAGTAGGACTCTGACATTGAATAGCCTCCAGCTAGGCAAGTAAGCTTTTTAAAGTGCAGAACAGTCTGCAAAGAGTATGCAATAGTTAATTTTGTTGCCTAAACTTTGTTACCTTTCTTATCGGCGTCTCATTGGCAGTAAGATTCCTCTGAAGTAGATCAGTTAGTCGCGTGGCTATTTACTTGCCATTTAAGAGACTGTTATTATCCAAAGCGGCTTACTGTGCACTGATTGCAGGGCCAGTCTGCCCTGAGCAACTTGAATGTTTAGTGCCTCACTCAAGGGCACTAAAGTGATAAAACGGGTTTGTGATCTTTGTCTATTTGGATTTTTAAACCACTACCTTAATTCTTTAACATTAGATCTCTTTTTCCATGTAAGGCTCATTTTCACCCATCTCAACACCATACTGCTGAAGTGATTGCAGGTTAAGTGGGACTTTTGAAGTATATCTTTTTTCACATGCAATGCTATTTGGGAGATACTGTTACTGACAAGCAGTTAATCGCTTTCCTGTGTTATAAACAGGAAAAAAACCCGCATGCATTCGTATATTTCGAGATCGGTTTCAGGCCTCGTTCATATGTGGAAATAAATCAGATATGTGCCAATGCGACTGTCATGTAAACAGGCAGATCAGATTTTCATAATATATATATGACTGTATATAGAGCGTGATAAAAAGGTGACCTTGAAATTGTGGCGTTAAAGGTGACACAAGCCGAGGTGTACCTGAATAAAAAAGTTAGGTGTACCAGTGCAACCAAGGCAAAAAGTTAGTCTGAAGCCTTGAATACTACATCATTGATCAATAACGACATTGTAAATGACAATAATGTATGCATTGGCTCTAATGTTTACAACCTTACTGTACAGTGTAACAAGTAGTTACTTGATCAATTAAATCATTACATTAACCAGCTAAAAAATGCCAATCTGCAATAATAGTGGTGCATGTTTGCTTTGCTTTCAGCCAGTGAAGACAATGATGCACAAAGATGTAATGTCTATTTATTGTCTCTCTATATTATTCTTTTTGTGTCTGTGATTTTATTTTTTAATCACATTCAGTTCAGGCTGCAAATTCACAACTTGGGTAAAATACAATTTCTTTTGATGTGGTACTATAGATTCATAGCAGAAAAGTAATTGATTTAGTTCTCTGTAAGACACGCCACACAGATGTGCTTTTTGTGCTCATTAAAATAAACTTGTGTTAGCCCAGAATCTTCTTGTGTTCGTGTTTGGGTAATACTGAGCAAACGGGAGAACTCTCTGCTTCCTGAAATATTGCATGCTGACAGAGTGCATTTCTACCAGCATTTTTCTATCAGTTGACTATTTGTTCATCCTCACAGTGACGAAGCATTCCTGCAGGACTTGCCCCTGCTTGAGATAGAGCACTGCGTGTAAAGAAAAAATTAACATTCTGTCATTACTAAACAGTCTCATGTCTATTCTGTTATTCATAGAAAACAAAACTAGGATTGTGAGTAACTTCATCAAATCACCAAAAAACAATGATAAACCTCAATGATACTGATAACCCTCCATTTTTGGTATTTGCATAACAAAAATAATAGTTTTCCACAGAGGAAAAAATGTCATAAGGGTGACATTTCTCCAGTCCTCCAGTAGACCATCATTTAATTTCTCCAAAATCCCTCTTCAGGATGGTCTGTGCTGTTGATTTCAGTGCCAGTAGCCTTTCATGTTAAAAACCATTTCATTTTTAGTGAGTTTAATAGCTTTTAATTGAAAAATCGTATATTATGAAAAATAAATACTTGAATAGAGGTTACCCTTTAGAATGGGTTGATGAAGCATTTAATACATTACTAAAAAAAGACGCGGTCGGAATTGTTGAAAAAGTAGGCTAAAAAAGCAAGAAAGTATTCTTTCACTTGTATTACGACTCATTCACCTAAGTCTCGTATGATAAAATACATTTTCAAAAAACATTGCCATTTGTTGTCTTCGGATCCGGAGTTGAGCAAAATGTATCGACATCCTCCTTTGATTGATTGTACATAAACGTGCTAGGAATTTAAAGGATTGTTATGTTCGCTTTCAAAGTGATAGTCCTCGTGCATCTCAGAGTTTACCTGAAAGTGTGTTATAACTTCAGCATACATTAACTGATATTGATGAAACTTCAGCAGTGTGTTCCTTGTAAGAGGCTGATCACATGGATGTGACTATTGTGAGTTAAAGTTATAGCGCCACCAACTGGCAGCAGGAAGTGTGTCACTTTCAAAATGCTTTGAAATCACCCTCTAATTTTTACCCGATTTGCTTTAAATTTTATGTGTATAATGTAAACACATGCCAGATGTAGGCCTGTGAAAGTATTATTGATATCTTAGATACTGTTGCTGTGGCAACAAATCAAACTTTAATATTCTTGTTTGATGCTTTTGAGACTCTTAGCATGCTTGAAATTGCATGAAACTCGACAGACACATCACATTTATTAGCCAGTAGACAAGTAGACATGGCGTATATATTGTCCTCACCAAGCAGAACAACTTTCTAATTTACAGTCATTAGCTCCGACCAACAGAAAATGAGATATTGTGGCTTGAATGTGGATTCTGAGAATTTTCTCTCCCTCTCTCTCTCTCTGACAGAAAGAATGCACCCTGCCATTCTGTATGTCTGTGTTAGGAGGGGGAGGGGGGGTCTCTTGGGGTGATAGTTTAAACACAAATTCATACATAGGGCCATACTGCCCTCTTGTGTCCAAAATTGTATTTATACGCACTTTTATTTATTTATTACATGTATTACACAGACACACACACACACACACACACACACACACACACACACACACACACACACACACACACACACACACACACAGTTTGATCGCACCTCTCTCTTTCTCTCTCTCACACACACACACACACACACACACACACACACACACACACACACACACAGTTTGATCGCGCCCGCGCCTCTCTCTTTCTCTCTCACACACACACACACACACACACACACACACACACAGTTTGATCGCGCCCGCGCCTCTCTCTTTCTCTCTCTCTCACACACACAAACACACTCACACACACAAATATCGGAATGTGAGTGAAGTACAAAGCCTATAATAAAGAATAGTTTAGCATCCAAATACATCGCAAATGTTGAAACAGTTTGATTCTAATGAGAGAGTTACGTGAGCCCAACACCACTTACTTTCACTTTCGCTTTACATTATTTCGGTTACTTCTTGTTTATAGTTTTTTAAAATTCTTGTTCTGTTTTGAATATTATTAAATTTAAAGGATTGCTTGTGTAATATTTTGAGTGTATCATCAAATCAGAATAATTCTCTCGGTTTAGTGATTCCCTAGTTTTTTTTTTTTTTTTTTTTCATTGTTCTAATCAGGTAAGGCAAGTAATATTCTCTGTGTCTTTTTATATATATATATAAAGCAGCATATGTGTTGTATGGAGGCAGGGTCAGGCCAAGGGAATCCATTTGTAGCTTTTTATTAAGAATGGTCAAGACAGGCAGGGTGAACAATGGCAAACAGGGCAGAACAGAAGGGCAGAGACAAACCAGGTTGACAGGCAAAGGACAAAGACCTCCAGATAAATACTGGGCTTCTGGATTTACACATTTAAGTGCTGCAAAACATATTGACCTAAAAAATATTCTAAATGTAATTGATCTCATATATGTGGCTATTGTGGTTCACGATCATAGGCCCTGTCCCCAAATGACACACTTCATATGAATTTTCGGTCTTGTGTAGTTATTTCATGTGTCTGTTAAATCCATGAGACCGTAGGCTGTCTCATTTTTCATTTTAGGTTTCAGAAGGTTGCTCACGCATACTTTGTGGTTGATATGTGCCCTGGATGCACACTTTTGCAGAGCCCACACTGATGCAAGCTCTACATCACACTTCTTTTCAACAGTCAAAGCGGGGTTACGTTTTTCCACGTCGTGCACAATAACCCTAAAGGCACCGGGGTGGCGGCTTGTGTATATATATATATATATAGCTGCGAGCAGCGATGAATGGCCAAAGCTGGCGGCACCCCGGTGCCTTAGGACTGGCTTAGGCCTGCAATTGCTAACTATGTTAGCAACCAGTCAGAGCAAGAAAGGAAGGTTACTGCTCAGAGGTTAGCAGCCAATTTACAGGCTCAGCAAAATATTTTTCTTTGACAAGCTACTATTCAGGAGTCAAGTTAAAGTACAAATTAGCAAAACATTTTCGCCCGGCTTTCGACTACGCTCCCCATGTAACGTTAAGGAACCCTGTTTTGTTCATTAAATGTTCTGATATGCCTTTGCTTTTTATGTTTTATTTATTATACTTAAAATATATTTGTATATTCGTTTTTATTCGTTTTTCTTTCACAAATGTATGACTTTTGGATCAGCAATTTGATTACCAAAATCATTTTTATTCTTCACTTGCAGGTGTTTTTTTTCTAATTTACTGTTAGGCCCAGGGCTCGCAAAATCGCTAGCCCGAAAGTCGGGCTACCAAAAATTATTACTATTATAACCGGCCTGAAATAGTGTAATCAAATTGCTCCCTTTATTCACATTGACTAATTATTTTAAGGAAAAATATGACCCCGTACGTCTTTGATCATGCTGATTTATCCGCAGCGCAATTTCTCATGATTCTCCGTGCCAATTTTAAGAGAAACACATGATCAGTGGTGTAAGTTTGTTTTAAAAAGTTGATGGGACAGGTGTGTGTGTGTGAGTGTGTGTGGGGTGGGGGTGTTGCTAATACAATGCAAAATCAGATATATGTACAATAACAATTTTAGAAAAAAATAACATTATGATGTTTAGAAATCAGTTTCAATAGTAACGTTACATTGGGTTTAATTAGTCTTTTAGATCAGTGATTTTTCGTGTGGACCTTATAGGTCTCGTGGTTAAAACTCTTGCCAAGTGTGTCAGAGGTTCTGGGTTCTAATCCGCACACTCATCAAAACCGCGCGCGCATGCAAGTGAAGACTGCGCGAGCCACAAGAGAACACTGTATCCATGACACTGATATCAGCGGCAACGAGCGCTCCGCTTGATTTAAAAAACAACACATTTTAGCGCTAGATTGTCTCTTATTTAATAACGAACTAAATTAATGCTCTGCTAGTTAACTGGAGATGTTTTATTTATCTGTACTAGGTATACGCGTGCCTCGAAATGTTTCACAAAGTGGTTGGAGACAATATCATCCCTGAGACAAAGTGGTGGGGACATGTCCCACCCATAAATTACGCCTATGCACAATAAAAATTAAAGCTCCACTTTCACATGAATGCTTTACTTTACATGTCAGAATGTTTGAATCCATGTGCTAACACACTATCACTGTAAAGCTGCTGTAAATCAAACAAATTTGTATGGTAAAAAGCGCTACATAAATAAAGGTGACTTGACCATCATATATTCTGCTATAAACAGCATAAAATAATTAGAGCACCATTTACTTGCCTCAAAAAAGTCTTGTTATTGTATTGTTGTTACTATTATTTATTGCTACTCTTCAATATGTGAATTTTTCCACCAGAAAATTAACACTTTTAGCGTTGTCAGACTTTAAAACAAAGGAGCTGCGCACTTGTTGAAAGTTATGTTTTGAAAAAGTTTTTGTTTGATGTACATTACATTAAAATTTGTCTTTTTATTTGGGCTAGTAAAATTAGAGTGCCTGCCCGAAGGGCTACCTGCGATTTTGAAATTGTGCAAGCCCTGAGTACCATTAAATATTAATAAGGATAAACAATATTTAAAAAGTGTATATAATTATCTAACATCTGACTAATTAAAAATTAACCTCAAAACATAACATGCTAAATGGGGGATATCTATAGCATAAAAAAATAAATGTTTGCTGGGATAATCTGCTACTGGGCCAGCCCTCTGTCAAATTTTAAAACCCAGTGTGGCCCTTGAGCCAAAAATTTTGCCCACCCCTGCCCTAGAGGAATGAATGACAAAGCATTGTTTAATGTGATGTTATAAATTGTATTTTGTTTTCTTTTTCTTTTTATTGTTGTTTTCAATGATTGTTGTAATTATATACAATGACGTTGATAATGTGGTGATGTGATGGTAATTATGTGCCCACAATTTGTCGAAGTGGTTACAGGTGTAGCCTTGTTTAGTGGTCATGTGCTTGGTTTTAAATGTGATGAGGTTGAAGATTTGTGTATGCCTGATGAAGGTCGTGAGACCGAAACGTTGCTAATAGAGTTTTTTAGATGCAAGTTCTGATAGTGTGCGGGGGTTTCTCGTTTGCAGATTGTCGAACGATCTTTTTTTTGGTCGTTTTTTCCTACGCACCTATTATCTCCAGGTGTCCGATGGTTTTTTGTTAATTTAGTGAGTTTCATAAGAAAGTGTTACTCTGTGTGGGCTGGTTTGACTTGCATTACTTCACTGCCACTAGAGTTTGCAGATAGAAAGTGCCCCTGTAGGGGACCTGGTGTCTACTATGTGCACTCGTTTAGAAAGGCTGTTGTTTTGATCATTCCCAATTGAAAATGCCCCAATGTGCTTGTGTTTGAAATAACGTCAAATTTTCCAGCGTGTTCCTCTGTTCCTCCTGATTTCTTCTTTCGATAGTAGAACAAGCTATCTAATGAAAATGTTTTTTTTTTGTTAACAACTGTTTATTGAGTTTTTCTTTTTTAAAGTCAAGAAAATACAAAGCAAAAAGCAACTATACAAATCTAGAACCCACCCCACCCCTGGTAGACTTCAAAATTAATAAAATAAATAAGTAAATAAATAAATTACATGGATGTTAAAAAGGTTGATACACTATCAAAAGCAGCATGCCATAAATTCACAGTCTTAACATTGGATCCATGCATACGAGAAGTTGAGAGTTCCATCGATATAATATCCAGCAAAGACTCTGTCCATGTTCGTCTGTCCATTGTGTGAGGGGGATTCCAACGGTTAACTAACATTTTTTTTGCTGCTGTGAGCGGCTAACAGTAAATGTCTTTGTTGAATGGATAAGGTTAGGTCCCTTAAGTCATTAAAAAAAATGGTGTGGGGTCAAAGAAATATCAGAGTCCAACAGATAAGATAAGTCCTGAGAGAGCTGGGTCCAAAAAGGTGAAAGAGAGGGACAGTCCCAAAAGAAGTGCAAGTACGTACCTAGAGATCCTTGAGAACAAAGATTACACTTGGGAGAGGAGGCTAGATTCATATAGAAAAGTTTCATAGGAGTCAAGTAAACCCTATGTAGTAATTTCCAGTGTATCATTTGATGATTGGGGTTCTTTGAAGACAGCTTAAACATCCTCCATATCTGATCCGCAAATAAGACATGCACATCTTCATTAAGATCCTTTGCCCAAACAGTTGTAATAGATAAGGGTTTGTATGAATGCTCAAGAAGATACCGATAAATAACTGACACAGAAGAGGGAGATCTCTCAGGAGGAAGGATTAATTTGCGTAGTGGGTGAATAGGTAAATGGGAGTCCCAAGACACCCCATATGCCCGAAGGGCCGATCTTATTCGCAAATACATATAAAAAGATGTACCTTGTAAATTATATTGAGCTTTAATGTTCTGAAATGATTTTAGACCCCTATCATCATAAATCTCTCCCAAAGTGTTTACTTTTTTTTCCCATTGCGGACATTGAAAAGGGGCCTCGTCAGACAAGAGATTATTATTATGAAAAATAGGCGAATGCCTATGCCAGATTGTAACTTGGTGTGTTTGCTTTTAGACTTCCCTCCAAGTAGAGAGAAGATGAGTTACAATAGGACCAAACTGAGATTTGCACTGCCTCAGTGGAACCCTGGAAAAAACAAGATGCTTCAGTTCATAGGGATAAACCATAGATTCCTCAATTGCTCTCCATGTCACAGAAGCATCAGGATCAAACCAGACTGATAAAGGCCGGAGGGTAAAAGCTTGAGCATAAAGTCTAAAATTAGGGAAAGACAGACCTCCATGTAATCTGCCACGCTGTAAGGTAGTCAGCTTGATTCGAGGACGTTTCCCATCCCATATGTAACGAGAAACACATGCATCGAGTTTATTCCCGAAGCCAGCAGGTGGAGAAAGGGGAATCATAGATGAAAAGAAATTAATACGTGCAAGAACATTAATTTTAATTACAGATATACGGGCATGAAAAGAAGTAGGAAGACGAGACCAATTTTCCAAGTCTAAGGATATTTTTGCTAAAATACTATTCAGGTTTTTCAAGATAATTTCCTGAAGGGATGGACAGATATCTATACCCAGGCACTTAAAGGATTGAACCACCGGAATAGATATGGATAGGGGTGTAAGGTCAATTTTAGAATTGAGGGGAAGAAGACATGACTTACTCCAATTAATTTTAAACCCAGAGAGGGATTCAAAATGGTCAAATAAATTCAACACCTGAGGGATAGAATGTGACGGTTTCTCCAAGAGCAATAAGATGTCATCAGCAAACAATGAAATATGATGGTGTGTGTTCCTTATAATTATTGGGGAGATAATTTCAGATTGTCGGACCGCTTGAGCTAAGGGTTCCAAGGATCAAGCAAACAACAAAGGAGAAAGCGGGCAACCCTGACGAGTACCTCGCTGTATAAAGAATGGATGTGAACAAACTGAACCTGTAAGAACAGCAGCTGCTGGGTTGGTATACAGAATTTTAATCATGTTTATAAAACTTGACCCTAAACCCAGATGTTGTAGAACCAACCACAAATAGTTCCATTCTAGCTGGTCGAAAGCTTTCATCGCATCCAGAGACAATACTGCGCAAGGGGAAGTCAACATACTCGCTGAATTAACGATATGACATAGCCTGCGCAAGTTATCTGAAGCGGAACGAGATTTAATGAACCCTGTCTGATCGTAATTAACTAATCTATTCATAAATCTCTCTAAACGTCGGGCCAGCACTTTAGCGTACAATTTAACATCCGTCCCTATCAAAGAAAGTGGTCGATAGCTAGAACAGGAAGTCGGATCTTTGTCTTTTTTTAAAAGGAGAGAAATAATAGCTATATTATTTGATACCTTGCGAAACTGAGAAATGTATCATATCCAACATTAGAGGACCTAAGTCAGACCAAAAAGTTGTATATAATTCGATTGGAATACCATCTGTGCCAGGAGATTTCCCCTTGTTCATAGATTTAGCTGCGAACTCCAGCTCCTGGAGAGTAATCGGTTCAGCCAGATATTCAGAGTCTGAATCAGACAGCCGAGGTATATCAAGATTGGATAGAAAGGATGAAGAAGAGTCAGGGTCCCCACTAGAAGAAGTGTAAAGGTTAGAATAAAAAGTGCGAAAAGTGGTATTAATATCTTTAGGATCTTTCATAATGTCCCCAGATTGGGATTTCACCGCAGGAATGTTAGAAAACTTTTCACTATTACGTAATCTCAGCGCTAAAAGGTGACTTGGTCTACTCCCCTGAAAATAGTAATTCTGCCTGGATCTTTGAATAAAAAATTCTGCCCTGGATCTCAGTAATGAGTTGAGTTCAATCCTAACCGCCATGATTTTGCTGAGTGTATTGTCCGAAAAAAGTCGTTGATTATCTCTTGTCAAATTCTGAATCTGCAATTCCAGCTCTACTATCTTTTTGTGTCGTTTTTTCTGGAGGAAAGAGGCATATGAAATTGCGTTATTCCTTATAAAGCCTTTAACCGCATTCCAAAGTGTTCGTGGATCATCCACCGAGCCCAGGTTAATTTCAATAAACTCAGCAAACCTTTTCCTGAACTGACAGCAAAAGTTTCCATCCTGTAGCAGCTTAGGGTTGAATCGCCATCTAGGGGCCCGAGATGGCCGAGGGACCAAAGATAACCTGCACAAATTACCATCATGATCAGACAGAGATAGGGAGAAAATATATGCATCTTGAGCAGCTGAAGATAAAGAAGAAGAAATAAAAATATTAACAATAATATATTATATTATATATTAGGTTCACCTTGATTGAGAATGACCTTCAGCGTTGCAGGATAAAGGAGGAAATTATGGATGCCAGCTTCCCGCATTTCCCTCCGAATTGGTGCAAACGCACTTCTTCTTTTTGCAGTAATAGGAGAAAAGTCTGGAAAGAAACACAGCGCTGCTCCATCGCTTGTTTTCACCGGGGCATGCAGTCTAGCCGCCCGCAGAATGCGCTCCCTGTCCGTGTATTGCAGAAGTTTAAAAGAAAGACCCGTGGTTTAGCGCGATCTGAGGTAGCCATTGTATACACGCGATGTGCTCGTTCCACTTCAATCTCTCTTCCCGCCAGAGAAGGGAGCCACGTCGACAGCGATCTTTTCAAAAAGCCCATGGGATCGTCCTTTTCGGATCCTTCAGGCAATCCAACCAGACGCAAATTGCTGCGTCTGTTGCGGTCTTGTAAATCGACCACCTGTTGTTCAAGCGCGGCTAATCGCACATCGTGATCCGCGACTACTTTCTTTTGTTCACGCATCTCACCTGTGATAAGATCGAGTTTAGAGCATAGTGACTGGACAACTGACATGTGAGAACCTAATTCACTCCGCATCGCCGTCAACTCTGTTTTTAGAATGTCCTCAAAGCGTGCAACAATATTTGCCATTTTGTCAACCGTATCCTAATGAAAATGTTTTAAAATCATTTGTTTTAGGGGATGTTGCCTTTGGGCAGTGGTGGTCTGAGATGTGAGGTGACGGAGGTGACACATGAACAAAATGTTGAGTTTTGTGGATCATTTAATTCTACCCAAACTTAAAATAAAATTAAATCCGAGCATGTATTTCTAACAGGCAAAATGCCGCATCTAGTGAAAAAGACAGGGAAATGGTACTGCCGTTAAAGGTCAAATACAGTCCATTCAAATGGCCTCATCTTTTGCGATTAAAACTGACTGCATCCACACAAGCAGCATGCATATGAGTAAGCTGACTTTGACAAATTGTGCTACTTTACTGCCGTTCTTGACAATGTACATTTGTAGAATTTGGGTTTTAGCACGCCACATACTAGCATGAAGAAATGAGGAGCTCTTTTCCAAAACACGATAAATCCATTTCA
This sequence comes from Meda fulgida, assembly GCA_030578275.1. NCBI lineage: Eukaryota > Metazoa > Chordata > Actinopteri > Cypriniformes > Leuciscidae > Meda > Meda fulgida. The sequence goes on along the minus strand of CM060636.1, from coordinate 14,769,641 downwards.
ATAGTTTTCAGGAAAATTAATTTTTTGACCCACACATTTTGCGAATATTCAATTTAGCCTGTTAAAATGTTTTTTTCCCCTCAGTCTGAACATGTTGAACAATGATTATTAAATCAAACAACAATATTGTTGATAAATTCAAAGTATTTTTTTTTTTCAAAACGCTATTTTCTAAAAAAAGAAAAATCCAAAAATGGATGATTTTGGCCACTTAATTAAGTTTTGTTTTGTAGAAAGCCTTTCTTTAAAGTGAATTTCGTTTTGTATAAATTGTATCTTAATTTTAATCATTTTTTCATCAACCAATTGCCTGGATTTAATAAATAAGAAGCAAATAGACTATATAATCATGACATGGAGGCGCCGGCGTGGTCACTTGCATTGCACGTGAACTGGAGCGCATCTCATCATAAATTAAACGAAACTCAGCGTATGCCTCACAGAGTCATGAGAAATGTATCTATATAGAAAGCTTGAAATGTCTTTAAACGAAACAATTAAAAACGAAAATAAATAGTATACTCTCTGATTATGTAATCCATTACATGCATTTCTCTAGGCGCGTTCACTACAGAGATGATGATCGTCAATTTCATCTTTGCAGACACTGACACACAGAAAACAGTTGATTAATAAAAATAAAATTTCGATTTTCGAACGATATTCGACTTTTGCTCCTTGATTGTCGAATGCCATTTTTGGCAGAAATTATAAACGGAAACCTTTGGCAGCAGCATCTACCCCCAGGTGTAGGTCTCACTGGCTCATCAAGGCCATCAAAAGTGTTATCACCATTTAAAACACTCATTTTGAGGAATGAATGAACATAAACAAACCTCTGTTCAGCGCGCCGATGTTAGATTGCGTAGAACGCTCACTGAATTCTGTTTGGTCGAGAGAGGATTTATCGCGTTTAGGCTAAAAATAGGTTTGGCGCTTATCGCGGTTTGGAAAAGAACTGCATCTTGCAGTACATTTTAAACAAGGAAATATAGCGATTTGGCATGAAACATTGATGGAGCAGTGAATAGGTTCAGAACACAGCAAAATGACTTTACAAACTCATTTTTTTTTTAAATGGCGTTTATCGCGTTTTGGAAATGAGCTCCTCAAATATAGACACAGATTGTGCATAGGGATCGATTTAGACTCAAACTCTCTTCAATGGTAAACTCTCTTCAATGCAGACACATACCCTGTGTGCGTTCGTTTTTAATGTTGAGAAATTATACAAGCAAGAATGAATATCCGAATATCCACACAATTGCAAAGGTGAGTGATTTTGTACAACATTTAAACTAACAAAAAGGTAATATTAAAGCTGCAGTTCGTAGTTTTTCCTCTGTCGCCATGTCTGTTCGAAATCTGCAATTGCAGTTATTCGCGGAATTATCAACTTTACGTGGGTTGTTCCTCAGCACGGCACAGTGCGGATGAATCCAATGTTTTGAGGAGAATGTGCGGCTGTCAGTCACCGCACCCGTGTACATGCTATCATTCGGAATCGCAGATTCTACTTTTTGGAAGTATGACCAACATAAGAATTTTCACCGGAAAATGTCATCTGAACAAGTAGCAAATATTCACTTTTGCTCTGACAAACTAAGGGGAAAAAAGCAGTAAATTGCGCTGATTAAATCTAATGATCGCTTACTATAATTTGCACGGGTTGACGTGATATGATTTTTTCTCAAATTTTTAATGTTAACAACATCAGCATTGTGCAACTACATTTAATGCCCTTCCAATATTTATCTTTGTTTTCGCATGGGCCGGGTTGCAGTCTCTTTTTTTTTTTTTTTTTTTTTTTTCTGTAGCCACTCCGAAGTCTTTTGCATTTTACGACGGGTGACACTATTTGTACTCTGTGAGTGAGATCCATGGGCAGGTTGAAAAAACATGCAGAACAGCTCCTTCTACTTCTACTAATTCCTTTAATGGAATTTTAAGAATTTGACAAAACATAAACATATTTAATAGGGTTAGAAAAACTGTGCCTTTATAAGTGTAAAAACTGCACCTGAAAATCATTTTAAGGGGGCAAATATTGTCCCTTAAAGGGACACTTCACCCATTTGCATTAAGCTTTCTATCGTTAGAAACCCTGTCATATTTTTGAATGGTTGTGCATTATTCCCTCATTTTTCCCTGAGACGGGAGAAATAAGGATTTCAGTGTTGCAGTTCCTGCTTATAATGATGTAAAAATCGTCATTTTGCGTCATTCTAAGCAAGAAGTCCCATATCTTGGTAGAGGGGTTGAGACTACAAACACTCGTTCCTTATTTTCCCAGGGGGTGGGACCCACTCACGCTACATACCTATTACAGATCAGTGGGTGGGCCTTCACTTTCTAAAACTAAAAGCAATATCCTCCATCTTGTTTAGAAGCCAAGCTAACAGGCGCTGTGGAGCCAGATGTAAAGTTATGACAACGGCGAAATGTACTCAATATGATATGGAAGAAGATTTTGAAAGTCTGATGCTCGAATCAGATGTTCGTGGCTACTTTTACGAGCTGCAATATAGCGAAGAGCAGCTGAGTCACATTGAGGAACAGGAGGCGGCTGCCTGTCACGGACGAGGAGCCTGGACTGGCTCGAGCTGGGGCGGACTGGTGGTGCCTGTGCTCTCACTGTGCGCATACGGACACAGATATGGCTCGGTATGGTACAGTTTGGTACGGTACGCAATTATTTGCGTTTCCACTGTCAAAAGTTGTGAATGGTACCAAAAAGCCGAACCGTACCGTACCACTTTTTGGGTGCCCTTCCATTGGGGTACCTATCACAGTGGTACGGTACTAAAAGGTGGAGCTAGACTCACCGCAGAACGGTGATTGGTTGACAGAGGATCGTCACTTGCGGGTGCTACATTTTTAATATACAGTCGAAATATGATACCTCTGTTAATGTGTCACAAAATGTAGTTTTAAGTTTTTTAGGTGAGAATGTAGTTTTTTAAAGCTCAAATCCGTGATTTATTTATAGATTTATGATAATTTGACTGAGATCCATTCTAAGCAATCACCGGACGGTCGGTGCTCGTGCACCCCGTCTGGAACAGCCTTTCCTTGGCTAGTCATTCTGATGTTTGCCGCTGACTCTGACGTCTCTGTAGTGGTTAAACATGAGATAGAATTCGTTTGGAGCCTAGACCTAACAGGCGATCTTTGGTCTCGTGGATCTATAATTTGCTCCCTGGCCAATAGTTTTGGCAGAAGGCTAAGTGAAGTTTCATATATTTGAGCGCTGAATTTGTATATTTGACTGAATTGTTTGCTTTGTTATTAAAGCTTTACTGTATAGCTTGTTTTACCTTTTACTTACTTTTATAATGGCTATTATTGATAAAACTGAAATTCAGCAAAAAGAGATCGTTTTTTCATTTTTTATTTTATTTCAAGATCATCTGTTATGTTGTTTATTGCAACATGTGTACCAATGCAATATGCAATACATTACATATTGCCTGGAATATGTTTAATATTTTTACATTTAAGCGAAAAGAGGCAGGGTTGTGTTTTATATTTAGTTTTGTTATAAATATATACCATACATATATGAAGTGAATATAATCAATAGGCTATGCGTTGCCTGAACCACATTTGTGTGCTTATAATTTGTAAAATCTATTTAAATGAAATCAAAAAGAAGCAGAGTGTTTTATAACATATTTCGTTTTATTGTTGCCTAAAATGTAGCCTACATACAGAGATAACCGGAGTAGCAGAGCGAGCTGAGTGGCGATTTCAAGAACGCGCTGTACCATTAGCAGAATTACTGAACTGGCGTCCTCGGGAGTCATTCTGGCTGAGTCGGACTTTGTGTTGGCTACTTGGTATTGAGAAACGCCTAATGTCAGCGCTTGTTTCTTGTGACAAACATGCCGAGAAGCAAGAACAAGATCTGCTGTATGTCATCCATTGTTTAGATGTCGCTTTCTTCGTGCTAAAATGACGTTGATCGCTTCTTTCCGGCAAACACCAAGTTTGTACTATCAAGTAAGCGTACTGTTGGCGGTGGAAACGCAAGCCGAATCATGGTTTACCGACCCGACCTGTCCTGTACTGTACCGTACCGTACCGCTCAGTGGAAACGAGACAATTGAGTCCGTCTGCTGCAAAGAATTTAAACGATGCCAATTTCTCCTGGACGAAATCTCGAGATCAGACGAGAACGCGGACGTTTGTGTTGTTAAACATCCTAGTTTCGCGCTGCATATGTTCTGACTGAACATCACGGTATCATGCAATAATTCACCATTTCGAAAGAAATACAAATGAGGAGTAATTCACTGAGTTCGCCAACTAACTAGAAATTTTGTGTGAAATGCGTTTCAAGCTCTGGTGGTAGCTACCCTTGTAGACGGAAGAGTGATTTCTCGGATACCTCATAGGCGCTGTTCTGGATTAGTGGGAGTGGCTTGTGGAGCTGTGCAATGTGGTGCATTGTGGGAGTTGTTGTCTTTCATACAAATGCGCTCTAAAGTTACTTTCTGTCTTTCCTCGGTCAAGAAGGCACCAAATTTGAAATTTATTTTACATTTCGACTACATATATGGCCCACTTTCAATAAAGATTAATGTTCCCACGGGTGAAATGCTCCTTTAATAGAAAATGTGGAAGAGAGGGTGTACGAAGAATGTTAAATGCTTTACATGCTGTAGAAGGGGGGAATCTCTCAAACCACCACCAATGTGGAGCATCCACCTGGATGATGCAACAACAGCCATATTGTGCTAGAACTCCCACCATACACACCAGCTAATTGGTGGAGAGGAGACAGAGTGATAGAGCCAATCCATATGGAGATGATTAGGAGGCCATGATGGACAGAAGCCAAAGGGCAAATTTAGCCTGGATGCTGGGGTTACACCCCTACTCTTTTTCGAAAAACCTCCTTGGATTTTTAATGACCACAGAGAGTAAGAACCTCAATTTAACGTCTCATCTAAAGGACGGTGCTTTTTTACCATCATTATACTGGGGCATTAGGTCCGACACAGACCACAGGGTGAGCACCCCTGCTGGCTTCACTAACATTTCTTCCAGCATCCACCTAGTCTTTTCCCAGGAGGTTTCCCATCCAGGCACTGTCTAGAATCATCCCTGCTTAAATTCAGTGGGCAACTGAATGTGGTCTTGGGCTACAGGGGGATATGGCTGCTGTCGTAGAAGAGGAGGAGCTCTGATAGATAATCTTTTCTTGTTATTTTGCCCTCTCTTTTTCCTTCTGTAATCGGCGTTAATAAATTGCTGACTCTGGATAGAGGTGATTTCATGATTTAGGAAGGCCCAGCATGAACTGCAGTGGCCTCCAGGAGTTAACGACTTCTATTGGGATGCACTGAGGATATTGTGACAAAACAATGGCGTACACTCCATCTCGACCTAAGAAACATCCCAATTACCTCTGTTGTCCTGCAGTGGCTGAAACACTACCTTCCACACAGTTGTCATCAAGATTCACTAGGCCAGAATGGTACCATATTCAAAGTTCTTGCTGTTACACAAATTACACAAGTTACACAAGTTACACAATCACAATTTAAATAAATCTGCTGATTTTGAGAGAAATTCTGGGTAATTTAGATTTGTTTAGATTCAATTGAAAAATGTTAATGTAACTAATAAATATATATATATATTAGTGCTGTCAAACGATTAAAATATTTAATCGCATTAATGTCATAGTTAACTCGGGATTAATCGCATATTTCTATCTATTCTAAATATCTTTTGATTTCTTTTTGTCCCATTTTTTTTTTTCCCCTCATTTTAATGCTCTTATCAACATGGAAAAGTGGATCGGCTTGCTTTGTGCAAATGTTTTTTGTTTAAAACAACATTGGCATATTCTGTACAATTTCACACTAACATTCTCACTTGTAGCAAATAATCTCTCACACAATTTAACACTGTCCATCAATAAAAAGGTGAAAGAAATACTGACGAGGTACTGATATAGACGAGGGGGCGGAGAATTCGCCCCAAACAAGTGTGTGCGGGGTGCCTGTTGTTTTCTGTCTAGCTAGATCCGGTGTGGTGTTGTAGATTTACTTTCAGACAGGACGCGGAATGCGCAGCGCTAGGTAATAGTCACAGAACGTAGCGGCAAAAGTTGAACTATTTTGAACTTTGACCGTGGCGTTCGCGCCACTGCGCTTGCGCTTTGGTCGACAAAGCAACAAAACGCCTTCGCACAGCGCAAGCCATTGAAATCATTATGGAAATGAATGGGTTTCATAGCGCAGTGCAGCATCTTTTTGCAAAACCATGTGAAAAAAAACTGCAAAGTTTGCTAGGCCAAAAATAACGTTAATCTCGCGATAAAAAAAATGTATGCAGTTAAAATTGGTTTGCGTTAACTTAATTTATTACTCAATGAACTGAAGCGAATTCAAATATCACCTTCATCAACCTGGTCTGTAATTAGTCATCTGAAGTAATTTGCCTCTTAAATGTTTCATTTTAGGAGCTAATGGCTCCTTGGCCATTTTTTTTCTGGCTGCTATGAATCATTGTGTAATGTCAAATTGTCAGTACCTGACCGTACACCGCTTGTATCTGCTGCTAAAAGCGTAATCAGATTAGCTAAATTGTTATGCAATTTAATAAACATTCAGGGAGTAGTGGATATGTAGTCATTTTTTGCATGGCAGGAGGTCCAATTCTGCGGGATTTTATTGTGAAGTTGTGCGGATGCAGATTCTGTGTGGGCCTGTCATTAGCATATCTCTATAACCTCACCCCAGAATACCCTGCTCATCTCCACATGTACGTACGTGATGGAATCTCCTGCTCCATCACACCATGCCTCATTGAGCACTCTTTTTCCATGATTGATTCACTAACCAAAATACACACAGGCCCGTGGCTGCTGTGCATTGTAGTTCAAGCAAATGAGATTAATCATGTTATTGATTAAGCACTGCAGTTGGTTGCACTTGGATCACCGAAGAGTCCTGGCAGCAGTGTCATAATGCAGCACACTGTTGCTTTTTTGAACATCCTCCATCCTGGTGATTATAGATGCAAACTCTGCTGTGTCTGAACTACATGGAGGATGGCAGTTTTTCTTGTTTTAAACTGAAATCTGCAAGAATTTGGTGTGGTTTATGCTTAAGAAAAACTTTGCCAATGGCATAAGAAAAGTAACTTAAGATCTTAATTTAAGATATTCTGTAAGGTCACAGTTTTGCTGATTAAGGTTGTTTTTACACCTGGCTCGTTTGGAGCATTTGTTTCAGAACCTGGTGCGTCTTATTTTGGTTCATTTAGTAGGGGTGTGACGAGACGCTTCTCTCACGAGACTAGACACGAGATTGGGTTCACGAGAACAAGACGAGATTTTTGCACAATTTTTCAGAAATCCTCAATGACAAAATTCATGACTGGAAAAATAGTATGCGGGTGCATTTTGCAATGTTTAACTAATAATCTTATTAAGTAGACCTGGAATGACATGCATTAGGAGTATGAATTATCAAATACATTGAAAGAAAACAATATACAAGCACTGTAAAAGGTTTTTATTGACTGGCTTTTCTCCTGTATGATTTCACATTAGTCTCTTCAGATCTTACTGTACATTTAAGAGCTTTCAGAACTTCTGACTGAGGCTGTGTGTGACCTCCTAACTGAACTCCTTGAAGTCTTATTAAGTGCAAACAATAAGTGCAAGTGCAACCATAATCAAAGTTAGCACACAGACTCTTTATAATTGTTTTGAAATTGCTGTTTTATTTTGCACTGGCAGTTATAGGGTTAATGCGGTGAGTTCGGAAAAGGCCCAGTAGAGAGAAACAAGGCTGCTGTGTTTGTCTCTACAGTTCTTGCTTTCCGATTATAAGTTCAGAAACGGAGCCTCCCTTGTCTGTTGTCCTTAAGACATTACAGTAGCCTACTCTCTCAATATTCAAAGTGCAAACTGAGACCATAGCCGGAAATAAACATTCCAGAGATGGGTATTGGGAGACGGACTATTGTATGTTCACGGCCTAATTTGTACGCAATGAACATCGGGGAGCTTATGTTTTACTTTCATTTTCTTGATCGCGTACTCTGTGAGCAGCGATGCTGAGCGTGCACTCTACAAAATAAGACATTTATCAGACGTTTAGTGTGTTGCGCAATGAATACTCCGCCATCCTCACGCGATCAGTGAACTGTGATTCGTGCTGCACTGATTGCAACGGCAACTCGTGCTGGATGAGTTGAGCAGACTTTTACATTATTTTATAATGTTTTTTTTTTTTAAATAAAAACAATAAAACGATAGTTTAGGCGAATGTGAGTGTAGCAGTGACCTGCACAAGGCTGGAATCAGCAAGAAGCTTGGTAAGAAAGAGACAACTGTTGGTGCCATTATTCGGAAATGGAAGAAATACAAAATGACCATCAATCGCCCTCGGTCTGGAGCTCCATGCAAGATCTCGCCTCATGAGGAAAGGATGATCATGAGAAAGGTGAGGGATCAGCCCAGAACTACACAGGAGGAGCTTGTTAATGATCACAAGGCAGTTGGGACCAGTGTCACCAAGCAAACCATTGGTAACACACTACACCGCAATGGATTGAAATCCTGCAGCGCCAGCAAGGTCCCCCTGCTCAAGAAGGCACATGTACAGGCCCGTCTGAATGAACATCTAATGATTCTGAGAAGGCTTGGGAGAAAGTGAGAAAGATGAGACCACAATTGAGCTCTTTTGGCATCAACTCAACTCGTCATGTTTGGAGGAAGAGAAATGCTGACCATGACTCCAAGAACACCATCCCTACAGTCAAGCATGGAGGTGGAAACATTTTGCTCTGGGTCTGTTTCCTCGCTAAGGGTACAGGGCGACTTTACCGTATTGAGGGGCTGTATACATATATTCATATATACATATCAGAGATGGGGACTCGAGTTTTAGACTCGGACTCGAGTGCGACTTAAGTCGCGCACACACAGTGACTTCAGACTCGACTCGGACTCGAGCTGCGGGACTTGTGAACCATGTTTATTTTTAGGAAACGTCTGATGAGCTCTCTGTTATTCCCCTCCCTCCGTAACACGTACTACGTATCGGCTGCCGCGCGCGACCACACATGAGGACAACAAACATGTAGACTGCGCCGGACGCTGCTGTGCCATTCATTTTGCGTCTGTAAATTTCTCATAAATTCAACAAAAGTTGGCATTGTAAATCATCCCGCTGCTCCGCGATCGCTGTCTGCACCGTCATCACATACACCGCTTGAAAGCTCTCTCTCTCTCTCCTGTAGGCTACAATGTTGTTGAATCCAAATATGATCAAATCCTTTTAATCAGCAACCAATCGCGAAAGTAAAAGGGAGGGATTTAACTCTAAGTGTGCAATCTCATTGGCTGATGCACATCTTTAAAGCCCGTTTTTTTTCAAAATGACTTTTTCAGGAGCACCTATTACACCAAACTTTCCAGTCTTGTACCTAGTTATATTATGAAGACATTTACTTAGGGATTTGTAAATATATTATTCCTAGCCTGATTTATATAATTTTTTTCCCCAAAACATGTCGAAAATCTATTTAAGGCTATATTGACAGTATATTCTGATTTACAGGATAACAAAGGTAGATAACCATAAATATCTATTTTTAACCATCTAATATGTGAACACAATTAACATGTATTATTTGGTGCAGATACCAATAAAAATACAGTTATGAAATTCAAACAGGGTTCTTAATTTGTGTTTCTTCAGATTGCATTGCAGTAGATTCCATGCAACTGATTTTGATTCTGTACTGTATGGATGGTAGTAGCTACAGGACATGCTCTGAATTCATAAGATTTAACAATACAGTGTTACAGATCAGATGGCAAGAGAGACTTGAGACTTGACTTGAACTCGTGGCAAAAGACTTGAGACTTGACTTGAACTTGCCCCTCAAAGACTTGAGACTTGACTTGGACTCGAGCTCGGAGACTTGAGACTTGACTTTGACTTCCAAAAAAGGACTTGTGAACATCTCTGATACATATACACTACCGTTCAAACGTTTGGGGTCAAATTTTTTTTTTTTTTTTTTTTTTAAAGAAATTAATACTTTTCTTCAGAAAGGACGCATGAAATTGATATAAAGTGACAGTAAAGACATTTATAATAATGCAAAATATTTATTTTTTAATGAAATGCTTTTCTCTTGAAAATTCAAAGAATCCTGAAAAAAATGAATCTCTGTTTGCACAAAAATATGAAGCAGCACAACTGTTGTCAACTGTGATAATGATCATCAATGTTTCTTGAGCATCAAATAATCATATTAGAGTGATTTCTGAAGGATCATGTGACACTGAAGACTGGAGTAATGATGCTGAAAATTCAGCTTTGATCACAGGAATAAATTACATTTTAAAATCTATTCACATAGAAAACTGCTGTTTTACATTGAAATAATATTTAACAATATTACTGGGTTTGTTTTGTATTTTTAATCAAACAAATGCAGCCTTGGTGAGCAGAAGAGACTTCTTTTAAAAACATAAAAAATCTTACCGACCCCAAACTTTTGAACGGTATACATATACACACATATGAACATTTAAATGGTGGCTGTTATAACAACTTGCCAGATTTATTCAAACATGCATTAAATATTGAAGAACAAAAATTATAATGAATATATAATATGGTGCATATATTTAGCAAAATGCTCTCGAGTTAATCTTTCTAGCTGACTAACGAATTCATGGTCACTGGATATGGTTTTTCTGAAGTAAATGTGACGTTACATGACATTGTTCACAAGCTGTTTTACTGACGTCTTTTCACTGTTGAAACACTGATTGAGCGATTCCATGTGACATGATACAGATTTTGATAAGTTGTACTCTCTTTTAACACACTTTCAGATGCTCATTCATGTTTATTTCGTACTGCAACTGGTATTATTAAAACGGAAGAGAACATCATGTGCGCTCCGCGCTGCTGCTTCTCTTGAGCTGAGCTGCGCTGCTGCTTCTCTTCACACCACAGCGCCAAAACGGTATTTGTTTTTGAATTTCGTAAGAAAATGGACGTAATTTGAAATCTGAGACTTTTTTCATATCAATAGTAACAAAGGACAAATATTATTGCGATTTATTGGATGGGATGTGGGCTACAATGTTCCATTCATTCATCAAATGAAAACAGGATGACTAATCGGTTCTTGGGATTTAAGAATCGATATCGTTCGTAAAAGCAAAACCACAAGTTTGTGCAAGCAAACTTGTCAATCAATGATGCAGTGGAAACTGACCAATAGGGGGACAGTTTTAATCTCATGTGACTTGCAACATTTTAGTGCATTTTGAAACGTTGCCTTGTGAAAGTGAACCGAACCTAGAAAATGCGACATTGGAACAAATTAAGTCCCTGATTTGAAATTAAGCGAATGATCTACAGGTCTGAAAACGCCCCAAGAATTGCATTGTCTAAGGTCCTCCTTTGATGTTCATTTCTGGTCATCTTCAAGATAATTTTTTTAGTAAATGATAAATGTCAGATGAATATGAGTGATTTTAAATGGGTCATTTATGTACATTGCTCCCAGTAGTAATATCTCGAGCATCTTCCATGGCACATTTCTTATGGCGAGAACCATTTTCACTGTGCTCCATAAATCCTCAGCATAATTAAAGGTCTTACAAGGATGCAAACCATGTCATTAACTATATGTTGCCATTTTACAATAAACAAGAACTTGACACCACCACACAAATATGGCCTAAACTAAAGTAAAATACAGGCACACTTTCTCTGTTTATGACATTTTTTGGATGTAGTATTGTGCCGTAAACTGCAGGATCACTTATTAAACTCCAACGCAAGCGTCTCTGCTTAAAGTAGATAGATAAACATTCAAAGCCATTTTCCAGGTCATCAGATTGGTTTATTCCATATCGTATAACTTTTATTTAATTCATTCCATGTCTTTTTATGGAAACAATTTTCTCTTTTCTGTCAGAAACATCCCCCACTTTGGAAAGTGTAACCGTACCACTGACCGCGCTGCGCTTTTCATCTCTGATCAGTGGTGGTTTGTCATTTTGCCAATGTGAGAAAAGCCAGACTGCTACTTTGTCTCTCCCACCCTCTCATTCATCAGGGTTGGAAGGAAATAATATCTTTGCTTTCTTTCATATCACCCATTAGACCAAATGACTTTTTTCTGTTATTTTTAAAGTAAATCAACAGCATCTACTTTTCTAGGCTGCAGGCATTTTCAAAAGAAAACTGAAGATACCCTTGACTTAAATTGGCAGATATCCCTGCATGCGGTTGAAGTGATCTCACTTTGATTCCCTGCTCTGCATGCTGGATAATAATTTTTCCCTTTCGTGTCACTGTGATTAGTTTCGACATCTCGGTTAATTGAAATGATGCTGCCATTAACACCTCTGTGAAGGATGGCATGTTCTAAATCACTGCCTTACATAGAGGACTTGCCATTTTTTCTGTCACATCTGATATTCTACTCGGCTCCGCTGTCATAATTCTCAAAGGCAGGCGCAAAGCAGTCTATATCTGTTTAGTTCACAGGCTATTAGACTGACCCTGCTGCTTCTCTCTCTATACATCCCATCCCCTCCCCTCTCCCCTCAGGGGCCTGAGACCTGGACGGCACCCGGAAGAAGACGATATCGTGCCAGAGCTTGCCAGAAGCATCCACCCCCGAGACCGACCTGACTGGGAGGAAACCATCAGCGCAATGGTGAGAAGCCAAGTGCTCAGTCTCGCACAAATTCAGCGACTCCCTCCCACACCCTACGTTTACAATTGCAGTAGTAAAGAGAGCAGATAGCATACCCTGAAGCTGTGAAAATTAAAGACTGACTGGTTATTGCTGGTAGGGACAGCCATAATTATTTTATATAAGATCCATATTAGTGCCATAGACTGACATTATTACCTGTGCGTAGGAACATGCTCTTGTATATAATGTAGATAATGTAGATCTGGTCATTATAGAGCAGACACAAAGCAGAATTATTTATATAATTCATGCATTATGAAATAAAGGAATGAATGGACATGAAATGTAGATTTGAGTTTTATTGAGAATTATTTTAGGAAGGAGACTGACTGCAGATTAATATGAGAGGAAACCAGTTGCCTGGGGTAATGGTCAATACAGTTTAGTGATCATTATGTAAAACATTCTAAAAACACTTTTAATCAATATATTGCATGCATGCTGAGTAAAATGATTAATTTCTATCAAATATGTAGAGCATAATGTAGTCTGTCATTCATTAATGTAAAATACACCCCGTCATGAAGCAGCTAACACATCATCTGACTCTTTTGCAATGAGTGATGACGTACAGTATATTGCTGACTATCCCAGGTTGACCTATTCGAATTGGAGTATTCGAGAGCAGTGTAGGAATAGATGACTGTATTTCACTGCTTTGATAATCTACACAATCTATAATGTTCTTTCCTCAGCCTTTGTTTATTACAGAATTACTTCATGATCATTTAACCAGCACTGACATACTTGCATTCAGTGGTGCTGAAAAAAAACTGTCTCCATAGCAACCTGACTGTTGGCTGATGTTGTTTTGAGCACAAACAGATTAGCGAAGACATATCAAGGGAAACACCATGTATCGCCTCACTCTTATGATGCATTAACTTAATGCTCTTAGGTTCAGTTTTATAACATTGTGTACCAGGGTATTAATTTAACTCGTTCATTTTACTGTCAAGGTCATCAAGCTCTAGTCGCTGTTGTCTCTTCACTGTCGTGACCTAGTTTCACTGTCACTTATAGTGAAGTTGAGACTGTGATGATCAACAGACTGGGTGTTACAAATAATGAGACAGTACTAGATTTGGACCAGACCCAGTCTAGCTTTCACACCATGCTTTACACCAGTAGAAACTGGTCTGTTCAGCCGCATGGCATATTTGAAGGCTGCATGGTCAGGATACTTTTAATAATTCTGTGTCTGGCTTCTAAGAGCCACACTTTCAAAGCATTATTCATATTTCATGGGCATTCTGAATCACTAGCTTGTTTTGGTTGGCCTTGCCAGATGACTCTCTCATTTGGCAAGGAATTGAAGAGAATTCAATTGAGCATTATAAAGCATACCAGCTGTCAAAAGATTCAGATGCTGGACGCACGCTTAGCCTTTGTAGACAACAATTCAGGGTCATTCAGCTTTTGGGCATATCTGTTTAACCTGTTTTTTTGACCCTGTTGTAGCTTTTCCTTTCCTTCCATTACTTTGTACATCTGTTCTATGGTGCCTAAGGTGCTCAGTGGTGTTAAATTATATTCTTATTATACTGTGCTGTGCTTTTTAAGGATGACACGGTGTGTGTGAGAGGGATTTGTCTCTCTTGAGCTCTTCTTTGCACAAAGATTTGGGAGGAGACTGTTCATGTCCTGTTAAAAACTAAATTCAAGTGCTTTATAATTTGGGTCAAGCCTCTCCCCAATGTAATACATGAGTATCAGGGATTGTATTGTAAAATTCTGAATTTAAAATGTAAAAAAAAGAGAGAGAGCTGTAGGGGAGGTGTTTGGGTTTTCCTTATTTTTTTGTCTTTAGCTGATCACATGCTGATCTCTCTTTCAGGCACGAAGTGCTGAAATTCCAGAGCTGGCCTCCGAGCCTCTCATGCGCTCCTGCAGCAGCACCGCCAGTATGAAGGTGAAGAATGTTAAAAAGTAAGTGTCAAACATTTACACACCCAAAGTCACAAAGGTTTCTATATTATCCTCATGTTTCCAATAGCTGAATATTAAACTTATCGATCTGTGATCTTTTCAGACTCTCATTCACCAAGGGCCACTTCCCAAAGTTAGCCGAATGTGCCCACTTCCACTATGAAAATGTTGACTTTGGGACAATACAGGTAAGATCTTAAGCCCTTTAATAACAGTAAACCTGATTCAACTACAGAGTGGATCTCATGTGACTGGACTTGAAAGGGACAGTGTTGAAAATGAGGCAAAAGGGGAGATTAAATTCTATTGTGCATGCGTGTTAGTGTGCAATAAAATGTCAAGGGTGTGCAGATAACACCAGAGTGCCACAGCTGGGAGAGGAACAGCAGCGTGCCTCTAATGCAAGGCTCCAGGGAATTGAAAAGTGAGGATCAATGTGATATAACATCCCTCTCAAACCTGCAGTAGCACTCTTGCAGATGACTATTTCCTCTGCTAGGGCTGGGCATCCTCAACTACTTCACCATACATCTCGATACATGTCACAATTCAGGCATGATGCATCGCTTTATCATAATTGTATCTCAACTGAAACTGCGTCAGAAGCGTGACAGAAAGACTTAGTGTGATGGCAAGAGAATGTATTTGTTGCATCTGTTTCAATCTCTTCACTTTAGTCCAGTATCATGTCACACTGAGAGACACCGGTTTTAGAGTTTAGAGCACTTATTTAGGTGACATCCACCTTGTAGGAAATTATATAAATGACATCCACCTTGTAGGAAATTATATAAATGAATGCATCATAAGTTCATAACATGAGACACAGTTTATATATATATATATATATATATATATATATATATATATATATATATATATATATATATATATATATATATATGCATAATAAACAGTGTCTCAGTACATCCCAGATGCTAAATTGGATTGAGATAAGGGGAATTTGGAGCCCAGAGCAACACCTTGAACTTTTCATCATGTTCCTCAATTCATTCCTTAACAATGTGCGGTGTGGCAGGGTGCAATATCCTGCTGAAAGAGGCCACTTCCACCAGGGACACCATTGTCATTAAGGGGTGTACTTGGTCTGCAACAATGTTTAGGTAGGTGGCACATGTCTAATTTACGTACACATAAATGGCCAGACCCAGGGTTTCCCAGTA
Source organism: Meda fulgida (assembly GCA_030578275.1). NCBI lineage: Eukaryota > Metazoa > Chordata > Actinopteri > Cypriniformes > Leuciscidae > Meda > Meda fulgida. The sequence continues at coordinate 14,753,763 of CM060636.1, read as the reverse complement.
GAACATTGCCCAGAGCATCAAACTCAATTTTTTTTTAAAATACTATGGAACCCAATGGGATACATCAGTGGCTGGTTACCGACATTCTTCAATATTAAAAATATCTTCTTTTGTGTATCTTCTTTGAGCCCTTGAAGGTCTGCTTGGTTAGAGCTTGGTTTCCCAACCTGGTGCTGGTCACCCCCATCAGGGCTGTCTGAGGGGTCGAAGAGTGCGTTTAATGGCTAATAAACATGTCTTTCATAGATGGTTAAAATAAGGGTGTCGTCGTCCCCCCCCCACCCCCCCCCCCCCCCGTGTAAGTTTACATTTAAAAGCAGTTTAAACTAAACCTTAACTAAAAATGTATTTCAAGTCCCTTGCGTTCTGTTCAATTCTGTTGAGCTCCATCTAGCTGCAAGAACCATGACAAAATATCAAACTGAATAAAAATTCTTATTGTTCAACGAACTGCCTGTGATCAAAACAAATGGACATGACAGAGTGAAAGTCTGCAGTTTTTTATTTAGCAATTCATAAAATCACTGCGTATGTAACATTGAAAAAATGCAAGGATAAGGAAATAAGCTAATTTTCTAATAATACTTCTGTCTATCTTTTTCAACTGCGTATCTACACATACTTTTACTTTAAATGTGTGGTTGTGAAGCATATGACTTGTGAAACACATGACTCGTGAAGCATATGACTTGTGTCCCCTGAGAAAAAGGGTGGGAACCACTAGGTTAGAGAAGTGTGAGAGCTTGGGTCAGAACTGTGAATGACTTTCGGTGCGAGGCAGTAACAGAGCTCAGCAATCTAGAGAGGATTTGAGGGCATTCTCAGGACACGTTCAAAAACAGATAGACATGGTGTTTTTAAATAACTATTTTTAACCGCACTACATTTTAGAACATGACTCTTATGGTTGATGTCAAAAAAAGATGCAGCGAGCCCATAATGCCCGATATGCACATTCCTACTTGCGACATCTTTTAATGTGGGAAAGAAAACTTTACTTATCTGTACTGAATAGATTCGGCTTCTTCACAGTGGTGTTCCCTTTCACATATTTTACATTTCTCATTATAAACTGTATCAAGGCTCAGTGAAAGACTAAAAGGACTGGTGGGAATGCTGAATAGCGCCTTGTTGTGTAGGGACAGGAGGTGGGGTGGTGCGACAGTGTCGGAGACCTCTGTGCCTCTGTGTTTGGGATTAAGGGTATAATGGAGCGCTCACAGAATGAGAAAATAGATTGGCATGGTGTCGAGGGCCAGACAATTGTGAGGGAGTGAAGCAGTGGTTTCTTCAGGGGGCCTTCACATTGAATAGTAATCCTGCTTTTGGAGGAATTGCCCTGGGAAAGCCGAAATATGAGACAGCTATTTTGCATTCACATGTTGCAGCGTGGACATTTTTTCATTGCTGTTTATAGATTATTGTCGTTCTAGCATTGTGTAAACCATCTAGGTGCAGCCGGTTGTAGCCTGCACTGGCGTCCAGTAGAGGGCGGCAGCTCCTTTCTTTCTCTTATCGTACCAGTTCGCAGCCAGTGCAGGGTACCATGGTGACAATGAAGAACATCAATAATTCTCTTTGCTCTGCCACGTAATCATTGTTTATGCACAAAACACAATTTAATCCGGAGAAGTCCTTTACAGCCCAGAATTGAATGAGCCTGCAGTTGTATAGCACCAGCTGGCATGGATACTTTAGCCATGTTTGTGGAGTTCCTACCAGAAGCATGTCATCCTTCTGCTGGGGATTTATGAATGGTTTGTAATTACAGGCAGATCACTGACTGATACTCCCAAAAGAGCAGCAGAATGACTGGGTTTCTATGCATTCAGAAATGGCTCCAGAGAAACACTGTTGTCCACAAATCTTTTTACTCTGTTAGCCACAAACTTGATTTAGTTAAGGATGCACAATATATTGTTACCATATAGATATCAGTGATTATCATTAAAAATATATTGGTATTGGCTGATTTGAGATTTTTTTTTGTGTGTGTGCTTATTTTTCTTTATTTTTACATTAAGACAAATTAATTTAAACATAATAATAATAATAATAATAATAATAATAATAATAAAGGGGATGCACAATATACACTACTATTCAATTTTTTTAAAATAAGTTTAAATTTGATTTCGAAAGAAATCTTGAATGCTAACCAAGGCTATATTTATTTGATAACATTTATTTTGATAGACTACAGTAAAGACAGTAATATTGTGAAATATCACTGCAATTAAAAATACTTGAAAATAGAAAACAGCCATTACTCCAATCTTCAGTGTCACATGATCATTCAGAAATCATTCTAATTGGCTAAAGAAACATTTAGGTAACACTTTACAGTGGTTCATTAATTAACATTAGTTAACATGAACTAAGAATGAACAATACTTCTACATCATTTATTAATCTTAAAGGTATTGTAGGTAAGATTTTTATAAAAAACTTTTTTCCAAATTTGTTTAAACTTTCTATATATATATATCAATACATAATTAAAATGTAAGTACTCTGGAAAATAGAGTATAAAAATCCAGTGTCTGTAGTCCTCTCAGGGCTGCAATAAACACAGCTACTTCCACCCCCTCCATTCTGGGCTTCTTCCAAAACCACGCCCCCAAAACACAGGAACGAGCGATGCCGACCGCTCACAGCTGGAGGACGCGCTTACCAGCGCCGAGCGGAGAGGAGCGCAGTGCATGTAGTGACATCATGTAATAAAATACCTAACTTTATCATTATGAATATAAACAACTAACATGGCTGTTAGTACTCACTATCAAGCTAGCATATCGATACTCGTAAAGTTTAAAATATATTTAGTTTGATTCGTTAACGAGCTAGTAACATAAAGCAAAGCTAAAAAGAGGTTGCATTGATACACGTTTTCCCATTACAATCAGTTACACTGCGATGAAGGTGAATTTCGTGTAAGATTCATAACATATACGCCGTGTTTTGCATGTAATTGTGTCTCTTACTAGTCTCTTACCCTCCTCAAGTCAAACGAGTGCGCGCGTGTAGCAGCGGGGGGTGTTGCCATGGTTGCGAGAGAGTGACAGTCGCCTAAGCCAATCCTTTGTTTCGTCCCGAATGGAAATAATGAGCTGTGTTTAGTGCAGATTAAACGGTCAAGAGTCACTCGATTTTTATACTCTTTTTATCAGAGTACTTACATTTAAATTATGCATTGATATATATATATATATATATATATATATATATATATATAGAAAGTTTAAACAAATTTGGAAACGTTTTTTATAAAAATCTTACCTACAATACCTTTAATGTTAATTTTAACATTTACTGATACATTATTAATATCAAAGTTGTATTTGTTACCATAAGTTAACACTGTGAACTAACAACGAACGACTAGTTTTATTAACTAACATTAACAAAGATTAATAAATACTGTAATGTACTGTAAATGTTAGCTAATACATTAACTAATGTTAACGAATGGAACCTTATTGTAAATTGTTACCAACCTTTCTTATGTTGAAAACATTTGTACAAAGTTTTGCTGCTGAATATTTTTGTGAAAATTGGGTTCTCTGGATTCTTTGATGAATAGAAAACAATAATTTGAAATGAAAATCATTTGTAACTAAATGTCTTTACTGTCACGTTAGATACATTTAGTGCGTCCTTGCTGAATTAAAGTTTTTTTGTGTTTGTTTTGTTTTTTACCCCAAACTTGTGAATGGTAGCTTATATTTACCATATAGTTTATCAGTTGTTGAAGCTTCCATTGTTGTAACTAGGGCCTGAAACTAACTTTTTTTTCTACACCTGCCAATGCCCGGTGACTTAAAAATGTACCTGCCATAAATATTTTTTTCCGGCCATGAAACTGTTTTTGCAAAAACAGGCTGTAATGACACCAACATTTTAGATACCAGTGAAAATTGGCAATTCTGTATTCCAATTTCAATACCACAGCTGAAACTACTAACCTAACTAATATAAATGTAAAACATTATTAAAGACAAGTAAACAGGCAGTAATAAAATAAAAAAAAATACTATTTAATAATTAAATTACAAGCTAAAGCACAAATACAATATAACAGATTCAAATGATTCAGTGTTATTCAGGTTTTTCAGGTAGTTTTTAGGTACAGCTAGCAAATCTAAAATAACACTCCATAGTCTTTACTGTAAAAATTAAACATCATTATTAAATAATTCTTATTAAAGTTACAAAAGTTATTTAGTCAAGAGCAGTGGGGGATTTTGTTGTTTGATGAACATTAAAAACAGACAGCAGCAGGAATATTAGGCTGCTGTCACTTTAAGAGCAAATGCACGCATCCAATACTGATGCGGTACACATGCATTTACTTTCTCAACTGTTCACATTCCTTTAGGACATAACCAACTGTTTACCAGGATAGTCGTTTTTTTTTTTTGTGAATTTTTCCTCATGTGCAAGACGACGTGAAAGAGCTCATTTTAGTATTTGGGTTCCTGGGCGTATTAGGAAATGAGCTCCCTTTCGCATCATCTTGTGCTTGAATATTTAAATTGTCAAGGCTTAAACTTTCATGACTATGCTGCGCTGACCCGTTTACTGTTCCGAGCATTGTTCCCGTTTATTCACGTTCATGCATTCATAAAAATGTTACAGGCCAACTGGCAAGTGACCCGATTTCATATACTCCCTAAAGCTGAATTTTTACTCTCATTTGGCACTTGGGGAGTGTTATTTTTAGGCCCTGGTTGTACCATTGTTAAACCTGTTGCCAATATTAATGTGTGCCACTATGGGAGGGGTTCATGTCCCCTCCCAGCAAAACGTTTAGCAATAATCGCTGCATTGCTCACGTGGCATTGACCCTTTTGCTTGCATCATCACTCATTGATTTTACTGTTAAATTGCTGTACATGGTCATATGTCATTGCTTTTAGTAAAACATGGTTTAGATTTTCTTGAATGCTGTTTTATTTTTGTGCCCTCCTCTGCCTGTTGCATGACATTTAAACAATTGTGGTTTAAAGCTCTGGAGGTGACTTTGCATTTGATGTCTTATTTGTGTTGTTGGATACGGCCAGCAATTGTATGTGTGTTTATTCTTGCACACAATGGAGGGCTTGTCTTCTGGATTCATTCATGGCCTTTGCTCAGCCTTGTTTTGCAGCCGTGTGGTAACTGGCACCGACTGCTAGCACCACAGCCAGTGGAAGACAAAAGTGCAACTTGGATTCAATTACAGATATGGTTTTAAGTTCATCAGCCATGGTGTGTTAAGTTCACAAATGTGTGTGGATGACACGTGTATGTTGTACCAGTGTTCTGAGACTGGTACTGGAGGAAATAGTTTCCATAGGCACCCCTCCCTGCTGGTGAATGAGTGAGGGCAGTGGCCGTGTTTTTAGTGTCCCACTGTCCCTTCCCCCATTTTCTGCTCCAGGCTCATATAGCTACTCTGTATACTCTCTGTATATACGACCCCCTCGACCCAGAGCTTTCGTCGGGTCGGGCCTGTGCCAGGGAATGTGCTCATTGCCCAGTATTTGCTGTGGTCCATCGTGCATCTCTTTATAATGTATGCTTGCTTGTATCAAATTGGTTCCACCTGCTCCTTTTTTAGAATATTAAAGTCTTTCATATTTGAACTAGGAGTGCATGGTGTATTGGTCCTATACAAGTCATTGACTGATTTGTTTCAATATTAGTATTTGATATTTGTTTGTTTATTTCCACCCATTTGCATTTAAATTACATTTTTCTCCATCTAACACTTAAGTGTTATCAATTTTTTTTTAATAATAACTTTAAGTGTAAACTTTATAAGATCAAAAATGAATATCCATTTTTCATACTGTGCATTTATAATGCCTAAATTAACTTCTTGCATGTAAAACAATTGATTTTAGTTTTTATTTATTTATGCAAAATTGTACTATTGGCTAATATCACTTATTGGTCATAAGATGAAAATAATTATTCAGTTAAATACAGTATCTGCCAGAATTACTTTAAGGTCTAAACAGTCCCTTGCTGGAAGAAATCTGGTCATACTTGCTAGTCAAGGAATCCAAGCTGTTTCCTGCAACAATGTTAATTAACTTAGCCAGGTGCAGGTCTACTGGCTGATCAGCCACCAAAACCAGCTAGGACCAGGTGAAGACCAGTTTCGACTAGCTAGACGCATGTAAAACCAGCTACCATCAGAAGATGGATTTTTTAACAGACTTTTTTCTCTCTCATCTTAAATTTTGTCACTAACGAGTTATGATACATCAATCTTGTGTGCTTCTCAACAGCAGGGCTCATCCTGTGCTATTCTCAGCTCTGTCTCAGGCTGTTTGAATTACCGTCCACAGCCTGACTATTATTATTTACCCTCTCTGTCTCTCTAGCAATCTATCTTCACATCTCTTAGTCATTATATTGCCTGTGGAGAAAGTCAAATGCTCTTACCCATCAGCTGGTGCACATGACACATTTATTCCTCAGCTATTAGGCAGCCTGGAGCAGAGATGCTGCCTCTAACCCACAGGTCAGACAGGCCAGTACGGTTGCTGTCACTGTTCAGCCATCACATTGACATGAACACTTGCTTGTGCCCTCAATGTAAATCAGAGGTAGAGTCACGTAGCGTAACAGCAAGTCCAGAGCATGACACTCTTTATCAAATCAGCTAGTTTAATAAGGACTGGGTGGTTGTTGTGTTTGCTACTAAGGGCTCTTGAATGAACAGAATTCTAAAACAAAAACATTATCCTCTCTGCTTGTTTTTTTTATTTTTTATTCCCACCACAGACCATGAACGCTTGGATTCATCCTGCTTTGGACCGGTTCACTGTTTATTTTTAGGGTGATATTGATGTGTTGATCAGCACCATCTGGTGCTAATGGGCAAGTTATAGGAAATAGCATCTGCTTTGTTAACATTGCTATCCAGATTTATGAGACAGGAAATATTTTGTTTAATTCTGCCTTCTAGGTGACTGAGTATCTATATATTTTGTGTTCCAGCATAACACTAATCTGTTCCAGGAGTTCCTTTCCACACATGAATACTCCACCAGTTTAGTTCTTCGTTGTTTAATGCATGGCTCTCTTTCCAATTTCTTCAGTGTCTGATATTTGTTGGCACTCTCATGGAGTACTCTTATGTTTTATTTATTTCAACAGGCTTTTATGCATGTTGGCACACCTTGCCCTATCCTGTTGAATGGTAAATTGATTGCTTGCCACATTGTGAGAACATACTAGTCTTCCAATAGTGCACTGGTGAAATAGACTTCACAGGGTATTCAGCCATTTTAAGTGAGAATCTCTTATGCAGTAATATAGTGAAAAAAATGTACTATTTAAAATGACTGCTTTATATTTTAACATAATTTATTCTTGTGATAGCAAAGCTAAATTTTCTGCAGCCATTATTCCAGTCTTCAGTGTTGTTCTAATATGCTTATTCGTTGCTCAATAAGCTGTTGGAAACAGTTGTGCTGCTTAATATTATTGTGGGAACTGATCATTTTTTAGTGGATAGAAAGCTAATTTATTTGGAATATTGTTTTTGTTATTTAATGCTTTCTGAATAAAAGGTGGTATTATTATTATTATTATTATATTTAAATCTTACTGACCCCAGTAAGATGTAAGTAAGTGTGTACAGGTCAAACTCGAAAAATTTGAATATCGTGCAAAAGTTATAATTGATGATTATGGCTTACAACTTATGAAAACCCCAAATTAAAATCTCAAAAAATTACAAAATTACATGAAATCAATTAAAAAAAAAAGAATTTTAAATATAAACTGTCGGCCCTCTGAAGTATAATCATGCATATGTATATAGTTATATATACTAAATATATTAGTTTCACCTTTGAATTACTGAAATACACAAACTTTTGCACGATATTCAAATTTTTTGAGTTTCACCTGTGTGTGTGTATATATACACTACCGTTCAAAAGTTTGGGGTCAATTTATTTTTTTTTTGTTTTTTTTTTTAAAGAAATTAATACTTTTCTTCAGAAAGGACGCATGAAATTGATATAAAGTGACAGTAAAGACATTTATAATAATGCAAAATATTTATTTTTTTAATGAAATGCTTTTCTCTTGAACTTTCAAAGAATCCTGAAAAAAATGAATCCCTGTTTGCCCAAAAATATGAAGCAGCACAACTCTTGTCAACTGTGATAATAATCATAAATGTTTCTTGAGCATCAAATAATCATATTAGAGTGATTTCTGAAGGATCATGTGACACTGAAGACTGGAGTAATGTTGCTGAAAATTCAGCTTTGATCACAGGAATAAATTACATTTTAAAATATATTCACATAGAAAACTGCTGTTTTACATTGAAATAGTATTTAACAATATTACTGGGTTTGTTTTGTATTTTTAATCAAATAAATGCAGCCTTTTAAAAACATAAAAAATCTTACCGACCCCAAACTTTTGAACAGTAGTGTGTGTGTGTGTGTGTATATATATATATATATATATATATATAATGTGTAAATACATGTGAATGTGAAATATTAAATTATTATATTAAATGTATATATGACTCCTCTTATTTAAAGTACGTATATATATATATTTTTTTTACTTATGATGTATATTCATACTTAAAATCCCTAATTTGTGCATCTCAAGTGTTATTTGTGTGTGGGATTTTGCAGGGCACTCCAAATGGTTTTGCCAAGTAAAGTGAACTTCTACAGATATTCCTTGCTTAAGGTCATTGCACACGGAGTCCGCAATTCTCGTCTGAAATGTTTGTACGTTAAAAAAATAAATACAACCTCACGTTGTGTCAATCCCGTTTACACACTGTCTCTGAAACTTTCATCTGTCATAAAAAATTGGGATCGGGTTTGATTTTCTGTGATTTTCGAATCCGTAGCAAGCATTTTGAGAGGTGTTTTGACAATTTAGAGCCACCGTACAAGCGAACGGCAAAATCCAGAACTGTTCAGGATCAATTGGTTCATGGAAATTGGTGGTCTTGTTTTTAATGTGGCTCCAGTATCGCTAGCAAAGCATCAAACTGAGCCACTGACATCCTAAAATCCTAAAGTAAACTTTGAATCACACTGAATAATCCTACAGCTCCTTGATAAGAAGGTGGAACTCTCCTTCCTCTCTAGGCAATCTCAGGATTGGATGGACACTTTTTAAGAAGAGAGAGGACAACAAATCATCCTCACTGCTTTAAGTACATTTTTTAACTACATTTTGTATTGTTTTGCATCTTTTTTATTTTATTTCATTATTATTATTATTTTATATTTTACCTGATTGATTGCAACTGATTAATTAATATGCGTCTGTGCAAGGTTTCTGTGCGTGATGGATTTTTAGTATGACGAATATTAAAAAACGCATACGAAAATTCCGGACTCAGTGTGCAAGGACCTTTAGTGTGTAGCAAACAGTGAACTGCATAAAGATCCTGCGAAGCGGAAAGCAGCTTGTGATTTAATATTTGGCAAGCTCTCCGATGTGAGATTTTGCATTAAAATGTATTACTTTTGCAAGCTGGGCTTTCTAATATAACAGTTGTCAAGTCAGCATTGTGGATGCACAAACCCCAAAAGAGTTGTGCACAGTCAAGGCATGACGTCCCATGTGGCCTGTCCCTCGCTCCATCAGAGCATCTCAGACTGCAGTATGCGTATGTGCCCAACATAAATCATGTCAGTCATTTGACCCCATGTATGCTTGTTAATGACAAAATGCCTCAGCTGGTATTGTGGGGTTGAGATTTCAGGAGGAACTGGTCTGTGAAATAGTCCTTGGAGAAGGGGGATCCTGACTGCCCTTCCAATCTCCCTCTAGCCCTGCCGTTTGCCCTCTACTCATTAACAATGCTGATTCAGGAATCAAACTGCTCTTACAAATGACAGCAGTCTCAGAAGAGGGCATTTTACAGAAGAATATCTCTGTAAAGCACCAGACTACCCCATTCACTCCATGCAGTCCCTCTACTGCTAAATAGCTACGTGCCGTGTTCTAATAGCATCTGCTCTTGTACTGCTGTGGACCTTGTTTGGGGAAAACTTGCTGTAAGATCTCTTTGGGATGTTTACTAGCTGCTGAGCTGGCCTTGTTATCGATCTGTGCAGTACAATGTGTTTTCAGTGCAAGCACTTTTATATGTCTGAGGCTGAGCTGACAAACTAGCCTAAATCATTTACAGTGCGAGACTGAGGCTGTTTAGTACACACAGGGGCGCAACTGCACATTTACTGAGGGGTGTGCATTATTCAAGATCAGATACCCTGTATATTCCCTAACACTAACCCTCACAGAAAATATTCTTATTTCATATTTGACTGCACGCTGCAAGACATAATGTGCTTGTCTGCATTAATAGAAGATGAGGCCAAAAGCCCAATAACTAGTTTGTGCTTGGAGGGATGCAAACCTATCAGGGGTGAAAAAAAATTAAGATGTGACCCCCTTCCCCAAATTTTTGATACCATAGCGAAAAAATGGTATGACTTTTTTCCCCCCAAACACACATAATATTGCTTACTTTTTTCGTTAAGCAGTTTTGGAGTTTTTATTTACTCATTTAGCATTATTAAAAAAAAAAAAAAATTAAAATGAATACTGTTATTTTGTTCATCAAAGAATCCTGAACAAATTTGTCAGTTTCCACTATAATATTAAGCAGCACAATGGTTTTCAACCTAAATATGAAATGTTCCTTGAGTGTGGAATTAGCGTATTAGAATTATTTTTTGAAGGATCATGTGACATTGAAGACTGAATTGATGGCTGCTGAAAATTCAGCTTTACCACCACAGGAATAAAATACATTTTAAATTATATTAAAATAGAAACCAATTATTTAAAATGTTCACAATGTTTCAAAATGTAACTGTTTTGCAAATAAATGTAGCCTTATTAAAACTTATAATGACTTAGAAAAACATTTAAAAAATCTTATAGACTCCAATCTTTTGAATCTCTTGGTAGTGCATATATAAAAAAGAAAAAAATAGGTTTTGATTGGTTATCCAACAACAATTTATAGTTCTAGTTGGTTACCTTCTTCTGTGTGTTTTACTCTTATCAACTTTAATCTTTCATCCACATTAAACCCTTTCAAAGCTAGAGTTACTGCTTTATCTTGGTCCCTCCTCTGCAATGAAACAATGGAGCACTATTGCCCACAGGGCAACGCACTCAAAAACACAACCACTCTGCAGCCCGACAAAAATACCACTCGTTCCACCCCCCTTGGGTTGGAGAGCGTGTGGGAAGATCACTTTATACGCACAGACCTGCTCTTACCTCTGCAGTCCTGCCCTATCCACAGAAAATACATTTTTCAGCACAGTAATATTTTGTTTGTATTATCACTTTACAATGTGAAATGTATTCATCTGGCTACAGATTATGGTACAGTTTCTTGACCAGTCTCACCGGACGTGTTAATTTCAGTGACCTCCCATTTCCTTGAATGTCCTCTCAAAGCGTGATTTGTGGAATCATGTAAGGGATTTACCCTGGCAAAGCTGGCAGGATGCCCAGCTTCTGTTCAGGCAAATGTGAATGAACTAGGTCACTAGTGGATTTTAATTGTATAATATTTATAGCTGTTCAGAGAAAGAGTGAGTCTTATTTTAATGTATGATGCTATGTCCTTCAAGTTCATGTTCATGTTTTTTTCTTGATTTCTACCTGCTTTTTTAAGATGTAGGTTTGGAGGGAATCTATTACTCAGAGAAAATAATGTTTGATTCTTTGCAGCAAAACACTTTGTTGTAGATTTCTGTAGGGGTTTCTCAAAAGTGTGAAATGAACTTTGGACCTCTAATTTTTTTTTTTTTGTCTTTCTTGAACATTTCAGCTCAAGGTTTGGGACTAATCGGTTAGAGTTCTTGTGTTCCCATCAACCAATCAGCATTATGATACCATCCCGTGACTCCAAAGTGATTAGTTACATGACGTGTAGGTGACTGACTAAAAAACTGAATAAGAACCAGTGTGTATTTAGGCTGGTTTAGGGTTCTCTTTTGTAGATACTAATCAGACATGTTTCTTAGCAATAAGTGTACACTAATCACACTCCTTTAATAGAATAAGTCATATATTCTGATTCAACAAATACATAGGCAAAATTACTATAAGATTGTATTGCTCGAAATATTAGATTATGCATAATAGCAGGCAGTTTTGAAGTCTAATGTAAATTGCCATGCAATTTGTTACTAAAGTGGTACTTTGTCAGTTCACAATGCTTTAAAGGGAACAAATTTGAAGATATTATCTTTGTAATCTTGCAAATGTTGTATTATACATGGTCCTTTTGAGCTTTGCAATTCACAGATACAGAACCTGTTTTTGTGGTCCTTGAAGAAAGGGTTTTAGCATGCTGACTGTTTTGGTGAAATGTGACTGAAATAGCACCCAAATATGGATATAATATTGAATATAATATATTACCGATAATTATAATATTATGAAAAAATTCTTAATTTGCTCAATTTCAACATTTATATGCTGCAATAGATGTTAAAAACAAATGTTATAGAATAAATAAACTATTCAATCTCACTAATTGACTAATCCTGTCCCATCCATAGTGAATTCCTCGGTTTAAGGAATGTGTGTTTTCCACACTCAGCCTCTGGATTTGTTTTTGAACCGGATGCTTGAGGGTGTTAAATCTTCCACTGGAATGTGTCCACCCTTAAGAATGCCCTTTTGCAGCTCATCCAGACACATTTTTGAGTAACTGAATGATAATAAGACTTGGCATTTCTTTATTCAATGGAATCACAATTCTGGCCCTTTAAAGGTCATCGTTCTGTAACTTTGCAGGAGAATGATTTGTTTGTTAATTTGTATCGTATTTGTTTCTAATCTTGCTGGAAACACACTCTTATCATAGCAAATGGTATGTCATAGTTTTTTAAGCCAAGGCATTTTTTAACTCATCCTCACATTTCAGCTGAAGTCTCTAAGCTCTCATATTTGTTTTGGTCTGCATGACCTTTTCCACTTCCATGAAATAATCCAAACACATCTGATTCCAGCCAGCCTCCCTCCTCAAACTCACATATTCACACTGAAGCAACCATGTGTTTCTGAGCGAGTGGGACTCCGGGGAAGGATTTCTCATTTCTGCAGGTCGAATAGTAGGACTCTTGGATCTCTCTTGCGTTCCGTGTGGTTGACTGCCGCATTTCACAACACTCCTCCAGGAAAATCTTTTAATCACCCTCAGATGTGCTGTGATGGCACAAGTGATGTAATTTAGAGTGACCCATTGCTTTTCGCTGTCCCCTGCACTGATTTACGGCTGAATGTTGTGTAAATATGTATCCGTGTGCTTGTCTTTGTACTTCTGTCACAGTCACTGCCTCAGGCCACATCTTATCATCATTAGACCTTGAACTAGAAGTCAGGTTAAACTTGCAAAATCAACAAATAGATAATTACAATTGCATGTACTTTAAAAGTTTGATTTCACTCAGACTAAAGTAATCATTTTAAAATGTGCCTTGATATATCATTTAAACATCTGTCGTAAGATAAAAAAAAAGAGAAATTCTTTTATTCATTAAGGATGCATAAATTGATCAAAAGTGACAGTGAAGACATTTATAATGTTACAAAAGTTTTTTTTTAAATAAATGTAATAAATTCTGTTCATTAAACTTTCTATTCATCAAGGAATCCTGAAAACAAATCACTATTTGTACAAAATGTTAAGCAGCACAACTGTTTTCATCATTGATATTTATTATAATATTATGATAATTATTTAATATAACATTATACTATTATTATTATTATTATTATTATTATTATTAACAAATGTTACCTGAGCACCAAATCAGCGTATTAGAATGATTTCAAGAATGAAGGATCAAGTGGCACTGAAGACCATAGTAATGATGCTGAAAATTCAACTTTGCATTCATTGGAATAAATTCAATTTTAAAATATATTCAAATAAAGTTATTTTCATATGAAATATTTCACAATATTACTGTTTTTACTGTTTTTGATTAAATAAATGCAGCCTTGGTGAGCATCCAAGTCTTGAGACTTCTTTCCAAAACTTTTGATAGGTACTGCAGTTGACTAGTTGGTGGGAAGAAAATGTTGTATAATAAGCCTGGATTAAAGCTGCAGTCGGCAAGTCTGGCAGATTGAGTGGACTTAGGCAAAATTTTGAATGTTTACATCTCTCATGCCCCTCCCTCATTATCAACGAATACCCTCCCACCGAGTTCGTGCTCGTCAGTGCGTGTGCACCACGAACCTGCCCAACAAGTGCTTACGTTAACTATCCATACCAACATATTTGGGCAAACATACTTAGATTACTAACATAACACTAAGAAATAAAATAACTGGTTGATAAAGCACAATTACCTGTCAAGAAGAAATGTTGCAAGCTCTGTATCCAGCTTGAACCCAATTAAATCACGTAACGTTAAATCTCTCCACCTTTCAAATGCCATTCCGATGTTGATCCAGGTTTTATTACAGGCACAGTCGCTTTCTTTCTTTACTTCTTTCTTTTCAGCAGGTGTTCTCTTTTCCTGTGTTGTTTTTGTCCTCCTAGCTCTTGAGGTTAACCGAGGAATTGGAATCTTTTCCGCCATCACTCATCGTTACTGCGGGAACTTCAGGCGTGTACATGTGATTGTAACGTGCGCGAGGGGTGGCGTGTGCACGACCTGTGATTGACAGTCAGATCTCACACCCTCCTGCGCTGATTGGACCCGATGAACCGAAGCAGTGGATTTTTGCAAAACAAATAACACGCCCCAGGTGGAGTTAGAAGCTCGGGTTTTTTTTCTAAAACCACTTTATTTATGTTGTTCTGTCAGATTATAGTGTCGATTTCACTGATTATGATAAAAAAAAAAATTGCAGACGGCAGCTTTAAGATGATATCCAACAGAAACAAATCTTTGGGGTATGGATGCTAAGTGCAGCTCTAAAATCAGTTAGCTGACAGATATTCAACAAATAGGCTAAATAACTATACTTTTCATTACACAAAACTACCATAATTCTCATGAACAAGCATTTAAATTGTGTATAAAAAAGGGAACATTGTTCACAGCAGACTGACACTAATGTTTAATGTATTGTTGACATGCTATATTTCATTCAAAAGCTATGATTTTATGGCTGAAGCAGCAGTGATTAAAATGGGGTGTATTAAGAGATACAAATACTAGCACACTGAAATCAAGTTGCATGTCTAAATCCACTCCCTTTAACCACCTTTAAAATATTGTCTTTAACTCGCCATCATGTCTAAACCTATAGGAATTTCTTTCCTAACCTTATGTTTTTTCTATTCTACACTCTCAAATGTGTTTTTTTTAATAGGTAAACTATCCCTTTTAAAAAGTTACATTAATTGGTCAACCTCACCATTTGAATAGTAATTTGTTGGATTAGTCAACTATCCTAACCTGTCCTTTGTCTTCATCAACGAACACGATAATTAGGTCATTAAAAATGGCCGTGAACGGAAAGCGCCCCCTGCCAAAGTACGAGACATATGGAGGCTCTTTGTTTCCTTTCTTTGTCTTTTGTGCTACTACAATAGTGTGATTATTAGACAATACAGCCTCAAGCAGCTATTGTCGTTCATGAAGGATTCTCCAAACATTCTCAATGCAGCACTAACGTTTGTCGCTGTCCCTTCTGTTTCTCTTGCTCTGGACTGCACTGGTCCCAGAGGATCAGGACGGAGAGTGAAGGGCACATGCTGGAGTACCGCTCTGTGCTCCTACAAGGGCAACCCCCTCTTCACAGCTCTCCCCACTGTTTCTTTTGGCTCACCGGCCCTGTGCTTTGTCCCAGGGACTGTACCACTGAGAGCTAGCGAATGGGGGAGGCGCTGGGGGTTGGGAACGGGGGGAGACCAATAGAGTCTGGAGAAAACGAGAGCGTGTGGTGAAAGGACACCACAACAAATGCAAAGGGAGAACTGCTTTTTTCATCATACTTTCTTCTGTGTGTTCTCCAGACCACAGCAAACTAAGTGAGTTAATTTCAGATAACATATAAGAAGGACTGAAGCATCTCATCACAAATTAGGAAAACCAAACTGCAATGAAGTCCCTGAAAACAACTGGATTTCTGCAAAAAGTCGACCAGCCAGCACTTCACTCTGTGTAAGTTTGCAGGAAAGCACCAAAGGGGGAACCTCAACCCTTGTGCTTCACAACAACTCAGCCGGGACGGCACTCCGAAGGGGGTGGGAAACTCAACTGACATCGGTGTTCTGCTGAGTGGATTTGCGCCGAACAAAAAGAACCGGTTTTACTTTCACACATGCTTGACTGATGGAAGTCGAACGTGGGAATCCTTGAATGTTTAGGAATACGGCATCTGAATTGAGCTTCCAGCGTGCAGACGGAATCTTGGCGTGAACAAAAGATGCTGCGTTAATGAGCGCAAACGGGATGTTGTGCCTCTGTAAGTCGTCTTTGCCCTTTTTGCTCACTGCTTGTTTTATTTTACCACCCTTTTATTTAGTTCTTGGTCATACCTTAACTTTAATCTCACTTTATTCACACTTAAAGGCTGAAGATGTGCTTTTAAGAGACACCTATTATTTTCAAGTCTCACCAGGGCCATTGACATCATGCTTTGTACTTCAGATCAGTGCTGTGTAACCATGTGCTATGGAGATTTACACCACTAAATGGATTTTCCGTAACAGCTCTTGCTCAGTACCTCCTGAGCACCTAGAGTGCTTTTAATATCTTTCATGTCTGTGAGTGCTTGTAAATGATTAGCTGAAGAATCCCCATAAAGTGTAGATGCTTTCCTTAAGGTCTCAATTAAACAATAGTTCAGTTGAACGCTCTGTCCCAACAAGGATTGCTGACCACTTCTGCAAATGCATTTGTTTGTGTCCCATGGGACTTCATGTTAAAAACCCTTTGTGGTCACTGCAAAAGTATATTTCCCTAACTGTTTATGTTATGGAAGCCCATCTGAGTTCATTTTCCTGGCACTTGTGGTGGGGATACCTCTATTTCTCTCAGCACTGGCAAGCTGTTCAAGAGTGTTTTAAACTGTGCTGTGAATAACTGGGTCATTTACTTCTTATGTTACCCAGGGTTTTCTGAAGAGCTGCACTGCTTACCTGACCTTACTGATGCACACGGCTTCCAAATTTCACATACACCTGGTTGTACTTCTCTTTAATCTTTTCCCACTCTTCTCAAATAGACCTTGCTGGTCAGAGATCTGTTTCTTTGCTCGCGTCAGAGCAGCAGCGTTAGATTTCACTTTTCACTTGTAAGGATGTGGAATGAACAGAAGTCTCAGACCGTGGCTCAGTCGGGCCTTCATGTGGTATTGTTAAGATGTCTAAAGTTTCACTTGCGCTGACACACTGAGACAGATATTTAATACTTCACAGCTCTCTGTAACCCTGCCTTCTTTAAGGGCATAATCCTCTCGGTCTAAAGAGTGCAGTGCTACTGAGCTTTCACTCATCGTGACAGGAATACAACCTAACGGCTGCTTTCTGAACTAGTGTAATTAACACTACCACACACTCGTATAGGTGAGATTTGACTGCAGATTTCAGGGTTCACACAATCTTTTTCTAATTTAAAGGAACATTTTGGTACTTTTTTTTAATTTTTTATATGGTTTCAGCCTTCAGGTACAAAACGGAGACTGTCAGAGGACTGCATAGTGTTGTTTAAACAAAAACTAGGTGAGTGGACAGTGCTAAAAGACTTCAAGTATACAAGTGTAAGATTGGTCTAAAACTCTTTGTGTTTTGATCGGAAAAGGAATGTGACCACATTTGTAGTGTAAGTGCTAATATGCCCTAATGTTTCCCCGAACAATAGCACACGAACCAATATGTAATCACTCCACCAAACCAAGGGTTTAAAATCTTGGCAGTGTCTGTTTACACTGTGTAAATAGCCAACCTTTTCATTGACACCGTCTTACCTGACAACTTGTGACAAGATCATCAGAAATAGATGTTAATATCAGTTGTAAACATAAACAGTGGTTAGAGGGTTGTTTTTATTTTTGCTCTTCCATTAAAACTGTTTAACTAGATGGCTGAAGATAGAGAGACACTTTATTGATCTCATGGTAAATTTTTTGTAAATAAATTATTTATCAGTGGATCTACCTGGATTTATATGCTCTATCAAGATTTGCAGCTCAATGCTTTTGCTACCAACTGAAGTCCAAGTAGCTGCTGTCAAAGCTCTAATTGAAAAGATATTTGCCGTTCTGTTCCTCTTTAAATGAGTTTATGATGTTGGTCCAGTATAGAGGCTTTTTGCATGATGATGTTTATTTTTATGTGGGAGTGAGACGAGCTGGACTTGACAGAAATAGTCACCCTTTGTTTTTGGCAAGACAAAGATTTTTTTTAATGTATTGAATGTTTCTCTGTCTCTCGCTGAGGTCATCACCTATCTCACAGTATGAACAAACTCAAATGAGTCACAGCAGATTTTTTTTTTACTTGCACAACACAACAGTCAGTGTGTGAACACCCTGAGATGATGTAATGGGTAATATTTGAGTTAATATACTCGGAGCAGGGTAAGAGGACATTTTTTATTTGAATGATATATAGTTAGTCATGGTACATTTCTTCTATGTTCCCTCGCAAATATGTATCTGGGACTATTTTGAAACGCATCAAGAAAGAGTTATTTTGTTATGTACAGCGTTTGAGACCACAAACTGATCCATGGTGTGTGTAATTAATCTTAGGCTGGGCATAAACTTTGCGAGTTTAGACACTTGGGAGCTTGTGAGCCATTGCACACGTTACGAGTCACTTAACCTGGTAATCATGTCAAAGATTTGGCGCTAAACACGGAGATTGGAGTTTTCAATGTTGATGTTATAGCTTTGGATGGATAAAAAATAAAAATGTGACTGTACAAATTATTAGGTAAATGGCAGAAAACTGTAGGGTTTCACACACTGGAAAAACTAAAAAGGGGGTGCATTTTTTTATTACTCTTTTGTTTAGCCTCCCTCCCTCATTTTACGCTAGCGCGAGTAGCACATTTGTGACGAATGAAAGCGGAGAAACGTCAGTTGGGTATAATGGATTGTTGTCTATTTCTGCATCGAAAAAAGAATTGTCCGCATCACAATAAAATGATTAATTTCAACACCCCTAAAAAGTCATAGTTAATAGTGATAATTGGTCCCTAATCTAAAATGTGTGTGTATATATATATATATATATATATATATATATATATATATATATATATATATATATATATATAAATATATATATATATATATATATATTAGGGCTGTCAGTTAAACGCGTTATTAACGGCGTTAACGCAAAACCATTTTAACGGCGTCAATTTTTTTTATCGCAAGATTAACATTCTTTTTGGCCTAGCAAACGTTGTAATTTTTTTAACATGCTTTTGCAACAGGATGCGGCATGCGTGGCGCTGCGCTGCGCTATGAAACCATTCATTTAAATCATGATTTCAATGGCTTAAGTTGTGCCGCGCGAGGACGTTTTGTTGCTTTGTCAACCAAAGCGCAAGCGCAGTGGCCGGCATGCCACGGTCAAAGTTCAAAATAGTTCAACTTTTGCCGCTGTGCATTCCGCGTCCTGTCTGAAAGTAAAACTACAACACCACACCGGATCTAGCTAGACCGAAAACAACAGGCACGCGCACACACTTGTTTGGGCTTGCGAGCCGGCCAAGGAGAAGTACGCTGGGTTAACGTAATGTTTTGAGTGGATGACGAGCGCGAGACGCCGAAATGGATGCCAAAAAGATTCTGAATGGAAAGTTTACTTTTAAAGATTTGCCAAATGGTTCCATTGACAAGACCAAAGTGATCTGTGTGTTTTGTCGTTGTGAACTGAGCTATCATCATCGCTGCACATCCAGTCTGAAATACCACTTGATGGCCAAGCACACACACACACACAGCTGATGCGAATCTCCACCCCCTCGTCAATATCAGTACCCCGTCAGTATTTCTTTCACCCTTTATTGATGGACAGTGTTACATTGTGTGAGATATTATTTGCTCCAAGTTAGAATGTTAGTGTGAAATTGTAAAGTATATGCCAATGTTGTTTTCAATAAAAAACATTTGCACAAAGCAAGCCGATCCACTTTTCCATGTTGATAAGAGCATTAAAATGAGAAAAAAGAATGGGACAAAAAGAAATCAAGAGATATTTAGAATAAATAAAAATGTGCGATTAATCGCGAGTTAACTATGACATTAATGCGATTAATCGCGTTTAAATATTTTAATCGTTTGACAGCACTAATATATATATATATATATATATATATATATATATTAGAGCCTGACCGATATGGATTTTTGGGGGCCGATACCGATTTTAAAAAAAGCCAGATACCGATATATCGGCCGATATTATTTCTGTGTATATTATAATACAGTAGCAATATTATGTATGTGTATTATAGTACAGTACCAGTCAAAAGTTTGGACAGACTTTCCTATTGGTGTGTACAAACTTTTGATGGGTACTGTATATAGAATACACAGTATAAACAGAATAAATATATAAATGTTTTGCAATGATCACTCAAATGTGGTGATCAAACACTTGTGTGACAAAGATATGTAATGGAGACAGGGTGAATGATAGAATGAGAATGAAACATTTGAGCTGTAACCAAAATAGTTGCATGTTATATTATATTATAAATACTGTTGCATAATCTTCACTAACGACTTTGTCTTTTAATTTAATCACGTATTATATAAAATTGTATCAATAAATATATCAAAAGTGTCACTGACAAAATCTTATTATCTTCTATTTTTAGTCTTAATTCCTCTAATCTCTACCAGTGGAGCAAGAACTCAGATCTTTTTACTAAAGTAAAATTAATATTATCATAATGAAAACATTTTTAATTACATATGTACAGTACTTTTATACTATTTTTAAATTAGAAAGCAAAATGTACTAAACGTGAAACATAGTGTTATAATTATATAAATGATTGCTTGTGTAACGTAGCGTTATAGGCAGAATGAGCTTCAACACTGTCTACACCGGACGCGGCCGTTATTGCTCGCGTAGCAACAGCGGTTTACCCTAGATGCATTTTAATCAATGTTTCATCAACCAATTGCCTGGATTTAATAAATAAGAAGTAAATATAGCAGACAATATAATCAGGACTTCTTAGCTGCGCGCTTTCCCTAGTCAGCACAAGCTCACACAATACGTGACAGAGGCTGCTGCAGAGAAATCAATTCTGTGAATTGCACTGCGCAAATCAAAAGTAATAGGTTACTACCAACCGGATGAAGAAGGGTTGGCGCTCAACAGAACATAAAATATTCATTCATTTGCATTTATGAGGAAAAAACAATGTTACGGATGTGACAAGCTCTGAAAGCGGCACTTAAAGTGCTTTACAACTTTCACAGACCTCAAACAGAAAGCACAAAGCCTTTCATTAAAGTGAATTTCGTTTTGTATTAATTGTATCTTAATTTTAATCAATGTTTCATCAACCAATTTCCTGGATTTAATAAATAAGAAGTAAATATAGCGGACAATAGATTATTTCGACACGGAGGTGCAACTCGTCTCATAAATGAATCGTAACTCAGCCTATAGACCTGAGAAATATATCTATAAACAAAACGAAAGACAGACTGCTTCTCTGCTGTAATCTGTATGAAATGTGCATTTCTCTCTGGCGATTTCACTGAAGATCACGAGTCAGCGTTGTCAACTTTGCAGCGACACTGAAAACACTTGTTTATTAATAAACAATTAAAACGTCTTCTTGCTATGTTTGATGTATTCACAATCATTACTTTTGCCAGTTCTTTGTGACAGCTTTTATGTGCTTTATTGGCATCGCCACCCTTACATGAATAACCGCACCTGCATTTTAAAAAAAATATTCATTTATCGGCCATTATAAATGCCGATACCGATAGTTAGGAAAATGCCTAATATCAAGAATGTAACAAAACTATGGATTTTGCACAATGTCCTGAGCCGTAGCTGGGCGCCGCAGAGTCGCGCCGAATGCCACTGCCGGTGTGTGTGCACTGTATGAAAATAATGTGCTCGAATTTTAAAGTGTCGTGGCGCTGCACTTCTCGTCCGGTGTGCGACCCCTCAACATGAACATTTTAATTTTAGATCTCTTCCAGACGGCGGAGTTTATATTTTTAACCTCTAGAAAAGTTGACTTCACAGACTAAAGTACCTAAAATTCACCTGCACAGTGAATCCAAGCTGTGTACTTTTTTTTTTGTGCTCGACCACTATACCTCACTCTAACAGGGACACTTGCTACTGAACAGACCGTTTATGCTGCTCCATGATAAAAATAAAAATGTTTCTGCTGGCACCTGTTCAGAAAAAATAAAAGAAAACCGTTTTATAAATGTTACCTTATTTGATTAAAGTGTTTGCAAACCTATATATATATATATATATATATATATATATATATATATATATATATATAGAGAGAGAGAGAGAGAGAGAGAGAGAGAGAGAGAGAGAGAGAGAGAGAGAGAGAGAGAGAGAGAGAGAGAGAGAGAGAGAGAGAGAGAGAGAGAGAGAGAGAGAGAGAGAACCATGTTGATAAAAATAATCTAATGTAACAATTGTTGTTTTTGATGTTTGTGAATTAATATGAAGTCATTAAAAGCTTCATATATAAGACTAAATTCAGGCTTATATACTGCATTTTTATATTAATTTCACTTTTATTTCACATTTATCACTAAAAGCTACGATGGACTGAAGAAATGTAATCAGAATATGAGTGACTTCTTTACATGCATGGCTCAGTCTGTGATCCGTCTGTCACTGGATTCACCGTTTCAGCGCTTTTGTACAGGTCCTTCTCAAAAAATTAGCATATTGTGATAAAGTTCATTATTTTCCATAATGTAATGATAAAAATTAAACTTTCATGTTTTAGATTCATTGCACACCAACTGAAATATTTCGGGTGATTTATTGTTTTAGTACTGATGATTTTGGCATAGAGCTCATGAAAACCCAAAATTCCTGTCTCAGAAAAATTTGCATGTCATGAAAATGTTCTCTAAACGAGCTATTAACCTAATCATCTGAATCAACTAATTAACTCTAAACACCTGCAAAAGATTCCTGAGGCTTTTGAAAACTCCCAGCCTGTTTCATTACTCAAAACCGCATTCATGGGTAAGACTTCCGACCTGACTGCTGTCCAGAAGGCCATCATTGACACCCTCAAGCAAGAGGGTAAGACACAGAAAGACATTTCTGAACAAATAGGCTGTTCCCAGAGTGCTGTATCAAGGCACCTCAGTGGGAAGGAAAAAGTGTGGCAAAGACGCAGCACAACGAGAAGAGGTGACCGAACCCTGAGGAAGATTGTGGAGAAGGACCGATTCCAGACCTTGGGGGACCTGCGGAAGCAGTGGACTGAGTCTGGAGTAGAAACATCCAGAGCCACTGTGCAGAGGCGTGTGTAGGAAATGGGCTACAGGTGCCGCATTCCCCAGGTCAAGCCACTTTTGAACCAGAAACAGTGGCAGAAGTGCCTGACCTGGGCTACAGAGAAGCAGCACTGGACTGTTGCTCAGTGGTTGCATGTCATTCGGAAATCAAGGTGCTAGAGTCTGGAGGAAGACTGGGGAGAAGGAAATGCCAAAATGCCTGAAGTCCAGTGTCAAGGACCCACAGTCAGTGATGGTCTGGGGTGCCATGTCAGCTACTGGTGTTGGTCCACTGTGTTTTATCAAGGGCAGGGTCAATGCAGCTAGCTATCAGGAGATTTTGGAGCACTTCATGCCTCTGCATCTGCTGAAAAGCTTTATGGAGATGAAGATTTCATTTTTCAGCACGACCTGGCACCTGCTCACAGTGCCAAAACCACTGGTAAATGGTTTACTGACCATGGTATTACTGTGCTCAATTGGCCTGCCAACTCTCCTGACCTGAACCCCATTGAGAATCTGTGGGATATTTTGAAGACAAAGTTGAGAGACGCAAGACCCAACACTCTGGATGAGCTTAAGGCCGCTATCGAAGCATCCTGGGCCTCCATAACACCTCAGCAGTGCCACAGGCTGATTGCCTCCATGCCACGCCGCATTGAAGCAGTCATTTCTGCAAAAGGATTCCCGACCAAGCATTGAGTGCATAACTGAACAAAATTATTTGAAGGTTGACTTTTTTTTGTTGTATTAAAAACACTTATTTTATTGGTCGGATGAAATATGCTAATTTTTTGAGACAGGAATTTTGGGTTTTCATGAGCTGTATGCCAAAATCATCAGTATTAAAACAATAAAAGACCTGAAATATTTCAGTTGGTGAAATATATGAAATCTAAAATATATGAAAGTTTAATTTTTATCATTACATTATGGAAAATAATGAACTTTATCACAATATGCTATTTTTTTGAGAAGGACCTGTATTTATTATTTATAATGTGGACAATATGCTCAGCTGATAACAAATCATATAACACATCTTCAAACCCGAGGAACAATCTCTGCACCTTACTACACCGAGACACTTTGCTGCAAGTCATTTTTTCACCAATATCAAAAAAGCTTCTCATAATAGCAACAGAATGTGATGTCTTAAGTGTTTTCAGCTGTCACTAAAACTAGAAAGTGCTTTGTTCTCTCTGTTCATTCCTTCCTTCATCTCTTTCTTTATAGTTAACCCTCGCTGACGAACAGACTGAAGTGACACGGAATGGCCTGGAGTCAAAAGAGCCTGTGTATTTGGTTCAGATCTACTGTCAGGTAAGACAGAATATCTTGTATAATAATGCTTGTCTGTGTACATATGCATGGGCATCTTTGTGCACTTCATTGTATCTTGCCTTTTTTTTCAGCGTTTGGACCATTGAGCATTGCTTTTTGGATTGCCTGGTTTAAAATCTTATCTTCCAAAAACAAGTATAGTAGAATCTAGTACCAATCTGCAAATGCAAGAGTGTGGTGATTTCTCACAGTAAAGGAAGAGATGAAATTGTCAACTGGAGACACCCCAGTAAAGCCATAAATTAAACTCAACCATGTGTTGTTGCTTTCTAAATTTCAGATGCAGACCTTCTACGTTTTCACATTAGTTTGTTGCTACAAAATTGTAACTTTTTTGCAAAAAAAGTATAGAGTAGCCACTGAAATGGATAGTCCACTCAAAAACTAAATTTGACACAATTTCTATTTTTAATTGAACCGTACCTAAATCTGGTACAGAAAGCAGGCAGCTGACTGCTTGTGTACTTGATTTGAGCAGTGGCAGATGTGATTGAAACCTCAGTGGAAAAATATCTGAAGTCTTGGTTTGTGTGTGGAAAGCTCATTCCATTTTAGTGTGTGAGAACTCATCCAAATCCACAGCACTGCTCCTGTGTGTTTAAAATGAGAAAAAAATAAAACTTTAACGACTGAGAGTGCATGTTTGGCCAGGAGCCGTCTGAATGGACAGGGATCAGACACACAGGAAAAGCATTTTAGTTCCACTCTCATTGCCGTTTTTCCAAACAAATGCTCCTCAGTCCCCTATGAAATGCTTTAGAAGCAGGAAGGCTGAACAACTGTTTGTTTTCCCTATGGGTGCACTAGTACACCAGCATTTTTTTTTTTAAAGTATTTTCTCTCAGCCCTTGTTCAGAGAGAAGTGTTTAGGGCGAATCATAGACATTGAGGTTTTCCATTTAGTGTGGATATCTGTGGCTTGGATACTGAAGAAATGAAGGGAAAAGTGCAGATATTCCAAAAGAGAAGGGAAAAATACTAAATTGTTTTTAAAAGTGGTGGTGTCATAAATTGACTTGAGGTTCATTAGAGCGGATAATAGGTCTATGCAATGTAAATTTAGCTAGAATAGAATTCAATATGGTCTTATCACATATAGGTACAAGGGACCAAAATTAGTTTTTGTGCCTTATCTTCACACTAATGGCAGGTGAATTGAGAAAATATATCAAGTATTTTTACTAGCCACAAAACTGTATTCAAAATTGATTTTCTGTGCAAGCAGCTATTTTTAATCCTGGATTAGGATTGTGTCTGTCTATATATTCGCCAAAAGAAAAAACTGTTTTGTAACTATGTACAAATGTACACATGCTGCTGTATGTCTTTTAATTAGGACATCTGATTGGTCGGCTATTGTCAACCGTGGGTCTACAGGAGTGCACAGTGTGTTCTAGTCAAGCGGCACAACACTGGCAGGATGATTGATGCTTTACACAGGGCAGCCACAAAGGCATTAGGCCAAAGGAAAGAGAAACTTTTATGCACCATTCCTTTATAATTTAATTCATATTAGCTGATTTTCTGAACATTAAACATATTTATCTTATGATGCAACATTGAAAAATCCAATCTTTTAGTAAGAATGACCCAATACCCAACACCCATAATTTTCTGGGTTTTTAAAAATACATTCTAAAATCTGAAGTGAATTGGGATTCACCTTTATCAAAAATGTTTTTTTTTTTCAAACATTGGATTTATTCTTTATCTATCAGTATTTGCTTCAAGAAATGCAAATCTACTTCTACCTGTAAAAATGTTTTGTCACTGTCCCTCTCCTCATTGCTTTAAATGCTGCCATGTCCAGGATTAAACACACACACAGCTGTAATGTGGCTGCTCTGAAGTGACTGTTTTGTGTGGTCATCGTGGTGCTAGACTGGCCAGATGAGGTTTATCCAAAAAACAAGCCCTCATATTTACTCTGCAGACCAGACGTCAACACGCTCGAACACTTGTTTGTTTACCTTTTGAGTTACTGCCCTCTTTTACTGCCCTGCAGGGACGAAGCTGGATCGTGAGGCGGAGCTATGAAGATTTCCGAGTCCTGGATAAGCATCTCCATCTCTGCATCTATGACCGCCGCTTTTCCCAGCTCCCCGAGCTTCCCCGTTTCGACAGCCTGAGGGAGAGAGCAGAGGTAAGATCCCCAAGCACTCTTCTTTTAGCATTCCCCTGGGGCCAATGAGCCATTTTAGGCTCCTTTTTTTAGATAAATTCAGAATGGTTAGGGTTAGACCTTTTATATCCAGTGTATCCTGGAAGAGATCCCTCTTAGAGCAGTTTTAGTCATCTATGGGGAGAGTGCTCAGTGACTGAGGCTGGTTAACAACACCTAATGGTGTCCCTTGAGAGACCGTCATATAGATATCCCTGTAGTATACGAAAAAAAAACCCTCTTTTTCCTGCTGTGTTGGGCATAACCGGCATTTGTTTTACAGAGGAGTATACTTGAACCGTGGCATATTTTCACAGCTGAATTTATCTGCTTTGAAGTTTGAGTGGCTGATAATGCCGCCCATTATGTTTTGCAGTAATGGAAGTCTCTCCAAAGCAGCTAAGTGGAAGCTCCCACTATGTTTTTTTCTGTGTAACCGGGCACTTTGAGATTCTCAATACAGGAAAGCAGCTTTGAGGTCATATTTCACCTATTGGATTTTGCAGTTTTATTTATAGAGCGACAATTTAGAAAATCTTGGTAAAGATGTATCTGAATCTTGAAAGGGGATCTCAATATTAAAAGCCTTAAGATGATCTTAAAAGGTTAATTGGCTCTGATTTATAGGGACAAACACCTCAAAGGACAATCTCATTATGAGGCTTGCCTATGCATTAAATATGTAATATCTCGCACAAATAAGCCTCATTAGCACATGAGCACAACATAACATGAGCAAATAACAGAAGCAGGCAACCCTATCATTAGAGGACACTGTTCAACTTCTAGTATAGTCAACACAAGCAGTGTTGCCTTGGATTCTGGAGGTACATGTAGCTGTATTGAAATCTTGCAGCTGTTTATACAGTCTTCGTTGACCTAATTATGCTTCCTTTGCAGCCCCATTTGGCCTTAGTTTTACATTTTGGTTAGTCAGTGCCAGCATATGTCTGGGAAAGAAATTGACAGGAGTGTGGATCCTGGGACATGTTTAGATTCCATCGGTGCTCTGTGGATCATGAATAAAATCTTATAGGCTTTCACTGGTACATTTAATCTCCTGTTTTCTCTCGTAGGCTGTTCACCAGTCACCAAAACCCATGCTTTTCATATTTATTAAACTTATTTATACACTATATGTCATTAAACCCCTTATTTAGGAGTTATTATAAAGTTTAGTTAAGAAACAGATTTTTTTTAAATAGAAATCTTTTGTAACATTTAAATGTATTCACTGTCCCATTTGATCAATTTAATGCATTAAACAGTATGTGTATCTTTTGCCATGTCTTGTACATTGTTATGGTTTATATTTGGCCATAATATCCTCCAATATTTTCCATATGCATATTTGTTGTGACTTGCAGAGAAATATTTGAATGAACATTTACCATTCTGTATCAAAGTGCAACAATTGAATCCTTTCTAAAAGAGAGACAGAGACCTTGATTAGTGATTTAGATTTGATTTAGTTCTTTGGTTTTGACCTTCCTTGTCAGTCAGTATTTAGTATAGCTTTTGCAATGCATTATTATAAATACACACAGGGATGCATTATGACGTTTAAGTAGACCAAACTGGGATATGGAGCATCACAAAACCACACTCTTTTTATAGACGTTTTATAGAGCAACTTAAATCAGCTTCCAGAATTAACTGAAGGTAAAGAAATCCTCTTTAATTTTCTCTGCCTAAAAAATACTATAATACACAAAGAAACGCTTTCTTTAGGGCTGCTGTAGGTTTGGTGCTGTGAAATTCTTCTTCTTTTTTTTTTTAAACACTTGCAGGTTTGAACATTTTGCTCTTTGCTGATGAGCTGACATCCTACTGTCTCTGTTTTCCACTAAGAAAGACTTTTATTATAACTACTGTATTTTTAGACTAAGCTGTATGTAATGGTGTTTAAATAGGCTGTAAAGTTTTAGAAAAAGATGTGTGGTAGAGCACTTTTATTAGACAGATCTTTTGAGCTGTATAAATATGAGACCGCTCCACCTCTCCTCCTGCTAAATTAGTTTTTATGCAAGCTGTGTGGAAGTAGAATTCAGATAATTTTATATTTCAGAGTGCAACTTCATTGCTTTTAAAGTAACCACAGTCACCAAATATATACTCCGAAAAACAATGACAGACTGTTATGCCCCAAATGTATAAAAAGCGTCTTTCACTGAAGAGACTAGCATTGTTTTTGAGAATGTGCAGAAACAAGAACAGTTGTTTTCATGAGTTACTTAAATATACATAGATTTTAATTCTACCATTTTAATGTGAGCTATGCCGAAACTCTGCTTAGTTTTTAACCGAAAAGTGCATTCCTTATACCTACCCTACCATTTTATAATGAGAAAGTATGCAAACTTGAACCATTCGTTCAAGTTGTGCACCTTTAACCTCCCTGTAAAAATACTCTGTATTTATAGAATTACCCCCTTGCAAGCTGTTACACTTGCTTAACCCTCCCTCTCTCGCTCTTTTTCTTCCAACAGGCAGTTTCCCAGATGCTGATGGCTTACCTCTCCCGTCTCTCAGCGATTGCTGATAACAAGATCAACTGTGGGCCAGCCCTCACATGGATGGAGGTACAGATTTGATGTCAGCTGAGAGAGCTGATTGGCTGCTTTTTATTTACATGAATAATCAGCGAGGATGAGGGATGTTCACTGAATATAATTTATCTCTTTCTCCAGGTTGATAACAAAGGGAATCACTTGCTGGTGCATGAGGAGTCATCCATAAATGTTCCAGCTATCGCAGCGGCCCACGTGATCAAGCGCTACATTGCCCAGGCTGCTGATGAGCTGTCATTTGAGGTGACTGGGCTAAAAATGAAGATAGATTTATGCAGTATTGAAGATCTATGATTGCTATACTAATAACAATTATTTTGTGAAGAATGCTGTTGATAATTTTCTCTTTCTCTGTCAGGTGGGGGATATTGTTTCCGTAATAGACATGCCACCCAAAGAGGACACCACCTGGTGGAGAGGAAAACACGGTTTCCAGGTTTGTTACATGTGATTTAGTCCTCTACTTTAAGTGTACATGGCAGCTCAGAAATTGCAGGTAGAGTCCCCCTGAAGCTACAGACGGTTAAGTGCTTTCACAGTGATCATAGCTCTTCAGTCTCTAATAAAAGTTTAAGCTGCAAACTATAGTGTTGCCAGCCCTGCTCTTTAATCACTTGGCTTCTATGGAGGGACTAGCAGTGTACCTCAAATAATAACAATGTAAATGAATTAATATAAAATTAAGAAATAATAAATCACCCTTCAAATTGACATTAAACATAAATGAAATTACATCTTATTTAAAATGATAATTATATGTTATACATTAATGTGTCACTTCAAATTGACAAAGATAATTTAAATTGTTCAAAATTATAATTAAATTATAACAATACATTAATAGCTCATTTTTTAAATGCTTAAAAAAAGCATTAACCTATTGCTTTCTTGGTCCATTTGGCAAATACTTTTGCTGTGTCACCATCTAGTAAAGTGTCAAAAACAAGCTGTGTGATTTGTCATGCTACCACTAACAAAATTAGTTATCAGTGTGAAATATGGTTTGTTTGTGAAAACACACTAGTTTAATAACAAACCCACTCGTGACTCGTGAGTCACTTCACATTCTGCCAACCTGCCAAACCATTCTCTCTTGTTGCCCCACAAGCATATGTCGCCTTTATTTTGCCCTGTCAGTATGCAGTGCTTTGGCATGTTATGCCATTTTTGCATCTCCACTGAGTCACATCTAGGCCCTGTGCAGTGAGATTGGCTCATGGTGCCTGATGTGTGCTGGATCCACCAGGGGGCAGTCTGATGTTGAGCTCTGGCAAGCTACAGCTGGGTCAGGTAGCCAGCATCTGTCTGGATGGAGCATGAGTACACAGCAGTGCCAGCTGTCACCACCACAATCACCAAACACTGATGTCAGCAGGGTCTCAGGGAATATCAGAAACGTAATCAAGCTCTGGTGTTGAAGACACTGAGCTTTTCAAAAAAATGTCTGAGACTGTTGACATAGTCAAGGTTATACTAATACAAGCCCTAGTGCAGGTTAATGTTTTCTGCAAGATAAGCTCTTATGACACAGAAAACCAAGACTTTCGTTATGATCTTGATTCATAAGTAATCTGCAATTGGTTTGTAGATGATAGAAGGATCAAATCAAACTATGTTGTAAATCGTGTGCAAGCATGTTAGTTCGTCTCTGTGTCCTTATTTTTTTCATGTTTGTGTGTGTGAGAAACTGCTGAACTTTGAATCTTCATTTATATTCTTTTATCTGCAGGTTTACAAGATGGACGGCCCTTGAAATGTATAATCCTTATTGTTTTTCAAAGATTTTGTCCCTTAATATAACACTGGAATTTTACAATGGAGTTGATTTGGATTTGTTTTTAGCCCAAAAAATTCCTCAGTAACAGCACTGGACTTAGAAATACTGCATGTATGACAACCTTTTAAGGCAGGACTCAACAAACATTTATTTTTTATTTTTATTAAATTACATTGGCTTGACATCGGATCATCATAATTAGCAACGTCAAAATTCAAAATATTTTTATATTGTAATATTTCACAATATTACTGTTTTACTGTATTTTTTATCACAAATTCAGTATTGGTGTGCGTAAGGCTTCTTTAAAAAAACATTAAATAATATTTTTACATTATTCTCAGCTGTTAAACAAAGATTAGTTAAACATCATTCTAGATGTGCTAATTCAGACCATGAAAGCATATCCCAACTAATAGATGTCTGTTTCCATTATGCTGTACACTTCTTGATCATTTCAGGAGCTCAAAATATAAGCATAGTTTAAAATAGTTAGGGCTACATCTTCTTCCAGATATTGTCAAATGATTGTTCATTAAAAAGTCAAATTGTCAGAGTTCATTATTCTCCTTATTTTAGCTTTGTAGTTTGTCTCAAGAAGAATTATTAGAACATATTGATACTGTAATATATTCTGTTATGATGACATGCTATTTTCTGATTGTGACTAAGTGTTGGACGCAGAGTGTAATGATGAAGCCTTGGCATGTCTGTCTCCAGAGAGAAAAGGAGCTTTTCAAACCTTCTCTGCTCTTCACAGGTTGGCTTCTTTCCCAGCGAGTGTGTGGAGCTGATAAACGACAAGGTCCCGCAGTCTGTCACAAACTCGGTGCCAAAACCAGGTACCACAAAACACACACACACATATTTTCCATACACATACCTCAAATCCTGCTGGGACAGCTCATCAGTTCTTCTGCTCACGTCTGTATTAACTATCCCAAAACAGCTTACTTCCTCTGCAGGGCATTATAAACTGCACTAACTGAGCAATCATCATCATCAGGAAACAAAACTACAAGGTCACACTTGTTGTTCATAAGCATTAAGATTTCCCCCTGAGGCTGTTGTGCCTTTGTAGAAATGCAGGTTTTTGAAGGCTAGCTTGTTACTCATGTGTTGCAGTGAGATATCAATCGTGCTTGAGAGCAAGAGAGAGTGGATGGGAACAAAGTGTACAAATGACGTGTTGAATCAGCCATGGATCGAGTCTGTGTGGTGTGTGTACTTGAGTGAAATGGAACAGGTGCTGACTGGAGCCTCTGGGTCCTGTTGCATGAATCAGAAATCTTCAAACCTCCATGAAGAAAAGACTACAAGCTGTGTCCTTGGGAAGGGTGCAGCTGCTTTTTAAGAAAGTGTCACTTTAGATTTCAACACATTGGGTGTGAGGCATGCAAGGTTTTCAGATCTCGAAGGACGTCTTCAACACTGCATGGGAAATTTGTGGTTCGCTCCCAGTCCACATTCTCTCTTTCTCCCCCCTCCTCACATAGGAACCCTTTGACCCTCTTCATTTATCACATTCATGGTTAAATGTGTTGTGCTGTTGTTTGATTTCATTCCTAATGGTTTGTTGTGTATGTGCCTTTAATGTATATCACACACTGTGGTGCTGCATGGTACGATTTATCCCACGTCATCTCACTGGCAGAGTACTGAAATGTCAAAAGAAACAACTTGATTCATAGACATCTCAAATAGACTGTTACTAGCTTTCACAATCCTAACACGAGTAATACATTTAGTCATATTTGGAGTGGCTGTGGACCATGACTGCTTTATGACTGGTAAATTTACATCATGACTTGGACTTACTGGCCTACCAAGCCCTCTGGAGACTTATCCATCACCTTCAGTCGTTTCTGTTTGGTTTCGGCCTTCTTGTGTATCAAATCAGTGCTTATTGGCATCTGCAGAAGAGTGAATCATCATGACTCATCAGATCAATCGGAATGCTGGCTTGCATTAAGTGGGTGGGAGGGCTTTTTGGTACATAATTTTGTGGGAGTAATATTATCACAGAGATGCAATGACATGGCACAGCACAATTAGCCCGGAAAAGAGCACTGTGATCTTGGGTGTAATTGCAGCAATGCTTTTTACTGTTTCATGATTAAGGGCAACGCAAGACAAAAATGAGGTACACAGAGTTTATATGATTAGCTTTCATACTGCTGAAGCTTTTTGCTGGGGTTCAGCTCATTTTTACTGCTTGCTTGTAGGGCTGGTCCGAATACCATGTTTTGAGCTTCGAAGCTTCCGTAGTAATCAACATAGAATATTCAAAGCTTCGGAGGGAAATAAAAAATAATAAACGAGGCTCAAACATCCATTTCGTAACAGATATGCGTGTTTATTTGAGCACTTCCGGCAATGAAACAATACACTAATGCCTGTAAAGCATTGAAATAAATATCAGTAAATAATGGTAACTTAAATAATATAATAAAGTTAAATATTTTCTAAAAATTTGTTTTATATTTCCACACAAAGACGCATGATATAGCCTAAGCCTACCGCTCTGCGCTTTGAGAGGGATCAGGGATGTGGGACACGAGCAGGAAAGAGACCATCTCTTTTCTAATATCTTCATGTTTTCTACTTGTTGTAAAAGGTCTGAAGAGTGAATTCTATCTTCCACAGTGTCAAGACATTTAGGCTATGTTTGATTTTGCGCTGCCAGAGAAATCGAAACTAAAATCACACAGGTGTGTGAAACGCGCTTTACAAATGAATTTGACGTGCCTTACCAAGTCTAATAACAAGCACAAGCTGTGTTAAAAATAATTTGACGTGCAAGTAAAAAGTTAGGCTACCTGTCCTACAGCGTTTTTTCTACTTTAGGCTACCACAGTAAAGAATGTGAATATAATAGGCCTACTTAAAAGCGAAACAAAGGAAGAAACTTTTATAATCCTCTGCAAAAATGGGTGAGGCGTGAGTGAAGATTTTGGAAAAGAAATAAGAGATTCCATGTCCAGTGGAATAACTAATGGAAAATTGTTAAATTAGCTGATAATCGGGAGATCAGATCGCAAAACAGGATACAAAGCCGACAAAAGCTTACATTTTTATGGGCTCATGCACAACTCTCTCATTCATCATGAATCCAAATGTTTCCATGGCTGCGATGTAACATTTAATTGTAAACCTATTCTTTATTTTGTAAACAGTGCTTTGTGCTTTACTCGTGTCATAATATTCATGTAAAACAGTTAAACAGCATTCACATACTAAACAAAATTGTTTTTGCGGACCACCGCCGGTGCTACTCAGCCGCAGTGGTGCGTTGTCAAGTTTACCAGCACAGCCCTAAATAACGAGTAAAAAGTCTAATACATTTTGTTTCTATTATTATGTTTTCCACATTCTATTTTCCACAATGTCAAAGCAAACGCAGCTTAACCCAAAAAGCAAGCTGCAGTTGTGCGCTTTAGACCGAGAATACTCCAGGTGCAGGGAACACTTTAGTAGGCTAAGAATAAGCAAATATATTATATAACAAGGTTGGGTTCCTTCAACTGTCCATACTAATAAAAACGGCTAAGCTAAGATAATTGTAAAAAAGAGTATTGTATTTCGGGGGTGCCAGGTGTGCGGAAAAAATAAAATAATTCCCCCGAATATTCGAATTCAAAAACTGAAAATCGAATACCAACCCACCGAACTAATATTCGGGTCCAGCCTTACTTGCTTGTACACCTACTGACTCTGTGGTATGTATTTGGAATGTATGTTGCATTGCTTTGCACTTATTGCATGTGTGATATGTTATTTGACCATGCTTCCTCCACTGCTCCCTCAGCGTCCCCCTGCTCTGGTCTGCGGCCGGCCTCCTGGAGTCTGTTCCCACCCTGTGCGTGCTGGTATATTCTCCCCAACGTTAAAGGGCTAGTTCACCCAACAACAAAAAACAGTCATCATGTTCTCACCTTTATGTTGTTCCAGACCTGTATGACTTTCTTTTTTACATGGAACTTTAGAATACTTTTATTTACCCGTTTGGTTGGTTTTGTTTAGTTTTTTATTTTATTTTTGGAAAATACTTTCTTTTTTGAATGCTAGTTATAGGTTTGTTTCAGAAAAAAGTCATACCAGTTTGTAATGACATGAGGCCAAGTAAATGATGACCATTTCATTTGTCTTTACCCTCCCTTCAAATACATACACACAAACAGACAAACATGTCGTCTCTCTCTCTCTCTCTCTCTCTCTCTCTCTCTCTCTCTCTCTCTCTCTCTCTCTCTCTCTCTCTCTCTCTCTCTCTCTCTCTCTCTCTCTCTCTCTCTCTCTCTCTCTCTCTCTCTCTCTCTCTCTCTCTCTCTCTCTCTCTCTCTCTCTCTCTCTCTCTCATATCACACTTTCACCCTGTATGCATCAGTTGTTCTTTGGCAGAATCATGAAACTGTTTCTCTTGCATTGCAGCTTAGAGCACTCTCATCCATGATAGACTAGTGTTTGTCTTCACATGAATTTTACTGCACCAGCTTTTATCATTTTATGGCACCTTCAGAACTGTTGTGAAATGTTCTTAATGGACAGGAAATGTGGAGTGAGGGGAAAACTCTCCTAAAAGATTTCTAAGCTAATAGAGCTGCATGTGCAGCTGTTGTTCTCATGTTCTCTAACTCATGGTACCTCCCTCTCCCCTTCTCTACTCTCGGCATGCAGATTTGGAGATGGAGAGTATAAAGCAGGACAGTGCATGGGCACCCGACCCATTAAACCCCTACAGGCTGAGCTCAGGTAGACCAAACTGTTTATCCATGTACTACGTCTAACACGGACTAACCCCAAACTCTCCTGTGCATCTCCGCACAGTCGCCTGCTGCTCACGGGTGCTCTGAACACTACTGGCACTCCATAGCATTGGTATAATGTAGTTTCACTGGTCTTTCCTAACATCATGTGTCAATTTAAATAGGATCTGGTGAAAGCACAGCAAATATGGAGTCTTGTTTTCCACTTTTCACTTCACACTCCTCTGGTGTCTGTGACCTTGACCAATGTCTTATAGATGTACCCTGATAGCACTCTCTTTCTCTGTCTTGACTTGCATTTGAATGCATGTTATTGTTTATCAGTGTTTTTGCAATTTTTTTAACTGTAGTGCTGCCATACCACCAATCAGTCTCTTTTTGAAGACATGCATGATATGTTGGCTGTTGAACAATATTAGTGATTCAGTTTTAAATTGATCAGTATTAGACAATTTTGGATATTTTAATTGTGCATGCTCTTCTCCCCTTTTTTAAATTTAGATTACGTTTGCAATTATTAAACGCTCACTTAAAAAAATGAGCTAATAGTTTAATAACACTTAAATATAATTTTACATTTTTCATACTTTTCCATTATAATGTTGTGATGCCTAATTTCACTTTAAATCCTGTAACATGATTGATTTTAGATTGTAGGGTTTTATTTTTCATTTATTTAAATTAGACTTTTAATGTCTACTATTTATTGCTTATCGGCCATTATAATGGAAGAATATCACCAATAATAGATATTTCATTGTTTTTTGCTCATTGTCCCTATTTTTACATTTGTTATCTTTGCCATCATTAAATGGTCACTTCAAATTAACATTTGAAAACTAATAATTTAATAACATTAAATATTGTAAAATATGTAATCTTTAGCAAATCTATTGAAAATTAATTTTTCATACACTATAATGTTATGTATAAACTTAACTTGATTGATTCATTTTTTTTTTCTTTTATGTACGCAAAATAGTGTAGAATTTGAATGCTATTTATCAGGTATCTGCCATAATATGAAAATAATTTTCAGTATCAACCAGAATTTTCATATTAGTATGTCAATTCTATTTTGACTAAGTCTACATTTTACTGTCTCTGTATTCAAAAAGAGGTTTGTGACGTCCATTTATAGTTTGTCTTGCTCTTTTAAGTGCACCAAATTGTGTTTTCCAGAAAGCCCCATTGTGAAGTTATTTTACAACACACTCGTTGGCTGATTTACATGACCCGGGTTGAAAAAGGCTATAAAATAATCCCAGATTTGTCCACTGGCAATATGAACTACAGTCTCTCCATGGTTACTCAAGCACATTCTTGTGTTCAGCCTTTGTGCATGCTCAAATACAGCATACCTCTTGGCTCCCCTGCAGAGTTTCAGCCAAGCAACAAACACCCATCACGTAACACAAAACACCTTATGAATCATTCACCTCATTAAGCAAATGCCCTGTGTAAATGGTTAACCTCATAATGTCCTATCGTGCAGGTGGTGTAACAGTGATAAAGGTTGCTGGGAGTTTTATAGCATGAATAGGGCATATTCTAGGTTATGGAAATGCCTCAAATATAATCATTTCTTTCTTGTACAGACTTCTTATTCTCGGCCATAGCAGGTGCTGCTCCAGATGTAGTTCCCTTAGCTCCCTCTCACTTCCTAACTTCCTTCTGGGGTAACAATGTCTTCCTCTCAGTGGAGTAAAGGGCAGCTGCCTCTGAACAAGCCAAGACAGCTGGAAGGAACTGTTAGAGAACGAGAGACAAACTGTGTTAGGTTAACATAGCAATATGTGTCTGTTTATCCTTCAGGGGATTGTGTACTTCTACTTCCTTACTGGCCTGTTCTGAAAACAGATACTTTTATATGAACTTTTATTAGCTGTTGGGTTGGGAGACTGGTTTATTGTTGTTTGTTGTACTCGTACACATTCCTATTAACACTTTTTGATGGTTTATGGAGTTAGCAGATATTATGATTTGAATGTAGTGTGCAAGGTTAGTTTGTTTTTCAAATCCCCTTGCTCTTGTATATATATATGTGTGTGTGTGTGTGTGTGTGTGTGTGTTTATTTATATATATATATATATATATATATATATATACACACACACACACACACACTACCATGCTAAAGTTTGGGTCAATATTATTTTTATATAATATAAATTCACTTTTATTTAGAAAGGTTGTGCCTAACTAATCAAAAGTGACAGTAAATAAATTGAGAATGTTGAAAAATATTTGTTTCAAATAAATACTGAAAGAAACATGTAAAAGAGTATCAGGGATTTCACAGAAATATAAAGCAGCAATATTATGCTGAATATTATTTCAGCATTGATAAGAAGAAATGTTCCATGAGCACCAAATCAGCATATTAGTGTTTGTTTGTGTGTGTGTGTTTATCACAGTGATAACATCACTGGGTTAGCGTTACCTTGCAAAACACGTATCTCTGTGTTTAGCTACAAACCTTTTGCTTTAGAGTTCAGACAAGGTTGTCTTTGTCAATTCCTTATGGCTGTTCTGTGTCAATCTGGGTTGTAAAAGCTAAATGGAACATGACCTTGGCTAATATGAATGAGTTTCTTTCGAAAGAGTGAATTATTGTTGCCCTGGTGGTGTAGTCAAAAGATATGTATGCATCTTTGTCTGACTTGTTGCTTTTTTTGTAGTTTTATTTATAAGTTACTTATTATAAGTCTTATTTAGGCTATAGCCTATTAGACCATCAGAGGAATCAGCTGTGTTGTACTGCCATTGTTTTTTAAACTACATTCATCACTCAACATTTGATAAATGCAACAGCCTTCAGGCTGAAACTGACATTCTCTGGTTTTCGCGGCCGCTCACGCCCCGATCTCTGCAATAGAAGCCAACGCTGTTGAAAGCTGATATTAGGGGCTGGACAAACTCAGACAGAGGAGGGGAAAAAGCGATGAGGAAAGAATACATCCTGACTATTAGCTTTTACCGGCTGGCAGGGAGAGCGAGAGAAAAAGCAGCTTGTGATGATCCTTCACCGTTGTGTCTCAAGCTCTCAAGCAGCTCCAGCCTGACAAACTTAAAAATACTCGAGCACTGTTTTCTGTGCTTTTTTTTATGGATATTTAACATTGAGGTAAGTTTTGAA
Source organism: Meda fulgida (assembly GCA_030578275.1). Taxonomy (NCBI): domain Eukaryota; kingdom Metazoa; phylum Chordata; class Actinopteri; order Cypriniformes; family Leuciscidae; genus Meda; species Meda fulgida. Next base: position 14,714,545 of record CM060636.1, on the reverse strand, counting down.
GTTGCCTTTTTAGTGCTAATACAGGTTGCTAAACAATTTCAGACTTGTAGATGTGGCTGAAGTGGCAAATTTGTGTAGGAATTATTTCAGGTTTGTTCATTTGCTCCGCTGAAAAATAAGTGTTAAAAATATTTGTACACTGGTTTTAATTTCTGATACATTAATTTTGTTGACTTGAAGACTTTTTTTTCTCTTCTAATATTCTTTCTCAATATAGGCCTACTTTGTATACGCTGATGTCTGTAACAAAGTAATTTTTGTATTATAATTGAGTGATTTTATTACTAAAGCCAGAGAAACTCATGTTAAGTCATCTGAACTCACATAAAAAGAGTTTCAAAACAAAGCTAAGCTTTGATTTGGAGGTAAAAAAAAGTTAAGAAATACCCTGAATGTGTCAGTCAATCACGTTGCGCTGTGACGTCATCAGTGTCTCCTCAGTAGAAGTAAAGTGCAGCCTGCAGGAAACGCTTCCATAACAAACAGTGTTCTTGCCGCTTCTGTGAACTTCAACACAAGCCTTGTATTTGGTTTGTTATGGTGTTCAGAATAAGAGGATCTGTGAAATGCGTGGCAGTTACTTTATTGGCTCTTGAAAAGTAGAACAGGAAATTCCTACAACAGTTCTCTTTATTATCAACCTTGACTGGATATGAAAGGATTAATTGCCTTCAGAGCAGTTGTGACTGCTTGTTGGAGAAATTTCAATATCTTTTATGAGAATACAGGGAAAAAGGTTTTACAAAGAAAAATACAGAGTAATGTTCCCTTTTAATAGGTAAAGACACAAAGGAACAGATGAGATCACAGCTGGCAGATGTCCCCTTGCCACGTCCACTGTGGTTTCAGCATGCAAAGGATCACACATTAAATTGTTAATTGCAAATACCACACTGTAGTTTATTTTATTTTGCTAATAATTTTGACTTTCTACTGCTAAATCCACCACATGTGCCCACACAAACATAAACACAGATTAACCAGTTTAGGGTTTTCTGGAATCCCAGCTGCATTTGTAATGGCTCTGAAATTGTTTCCGGCAACAGATTGTTTGCTGATTCATACAGCTTCATTATGCAAACAATTCTTGGGTTTGTAATATTTAAGCTTGCTAATATTTTATGAGAAGCAATGAAAACAACCCAAGTTTAATGAGCAATTGCAATACAGGTATTTATAGCAAATCCAGTGGAATTATTTTGATGCATTTGTGTTCCTGTTAAATCTTTGGATTGTCTCGTTTGATACTTTTCCTCTGTGGCGTCCAAGAGTTTCTCATGCAACTTCTAGGTCAGGCTGCTGATTTTTGACCACTGACTGGCAGTTACTGTTGGTGTAATATCAACGCAAGCTGCTCTGGAGACCAAACAGCTTGAGACGTCCTTCCTGCTTCTTGACCTCCTTCAAAAATAAAATGAAAGGAAGCATTTATTGCTTTAAGAAGACTTTCACAGATGTTCTAAGTCAGCCTCTCTTCATCAGGCTTTTTCTTCCAAAACTGAGCTCAAGTTTCAATATCATGAATCATTCATAGTTGATTATATTATATTGTACTTTGCTTTCTATAAATGTTACACGGATCCACAGAGAATGAAATTGTTTTATTTTGCTCTACCAGATGTAGAACAAACACCAAGAGATGGAGGATGTACTTGGAGGAAATAAGTAATTTTTGAGTAATTCAAACAACACATACAATGTAGGATTTGAGAAATTCCTTCAGTAAAGCATAATCCATAAACCCATTATTCTCACACAACCCAGTGATTTTATTTTTCATTTCATAAGATCTTGGCTCGCTCACATGGTGTGGCTGGCACTGGACTGTGTTAAACTGCATTTTCTTTTTGGGGTGGTCATTTATTGTTGCGCTGCTTGTGGTATTCCCTGACATGAATATGTATTTAAATCTGCATATTTTCATTTTTTTCTTTCAGTGTCCAAGAAGCACGGGAAATTGATCACTTTTCTGCGCACATTCATGAAGTCCAGGCCGACCAAGCAGAAACTGAAGCAAAGAGGTATCCTGAGGGAGAGGGTGTTTGGCTGTGACCTAGGAGAGCATCTTCTCAACTCTGGCCATGATGGTGAGCTTTGCCCATTCTGGTCCTACTCAAACTCACGGCCGTGCTCCAGACGGTGCTTGACACTAGTTTCTTTGACACTGTGTGTGGGTGGGCTGGAAAGCATAGCTAACCCCCTCCGCTAGAGTCACCCTTGGATCTGCCTGCATGGGTTGTTATGCCAATGGATGGGCTTAAAGGGGTCTAAAGGTCAGTAAGAAATGGTTAGGGGGCCGTGTCTGGAGATTTCTTCCCCATTGATTCAAAGCTCCCTGTCAGCCTTCAGCATTTGCTCCATTTGTTTGACTTCAAATCCTCCCTGAGCCATTTGCCTGCCCTTACAATCTAAGCCTTGTCCTTTTCAAACAGGATCCGCGCAACTTGGTTCGACTGCTCGACCATTACATTTAGAAGGGAATCAGAAACCCATCACTTTTATTAAAATGCTTAAGAATGGACATTCTTTCCCTGAGGATGCAAGTGTCCTCAAAACTGGAAATTCCAGGAATTCTTTAAAAACGTGTTCATAACACTGCTACAAAAGGTCACCCATTGAATTGGGTTATATAGATGATAATGTTTAGGTTTACTACCTAGATCTGAACCTTTCACTGCCCTCTCTCGCCCATGAGCACACACAGCTTTAATGTGTTTGTAAAGCAGTTAATGGCAGACTGTGTACTCTTTGTCTCAGACACTCTGATCTCAGAGGAACATGAGACGACATGGCTAAACACTGTTCAAGTTAGTGAGTCATTAGTATGGATCAGTCATACTAACATAAAGCTCTGCAGACCTCCCTGCAATGCACTTAAACATATTAATCACATTTTTTCCCTTTCTCAATTGGTGCCATTAGGATGCTTGCCACTGATGTAAATTGCGGAATTTTTCAAAGGGCTCAAAAAATATGCTGCCCAAATCAAGCCATTAGTTTTGGTGTTTGCAGATATGACCACTGGCTTTTTGTGCAACAAACACTAACATTCAAAAGTATGGATTAGTAAGATATTTTTTTAAAAAGAAATTAATACTTTTATTCAGCAAGGACGCATTAAATTGATCGAAAGTGGCAATAAATCATTTATAATGTAATAAAACAATGTAGTTTTTCAAAAAAATTCTTTTGAGCTTTCTGTTTATCAATTAATCCTAAAAAACTATTTTAAACTTTGATTATAAAGAAATGTTTCTTAAGCACCAAATCAGCGTATTAGAATGATTTCATGTGACTGAACTTTTGGAATGCATTACATTTTAAATATAATTAATTAAAATATACAGCTATGATTTAACTCCATCATAGTTATAAATTCATAAACACATGGTTGTGATTTTCAAACCATTGTGACTGATGCTTCCAAGACTATCACAAGCCATTCACTATTTTGACGATAAACAATAAACAATTAACATATGACACACTGACAATGTATTACTGGCCTTATAGGGCAAGTGACAGCTCCATCAACTGCCCTGAAACACACTCATAATAGCCTCAGGTCATCCTTATTGTGAAGCGCTGAATGATTTTTGAGATGGCTTGGAGACAGAATTTTCTTGCATTTTTAAGGATTTTGTGCTTCAGAGTGCTATGTCAGGAATGAAGATGAAAAGCAGCCTCTTGAAAGCCTTGGAATCGCTCATCTGTCGGATAAACTTTGTCAAGACTAGAGGCCAGCCAGGATTGTCTGTGACTATGATTCCTCTGGGTGAAATATTGCAAGGTCGCATTGAATGTCTGGAGTTTGTCTAATGCCACTGGAGCAAATGTGAACCCTATTACCTCTGCTTATATAGGAGAGCACAGATTTGTTATCTGACAATCGGACGTGTGATACGGCTTATTTATGGTTTACAAAATCGAGTATTTGCTGCACAGAATCTAGCATTCTATTCTATTGGCATTTTGACAAGCCTCTCACATTATGTGCCAAAAAGATACTTCAATAACATTTTGTCTAAACCTCTAGTCCCCCAGGTACTCAAGAGCTGCACTGAGTTCATTGAGAAGCATGGAGTGGTTGATGGAATGTACCGTCTCTCTGGGATTGCCTCCAACATTCAGAAGCTGCGGTGAGACATAAACATACTTCCCTAATTGCAAGTAGCAGAGATGGGGATTTATCATACTGCTTGAGAAACTCTGAATGCAATGGCTGAACATTAAGCAGTTGCTAATTACATTTTGTAATGGGAATGTTTGTATTCTTAAATACAGCAGGAAATAAGTGGACTCAGAGAGAGATTAGATGGGATTTATTACCACGTCCAGGAAAGTTGACTTGTTTGCTTGGCCAGTTAACAAGTTTTTCCTCCACTCTGTTTTTCTAAATATACTTTTTCAATTTAAATTGAATGTTACATTACCTTTCCAAGGTTGGGGTTTGTTAAAACAATTTTTTGCATGTTTTTGAAAAGTCACTTATGCTTACCAAGGCTGCAGTGCATTCATTTGATCAAAAATACAGTAAAAAGAGTAATATTGTGAAATATTATTAGTTTAAAATAGGCTAACTGTTTACTAGTTTTATATATTTTAAAATATTTTTTCAGGATTCTTTGATGAATGAAGTTGAAAAAGAACAGCATTCATTTGCAGTAGAAATCTTTTTTAACATTATAAATGCCTTTACTGCTTTTTATCAATTTCTGACCCCAAACTTTGATGTAATAGTATATTTAACTATATATTATATTTACTATAGTTAGTGTATTTTACCTCAGTAATTAAATGTGTGCATTTAATTAGTTTCACGTCAAATTTCACATAACCAAAATTTAAGCACACCAAATAGCCTGCAATGTCATTTTTCATGTATGAAGCAAAATGTCATGTATCTGAATACATCAAGCCTAAAATACCCCCCCCCCCCCCCCCCCTCTCTCTTTTTTTTTTTTAGGCATGAATTTGACTCTGAACAGATCCCAGATTTGACAAAAGATGTTTACATTCAGGACATACACTGTGTGGGCTCCCTGTGCAAGCTTTACTTTCGAGAGCTTCCCAACCCACTTCTCACCTACCAGCTGTATGAGAAATTCTCGGTAAGTGTTTATCCCAGAACGACAGGCCTTTAAAGAACCTTTTCTCAGACATGCACTCTTTGTCATACAAATAGCTACAGGTGAGAGCATCCATTATACTAGAACAACCATGATATCATAACCTTTTTAGTTCTTGGTCTGATAAACTGGCAGTGCAGTAGTCATTGTAGGCTTGATACTTTTTGTTCTATTGATTTTTTTTTTTTTAACAAGCAAACAAAATGAATGGTAGAGCCCAGATCCCCTCACAAGAAGTTCAGCTCCATGTCAAACAGAGTACTGCCATTTACAGCATCTTGTGATAAGTCACTGCAATGAAAAAAAAAAGCACAGAGTAAAGACTGCATAAATGTCTTCTGGTTGCTATGGAAGCAGTACAACTATAATGCACAGGAAATGTGGCTGACCATTTGCTCTTCACTTTGCAGTACAGTGTGAACGTGGGTTTGAAAAATATTTTTGTTGGTTTGAGCTGCTCTAGATGCAGTGACCCTGATTTACATCCGCTCTTCTCCATTTTAGGAGGCTGTGTCAGCAGCCACTGATGAGGAGAGGCTGATCAAAATACATGATGTCATTCAGCAGCTGCCGCCCCCACATTATAGGTTTGTAAATGACCACATTGCCCTCTGTTGGTTGCCAGAGTATTTGCAGTTCTCTTCAAAAGATACATTTTTCTAATGTTAGAGCTTTTTTTAATAATCTACTAGTGTACTAATTATATTACTAATGCAGTTCAAGTACGTCTATGACTGAGGAAAATGTAGACCGTTATTACGACATTGTTCATGTAAATGAGTTTGCTACTGAATCAAGTGTATTATGATAATTTTAGTTAGCGTCTCATTTTAATGCATCAGTAGGTTTAATGTTTAGTATTCATGTTTCTCTTGTAGGACCCTCGAGTTTCTTATGAGGCATCTTTCCCACTTAGCAACCTTCAGCTATGTTACAAACATGCATACAAAGAATTTGGCCATTGTTTGGGCCCCAAACTTACTGAGGTAAGATCTCTGCATGATGCAACGGTTTTCATACAATGTGAAAACAGATATACTTCTTGAATTTTTATAACTATAAATATAAAAAACCTACTATTCATAACTAATATTTGATTTTTATTCTAAAAAAGGTCAAAGCAAATAGAATCTGCTTGCTTCAGCGGAACAGCAGCCTTCATGGAGGTCCGGATTCAGTCGGTTGTGGTGGAGTTCATCCTCAACCACGTGGATGTTCTCTTCAGCCCCAAACTGAGCTCACTCATACGAGAGGGAACAGGTATGGACACAAACAGATTTCAACGGATTATGAAAATGAAATACTCCAAGGCACGATTTAACGACCGTGTACTCCAAATGAGTATTTTGTTTAAACAACATTTGTTTAAACATTTTTTAATTGCTACATTTTCATCACAAATGTCTTTGTCTTCTTAGGACACAATTCTTTGTCTCGGCCTAAATCTTTGCTGGTACCCTCTCCATCCACAAAGCTGCTAACACTAGAAGAGGCACAGGCACGCACCCAGGCCCAGATCAACTCGCCCATCACTGCAGACAGCAAGTACATAGAGGTGGGAGAGGGTCCTGCAGCCTTACAGGGAAAATTCCACACAGTCATTGAATTCCCCACTGAGAGGTATAATGATTTAAGATTTAAATAATAATAAGATTTCAAATCTATAACCATGTCAGTGTTTCTGTTTCTGTGTTTCATAAAGAGACCAACTGAGTCCCTGTTATTCTCATAGAGATACATTTTATCCCTCTTATCATTTGTTACCTAGGAAAAGGCAGCCCATAAAGTCTAAAAAGTCTCCAGTCGGCAGTTGGCGGTCTTTTTTCAACTTGGGCAAGTCTTCCGCGATGTCTAAACGCAAACTACACCGCAATCCCAGTGAACCGAATGAACTCAAGGCCATGGCATTGGCTGGTTAGTGTTGTGCCATTTTCTCATCTCAGAATGTCAGATGGTCATTATCACAAAATAAACTCATTGGTTAATCAGGTCATCATGCCAAAGGGGTTCATTTTGTGGTAGTGTCATATAAAAGCAATTTGTATTAACTTCTTTGTTCCCACTTTATTTTCACTGCTCAGGAGGAAGAGGAGACACCAGTACTCTTCGGTCTGCCAAAAGTGAGGAATCTCTCACCTCTCTGCATAACGTTGAAGGTAACATAATTCTAAATCTCAAAAAAATGCTCAAAAACAAACTTGTAAATCAACCATTGTGAAATGACAACGTTCCTTCTTTTCCTTTAACACAGGAGAGTCTAAGGTTTACAGGCCACGCAGACCTCGCTCCAGCAGTGATGCTCTCTCTGCTTCTTTCAATGGTGACCTGCTGGATAGCAGGCAACACTGTAACTCGTATGACAACCTGGACCAAGGGGACAGTGATGGGGATGATGGTCCAATTTGTGTGCCTGCTCTCATCTCCCCACCCCGTTCCGCTGATGATGTGGACCTGAGCCCCCCTGACATCGGCATGGCCTCTTTAGATTTTGACCCCATGTCTTTTCAATGTAGCCTTCCTCTGGTAGAGACTTCCATTTTGTCACTTGACGTAGATGCAAACAGTCTAAAGAGGAGTCAGGGCAGTGGCTCAGAGCCGGTCTCGCCAGTAAGAGCTAAAGTTACAAGCTTTTCTTTGTCTCCAGTCCACAGTCCAGCCTTAAAGGATATAAATAAACTGCCCCCTGCATCTGTCTCAGTGAAAACTCCAGTTCAGTCAATTGAGAGCAGTGAGAAGTCAGCTGTTATGGCTCCTCTAAGCATCTCTGAATCAGCTGCCTCCATTCTAAGAGAAGGACCAGAGAGAACTGCGCTTCAGGCCTCTTCCTCTCCATCTCCTCTCGACTCTCCTGCAAAATTGAGCTCTCTGTCAAGAACCACTGATCTGCCCCTGAGTGAAGCCATTCAACAAGAGCTTCTTTCTAAAGCTGCTACCTTTGAGAGTAAAGAGAGTAAAGACATATCAAGCATTGAATGTTCACAGACACCACAGGTCACCTGCTCTCAAGAGCAGCCAGGTAAGCTGAACTGAAACACAGGGATATGATACCTTAAATTGATGTTTCTTGAGTCACTTACTTTTTTTTGTCCTAAATAACATAAATACACCTCTATGATGAGCATGTTTTTAAAATGTCAGGGTTTAAGAGTTAATTATGAGAAATGTCATAATTAAGAAAACGGCCTAATTTAAAAGATTGAAATTCATGAAAAGAAAACCTTAAAGGTCCCGTTCTTCCTGTTTTTTTTAAGCTTTGATTGTGTTTAGTGTGCAATATAACGTGTTCATGTTTCGCGTGTAAAAAAAACACAGTATTTTTCACACAATTTACTTACCTGGATACCGCTGTTTTCACTGTCCAAAAAACGGCCCGATGACTTCCTTGTTCTTTGAAGTCCCTCCTTCAGAAATACGTAACGAATTCTGATTGTGCCAGCGGTTCCTGTGTTGTGATTCGACAGCAGCTTATCGCACGTTGCCCGGAAAGGTCACGCCTCTTACTATACATTGGAGATGCATGCGCTGATTGTTACCTTATTAATATTACATATTACCATATTACCCATATTAACCATTAGAACCTGTTCAAACACGACTTTTGCAGGATGTGGTAAGCTGTTTATTTAGTAGTTTTCATACTTTTAATTGGTTAAATTGTAGTGTTAAATGTTACAAACCGTTATAAAAGCTTGTGGTATATGGTTTTGTCCATCTGTCGAATTAACGACAATGTTGTTGATTTTTTTTTTTAAATAAGTCCATTGTTTATTCCTACCTTAGTTACACGTGTGCACAAGTTTTGATTAGTAATATATGTTTTATAGGTGTACATGTGGTAACTGTGACAAAATGCCAACGGAGGTTGAAAACATCCCATCTAGTTAACAAAACTAAATAGCGTTACACTTTGTGTAATGAGTTACAGAAACTGTTAAACGCACCAACTTAAATAATAAAATACACTTAGCGGTTGTGGTCCATAAACAACGCCTTTTAGAATAATCTTTGTGCGAATCCGGCATTAAACTGATTGAGATTGAGGAAGCTGTCCTCGGCAAAATGTGCTGCACACAGTTTTCGTTGTGGATTGTATTTTTCGGGAACCGAGTTAAAAATAAAGCAAATCTCTAAGCACAGCGTCCCTGGGAAGGCCAAACAAAGGTGAATTGACTCCGGCATGAAAATAACAGCGTCTCGACGACATGGTGACAAACACACTCTACAAACAAAACTCTTCCTCTTCTCTGTGGGAACGCAACAAGACCACGCCCCTTTTTTGTGTATTCCTGTGGGCGGAGATTAGTCAAATAACTGTTCTTGTTACGTCATTAAATACGGAAGTAGAGGGATGTAGTCCAAACCGGCCGTTCGTTGTAGGCTTTTGAAGGGGACTTCTGTTAAATAAAATATCTCGCTAGGCATTGGACTTTGAGCTTTATAATTTTACAGGTATTATTTATGCTCTAACAGCAACATTACATACTAACTAAAGTTTGAAAAATGGAATCGCGAAGAACAGGACCTTTAAACATTGACAACCTTTTATTGTTTCTCTCATATAAGCCATTTTTATAAAAAGAAAAAAAAAACGTTTTATTTGAAACACTTTTGTCCTCCAAATCAAATTCATGTGGTGTGACATGAAGGAAAAAAAACTCAAAACAGGAAATTGTCATAGAGAGGACCCCTGCAAACTCTCATAACTGTGTATCAAGAAAATCAGATACCAGAATACCCGATCCAGAAGTCTTATACAATTTCATGTCAAAGTTGTAATGTTTTGGTGTGACTCCCCAAAAAATTATATTTATGAATGTAATAATTTATATAATTAATATTTAATATATACGTGTGTGTGTCTATATATATATATGCTGTCAAAATTAATGCGTTAACACACACTATTAAGTTTCTCAGTTTAAAACGTTAAAAATATTTAAAGCAATTAATGCAGCGTCCATTTTTTCCGCCGTCATTCTTTGGCTAGCGTTACAATATGATCACGCTCTTATTCATGCAAATGCTTTTAAACCACGCACAGAAAGCCTCTTCGGACAGTGCTTGAGTGGACAAAAACACAAAATTATGCCAAAATGACCATTTTGTCGAGCATCCTCGCAAGCACAGTTAAACGAAGCCTTAAATTAACTTTAAGTTGTGTTGTGAGAAAATTGGATGCATGTCAGATCTGCGTGATGTGCAGCAGCGGCAGGTCTTAAAGTGACAGCAGCCCAAAATAAACTGCTGCTGTGATGTCTGCCATTAATGTTAATCAAAGAACAAAGAAAAAGGGAAAATCACTCACTGCTCGACTGAATAACGTGTAGCTTTAAAAAGGATGAATCTATATTTAGTTTGATTTATGTAGTGAAGACTGAAGTGTTTGATAACTTAATTCAGTTTCTGTATATATCCTACCTGTTAGACCTACCTAAAAGTCTTAAAGCACTGTTTACAAGGAAAACGAGGGAAAACAATATTTTTTTTGGTGCATTTTGACCGGGCAAGTAAAAATTTAAACCGGTCTGACTTGGCCAATAGAAAAAATGTATCCCTGATTTATTGAAGGGCACAGGTAAATTTGGCATTTATTATAATGGGTTCATGTGAAGATTGTTTTAAGTTCACTTAATTTAAGTTGTTATATTATTTAAAGCCTAATAAATGTTAAAAATTAAATAGCTTTTAATTATACTGTAATTATGAATGGCTATAATGAATGGCTAAAATTGAGGGGGGAAAAATCAGTAGCAGTATTGGTGTCGGTGATGCCTTCTTTCATAAGATGCCATTAAACAAATATATGCTACTGTTTTTGTTTTTACATTAATTTGGAGATTACATGTGAAATGATTACAATATAAAAGTATATTAACTAGGTTTTATTAATCTGGGTTAATTACAGAAAAATGTGTGATTAATTATTTTTATCGATTTGACAGCACTAATATATAATTATATATATATATACTAACATGTCATTGACCCTGAAATGATCCTCTAAGGTACACTGTTTAAATTTCATAAGATAATTATTTGATTTTTCAGGTTTAGTTCACCAGGCTTTTACCAGTAACGCTTTGCATGAGTGCCCTCAATGTAGAGAAATCTGTCCACAATCAGTAGAAATTTAACATTCCCCTCTCTTACCTTTCTCGTGAATATTAGCCGGCCTGCCTTGTTTGAGTTCCCTCTGTTTTGTCCATCCATAGGAGCCGTAGTTCTGGACTCACCAAAAGGCAATGTCCCTGTCAGCTCTGTGTCCCTCATCCCTCCCCCTCCCCCACCAAAGAACGCTGCCCGCATGCTTGCACTAGCTCTAGCTGAATCTGCCCAGCAGGCCTCCATTCTGTCTCAGAGGCAATCCTCTGGACCCCCTACACCAGTGTCCCCTCTTAAGCCACTAGAGTTACTGGACACCCTGGACTGGCCTGCTCCTTCCTTGTTATCACAGCCATCCCTGGAGGAAGCTGCAGTCTCAAAGATATCCGCTCTTACGTCTTCACCACCATCCACCCCACCTGAAAAACTAACTAACTCAGTTAGTCTGCATCTTAACACAGCTGATAGGGGGAAGCCATTTAGCATTTCCTGCAACAACCAGGATGTTGTCTTACCAGAGAGCCCAAGCCAGAATGCTATTCCTTCTAGTCAACCTTCTCAAGTTTCTCAGACACAAAAAAGCCCAGAGAGGCAGCAGCCTGCTGTTGGCCAGACCCCTGTGAGCACCGCCAAAACTACAAGCACCACACCAACTATCAGCAGCAAGGATGCTGTCACTCAACAACCCAGCTCTGAGGTAAGTAGTGGCACATGCAGGGATGTCAGTCGCACTAGTACTTGGATACCAAGGCTAAATGTTACATTGTTATAATATTCATTAGGGCTGCACGATATTGAAGAAAAATATGATATCCTATAACTTAATTATTAGTTCCGTTAAATAACGGAATATTCAATATGCGATATGATTATTGTTTAAGTTTGTAAAATTAATTATTTCAATATATTTAAAAACTGAAAATGATCAAACCAGCATACATGTTTCACATTCTTTTGTGAAAAGAGCATCCGTACAACTTCTGAAAGTGAACTGCAGTTTTTTACTATAGCATTAGCTACATATAAATTAGGGCTGTCACTAATGATTATTTTGCGATTACTCAAGTAATCAGATATTTTTGTGGTAATAAGACCTAAGCCTTTAAAATGACCTAAAACACATATATAAAAACGAGGCAATAATATTTGGTTCAAATAAAGTATCAAGCAAGTAATTATATGGTTTTATAGAACAACACTGTTAAAATACATGATATACATAATATAAACAATCATAATATTTACATTATGTATTATAACAAATGCATGCAGAGGCCACCAATGGCCTGGTAATTGTTGTTACACATAAAACATGATCAAATCCTTGTTTAATATTGGCCAAACAACATTTGATTCAAATTTTCACTTAATCTTTAATATTTAGCCACTTATTTATGATAGAAATGCTACAGCCACTGTAATCTCTTGAACAGGTATATGTGGACATCAAAACATGCAAACTCAGAGCAAGGGTTTAAACTTTTATTTTGAAATTGCAATGAACAACAGTTTACATATTTAAAAAACATGAATGATTTACATTATAAATTTGATGAAATGGCAGACATTGCGTTCCCAGATGAACGTTGTTAGTAACCCAAACTCAGCATATACAAAGATGGAGTTTGAGACTAGCTCCACGCATGTAAATAAATTAATGTGGAGTAGCATTTACTGTGAACAGAGCCGCTCTGAGACGCACGTAACTTACATGCTTGTAATTAAGGACATATATGTGCGTGTGTGTATGTGTGTATATATATATATATATATATATATATAGAGAGAGAGAGAGAGAGAGAGAGAGAGAGAGAGAGAGAGAGAGAGAGAGAGACCTTGTGAGAGTGAGACCCTGGACCACAAAACCAGTCACAAGGGTAATTTTTTTTTAAATTGAGATTTATATATCATCTGAAAGCTAAATAAATAAGCTTTCCATTGATGTATGTGTGTTAGTTTACATGATGGTTGCTAGGATAGGACAATATTTGGCCGAGAACTATTTGAAAATCTGGAATCTGAGGGTGCAAAAAAATCTAATCTCTATTGAGAACATCGAAGTCCTCTGTTGCTGCATCCACTCACAAAAATATATTTTTTATATATATTTAAGGTAGGAAATGTGCAAAATATATTCATGGAACATGATCTTTACTTAATATCCTAAGGATTTCTTGCATAAAATTAATTTTGACCCATACAATGTATTGTTGGCTATTGCCACAAATATACTTGTGCACCTTATGACTGGTTTTGTGGTCCAGGGTCACACACACACACACACACACACATATATATATATATATAAATATATACTGTGTGTGTATATATATATATATATATATATATATATATATATATATATATATATATATATATATATATATATATATATATATATATATATATATATATATATATATATATATATGCTGTGTGTATATATATAATATATATATATGCTGTGTGTATATATATAATATATATATATATATATATATATATATATATATATATATATATATGCTGTGTGTATATATATAATATATATATATATATATATATATATATATATACTGTATATATATATATATATATATATATATATATATATATATATATATATATATATATATATATATATATATATATATATATATATATATATATATATATATAACCCTCAGGGCATATATTTATTTGATTGAATCGCAGCCTATGTGAATTCACAAAAGCACTATGCTATACTATGGTTTTTAAGTTATGGTTTCGTTCAGCCTTAGAAACGGTCTAATAATGCGGTTCATGGATTCTCGTCCTTGGAATGTGCCACTTCTGTTATTTCGCCGGTTACTTGGCACGGGTAAATTGCAGTCGAGAATTTATTTTAAATTGAGTATTTTAATTGAGGAATTGTGACAGCCCTAATAAAAAGTAACTGTCATTTTAACATCAGTGTAAACCAGGGATAATTAGGATTTCAGCTAGGCCTACATTAGATGTATTTAACAACAGAAATTGAATAATCAAATGTAAAAGAAAGAAAAAAAAACACTGCTTAGAGGTCACTGTATTTAATTGATTCTTATTAAAGCTACAAAAGTTATTCCGTCAAGAGCAGTATGTGATTTTCCCTTTGACATTTTATTTTATTAATATTAAGCACACAGACTGAATCAGGTTTATTAGGCTGCTGTCACATTAAGAGCTGCACAGATCCAATATATTGTTACACACGTGCTTTCTTTCTCAACTGTTTACTCTACTTAAGACATAGCTGACTGTGTTTACATGAATACTCACCAAGACGGGCATTTTGACATAATTTTGTGTATATGGCCATATATGCTGCAGAGGAGAACTGAAATCAGGATTACGCAAGAGACAGCTTCCTGTGCGCGTGAGTAGGCCCCACTTCGCTTATTGCGCCTAATAACATTAAGCATATCACATGTATGTAACAGTCATGTGTCCAGTCTACTTTGTGCTGTCTGCGTTGACCTAAAACGTATTAAAACGTATTAAAATCATTCAGTTATCGTAAGCCATTGCGATATGCATATCTCAATATGTACACTTGTGATATTGCTATCATTTCAATATATCGTGCAGCCCTTATATTGATCATCCAGGTCTTTACCATTGTAAGTTCACATTTCGAAGAGCATGTTATTAACCCTCTCGGATCTGAGGTGTTTTCTGGGCCCTGGAGGTGTTTTGACATGACCTGATATTTGTGCTTATTTCTGTTACTTGTCACATTTTCATGGCTATAGTCTGATTACACTGTATTCAGCACAAACTCTGCTACAATAATATGTGAGCAGCATCTGTGTAAAAGTTTGTAGTTTTGAGAAAATTACGTTTATGCGTGGTGTGGAGGGGGGGGGGGGATTAAGTCACTGAAATAAGGCCATAAAACCCATTCTGAATATTTGTTCACAAGACTTGTATTGTATCGTGTAGCCTAGAATTTTAGCTTAAAACAATAATGAATAAAAAAATCCTGCCCACTCATTCACACAAAACAATATATTGATTTAAAATTTTACTGTGAAACATTATTGCTAGCACATTATAAACATCTACGTTTAAGCAGATATCCACAAGCACAGTATTTAACAGTGTAAACTGGTCTAAACATTCTAATATTCATCATGTTGGTGTAAACAATCATTCTAGCCTACTTTTATATCATGCTGTGTTTTATAGTATAGGGCATTAAAACATCCTTGTGTCATGTATATTTATTTAGCATTGAAAGGTTGCCTACTTGTCTATAGTTCATATTTCAACATGTTTTCATCAATTTCATACATTTTAATCTGGCAACAGTTCAACTAGTACAATGTGAAGTTTATGCAACAATAACACGCTAACTAATATAATAGAGAATACATTTCTTATCTTAAAATCGGATTCTTATTCTTCTCCTGTAAACTCGCAGTGTGTCTTCCAAACTCGATGAAAAGCAGAGGAATTATGAAGTTTGATGCTTTGTTTACAGGTTCACGTTCCTTCACGTGGATTATTAGCATGTGAATCACTTGTGCATTGAAGACGCTTGAGAAACTGTACCTCTCGTTGGTTTCATACGGATTACTTAAACAGAGAATATTTGTTCTTATATTACTTCATTTAAAAATAGACATTTCAAGCTTTTCAGAATGGACTTCACACTGAGACGGCAGAACGCGCATCATGTTTATTTTCTCTACTTTTGCAAAAATCACACCATTTTTTTTATTGTGAGTACACAAATAAAAGTAGACATTTAATCATTTTGAATTATGTATAACACTTATCTGTATGACAAAAATCAATGGAGTTTGATACTGATAAGAAAAAAAGTGAGGTGGTTGACCCCTGGGGGGGGGGGGGTTATGTTGTATGACATTTCAGATTTATAATATTGTATCAAAGTTGTTATCAAGAATAATTCGATCATTAATATGGTATTGGTATCAGTAACTAAATTTACAGCACATATAAAAAAATCAAAGGAAAATATGTAAGATATCTAACAGTGTTTGTTTGGGTTTAATCCTTAGATCCATATGACTGAAACGCTCCTGCCACTGAAATCCACAAAGGCAGCAGATCAACTGGTCGCAATTCTTCAGCCTCAGCCTCAAATACAGATTCAACCTAATGCCTCGTTTCGGTCTCAACCTCAAGTTCGGCTTCATACTCAGTCACAAGCACAGCCTAAATTTCAGCCCAGATCGCAGCCCAATGCTAGAGTTGCGCCAACCCCGGCAGCACCTCTTGATCCTGTGGATAAACCATGGGAAGCCATAAAGCCTGTCCATCCGAAGGAAGATAACGCTCCTCAACATCACACTCAGGAAGTGACACCGCCAGCACCCCCTGTTCGCTCGATTGAAAGTAAACTAGCAATGGCGGCTCTCTGCAACACTGAGACAGCAATCCCTGCCAACGTTCACACCATCTTAGAGACATCCATGAGGGGCTCAGTGGAGGAGACTCCCCCACAATCTCATCCACCTCACCGCAGGTCTTCCACTCATCAATCGGGTTATATTTACCACTCAAAAGGGGAGGCAGCCCTATTGGAGCCCAGCGCAGAGGCACATTACCATCAGCGGGTAACCACTTCTGGTCAGGCAACAATAGGGTACCATTACCGTCCAGAGAGTGTTCCACCTCACGTTTCTTACGTGTCGAAATCGGAGCCACAGATTTCTTATAGAGGTGATGGGCGATACAATACGATTGGACCCAGGTCCTACCACCAGTCCATCAAATCTCGTGGCCCACCGAGAGGTGAGTACATTTCTCCAAGTTCAGTGCACCACTCCCATGGGTACAGTCAGGTAGATGGACCTACCGTGTACCCAACAATCCGCAGGGTCCACTCCCTACATGTGCCCCCCACGGCTATCCGCTCAGTGCCAGTCACCAGAACTGAGGTTCCACCAGATGATGAGTTATTTTACTATCAGCGCCCAGTCTACCACTGCAAGTCTCACAAACCTCCCTCTCAAGCTGACTATCATGTCACACAACTGCAGCCTTACTTTGAGAATGGAAGAGTTCAGTACCGCTACAGCCCCTACTCTGGTTCTCATGTTCTGGATGCCCCTTTCTACGATGTAGACCATTACGGTACAATCCGTTTACGGCATGTCCATTCCTTCAGTGGTCGGGACAGTGCCCCTCTCCTTCGATCTGGAGCCAAATCTGGAGGCTATCACTACCTTTCACGTCATTTCATTCCTTTAAAGGAGCATAGCTTTGTAAGCAGGGACATGCCACCTTTCGGTGGCTCAAAAGGAAATATCTACTTTGCGTGGGACCCAGAGGAAGCAGAGAGGCTTCGCATACACTCTATCCGCAGGGAAAGCAGAGCAAGGCAAAAGGTGAAGGGTTCTATTATGTCTCAGTATGACAATGTGGGGCCCTACATGCCAGTGGATGTAGACATGTTACACTTGCGCAGCACATCAGATCCTGGCAAAACCATATTGATGACCACCGAAAGCAAGGAGGCGAGATACAATATTGTTCCTGGATCTCAGCATGCTCCCAGGCACTTGATCTCCGATCCAGATGTCCTGTTGTATATGGAAACAGAGAAGCACTGCCAAGGAAATGGAATTGGGGACAAAACCGCCAAACAAGGCAGCTCCAGGGCCTACTCGTCCATCCATTCACATCAATCGCAACTTCCACCACGAAGTCTGCAGCACTTACCAGAGGGTAGCCATCTTGACCCCAACTTTGAGCCAGGGGAAAAGCAACTGAGCAGTAAACATTGGCAGGAACACTCGGAGAGCAGGAGTGCCCAGCCTCGTTACGAAAGGTCCGATTTTGATCGCCACATATGCAGGGTTAAAGCCACAAGCAGCGCCAGTGAAGATGAACAGGCAGCTCCTGTGAAGCCAGCTCCTCCACCCAAGCCTGAGAGATCCCATAGTGTTAGAGAGCGGCACCATTACAACCTGTCTAGTCTTCCCGCACATTTACCGAACAATTCAGATGGAGACCACAGTGGATCCTACTCCCATCAGTCACAGGGGCAAAGACAAGGCACTGTAACTTCACAGTCACACTACGACAACCTGGATGACTACCATCCGGTAACTCCGTCCCAAACCTCACTAGCTAATCGGAGTAGTTCTAGCTCCTATCATAGCCCAGGTTTCTCAACTCCACACAGTAACCGTGCATACTCCACAGCTTTAGGACAGGGCGCCTTCATACAAGCTGAGCTTTCAGTGCAGAGGCCAGAGACGGAGATTAATGCCGAGTGAACAGGCATTTAATGACAAATGGGATAGATTTGGAACATTATTGTAGGTGTCAATAATAATTATAATAATTTGGCAGCCTCTGCGGGACAGTGGACTGCCTCGTGACTGTTTACATTCAGTTTCATTTTTTTAAATGTACAAAGAAATGTTAAAGACTTTTTACTGAACTGAATGTACCATATTTTCGGTTGTTTAAACATGGAGATATAACTTGTTATATACTGTAGATACTCTGCGATATTGACAAATAGTACATAAATCATAACCAGATGTATATCTGAAAAGTACTACTGGATATAAAGGATTCTTTAGTTCTGTTTTATGTCTTTGAAAAGGTCTGGGATGAGGTATAAATTAAGTGTAAATGTTTGCATTTTAGAAATGCATGTAATCTATCTTTTACAGAACAGTTCTGTGTACCTTATTGTGTACTTTCTGAATGTTACAGTAACAGTGGAAAGGAACCCGTTTAAGTCACCCTACCTTAATTTTACACTCATTTACACAACTAGGTGGTACATGAAATTCTTAATTTTCTGCCTTCAGGTTGGAGGCCCAAAATGTGCATTTTTCATTTTGTCCAAACTGTGCCATTACTATTATGTATGATAGGGTTTAATCACAAGCAACTGGATTTCTTTCTTCATTTGAAACCTTGACAAGGTATGACTGACCTATGCTTGGATAGGTTGCTCTTTGTTGTTTGAGGGACCAAACAATGAATGCGGATTTGATTGCAAGTTTGAAGTATTCATGAAGGTGTTGGAGAATGACTGAAAGTGAGAGTGCCTATGTGAAGTGACTCCGACACATTTCTCTCCCCTTTCAGAGAAATCTGTTATTGAAAGGGAGCTTTTGATACATTAAGTGATTAAAATATGTATCTGACTGATTTAAGACCGGTGCCATACTTACATTTTTGTAACAAACTGTATTACTAAATTTCACATAGATCCATAACTTTTCTTCTGTAAGGGGAACCACTTACCTGAAAACTTATTCATTTAATTCTGCTTAACTTTGTCTTTTTACAATGAGGACAATGTACATTGCTCTCAGAATTATTCTGTCAGATGGAGATAAACCTATATTTTAGTAATTTAAAAGGGCAGTTTATGATCAGTGGACCCAGTTTTGTTCTTTTGCTGAGTCATTGCATGTTACCGTTCTGTCAGACAGTAATTATTATTATTATTATTGCGTAGCGATAACTTTAAAATTCATGTTTGAGAATTCAAGTGAGCCCAAGCTTGCAATGGCATAATTTGTATGTTTGTGGTTGATTCCCTGATAACATGTTTTTGTGTTTTGCCAAGTCTTATGAAGTTCATTCTCATTTTGCCGGCATTTTTATGATTGACAGTTAATATGCTGTGTCCTCTGATTTTTTGTTTTTGTTTGTTTTAGACTGTGAAAAAAATGGTTGGGTGGCTAGTGTGCAAAAAAATAAAGGCATTCATATGTAACCTCTATTTTATGGGACCAAACTGAAATTTGAATGCAGCATCTCCATGCCTTTATTCTCCTCATGAGGACTTGACCCTATACATTAGCATTAAAGCCTCATGGCCTAATTTAATCAAGCTTTTATTGCCCTGCAGTCTGATTTCTTTTGGCCTCGATGACATTTAGTTTTTGAATGCACATTTTTGGGTGAATAATAATTTCTTTTCAAGTGTAGTTTACAAATAAATAAACATTACTAATTTTCTCATTACAAATATTTCATACAACATACATTTGTAATATAATACAGCTACAGTCTTGATTTCATTTGGATGCAAAATGGATTGTTGTATAAAAAAAAATCTCAATCAAGATTGCATTTGATGTGTTAATCTCAAGCCATTGTACTGTAAGTCTATAGCTATTTGGTCATATTCCCCCAAACCTATACACATCTGCCTAAGGACCCACCTGAACACATATTTCTGTAATACCAAGAAAGTATTATCATACATGTTGGCTATGACTGAAACATAATATGCTCGCAGTTAGCCATGGTTCAAATATATTTGTGATAACACTTGGAGAATTTCAGTGTCATCTTTGAACCCAAATAAAATTAAGCTTAGCCTGAGAAGGAATGATTTATTGACTCCATTCTTTACTGCTTATACATTTAATTCAATTATTAGCTATTTCATGCTTGCTAACATTATATTTCCAGTGACTAATTGCGTTTGAGTTTCATATTATGTGTGTTTATAATACAACTGCAGTATAAGGATGGCTGTCCCTGCAATAAGTCTAATGTACACTACCTTTCAAAAATGTGATGTCTGATGTCACATGCATGCGTATTACGTGTTCAGTCTATAGGCGCATAATATTTCTTTACAAAGTGACATTGCCAATTACTGGCCTGGCATAAATAAGTGTCTTTAGTAATTTTCACTGATCCTTCTAAACGGGGATCTTTTTGACAACATTGTTGTCTGTACATGAAAAAAGCAAAAGAAAAACATGTTTTTAGTACATTGTTGTCTTGTAAATGTACCCTGAAAGTCCCATGCTCACCAAGGCTGCATTTATTTGATAAAATACAGTAAAACAGCAATATTGTGAAATATTACAATTTCAAATAACTTGTTACATTTTAATATATAATTTATTCATGTGATGACAATTTTCAGCAGCTATTATGGTGTCAATTGATCCTTCAGGAATCATTCTAATATGCTGATTTGGTGCTAAAAAAAAAACGTTTATTATTGTCGGTTATTTTTTGGAAACCTTGATAAAAAAGAATTCCAGATTCTTTGAATAGAAAATTAAAATTGACCAGTGTTTATTTGAAATAAGAAATAAGAGTATTTTCTAACATAAATATCTTTACTGTCACTTTTGATCAATTGTAGGTGGCAACTAAGAAAACTGAAAGTAGTATTGTGCATTTTAGATAACTAATCTGGAACCTTGCATATTTTGTAAATTGTGAGAAAAAGCCAAATCTGGCAGTTTAAACAACTACCCCACAACTAAAATGGATTGATACTGCACTTTAATTTTAAACATTTTATTTAGTTGTTTTGAAATTAAAACAATGAAACCCTTTTAATGAAAACCACAGTGGCACAGTTATGTAATGTCATATTTTCAGAAACGAGACGAGTTCTTTCTGTTATAAATAAATCTGGGATCAGATCACCCACAGAAGGATCAGTTGGAGAGGACAGAGCCTTCTCATCTAACTGCCGATGTTTGGGGTGTTTTCATGCAAACTTTGCAGGGCGAGATCTGACCACTTCATCTCTTGTTCTTTGACTGACTCTGTTGACCCGCCGTTGTCTTGTTCTGCTTCTGGAAGTTCACTCTTTCAGAAAAATAGAATAGAGTTAGAGGCAATTTATGGAAAACATATAGACATATAAAGTGCTCAAATCTTCTAATTCAAATATTTTTACGTGTGAAATATGTGGCTGATCTGACTGTTGTGCAAATTAGGGGAAACGGTAAATAATAATTAATAGTAATTTGATGTGCACATTCCTGCAGACTGCAGAAGCCTACATACAATACGCGCCAATTATTTCCATGCTTAATTTTGATGTACGTAATTCGAAAGGCACATATCAAAACTGTAATGAATTCTCACCAGTGGGATCGTCACATCCTCATATGGCAGTCTGTCTTCTCTCCAGGCATCGTCTGTGAGATCAAGAACTCTTCCATCTCTCTGTACTTCACTGTCCATGATCCGACTTTGGTACACAATCAAAAGATCAAACTACGTTAAATCACAGTATCGCAAGTTATGGAGTGCAGTAACAGTTGTGACTGTAAAAATACAAATCCGTGCAGTCTTGTAGCCAGCGCAGCTGTTTGTTGCGTCGCTCTCTGATGACGGCATATCCTAGCATACAACGTGTAGTTGATGATGCACCTGGATTAATAAAACCGAGTAATCACGGTGTTTCTTTAATTTACTCTGATTCATTTGTAACGCTATATATATATGTAGCGATGTACAATTTGTGAACAGATCTTTTCAATCAATCTGTTGAGCCGGTTTATAAACCCCGTCTGATTAAACCTTCCACGAATTGTTACGAACAAGACGCACTAGACATATTTTTACGTTTGCATGACAGTTTTATACAGAGTTGGTTTTACTAAAACGCACAACAACTTTTCAGAGAATAGATCGTGAATGAATTGAAGTACTATTAAATTAATTGTATACAAATTCTATTTGAATTAAAAAATGTATTTTATGAGCTGACTCACGGCTACAACAGAATGAACTAGGGCAGATAAAATTACAATAAATATCTTAATAATAAAAATAATAATAAAACTTAATCGAGAACAAGGTGTCTGCCTCAGTTTTGAAACATTTAAACGTCAGAGACACATGATGACACATTTATTTCAAGACGTCAACGAGTCATTGAATCTGTTTCAACCGGTTCTTTGAATTGAACTGTTCAAAAGAACCGATTCGTGGAAATCAGTTGGACTTTCTATCACTAACGCCATGACCAGATTTCGCATTGACCAATGAGATGTCAAGGAGCGGCCACGCGCTGTGAGGAAGTGAGCCGCCATTGGCTGCGTCCGTTTGTGTTTCTTCAGTGAAAGCAGAAGGACGGCCTTTATTTTCTTAGCTGTCGTGTCTTCAAAAACACCGTTGCAGGTGAGCTGATTGTTTTCTACAATTGCAGCATTTGCTTTTAGTTAAAACCATCTATTATCAACAGCAACATAGAGTTTTCATTCAGTTTGTATAATCTTTTTTCTAAATAATTTTGTCTTTGGGAAGTAAAAAGTTATTGTTTAACGTTACAATATTGGGGAAAGTGCACATGAGTGTATCTTGTTTCTTCCCCCTCAGTGTTTCTTTTAATCATTCTTTTTTTCATTTCTTTCTTATTTATTTATTTATTACAATAAAGCAGTGATGCTCAAATGATTTAATTTGAAGCTGCCTTCTTTAGTCACATTATAGATAGTTAATCACACTTCTTCTGGCCATCTTTTAAGGTCAAAGATGGACCTTGTGTTGAACGTTGCAGATGATTACTTCTTCACTCCATATGTGTATCCCTCATCATGGCCCGAGGACGAGCCTCTGCGACAGATCATCGGCTTGATGGTGGTCACCAACCTGGGTGCTGCAATCTTATATCTAGGCCTGGGTGCTTTGTGCTACTACCTCGTTTTTGACCACAAATTAATGCAACACCCTCAATTTTTGGAGGTTTGTTTTTGCATCTAGCAACCTACAGTGTCTTTTCCCATGTTTCGCAAGAAACATAAATATGTATAAATATATACAAGAATAAATATGTTTTTCATTTGTTTTGTCAACAGAACCAGGTGCAACGTGAAATAAAGTATGCTTTGTGGTCTTTGCCCTATATCAGCATACCCACAGTAGCATTGTTTTTTGCTGAGGTCAGAGGATACAGCAAACTGTACGATAGAGTCGATGAATCCCCCCTCGGTAAGAGAACAGAGCTGTGTTCATAAATGCCAATCATATATATATATAAGTGGGTTATGTGGAAACCACTGACTTTCAAACTTAAAACAAAACTACACCAGACACATTAAAAATGACTGAATCTGGATCCAGCAAACTGACAGACATCATTTTAGTAAATGCCAGTGATGCAGTCTGTCAGATATGCTTGAGATAATCATGTTGCTATGGGTATTAACTATTTCATACTATTTATTTTTGTTTTTTCCAGGTTGGTCAGGGCTTATTTTCAGCATGATCTCTTTCCTGTTTTTCACTGACATGTGCATTTACTGGATCCACAGATTCCTTCACCACAAGTTAATATATAAGGTATTTAAGATATATGATAATGCAAGGTATAATTATAATTTGGTTTAACAGTGGGTAAAAAAAAGGGGGAAAGAAATGAAATAAAGTGTAATATTACAACAAAACCAGGATTATATTAAGGACGCAGGAAAAACATATTAGCCGATTAAAACAATGTTCCCAAAAAAACATGCTTTGAAAATTATGAGAAAGTAAACCATAAAGAAAAAAATAATTTGTATTTTAGAACAGTGTTATTTAGTATTATTACTTTTTTTTTTAAATAATTTTAGTTTTAGCAATTTTATGTGCTTTTGTCGTTTTTGCAAATTTTTGCTTTTTAAATTTCTGTATAGCTTTAGTTTTTACACATTTTTTTATACGTCAACTGATTTATTTCAGTTAGTTGCAAACTTTCTCTTTAAAAAAAAAAATATATATATATTTTATTGTGAATTTGTTAATTTTATCCACCATATTAACATCCATATTATGGGTACATAATAAAAATGACCCACCTGTACAGGTCACAATATGACACCTTTTGTTTCTGATTTTGAATATGCTTTCGGCTACCAATAAAAGTGTTCTCCATATAACACATTTTTCCATTTTTAAAACCATTCTGAATAATTGTGTAGATTTCCCCCTACAGAAAATATGAAAAAGGTGCATATTCCATGTCTTTGATATATGATATAATCATAGCCATAGCCATAATCCTTTTCCCTTCATATACAGTATTTTCACAAACCACATCATGTGTGGAAGATCCCCTCTCCGTTCGCTAGCCACGCTTTCCACCCCGTGGATGGATTTCTTCAGGGCCTACCGTACCACATCTACCCCTTCCTCTTCCCTCTACACAAGGTTCTGTACTTAGCCCTGTACGTGTTTGTCAACATATGGACCATCTCCATCCACGACGGGGACTACCGCGTGCCCAGCCTGATGGAACAAATCATCAATGGTTCAGCTCACCACACTGACCACCACCTCTTCTTTGACTACAACTACGGGCAGTACTTCACTCTGTGGGACCGCATCGGAGGCTCCTACCGCTATCCTTCAGCCATGATGGGGAAGGGGCCGCACGACCACATCAAGAAATTGATGGCAGAAGGGAAGCTGAGCTCAGACAGCATAAACGGCCACACTAACAATAATAAAAATGGCATTCATGTGAAGAAAGAGTAGGTAGGCACATAAAAGCTTCATGAATGGGTTTCAAGGTAAGATTCCTGCTCTTAAAATATGTCCTTAATAAGTCCTTATTTATGAGACTCTGAAACTCTACTTAGCACTAAAATAATCAGTTGTGCATACAATTGCCTAAAGGAAGCAAAGACAAAATAATTCTATCTTTGCCAAATAGAAACATTCACTATGGTTACCCTGTTGGTATTTTTGGCTTCTTTCCTTTGTGTAACCTGATACGAATTACTTGAATTAACAGGCCTCTGACAAAAGAATGTATGAAGATTGACAGGACTATCCCTTCACATCAACTCATTCACCTTTCTATTAGCAGTATGCCATTGTTAAAGTAAACAAGACTCTTGAGTGATGGACTCATCAATGGTTCAGAGACCAGGTGAATGTGTTTACTGATCTAATCATCTTGTTTTAAAAGAGATTCTGTGGTTTGCTTTTTAAATGAAATGCACATTCTTTCCAAATAAAAAAGTAGCTGTATATTTCACTGGTGATGTAATATTGTGCACGGAAATCCGAGGTCAGGTAATGTAATTAAACCCAATTATGGATGGAGAAGAAAGCTATGTTGCTCGTGTTACATGTTTGTCGATGGTGAACTTTGTAACTTTGAAATCACTGGCATTTGATTGTCCTTCGTAGCATAGCAACAGTTTGTGTGGCGCATCAGGGCACACAGAAGAGGGTGCTGTTGAATCACACATTATTCTGGTATTTGTGATTAAAGTACCAAAAGGTGCAGAAGAAATGTAGTTTTATTGACAAACCAAAACGGTGAAAAGACAATAATGCCAGAATAACTGTTTCCATCACAAAAGAACATTTTATGTCCTTTTAACTTCATAAATGTAAAACAAACAAACAACTCAAATTAAACATATTTGTTCTTCATTATTTAAATGAGGAGAGAAACCTCTTGGCAATGCATTGTTTGGCAAATTTAATTCGTGCTCCTGTTAAACACATCCTGGCAAGCTAATTAGTGGCTATGGCAACCATTTTTGATTTTTATGACTAATGCATTGCCACAAAGGTTCACATTTGAACTAAAATGTAAAGGCCGTTGAATCACTTGTTGAAAATGCTCGCAAACTTTGATTAAGGTGTGTTGGAGGGGGAAAAGGTGCCTTTGTGTGAGGTGGTAAACCAGATCATTTGATGCTCATGAGCGTTTGAGTCATATTTCCTAGGAGAGAAATAAGGATAAAAGTTGAAGTTGGCAGCTTTATTATGTATTGAAGTGGGTGGGCTAGCAGGGTTCCTTTAGGTTTTTTGCTGTGAATATCAGAAGGCATTATGCTTTTAATGAATTTTCTTTATATAAAGTGAAGCACTTAAGTTATAGCATAATGTGTAATTATATCTGTTATATTTGGTTAATTTATGTAGCAATTCTTTACTCGGCATGGTTTCATGCCGTCCGTGAAACCGGGCCTTTATCTTGTTTTTTCTTGTCATATGTTCGTTGTCAAACCGCTGAGTCGTGGACAAGACTGAGTTTCTCTCTGCACACAATGTAACTGAAGCCTCTATATATGGCTCTATATTCTAAGCTTGAGCAGAGAAAATAATAGCTTCAATTCAGTTTTTGATACCCTTATATCAACAAGATCTTGTCATAAATGATCAAAATAAAAAGCATTTTTGTTGGGGTGAACATTTCTATAAATACTAGGCTAAAAGCAATCTAGTATTCATTTAACACTTAAGAGGTTAGCAGGGTTCCTTTAGGTTTTTTGCTGTGAATATCAGAAGGCATTATGCTTTTAATGAATTTCCCTGATATAAAGTGAAGCACTTAAGTTATAGCATAATGTGTAATTATATCTGTTTTATTTGGTTAATTTATGTAGCAATTCTTTACTCGGCATGGTGTCATTGTGTAACTAAGTTTGCCACCGTTCTCTCGTGTATATGCAAACTGTTGAGTGCGCGACCGTGCACGTGTGTTTTAGGCAGTGAGAGAGTTTATGAACCAAATAACTGAACTTGAAAACGGTCTTTTATTTCATGCTGGGTGAAATGGCTTTATTATACGGTGGATGTGCATGCAGGCGTGGGATGCTGGGTGACTCATTTGTATCCTGGCAGCTAACTGAGGTACAGGAACACATCATTTCAAAGTTCACACAGTGGGTACCACCAGGAGCACTATTGCTTTGTGCACAAACAATGGCACATTTTCTTACCCATTATTATGATCGCGCAGAACCCAAAGAGGAAATTAATCATTACTTTTCTGTCTACCTGGAATAATCTCCAGCCTTTATTTGAATCGGTATCATTGCGTTGCTGTACTGCAGCTGTGGCCACTATCTTTCAATTACAGCACAGGCCAACGCTCATTCTGTTGGGCTTCTAATGATAACTCCAGGCTGTTTACCAATGTCCCTTCCACAAATTAATAAAACAAAGTAAAAACTTTAGGAAATCTTTTAATTTCTTTTGTATAAAATCATATTTTAGATGTACTGTGGTTAATGCTGATTTGTTTTTGTTTTGAGCGGAACGTTTTGGTTGCAGTTAAGGTTTTTTTTGGGGGGGGGGTGGTGTTGTAGTCTACGAATATATAATTTTAATTGATGAGAAATTGAAGGTACATTATGTAGCTATGTAAAAAATGTTCTTCGCCAAAATGCATGCAGTTTTTGTTTTGGTTGTGTTTCAGCTCTAGGTGACTTAGAATAATACACAATAGATAGTGCTTTACAGTAAACTCTGTTCTACATATGGCCATTTATCTGTTGAGTAAAATACCTAACTCACGTTCACATCGTTTTTACAACATTTCAAATCCCCCATCTCCGAAAAGCCAAGCCAGTGCTGATTCTCATTCTCTTTTTGTCAGCAGACTTGTATAAAAAAAAAAAGGATGATTCCCCTGAGGTTTGAGATTTACCGTGCTCCATGTCAACCTTTCTTGCTCATTGTGACAACTAGCCTATGCTACTCACACACCATACACCCATCACATTACCCGGAGCTGCTTTTCTCTATTGACGGATATAACTAACACGCACAGGCGAGTGACTTTTGTATCCAATTTCATGCACATTTTTGAAGAAGAATTGATGATGTATTGACTCTATTTAAATTTTTAACAAAAAAGTTACATAGTGTACCTTTAAGACAAATATTCAAACAATATATATGAATTTAAACATGACAACTTTACCAAAAACACCACTTTGGAACCATTTTAGTGCGTAATTCTGACTTTATTGGATTATTTGAAACCGTCATGTTCATTCTAAACTTTTCTTTGAAAAACATTATTAGTGTACTGTTAGAATCTTTCTGTTTCTTTTCCCCCCGGTTTCAAAGACATGGCTTGAGCTTAGACTCAGACTAATATGCATGTTTGAGCTGTTTTAACTGAACGCAATCTAAAATATGTCACTGCCATTGTTTGGTCTCAAGATGCACACATAATTTTTTATTCTAAGGCACATTTATAAAAGCTGCTTAAATGTCCTAATTGAAATAAGGCTTAATCTAAGCCCCGTCTGTGAAACCGGGCCTTTATCTTGTTTTTTCTTGTCATATGTTCGTTGTCAAACCGCTGAGTCGTGGACAAGACTGAGTTTCTCTCTGCACACAATGTAACTGAAGCCTCTATATATGGCTCTATATTCTAAGCTTGAGCAGAGAAAATAATAGCTTCTATTCAGTTTTTGATACCCTTATATCAACAAGATCTTGTCTTAAATGATCAAAATAAAAAGCATTTTTGTTGGGGTGAACATTTCTATAAATACTAAGCTAAAAGCAATCTAGTATTCATTTAACACTTCAAAGGGGACATGACGACAATGCGGTGCCTTCTAAAATAATGATTACTGTTGTCACAATGTGACAAGTGCTGATGGCATTCATCCCTGAGGATTATGATCATGTTTGTGTTATTACTGTATGTAAAAGACTGCCTTCTTCCCTAGTGGATTGTATGAAAAAGTCTTTTAGCTCTGCCTGCTTCATCAAAACCGAAAGGCCCAAAGCAAAAACCTGAGGTTGTCTATCAGTTCCACTAAGATAAAGAACAATTCCTCTTCCTTTTTTAGCACCGCTTTTATAATGTGACGAAATTGGAGATGTCATTTTGAATTTATCATGAGCATCAAACTGAAACGGAATGGCCTCTTTTGGGGGTTTGTTTGTTAGTTTGCATTCACAGTTGTATACTTTTATTTCTGATTCACTCGGTGAGCATCTAATAATACTACTGATGAACTGCCACGCTTGTTTATTGCTAGCACTGGGCTGAACAACTGATAAAGAGGGCAACATTTACTATCAAGATATCCCTGAGGGGGCATGTTGCTCATGGATTCAGAATTAAAAGTGCTGATTTTTCAACATTTTTCAAAAAATGTTTAAACCATAATTCAGTTAATAGTTCAGTTAATTCCCTCCCTATATAAATAAATTCTGCGGCCCATGCTGTGTTATCCCGCAGAATGGTGTTGCTAGACTGATAACTGACTGTATTCAGATAAAAAGTTATAAGGAAAGAACAGCATTTACACATATTTTTTTTACGAAATAGCATTGTATTAAATCAGTACATGTTCGTTTTTTTAATTAAACCACAGTTAATATGTTTAATTATGTCTGTTGCAGTAAATAGCTTAACTATTACAGTGAATTTGCATCAAGATAAAAAAAAGTCATGGTCACAGGATAAAGCTGGAATACAATATTGTACACACACTCAATAATTATCTTAAATATTGAGATTTATGTATTTAAATTGCATATAAAAATCCCATCCATTTAGATTGTTGTTTTAACATAAACATCAAATTTAATGTGATAATGTCATATTTGTCAGTTATACATAAATGAAAGATTTGTGTAATAGTGCTAATAAGCTGAACATGTTTTAAATACACAACAACCATGTTGAAATATTTATCATCAATAATTCTAATTTTAAGTGATTGAATATTGATTTTTACTGTCACTTTCACAATGTCACTTTGTGATGAAACACTATGAACATTTATGTATGCGCGTGATGTCACCATTTTCACAAATTCGTGTTATTGTCGTTTATACAAAGATGATAATGCCATAATTTTCAAAAACTTGCACTATGAAACCATTTTCAAAAGTTTTCAGGCCCCCCAAAAAAAAATTGTGTTAAAGTTTGTTACAACTTTACACTGTAAAAATTGTTACAAAGTTAAAACTGTAATCTAAATGGATGGAAATTTTATATGCAATTCAAACACATAAATCTTAAATTTAGGCCTAAATATTTTTTCAAGTGCAGGAAAAACAAATGCCTCATTTTCGAGTTAAATGTCACTTAAAACAAACTAAGACTTAAGACAAAAAAAATACTTATGCCAATTTCCCCATTCAATTAAACCAATAATAATCAATTCCTACCTTCATATTCAGTCAGAGCATTTTCTGACAGGATTTTAGTTAGCACAGGATAAAAGTGACATAAATTAGCTTACAGGAGTGTGTGATCAGCCTGGAAATTCTGGCTATTTCCTCCAGTCAACACTGAAACCTGTGAGGCACACATCATTCAATGATCTCTCCATAGCGTCAGCTGCGCGCTCCCTCACAGCAGGGGTGGCAGTCTCAATCTGAGGGAATTCTGCTGCTGGCAAGATAACCTTCTTAATGAATAAGCGAAGCCTTTGTGGAAGACATTAAGAAGTAACAGAACAAAGATGCCGCGCTGCTTTTATGTGGGAACACAGTTTGCATATTGTTTGTGAATCCAAAGTGGATAAAAGCTGGGCTGTTCTCTGATCAAGGGAAGCGAGTTAGGAGTTAAACGTCACTTTCAAGGCGTTGCATTTTGGTTTATTTGTCCGTAATTGGAGGGAACACTCTCCTGAGCTTGTAAATAACAGGATACAGTGTAAACACTTAAATCAGTTGCATGCTGAGCATAGAGTGATGGCTTGACTGATACACTCCCTTATTGGAGGTCCTCTTTTAAGGCAAGGCCATCTTGTAAAATGTCATGGTATTTATCAGTCCAACTAAATGTCAGCTAGAGCTTCTTTGACTGACTCTCTGACCTATGCATGGCTGAGATTTTCAGATAATATTTGTTTTTATAGTGGTGAATGACATCCCTTATGTATCCGACACTAAGAAGACAACGTTTGCTTGTGATATAAATGTCATGTGTGTTTTCTCAAACGCATGACCAGATATGTAACATACAAAGGGGTCCATGTGAAAATTATCCCTAGTGAAAATGATTGTTTTTCATTATTATAAGGTAATTTCCTAAACGTAATTTCGGGAGGAGTGAACCCATCTAATCTTTCTATTAACTGCCGGAGCATATAAGTGGGCGCTCTCCTTGCCCCGGCATCAGCTGTTTTGGCATCCCTTCACCTCCCCAACTCCACCAAACATAATTTAGGCATCTTGCAACCATATTCATCTTCAAAGCATTAGTATTCCCAGCTCGAGTTGAAGCTGCTTCCTGCAGCCCCTACACTGCAGACATTAAGCCAGATACGTTAACAGATACGTTAATAACTTAATAGATTAAAGATTATATGGGCAAACAAACTCGTGAATTTAATGCATTTTTAAATTACAAAATGTAGTATCCACATAACAATTCTGCATAGTATTAGATATTTCTGATTCATTATATAACAACATATAGCTATTTCTTTGTTTCAAAAATCCTAAATGCTCTATTCAGGTATAAATTAGATTTTGAATCCCACATTTTCAATGCACACCGACTTTTGAAGCCATTTTCTACATGGATTCAATAATATTTAATAGCACATACAAAAAGTTTTCCTTGCTTTAAAATGGTTTCCCAGCGTTGCACCATGACTAAAATATTACCTAGCTTTGTATGCGGGCTCACATTTACTGTGATTGACACAATGAAATGCGGTGATGAGGATAATGATGTCCTTTTCTCACTCCAGCGCTAGACAGATTCTCCTTTAAAATACAAAGAATTTGTTTTGTGTTTTTCAGAACAGCCTGGAGTTGAAGGCATACAATGGGAATGAGACCATATCAGAGAATGACACCATAGTGCTCACTTGTGCAATCATACACTTTCATTGTGGAAATTACTGTCAGACTGACCGAAAGCTTGGATAGGATTGCTCTGCATGATGCAAAATTCGAAAGAGCAGTGCAAGGAATGCAACAGCTTCAATGATCTGCCTCACTATATCGATAAACAATGACTGCTGAAGTGTAACTGTCATCTACATTACTTATTTGTGTTTAGCTGTGAGATGTTTATGTCTCACTGGCTTTATCTTCCTAAGCGACCAATACAACAGTATTACCCTCTCTGCTGCCCCCAGCAGATTTGGAGCACCTATTGTGTTGTGACCCTGTTATTTTACTGCAGGTCAACCGGTGTACTCCGAAAGAAGTTGGCAATTTGTCAGTTTGACATAAATTTGTCTGAAGTGACCTGCCTTGTGTAGAATAAACCAGCTTTTTCTAGTGAATTATGTCATGTACGTATAGATTATTTTAAGCATATTTATTAGAATGTACAAAGTAAAACTTTTACTTGGAGCACTTTAAATTATTTTTGAATTCAATGATAATTGACGCAGATAATCAGCACACAAATAAAACCATAGCACATTTACACGTTATATAAAGATTGTATTCTCCTTGGCTGCTGTTCATGACCTCTTGCTCGGAATTGTGCATTTCTGTGGCAACACTATAACTTGAGTAATCAATAGACAAAACCGCAATACAATAACAGTTGAAAGTTATAGTTTATTTACCAGGACATTGCATTGTATTTCAACTCAGTGCTATCTATATTAAACTGTATATCTTTTATTGTTTATTTCAGATCATTGCTGCATTGTAAAGGCATTAACATTAGTCAATTCTAGTAATTCTACAGAAATATTACAAGATTACCTACATTTTACTGCAGAAGCCATCAGGTCGGAGCTCTCAGAAAATGACAAGTTTACGCGAACACTTTACAATTAAAAATCTCGTAATGACGTTAATTCCGGCATGGCGTGAACTCACCTTATTTCCTCATTCAAAACAACAACGTCTTCTAGAAAAAAAAGCTCTGGGATTTCTCTTTTTTCCTCTCTTTGCCTCCGCCAAAAGAAGGAGCAAAACTATAAGTCTCAAGTCGTGTATCATCCTTCCACCATCTCTTTTTTTCCATAAAGAGCAGCCTTCAGAGGCTTTTCAGAGGCTTGCAGACATCCAAATGAGGGTTTGGTTTGGAAGCTAACTAAGCTCACAGATGAGAAGGTTTGCTTTGACTTGGCAAATCATCAGTCGCTCGGGGGTAGAAATCAGAGATTGTTGGCCTTGGATCTTCAGATGTCTCATTTGATCTCTCGCTGTCTGTCTTCCTCAGCCATCCGCTCCATCGCTCTTACTCCCTGCTGTTAGTACACAATTTCATCCTAGTTCAATCTCCAATATTAGTTTTGCCCATGAGTGTTATCAATCCAGTAAGGTCTTGCAGGAGAGTCTAAATGACTTAAACCGTGTGGTCAAAATACCATGACGGAATGTTTTTACGAGATGTTGTTCATGACATTTATCTCCTCGTATATGTTACTCTCATTTGCTGGTGCTAAAGTGGAGAATTAGTGTCTCCGTCGAGACATCAGATGTGGCATGTAAATGGAGTTTTGTCAGGCAGGAACAGGAGGTGGTCAATCACTGCCTACTTTAACCCCAGCCACTTAAATAGCAGCCCTGTCGTTCGCTTCCTCAATCCATATTTAATGTAAGTGAGGACATGAAGAATTCCAATTTCCTGGTCTCTTTAGGAAGTCATCTCCCGTCAATGAATAAATATCTGAAATTACAGACATTTTCGCATCTCTGTGCTGTAATGTTCTGTGAAATAATGACTTACGGTATTCAATCTGTCACTCAATTGCTGTCCTTTTTGTTACTTTATATGGATTTCTAATCACCTCATGCAGCAAATGACATCTTTTTTTCCCACAGCTTTGAGTAGACGTGCTGCTCATCGGCACACGAAGTAGCTCTCACAGATTTTAGTATTCACGTATCACTTGTTTGTCAAATCCTGTTTGTCAGTGTCGACTTGACAGCGCAGTCATAGGAGAAACATGAAGCATAGAGATGCCGGCACACGTCGTATCGCACACGGAGCTACAAGGAAAAAGGAAAAAGAAAGGAAAAAAGGTGAAGGCAGCGAGACATCAAGTCTGGCAGATCTCATGCCACCAAATGACTGGATAGAAATGGGGCTTTGTTATTACAAGTGCACACTTCAGTAAAACTGGGAGCTTGTCAGAGCAATGCACTGCTGAAGAGAGTGAGCCAAAAAGGCCCTGTCTCTCTCTGAATTCCTATCTGAGACACCCCTCAGTTCTCATTAAAATGCACACTGTTTCTCTCTCTGCTTTTGCTACTTATATGTGCCTCGTCCATGGTGTATCAAACGGATTCTTTAGTGTTTTGGTGCCTCTATTACAAAAATCAGAAAAGAGTGATGTACAAGTCCTACCATGACTGCGAGCTCAAGGGTGAATAAAGGACATGCAATAATCAGGGGGCCTGGAGTCCCCGTTCAAGGAATGAGAAAGAGGCAGAGATGTCTTGCAATCTAATCCCCACTGAATTGGAGCTCATACTTTGCCTATAAGAAATAAATCAGCGAATAAGCAAATTAGTATTTTTCTTTATTTATTCATTGCATGTGACGTTCAGATGTCCATGTTACTTACAGTGTGCGCTGCAGGCAAGGGCTCAAGGCCTGAGTGGTTAGCATGGTACTGTTAGCCCTAGCTGGATGATTGCTGGAACAACACCATGCAATAAGCAGCAATAAGCAACTTTCTTCACTGGCAACCATTCAAAGGTATCCAATATCCATGTATTCTGACATCATTCTTTTTTCTTTGTCTACTGCCTTTGAATTAGTTTTATCATTAATAAAATAATAACTTGCATAACCGGGAAATACTAAAACAAAAATACTTTTTCATCACTCCAAAACTTCCTGAAATAAAATAAAAAAATCAAGTCTCATTAAGTCTCATTAAGGCTGCATTTATTTGATCTAATTATAACACAAACAGTAATATTATGAGATATTATTCTAATTGAAAATAACTTTGATGGTAAAGCTGAACTTTCAGCATCATTACTCCAGTCTTCAGTGTCACATGATCATTCAGAAATCATTCTAATTTTCTGATTTGGTGCTCAAGAAACATTTCTTATTATCAATATGGGGAAAAAAAGTTAATATATTTTGAGGAAACATGATACATTTTTCATGAATAGAAAGTACAAAAAACTGCATTTATTTGAAATAGAAATATTTTGTAACAGTCTGCGTGTTTGGTTAAATTGAAAATGAATGGCAAATACTTTATTTAACCAATTATTTCAAACTATCTCTACTAGTCTCTACATTGTTCATATATTAATAGGAATCATTCATTTTCACTGTTATTAAAAAAAAATATTGTTTAATTAGCTCATAAGTTAGATCATGTTTTCTAAATTCAGAAAATGTCATTATTTAAGTTTTTTTATTTACAAGTTAGTATAGTGAGAATTGGACCTAAATTAAAGTGTTACCTAATTTTGTCAAATTACTGTGTCAATGAATGAATGTATGTCACGGAGCGCGCGGCTGTCACTGAGCGCGCGCCTTCACCTCTCTCCGAGTTCACACGCTCTTTGTCACCTGAGTTCTAGAACTGCACTTCCCATCTTTCCTCTCTGCTATCATTAGTTTCCATCCCTGCCTGGTTTCCTCGTTCAGTCTCATCACTCCCACCTGTTAATCATCATCATCTACCCTTTATCTGGACTGCTCAGTTCTATGTTGATTGCGAAGTCTTGTTTTGCCACGCTACATGTTGATGCGTGTTCCTTTGATGTTTCATGTCAGTGATTCCTTGTTTCATTACCTGTTTGAATAAAGTGCTGCAGATGGATCCGACTGCCTCCTCTCCGTCATTACAATGAAGAGCTCACTATTTGTGCCTATTAATATTTAACAATGTAGAGACTACAATATATAAACTATGAATACACTTTAATGGTTTATTAATGATTTGTAAGTACTTATTTACTGTATCGTTTTCAACTTTTGAACACTATAAAACTTAAAGCTATACTATACAACTTTTACAACCTGTCTGCATTAAACTTGAAAATGTTAAAACCTAAATACATTGAAACTATAAAACCCAACTGAAAAAAGAAAAGAAATTGAAAGTAAAACTATAATTATTTGAAGCCACAGCTCAGTCAGTGCTGTCATGATGTCATTTTCCTGTGGCTCTGGAGTCATTAGTCCCGTCTCAGCTGATTGGCCCAAAACAATCAGGTGGGAAAGATGGCAGATTTCAAATCACGTACTTCCTGGAGTCTCGCGCCAGCTGAACAACTGCTGTTGAGATGAACGGATAACTGTCTCCAGGTATTATAGACCTCCTTGGCTGCAGTAGAGAGAGTATCTTTGATTATGCATGCGTGTAGTCCTCTGGCTCCTGAACTGCTGGCTTCTCGGACCTGGCAAACTGTGAAAAGACCTCTTTTGAACACACAAACACAAACCGATCTTGACAAGGCAGAGGAGGTGATTCTAATTAGATCCTGCACATCTGAAAGCGCACATGCTCTGTATGGAAAATGATTCAGCTTCTCTGTGGATGCAAGTCTAGCTCCAGGACATCCAGTTGCCTTGATTTCTGTGCCAGTGCTAAACACTTCCCACAGCAAGAATTGTGTTGAATGAT
Source organism: Meda fulgida (assembly GCA_030578275.1). NCBI lineage: Eukaryota > Metazoa > Chordata > Actinopteri > Cypriniformes > Leuciscidae > Meda > Meda fulgida. The sequence continues at coordinate 14,677,293 of CM060636.1, read as the reverse complement.
ATAAAAGGAGGAAGAGTACAGCAAAGAGCAGAAGTCTTCAGCACCCCTGATCATTTCAGAGGCATACGTGCATTGCTGCTTTTTTGGTTCTCTGTCTCCAACAACTTAACAAAATATTCTCTAGTTTCAGATTATTTTTTTTTTGAAAAGGTTGAACATGCCAGCATGGCTCTATGTGGGAGTGATGTTTCATTTTAAAAGGAAACGAGTGAGGTCTGGAGTGACTCAAATATCTTCAGTTGGAAGATGGAATGAAAATGAAGTGCCAGACTTGAACAGTTGAGAATTGATCGTGCATTGACGTAGACGTCTTCAAATCAAAGCATGACAAAAGACAACCTCAGAGATGCACAATTAATCATATGAAAAGTGCCGTGATTAAACAATCGTTAAAATAGTTTAATACAGAATTACATTTATGCTTTTTTTGTTTGAGCTGTTGAGCATCATATTCTGTATTAGTCTGTAGGCCTATCAGTAACTACAGCTGTTGTCATGAGTTTAAAGCAAGATTTGTATTTCATGTTTTACTTCTGTTCGCAGTAGCATGTGAAAATAAATGCTGAAGAAACCACTCAACAATCTAAAACTAAAAGAACTAATGAACAGTTCTTGTTTCTGTACACAAAATAAGCGCACATATTAATAAAACGGAGATGTTTTTAATTGAAACGGATTATCCCGATTACAGTATCAAGGGAAATAATTGACGATTATTTGTGTCATAATGGCGCAGCTTTACTTTATCGTAGTTTAAGTCTGGTTTTCTTCATTCTGTAATTTTCCTCTCTCAACCCTGACAGAGATGTGTGATGGGATGAGATAGTCTACATGTTTTATCTATGTCTCATCTATTTGTCACTTGAAAAACACTCAGTGGCACCAATCCCTGAGAAAAATATCTTTCAAATGGAAATTTTCCCAGATATTTTCGGATGACGCAATGGGGGGGAAATATATGCCCTGTTATTATTTTTATGACTTCACATGGAACTATTCATGAAAAGATAAACCGTGACGAGAAAGAAGAAGGAGTGTGTTCATTAAGTGAGAATACTCAAGTCTCTGTCATGTCATATATCCTGATGCCTCTTTCATAGCCAGAATAATACATGCTGTCCTCTGTAAATCATTAGCAGTCAGAGCGTTGCATTGAGCGCCGTTACCAGCGCACACAGTCAGAATGAATGCTGGAGCCAAGCTCAGCTCAAGAGCTGTCAATCATACACCTCAAGAATCACATCCTGCCCACTCTACAGATTACTATACATTACGCAATATCTGCTTTGGGGGTCATCAGATTACACTGGCACTGCCACGCTGAGAATTATGGAGGGTGGCATGGAAACAGTCTCTCTCACAGCGGCAATTAAATGGAGTGATATGTGTGGGTATCTCTTTTGCTGTGTGCAGCTGCTCAAGTTTGATAATATTCCTCAATGGACTTCATTTTGGTTTATCTAAACTGACCAGGGTGTCAGTGGTTATATACCTGAGTGCTGTCAGTGAAGTGCACAAAAATGATAACCTAAGTGGACCTGGATTGAGACCGAATTCTTAAAATATCTTCAAGCTTGCAGGAACATTTGAATAGCTCAATAATATACAACATTAAAAGGTTTACCCATTTATGCAATACCACAGAGGTAAGATTAGCATTGTGCTGACTGTTAATATTGCTTTAATGCAAAAAGTTAAAGGTACACTATGTAACTTTTTTGTGTTCAAAATTTCTATACATCAATACATCATCAATCCTTCTTCCCCTTCTTACTTGTCCTACCATGATCCCTTATGGTAAGCCTATACGTGCTTATGTATTATATTTTGTCATAGCTTATTGTCACAATGAGCGAGAAAGGTCGACATGGAGCACGATAAATCTTGAACCTCCAGAAAATCACCCATTTAAAAAAAAAGGTAGAATAGAGAAGAGTCAGCTGGCAAAAAGAGAACGTGACAGAGTTTGTAATAAAACAAGAATCAACATTGGCTTGGCTTTTTGGAGATTGTGAGAACTAAGGGATTTTAAATGTAAAAGCGTTGTAATATTTTTTTAAAACACGGAGATGGCGTTTTTATTACTCAACAGGTGAGTAAGGTATTTCATCGAAAAGATGAATCACCATATGTAGCTCTCTAACAGAAGTCATTGTAAAGCATCTTTTGTGTATGAATTTTTGTAGCGCTTTGCTGGAATTTATTTTCAAGGAAGTACCATGTCTATAATGGGTATAGCTACAGTAACGTCTTCAGCTAGTCATCTTAGTTGTATCTCTTAAGCCTAGTAGTGAATGTTTTATGAGCAGTAGGATAATCTCTCTCTTTTTGTTTTACTGTAGTTATGAGAAAGAACCATATTCATCCACACAGTCACACAGAGCCGAAGCACAATCGAAGAAATGTTCTTCCGCAAAATGTGTACCTTTAATATTAAGTATTAAACATTTTAGACACAATATTGCCTGCAACTTTGTCTATTTTTGAATAATAGTTTGTCAAAAAAGTTTCAGTCAAAACCAAAGCAGAATCAACTAGCAGACGTCTCTGAGAAAAACACATAACTATTTTTTTTTTACGCAATAAACAAACTTGGAATGCCGCTTAGCCAGTACAATTCGAGGACTGAAACTGTTGTATAAAATGCCACATTTTCATTAGCCTGTTAGTATACACATGATATTGTCTTTTAGTACTTGTGTCTAACTTCTGCGAGGGGTTGTGTGGGTTGTGTTGGTATCGTTGTCAATGAAGTTTTGTTTTGAGTAAAAGGGATTTGTGTTATAGGCAGGACACTCTCAGCTGTCTTAATAGAAAAACAGCCCCCTGAGTGACTCAAATCACAGAGAAGGAAAGCAATCCAATATCATTGACGATCTGCTTGTATTACCAGGAAAACCCATTATATCCCATTATATCTGTCTTTTTATGAAATCATTTATAAAATCTGCTTTTTTTGACATATGGGAAATATGTTAGTATTTAAGATAAACCTCTTGGTTGTGTCATTGACAAGTTTATAAAAGTAAACTCTACAACTTTAAAGATCTATATTTTTTCCCACACTTGTGCTGCCTTAAAAAGATACAGATTTTCAATTGCATGAACTGAAAAATGTTCTGGTGATTTATCAAGTTGATCAGAAGTTATCATCATATTTTAATCATATGTTTTAATATTTTAGGAATGCATATACTATTAATATGAATATCAGATTAAAATAATAACCTTTAATTCATATTTTAATAGTACCCAGAAGATAATATTAAATAATATATTATCCTTAAAAATCAAATTTAAATTTGAACATATGTTGACTTTATAATATCTCAGTGAATTTTTAAGGGTCTTTATACCAAAATACTGGCTGCTTTATATATATATATATATATATATATATATATATATATATATAGAGAGAGAGAGAGAGAGAGAGAGAGAGAGAGAGAGAGAGAGAGAGAGAGAGAGAGAGAGAGAGAGAGAGAGAGAGAATATAATATTTTAGGAATCGGTTAGGAAAGGGGATATTTAGGGGTCCATAGAAGCAAAACATTTATATATCTACTTAACCCTTTAGAACCTGAAGCTGATTTTTTTACTGTAAAATTCTAAAACAATGTGCTATCTTCGTGTGCAAGGTATCATCTTTTTCAGAAAAATATTAGCTTTCAACAAATTACAGTTATTGAACATTATTGTGTGTGGTGAGTTTGCAAATAGAATTTAAATAGACAAAAATAAAAAATAAAAAATCACGAACGAAAGAAACAAACACTTTAAAGTTGAAAAATGAACTATAATATATATATACAAGTCTTTTCTGTGACATTGGGTTACACGGTTTTCATTTAGGACACTTTTTTTCATCCACGCACTCATACAATGCATGCATTCATGGGCACGCACACATACACATGCACACACCACATACTAAGATACGCGAAAGAGTAACGGCCATCCGCCTTCCAAGTTTCATTAAAGCAACACCAAGAAACTTTTCCTCTGCGGTCGCCCTACAGGTTGGAAGCGGAATTGTCCATTACCTCTGTCGTAAATAATTTAGCCTACTGCATCCTACTTTCGCACGCGCACGCTCGCTGTTTATCTACTGTCGAGTATGCTCCACCTATCGGCAATTGTAGCGCTTGCCATAAAGCAAGTCAAATTTGTCGTTTTCTTATTTCTCATTAGAACTACAGAAACGCGACCTGATCTGGCAATCTTACATATTGTGGATATACCAGATAAAGGACAGCAAAGGGGTGGCATAATTGCGACTTGATGAACCACTGAAACGATTTTGGAAACATTATTTGAAGGTAAAAATTCCTACTTAGTGTTGCTTTAAAAATCAAAAGTTCTAAAATGTTAAAGGGACAGTTCACCCAAAACCCCAAATTCTGTCATCATTTACTCACCCTCAAACTGTTCCAAACCTGTATGCGTTTCTTTCTTCTGCTTAACACAAAAGAAGAAATTTCAAGAATGTTTGTAACCAAACAATTGTGGGGAACCATCGACTTCCATAGTATTTTTTTTATGGATACCAATGGGGTCCATCAACTGTTTGGTTACAAACATTCTTCAAAATATCTTATCCCTTTAATTATCTGCATGCATATCATCCCACATGTTCCTACAAAATTCCCACATATGAAAATGTTTACAGAAGTAAACTTTTGTTGTTGTTATATTTGTCTAACGGTCGTTTGAACGTATTCTCCCACATGGAATTGTCCAGACTGTCACGTGTACATGGCTTGACCTGCCGTCCAGGTTTGGCTCTCGTCACTGTCTTCCACCTCTGTCAACTGACAGACTGCAAATAGCAGATATATCCTGCTGATACCCAAGCACCTGCTGTCATTATTTGAAATCAAGCATGACCAGATGCAGTAATGGCAGAATTCAACCATCCATACCTCTGCCTCTCCTTCAGTTGACATTAAACGAGCAGTCTCTCTCTTTCATCTTCTCTCACGTTTACTGACCTCTTTATTACGATTCCTTTTCTGCGCGTTGTTATGCACAATCACAGTCTCGCTTCAAGACGCGAGAACGAGTGTGCTGTCATTTGTCGTCTCGCGCAAACGTGCCTGTCACGCACGCCACAAAACCCTGTTTTGATATTTGTTTGTCTTGTCAAGAGGTTCAGATCAGTTTCTCAAACAGCTGTGACAAAACACCCCCTAGCCTAAGATGTTTAGTTAGGCAAGCACTGTAATTCTCACTAAACTGATATAAAATGGAAACTCTAAATGCACAATTGTTTTTTGAACCTTGCCAAAACAAGGAAATGCACCTTGATCTTCCTCAAAGTTGTCAGTTTAGAATTACTTTGTTCTAGCCGCTTTCCCAAATCCCTATATTTCCCCAATTACATTGTCATTCTGACTGTCTGGCTGCACTAGAGCAACAAGCTGTGCTGAATATTAATATAGTGAAAATAACAGGTAGAGACTCCTGCTCGATGTCAGAACAGCACTCCACATCACGTTCCTGCCGCAGCGAAGACGGCGCATGTTCGTGCATTCATTTAGCAACCAAACAACCCGGCCGGGCTAAATTTGGCAAGCGCTAACAGCCTCGAAAATCAAAAGGTATGGAGGCTACGTTAAAGTGTGGCCACTTTGAAAGCCAATCTTGGTATTTCAGTCACGTTGCCCGTGGAGCTTTCATTCGAATGATTAAATGCAAACAAATAAACACAAACTGGACTATTCATTGGGCATTTTATGCCAAGGGGATCCAGGTTTGTGAAGGGACTTGGCTTTCTGTTGTGATCCAATCTCTTCTTTGCTCCCTAGCCAGCCTAGCTGTATGCTATCAGGGCTAGCCATAGAAATATAACAGACAATAGGGGCTCCACTGAATCCTGCACTAACTGAGCTTCCAGATTTGTTAGCTCAACAAATATGGGCAATGAAGCTTTCCTCGAGCCACAAGACTCTTCAGCTCCTGCCAACGGGCAGATAATAAGACGGGCATACTTTTCCAGCAGACACTTCTGTCAATATTTCTCTTTGCACAGAGCAGACAGCTGGTTGCTATTAGAGATATGCTGCTGGGTGAGTGTGTTTGAGCTGGCTCTAACTGTGACACATGACCAGTCAGTCATGACACTCTGGCAGGTGGAGGGGCTTCACTTCATCAGTCCGTTTACAAAAGAGAAATGGATTAAAAAGAAAATGGGGGGGGGGGGCTATATATATATATATATATACATATATATAGCTCATCAAGGCTGTATTTATTTGATCAAAATACAATAAAAACAGTAATATTATGAAATTATTACAATTTCAGTTTGGCGTTGCTGTCCTCACCTTGCTGTGACGTATGGCTGTGCGGTTCTGCAGTTGGTTATTATTGGCACCGCAAGCCTCTGCCAACAGATGAGGCATTTATACTTGACACATGCGACATTGTACTATTCTTTGAAATAACAGAGGGTGACTCAGAGTAATTGTCCTCTAAACCATCAGGAAGCAGCGGTGAGACGAAGTAAGGTACTCACAAAAAATGTACCTTGGCAAGACTCTGGCTGTGTCCGAAAACTTAAGCAGTTGACTTGTTGCCTCACTGTGACACAATGACTCTGCAGACAGCATTTGCACTTGAAGGCAACTCACAAAACTGACAGACTTCTGAGGCAGTGTAACGGTTTAATGATCTACAGCAAAATAGAGAGAGCTTTGGTTATAACGAAGCAAATATTTAATTACTACAATAGTTATTTTCTTGCTAGAAATTACATCAGAAGTGGAAACCGTTGGTCAGAAATGTACATTTACACAGTCTACTGACCACCAACCGCAACTTTTTCTTTTTTAGCTCAACTTTCACAGATTGAAAAGCACAGAATTGTGGGATATCAAAGGCAGCAAAGGATACATCTATGCTACCTTCAAAAATCGATCAGATGAAGGTATCTCAGGAGACAGGAAGCTAACATTGGATTCAGACGTGCCTTGATGCCTTCCTACCTTGGAACGCATCCTCTGAAGGCAGCATTTTTAAGATTTCGGACACAGCCTCTGTCATCAGATGGGGCAGTCAGTGCTGCAAACTCCAAAGTAATTGAATAGTGTGCTTGTTGCATGCGTGTCTATTTTTTTTGTGCTTTAAAATATTTTTTTTTTATTGATGTAAAAGTCAGTATAACAACATTTGTAATAAAACAAAGCTTATGTTTGAAATGTGTCTGTTTTATAATGTAGGCCTACTTAGAAAAGCCCAACCAGGGACAGGAGTTGAAAATTAGCATTAGCTATAAACTCTATATGCTGAGCATCAGTTGCAGGATTTGTACTGTAACTTGACTGCATTGTCCCTGTTAAATAAATAAAAAATACAGTAAAATAAAATAAACCTAGTTTTCTATTTACTCTTGTTATAAACGGTACCAAAATGCTCATATAAACAACCCATGTTCGTTTTATTGTTCTGTTTGAGCTGTTCATCTCTGTCCAGGACGCTAACATTCCTTTACGTTTAAACTGATTAGGTTGTTGGTCAATTTGGAGGACACATATGATGATGTGTGTTTTTAGTACAATTCTCCAAACCCACACTGTAAAAGAATCAAAGAATAATACAATACTCAGTAAATCTTTTAAATATTATTTATTGTGACATTAGAACAAAATATATATATAAAAAAACAGTCTCTTTAATATTTTAAAATGTTATTAAACATTTTAATTTCACTTCATGAACATTTTTTATTATTCGTGGATCTTTAAACATGGACGTACCTGTTAGGCCAGAGTCGCCTCGAAGACGTGCATTATCGGAAGTGGAGCCACGCCCAAAGTTGTAAAAAATGTCATGCACATCGACATTAGAAATGGGGTCTCACTCCCACACCGCGATGAGTGACGTAGCAAGTCAGTCCTGAGCCCATATGCAAAACATTTTTTTAAGGAGCCCCAAACAATAAGTGCTTCGAAGAGGCATTAATGCAGCATATCAGGAAAAGACCATACCAAAAAACATTGCTTTGCAAAGGGCATTTAAATCTGATTGATTTGTTTGATCAAAAATACAGTAAAACCAGTAGCCCAATGCTTAATATTTTTGTGGAAATTATATTTTTTTTATAGGATTCTTTGATGATTAGATTCTTTGCAGAAATCTTTTGAAACAATATACTTTTACTGTCACTTTTGATCTATTTAATGTGTCCTTGAATAATAAAATTATTAATTTCTTCTGACCTCAGACTTTTGAACAGTGGTCTATGTTTGTATAAAACCTAGTTATGTATTGAAATGATAATGCCCCCTTAAGTCAATGTGGTTTTCAAAAGAGCACTGGTACTTTAAAACATGACTGGCATGTAGCTTGGCAAAGTAGCTTCCCCGTGTCTGTCATGTGTGAGAAAACTGAAGGATATTTGCTCACTTGTATTATTTAAATGGACTCGGTAGTGAATACATTTGTACTGGGGCGAAATAAAAACAACTGGGGCAGGTAAATGAGAAGAAAGCTGTTGAAACCAAATGCAAGATTCTTTAACTAGAGCCATGCATTCAGAATATCCTGAAACTGTCGAGTAACAAATCCCTGCTTAGTGGAAAAGATGCTCTTTTTTAACAACTAAACTAATTCTCCAATGATCAGGATTAAGGGTTTATGTAGTGAGATAATACAACAGTCAAGGTTATTTTTGCTGCTCATATTTGAGATGGTAATTCAGTCTTTAGAGAACAGAGAGTGTTGGACAGTTCCAGAGAAGAGTTTGTTCTTTTCCAATACAATATTATACATGTTTCCCTGCCAAGAGAATACACTGCAACCAGTATGCAGTTTAACTTCTGCAGTTAATTACATGCCATCGCTTTCATCTGATGGATTTGTAATGTTTTAATTTATGTCTGTTTGATTAATCATGTCACTTCTAATAACCTGCTCTGTTCATTTAACAACGGAGATCGGTGCAGGTTTATTGGCGGTGGAGGTAGTAGTTTACATCTATGGCAACCGCACAGTTCCATAAACACTAAACGCTCATTGAACTAGAGCTCTTATTGCATGAGTTATCAAATTAATGTGGATTCTTGCTATTATTTCTGTTCACAGAAGTTAAACAAAAGCAGAAATTCTGCTATTTTTCAATTGTGGGCTTACAGACTGAAAAGATATTCTGTTTCTTGTGATTTAACAGCTTTTTTGTTACAAGCAAGGTAAAATCAGATGAAAATAACAGCTCTGAGCAAGCCCGTGAAGCATTTGCTCCACTGTCCACTCTGAAGTGCCTATTTCATATGCATGCTCAACAACAATACTTCAGCACCTTGGCTACAATACCCAAGTTATCAGCCGAGACTTCAAACCTCTTGCTTTGAATCACCTAGTAACAGGAGGTTGTTTGAGGATCCTTAAAGTAATGATCCCTGGCATCTTGGGGAGTTCAAAGTAAATTGGCAAGGGTTATAAAGCACACCGTCTCTTGATTTGCACTGATCAAAATAGAGAAATCAGCCAACTATGTTAAATAGAATTTTCATCACTGCTCAACCAGTGCCACAAATAGGTTATCTTGGATAATTAACGTGAGGCTTCATTACCTCCTTATCAAATTAGATTTCTTTTTCTCTTCAAGCTAGATTTGAGGCTGATTACAAATTTCACCATAAGCTCCTCAAAACTCACTAAAATGGAAAGCGCTTTTTGAAGCGGTGTGGTTATTACCTTCATTTCGTACCACTATTTGGCTTCAACTTTGCATGAGGCTCAGAACTGCTTGAGATGAACAACACAAAGCCGAATCAATCCTCAGCTTATGGCGAGGCAGGCTTGTTTCCCTCCAATTTCACAAAAATTTCCATAACCACATAAGGCTGTTTTTCTTTGCTCCGCCGAGCAGAGAGTGTCTAATATTGTTGAATTTTAACAGGGCACGACTTCCTCCATTGGTTCCTCGTTGTGCATTCATTCAGTCTTTCAAAGATGCCAATTTTCACCATTCTATAAACCTCGACAGTGACTGACGGCGCCAGAGTTTGCCATCCCATATCATATTTAGTTGTTTTTTTTTGCACGGTTGTCTTGGTGACAGCACATTGCGGCTTTAAATTATCAGCGGCTGCCTCTGGTTGGCTGGTGACTCGCAATGAATGGAGGTTAGACTGACAGGCATGTCACACATGGAGCCACTGAGGGCTGCCCAGGTCCACTGCAGCAGAGCTGGCTGATGAAACAAGAGGTAAGAAGGGACCACTGATGCTCAGAGAGGGAAATGGCCTAAACTAGCTCTGCATCGTGTCATCTTATTTGTGAGATAGTCACAAGTTGGTAACCTCAGAGCATGGAAAGCACTCATCCAATTATTATGCGCAGGTCGTGAGAGCCGCGCTCTCTTTATTTAATTAAATCTGGCGAGTGATAAACACTTCACTGCCAACCGGTTGCTTAAGCTTCGGCTGCTAATACTCACTGTGGCATAGTGAGTTTAATCTCTACACACCCTAGATGCTCAGTCAATGAAGATTTACAACAACAACACAAGAAAAAAAACTGTACTGGGAGCTTATCTCAAACTTTTTTGTTCTGCCTGAGCTAATTGTGTTTTATCATATTGCTCCGAGCTGGAAACTGTGTGCTGCTTATGATTTTGCAGTTTCAGTTTGACAGACAAAGTTAAAGTGACTCATACAGCGTCAACACATTCCCATCATGTATATGAATGCTTATTGTATAACTAGGCCTATATGTCCAATAAACGGTTTTGTATCCATATATACGGTGTCTTTCAGAATCAGATGTCAGGACCCTTATAGAATCTCTCTTACATTTAATTGAAAACAGCAGCTGAAGTTAGCTATCTGAGGTTACTTCACTCTGAAGTACAGTAACTATTATCTTTCCCTCTAATCTGTTGTTATATACAAGTATTTTTAAAATGAATTCATATTAGTAGTATTGTACTTTAACTTTTTTTTTTTTTGCCATCGGACCAATCGATAGAAAAACTCTACTGCTGGCCCACAATACCGCAACACAATATGAATGCAGCACGTGTTTTGATAATTAGCTGCTAAGTTAAAGAGAACATGCACACATATTAAACATAATTGGACCATAGTCACTATGATCACGGCCAATTAAAATGAATACAGCCTGTTTAAAGTGCTTTGTTTAACTTTGAAGCCAATGTAAAATGTCAAATTTGTCTCACTTAATGTCAGTTCAAACTTTTGATAAGTGATCGCCATAAAGCCACACACTGTTCCAGCATTGGACAACGAAGAGTGTAATTGGCTTTACAAACTCCATGCTTTTGATAGAGGAGTTTGAGAGCAGAGACCTTTAAACACACTTTTATGACGCTGGGTAGAAAGGAGCACAGAGGTACATCAGAGGTCTGCTGTCCTTTTACTCACTCGTATTAGTTTTGCTACACAATGTAGGCAAAATCTGTCTCAGACACACATTTTTGCACAACGTTTCTAATAATTCAATAATTCAGTAACTATATTTCCTGAAGTATTTTTTTATTTCAAACTTATTTCAGGCATTATTATTAATAGTCACCTTTTCAGATTCATAGCCAAATATAAACGGATCTGCACCTTTAACCACTTGAAGTGATTGCTAAATCTTCTCACCCACCGATTATCACTTGGATTCACATGACCAGAAGTGATTTGTAATAAAGTTGTTTGAAATAAGTCTTCCATTTCCACCAGTTTGACTCATTCAGGGCCAGTTTGCAAAGTGGCTGCAGACATGATAGGCCGGTATTTTCACATTGCACATTTCACCATTCCCCATTCCCCATTCACATTTATGATTGTGCAATAAAACCTGAATGAGAACACGCTGGTCTCATAGGATTCCCTCTGAATCCACTAGTGTTGCTGTTGGCACCTTAGAAAAATATGCAGTGTAACTGTATAGATGCTTTTCAACAAGAGAGAGAAAAAGTAACAATGTGTAAATAACATTTTGACACAGGCATTTCTTACTCTCTAGCACACAATTCTACAGCAATAAATGCATTTGCACCAATACAGAAAGGTAGGGGTAAAAAACAACAAAATACATAGACTGAAGAAAAAAAAAAGTTGTTCACATAATTTGATCTTGTATTTCATAATATTTGTTGGATTGATTGATTGATTGATTGATTGATTGATTGATTGATTGACAGATAGTGACTGTGTGTAAAAAAAAATAATATTCCAAGTCATGGCTAAAGCAAGTGTAGTTTACTGGTGCAGTTCTTTTTCTGTCCTCACCGACAGCTACTACTGACAGTTAAGTCGTGTTCAACACTTCCGTTGTGGACAGGCCATCAAAAGAAAAGGAATTGACCCAAAAATGGGACCACAAAGCGTCCTGACCTTTTGCTGAACTATCTTATCAGAAGGAAAGCTCCCTGTTCACCTGTCTCATCAGAAACGATTGGCATACTATTGCCGTCATTTGCAGGGGAAACAAAACAATCGACAGTTTTATTATGCGTCTCAATCTAGAGATTAAACTTTGGCCTGTGAAAGGGAATCACTCTGTCCGGATTCCTCTGTCGCAGTCTGAGTATGATGCAGTGTCCATTTGGCTGAGAAGCTCAGAGATTGAAGTCATTGTGTGGGCTAAATACTATCCCCCCGTAGACACAACGCAATTACGCCTCACTCCCCTCACTGTTTCATGTGTTCCCTCATACATCAAAGCAATAACTTCTTCAAAAGGCAAGCCTGGGCAAAGCTCTCTGCAGGACTGCATTATGGATCAGCTTTGGGAGGCTCTGTCAAGACATATTATGAAGGAGAATTAATAAGGGAAAAATACTTTGCCTTTCACAAGCAACCATTGCACTGTTCTGCCCTTAAACATTGCCCGCTTTCCCCACTGATGCCAGAGTGACATAACTTGGTCTGCAGGAAGGATAATTAAGAGTCCTTTGTATTCCTAATAGATGTTTAATGGATACATTTATAAGAAACATAATGTCAACTACAGAAATGTCAAAAATGAAATAACATGGTGTATCACTGCCTTTTAACCCCTTACCTGTCACCCCCTTTTTTGAGAATGGACATTAACATAAACTATTCAAACTTAAATGGTTGTAATTCAAGAATGCTTATGTTATGCTTATCAAAAAAGTTATGGAAGTATACTTTTCCAGTAAATCAAATATACTGTACTTAATATTTTTTTTCTTAAAATACTTAAAATATTTTTTACTCTAAAATTACTCTAAAATCAAAGCCATATATCTAACCAAGTTATGTTCCAAATTTGAAGTTGATATCACAAAAATGTAAGTTCCCAAGAGATTTTGTATAGGCGTAATACAAAAAAATAGCCACCGGGTGACATACATTCCATTGCATTTAATTGTATGCATTCTGCCGTAACAATTTAATACATTTCTGTCCAAATATCACTTCTGTCATAAAATATAGAACCTTGAGGCTCAGGCCTTTCTGACAATATGTGTTTTGTCAAGATTAGAAAAGGTTTTGATCATAAATTATGTAACATGATGACGCCCAAAAGGAAAGAAGCCTGATAAAAGAATTTAGAGTACCATTTCTATGATAACACAACGTCCAATTTCAAAATGGTTTTCACAAGATGAATTCTGAGTTTGCAAGCTTTCAAATGATACCTAATTTATGATAACTACTAAAATATGTGATGTAAAAAAAAGTTGATAAAAGATAATATTATATTTTAAAGGATAATATATATTATACTTTTTAAAGGATAATATTATTTTATATTTTTTATTGATAAATATATGTTTTAATATGAACTTTTAGCATGAAAACGTCTCGATTACGTATGTAACCCTCGTTCCCTGAGTAGGGAACGGAGACGTTAAGTCGGATGACGACGAATGGGGTTTCGCTTAGAAAGCCTATCAACTTCGAGTATTAAAAAACGAGCCAATGGCAAAGAAATGCCATGGGTCTGCGGAATTTGCATGACGTAACTCCGCCCCACCTCGTGGGTATAAAAGGAGGACGCCGGCAACATGCAGTTATGTTTCTTCGCTGAGGAGCCAAGACTGAACTCAGGCGATCCCCGCGGTACAGCGGAAGTGGCAGGAAGACGTAACGTCTCCGTTCCCTACTCAGGGAACGAGGGTTGCATACGTAACCGAGACGTTCCCTTTCGTGGTCACTCCGAGTTACGTCGGACGACGACGAATGGGGTTATCAGTCTAATCACGCCACCTTCACAGCTGTCTTCCAGTGCCCTGCGTAAATCTGAGACCCCTGTTTGAGACTAGGACGGACGAAGGACTCCTATTTAACACAGCATTTGGAAATACACATATGACGCGAAGGAAACATACGGAGAATACTGAGGTGTCCAGCCGCAGGTGTAATATTTCAACCCCAGGGGTGGCAAGGTGGCTTGCCAAGGGAAAGACACATGCTCAGAGAGGCTTACAGTGGAAATACACGTGTGGGGGTAGCTCCGGGGAGGGACCATGCACACGGGAGGCACCTAGCCGACGCACAGGCAATAGACACTGGCGCTAGCATCAGGGGTGCTGGAGGAACTCAGGGCTTGCGGAGAAGCTCACCTGAGGAAAATATCGCACGTATCAAGTCCGTGGAGTGGAATGGCGAGCAAGCGAAGACACCTGAGCGGGTCCAGTACTAGCTAGTTGAAGCGAGTGCATGAGAGGACACTGGCTCCAATCGGAGATTGTAGAATCTGGCGAATGTGTTAGGTGTCGCCCAGCCTGCAGCTCTGCAGATGTCTGTTAGCGAGGCGCCATGCGCTAGAGCCCAAGAGGATGCCACACTCCGGGTGGAGTGGGCAGTCACACCAAGGGGGCACGGTCGACCTTGCTGCTGGTATGCCAAAGCAATGGTGTCCACTATCCAGTGAGACAACCTCTGCTCGGAAAGAGCCTTTCCCTTCAGCTTCCCACCATAACAGACAAAGAGCTGGTCTGAGGTCCTGAAACACTGCGTCCTGTCTACATAGGCGCGGAGAGCGCGTACTGGACAGAGCAGTGCCAAGGCTGGGTCTGCCTCCTCCAAGGGCAGCGCTTGCAGGTTCACCACCTGGTCCCGGAAGGGAGTGGTAGGAACCTTGGGCACATATCCAAGCCGGGGTCTCAGGATCACGTAAGAGTAAGCCGGCCTGAATTCCAGGCGCGCTTCGTCAATGGAGAATGCTTGCAGGTCCCCAACCCTCTTGAGAGAGGCCAATGCCTCAAGATGGAACGAGAGGAGAGCGAGGAGGATTCAGTCTCCTCGCTCCCCTCAAGAACCTGACGACCAGGTCGTGCTTCCCTAAAGATTTACCTTCCACCAAGTCATGGTGTGCGGCAATAGTGGCAACATAAACTTTGAGGGTGGAGGGAGACAGCCTTCGCTCCAACCCATCTTGAAGGAAGGAAAGCACGACACTGACCGAACACCTCCAGGGGTCTTCTCGGCAAGAAGAGCACCAGTTGACGAAGAGGTTCCACTTCAACGCATAGGCGTGTCTCGTGGACGACGCTCTAGCGGAAGTGATGGTAGCCACCACCGCTGGTGGTAGGGTACTCAAACCTGCCTTGTCCCGTCTAGGAGCCACACGTGGAGGTTCCAAAGATCGGGACGAGGGTGCCACAGGGTGCCCCGTCCCTGAGAAAGGACGTCCTTCCTCAGAGGAATTGGCCAAGGAGGTGCTGTCGCGAGGAGCACCAGTTCGGAGAACCAAGTCCGGGTGGGCCAGTACGGCGCAACCAGAAGGACCTGCTCCTCGTCCTCCTTGACCTTGCGCAAGACCTGCGCAAGAAGGCTCACTGGGGGAAACGCATATTTGCGGCCCCGCGGCCAGCTGTGCGCCAGAGCATCCGTGCAGAGCGTGCCCTCGGTCAGGGAATAATACTGGTCGCAATGGGTCGAGTCGTGGGAGGCAAACAGATCTATCTCTGCGTCCCCGAACTGGTCCCAAATCAGCTGAACCGACTGAGGATGGAGTCGCCATTCTCCAGGGAGGGGCTGAAGCCGTGAGAGCTCGTCGGCTGCACAGTTCAGGGCTCCGGGAATGTAAATGGCTCAAAGCGACCTCAGATGCTTCTGACTCCATAAGAGGAGGTGGTGAGCGAGTTGCGACATACGGCGGGAGCGTAGACCACCTTGATGGTTGATGTACGCTACAGTGGTGGTATTGTCTGATCGGACTAGTACGTGTTGACCCTTGAGCAACGCCCGAAAGCGGTGGAGGGCAAGGCGTACTGCCAGCAACTCGAGGCAATTGACATGCCATAGGCGCTGGGGTCCTGTCCAGGAGCCCGCGGCAGCATGTCCATTGCACATGGCGCCCCAGCCCGTGGTGGAGGCATCTGTTGAGACAACAACATGCCGGGAAACTCGTTCAAGGAGGACACCTGCCCTGAGAAAACTGAGGTTCGACCACGGGGTGAAGGTCTGACGGCAGGTCGGAGTAACTGATACTCGGAGCATGCCTTGTTGCCATGCCCACCTCGGGACTCGGTCGCGAAGCCAAAGCTGAAGCGGTCTCATATGAAGCAATCCGAGCGGCGTCACCGCGGCTGCAGATGCCATATGCCCCAGGAGCCTCTGAAAATATTTCAGTGGAACCACACTCTTGCCCTGAAATTGTCTCAGACAAGTCAGCAGTGACTGTGTGCGCTCGCTCGTAAGCTGCGCGGACGTGGCGATCGAGTCGATTCCCATACCGAGAAAAGAGATCCTCTGCACGGGGCAAATTTTGCTCTTCTCCCAGTTGACCCGAAGGCCCAGACGAGCTAGGTGCCGGAGCACAAGGTCCCTGTGTTCGCAAACCTGGTCTCGAGAGTGAGCTAGGATAAGCCAGTCGTCGAGATAGTTCAGGATGCGAACCCCGAGAACCCGAAGGGGAACAAGGGCTGCCTCGACGACCTTCGTGAAGACGCGAGGAGACAGGGCTAGCCCGAAAGGGAGGACCACGTACTGGTATGCCTGTCCCTCGAAAGCAAACCGGAGGAACGGTCTGTGTCGAGGAAGAATGGAGACATGAAAGTAGGCGTCCTTCAGGTCGATCACTGCAAACCAATCCTGGGGCCGAACACATTCGAAAATGCGTTTGGCGGTGAGCATCTTGAACGGCATCCTGTGAAGGGAGCGGTTCAGCACGCGCAAGTCCAGGATCGGTCGTAACCCACCGGTTTTCTTGGGGACAATGAAGTAAGGGCTGTAGAAGCCGGACCTCATCTCGGCTGGAGGGACAGTCTCGATTGCACCCTTCGCCAGCAGGGTGGCAATTTTTGCTCCCATGATGGGGGCATTGCCACCGACCAATGTGGAGCGGACTCCCCTGTAGCGGGGAGGAGACCGTGCGAACTGAATCGCATAGCCGAGCCTGATGGTTCGGGCGACCAAGCGGGACAGACGGGGAAGCTCTAGCCAGGCTCCCAGGAACTGAACCAGCGGGGTCATGCGAACCACAGGAGTCCCCCCGGAGGGGCAGCAAAGCGGAGTAACTGGCCCAGACGTGGACGGCATAGCGGTCCGGTGTGGGGGCACAGTTAACAACCGCGCCCTGGCAGAGGGGGCCAGGGAAGGACCAGGAAGGTCGTCCCGCGGGGCCTGCTCTGCCAGGGGTCTGGCAACAGAGCGGGACAAGGGCGAAGCGGTCCGTGGATGGCACGGCGTGTCAACCGACTCTGGGACAGAGGGGGACGAGGAGAGCACGGCTTGGGGGCGGAGCTCTGTGTCGTCCGAGAACTCTGTGAGCTCAGGGATGAGGGGATTGTTTCTTTCTTTAACCACATTAGGGTGCTGTCCACCCGTGGGTGAGCAGCGGGGAGTGGAGAACAAAAGATTCTCCCCCGGCCCTCCACCGGGGGAAGGAGTGGTCCTGCTACCATCTCCTGAGGAACAATCATCATCCCTGAGCAG
Source organism: Meda fulgida (assembly GCA_030578275.1). Classification (NCBI taxonomy): domain Eukaryota; kingdom Metazoa; phylum Chordata; class Actinopteri; order Cypriniformes; family Leuciscidae; genus Meda; species Meda fulgida. The sequence goes on along the minus strand of CM060636.1, from coordinate 14,659,423 downwards.
CCCGTCTCAGGAGCGCCGCTTAGCCCGGCGCTTGGCGGGGGCGGGGCTGGAGAAGGCTGTGGCGCCTTCCTACGGCTTCCTCCTCGACTGGGCCTGGGTGAAGGCTGCTGCTTTGGCCGAGCGGGAGGGGCGGGAGCCTTAGGAGGGCGCCCTCGGCGGGAAACAGGCTGAGACGTCTGCCCGGCCGACGTCGAGGCGGCAGCTGGTCGGCGGGGCAGAATGTGTTTGATGGCCTCAGTCTGTTTCTGTGCAGTTGAGAACTGTTGGGCAAAATCCTCAACTGCGCCGCCGAAGAGGCCGGCCTGGGACAGGGGTGCATCGAGCAGACGTGTCCGCTCGGTATCCCGCATGTCGGCCAGGTTCAGCCAGAGGTGTCTCTGACGCTAGCCACGAGAAGAAGCACTCTGAGGACACAGTTGCATCGCAACAGAGCGTTCAACCGGGGGAAGCCCAGTGTACCCACGGGCAGCTGCCCCATCGAGGAGAGGAAAGGCGGATGAGACCAGCGAGCGGTCCCGAGAAGACAGGGGGGTCTTCCAGGACTTCGAGATCTCATCATGCACGTCCGGGAAGAAAGGTATTGGGTTTTGCCGTGGACGTGGGTCGGCGGCCTTCCCCAAAAACCAATCGTCCAGCCGCGAGCGCTCAGGACAGGGTGGAGGCCTCCACTCTAGACCGATGCTCGCGGCTGCCCGGGAAAGCATGGCCGTCATCTCCGGATCAGACTCAGGCACAACCGTATGCACACCGGAAGGTGGCAGCTGTGCTGAGTACTCACTTCCAGAAGATTCGGACCCACCTTGTGATGCTGCTACAGACATAGCATCATCCTCTGTAGCTTCAACCGAAACTCGCGGGCAACCCGAAGGTCTACCCGCGGGAATCGGAGGTTCGCTAGCGGGCACCGTCACAGAGGAGGGGGGCTGGGGTCGCGGACAGATAGTCGGCGCCTTGTTCCAGACCGTAACCCTCAGGTCACCCTGGCCACCAACCGAAGTAGCACCCCGCGAGGGAGCACTAGATCGGGGTGTGGATGAGGGGACTCTCACTCTTGCGAGTTCATTGAGTCTCGACCTAAGTGACACGATGGTCATGTTCCCACAGAGAGAACATGAGTCATCCACGAGCGCTGCTCTAGCATGATCCATGCCCAAACATACTAGACAGCGCTCGTGCCCATCAGAGTCAGACACTAATCTGCCGCAACCAGAAATGCACGGGCGAGGCAAGTTTAAAAAGACGTGCCGCGTGCAACCTCTTTTGTGAGAGAAACACTCTGAGTGTTGAAGCGCCCGGGGAGACATGCACTCACTGGCAAACCACTGCACAGATAAGCAGGAAGCACGCGCTCGCTGGAGATCGCCATCACACCAACACCAGAGGAACTCGTTTGTGAAGCTGACAATTCAGAGATGGCTTGTGGAGTGAAGAGAAACTCTTGGCTCCGAAGCGAAAAACATAACTGCATGTTGCCGGCGTCCTCCTTTTATACCCACGAGGTGGGGCGGAGTTACGTCATGCAAATTCCGCAGACCAATGGCATTTCTTTGCCATTGGCTCGTTTTTTAATACTCGAAGTTGATAGGCTTTCTAAGCGAAACCCCATTCGTCGTCATCCGACGTAACTCGGAGTGACCACGAAAGGGAACCAAAGTTTCAATTATTAAAAGTGTTTGCGTCCACTTTTTGTGACAAAGGTCAGAACTGTTATGATGTAGATTTTTTGAGGTGCACTATTGTTATACATTCATCTATTACTGATCCTACATAATTTGTAACAAAAAAACAGTGCTAAAATATCTATATATATATCGATTAGACGGATCTGTGTAATTAATGGCTAAATAATCATGTGCCATTCCAATTATTTGTCACAAAGCTGCAGATGGCAGATTATGATATTACAGTTAAAATTATGACAGTATTAAATCACATGTTTAATTCAAATTCAGAGTACTTCTTATTTATTCTTACAGAGCATGATTGACTTAGTTAATGCCTTAATGAACATTTAGGGGTAAACTATCAAACACGTACTAACATGTATTTAAAGCTGCTTTATCCTTAAGACTCCTGTCGTAGTTAAGGATAGCTCTTCGTTGATTCATGATTAGTTAATGTCTTCACTAATCATGAGTTCATGTTGAAGTAACTATTAATTCAGGCACTGATACATGATTATTCATGTACTGTTATTATAAAGTGCTACCCTTTCAATGAGCTCATCTTGACTTGAATGCACTGACACTAGTGGATGAGAACTGAACTGAGCTGGATGATATCACTGTTTTCTCCAGAGCTGCTTTATAGATAAATTGAAGTCATTCCATATATGATGACCTTTACACAGTTATTGAACCAAACTGAATCAACACTGAGCTGATTTCAACTGAATAATGACTGTTTACTATTGTCTTTTTAGAGCTGTTTTACAGCAGAATTCAAATCAGTTTGCATCATGGAATCATTATTTTCTGTTTTTCCACTGTAGAGCTGGTTTAAAGTGCCATATAAATAAAGCTGCTGTGACTTGACTTGACTCATTGCATTCTGGGTTTGATTCTTTGTGAAAGATACATGTGATGCTGCCTTTGATAAACAAGGTTTCTCAGAAGGCAGTATAATTACTAAGCTTATATTTTGGTACATAATTTGTTAATACATTGCAACACACTTTTACATGATCGTTTTCATTATATTTGCATATGATTTTTTTTCCCCATGAAAAGTAACATCACAGAAAGGAAATAGTCTAACATGAATTCATATCAAGGACATTGGGATCATAAAATTGGAATAGAAAGCAGACTAAAAGGGTCTTCAGACAAACAGACAGAGGTAGTATTCTCTGAGGAAGATTACAAATTACCGCCACTGCCTTCCTGCCCTTTTCCCAGCTGAGGTCCAGTGACTGTCTGGCTGTCCCGCATGTCTGGAGGACCTTGCTGTTTGTGGTGATTGGTGACGCGGGTACTGACAGCTCCCCATTTTGTCAAAGTGCTCTTGTCACAGCCCGTGTTAATGCCTGGTAAAAATAATTCCCCTTGTGCCACTTCTGAAGGTTTCCAATAAATACAGGTTTTTTGGTACATGCAATTGCTCTCCACTCCTTGGGCATTCAGAGGGGAAAGGGGTTTGTGGGGAAGCAGTGACACATAAATAGCAGTTGGTGAATGTTGGCATTTAAGGAGGAGAAAAGAACACAGATAGTGACAAAGCTTATCTGTGGGTGTAGGAGGCAGGCCAGTTAAATCCTTAGATAAAGTAATATTGTGGAAGGAGTAAGTCACCGTTGACCAAAACTCAATTAATATATTGTATCTGTGCATGCGTGTGTATAAAAACCCTCCACGCTAACCTACAATTATGATGACACCCTGTTTGTACACACAATTGATGGCTTCGCTCATCTGCCATATGAATACCCAGGTCTCTTTAACAGGTGGAATTGGAGCAATTCTTTACCATTATTGATTTTTTACTGTCACACCAGCTTGACTAATGAAGGCAATTAAGAAACCTATTTTCTTGATGATACAGACATTAAGGGTACCAGTGGGAAGTGGTTTCAAACAACAGATGTGTTCAGTGCATCTTTTCTACTGAAATACCTTCTCTCTCTTTCTCTTTCTCTTTCTCTTTCTCTCAATATCCACCTTCTTGGCCAGCGGGCATGTGGCTCTATCACTTGTCAAGGCTTTAATCTGACAAGATCTTGGACCGAACCTTTGAGAAGCTTAAATGGAAGGAAATGCAACAATATGTCTTCCTCTTCTCACAAAAAAGTTCAATTTTGGAATCTTTCCCGGAACACTGTCACTCTCACTAGACAGTTTTACAAAATTGATCTTCTAATTACCCTAAATACATTTCAAGAGTAAATTTCTCTTGTAGTCTATTAAAACGTCCCCTGCTTGGTCATTTCTGAGCATTAAATACACAGGGAAGCAAGTAAATGCTTTTACACATGCTCTCAAAGTCTGAGCATCTGAAGAGCTCTGGTTTAATTATCCATGCTCAGATATATCTCTTGACCGTTTGAACACAGCAACTTCATAATTACATGTTTGCAAATGCATCATCAACAGTTCCACTTCTCAAATTTGATTGTCATTTGCATTCCAAGAGCTCTGATGTAACAGTCCAATAGCACTGAGACCTTTTACTGTTAATATCACTCTGCTTGTCTATGTTTGTGCTTTCCAGACAGACTGTGAGAATGTGTATTAGTGGGGAGGATTTTAAGTAGGTTAGATGAACACACCAGTAGGTGGTGACCAGTGACTGTCTTTATGCGTGAGTCAGTGATTCATTCAACCAATTCATTCAAAAATGCTGAATCATAAATGAGTCAATGATTCATTTACTTAACTGATTTTTTCCAAAACATAGATTTCTTCAGGAATGAAACACCACTAAAGTGTGTGTGTGTGTGTGTGTGTGTGTGTGTGTGTGTGTGTGTGTGTGTGTGTGTGTGTGTGTGTGTGTCTGTGTGTGTGTGTGTGTGTGTGTGTGTGTGTGTGTGTGTGTGTGTGTGTGTGTGTGTGCGTGTGTGCGTGTGTGTCTGTGTGTGTGTGTGTGTGTGTGTGTGTGTGTGTGTGTGTGTGTGTGTGTGCGTGTGTGTCTGTGTGTGTGTGTGTGTGTGTGTGTGTGCGTGCGTGCGTGCGTGCGTGCGTGCGTGGGTGCGTGCGTGCGTGCGTGCTACCTGGAGACGGGCGATGAACAGTTGAGTGTGCTTTGGCTTCATATGGAACAAGCATTTTTAGACAAAAAAATACTGAAAGGATTAACTGGAAATAAATAAAAGCTAAAAATGAAAAAAATACACTTAAATAATATTTAAAAAATAATAAAAATGACAACAAAATTAATAAACGTTAAACGTTAAAATTATGCAAATAAAAGCTAATTCAGTAATAAAATCTATAATAGTATCTGAATAATAGTATCTAATATAATAATATTGTCTAAAATCTTGGTTATTATTTACTAGCACAAACAAGTCTGATAACAAAAACAGAGACAAGGAAAGCTTTAAACAAGGATCAAGATACTTTTTTTTTTTTTTTTTAATCTCTGCAACATGCTCTGGAAGACTACTGGGCAAATGAAAAACGACGTGGACAACCGAGGCCTTAAAAGAGATTGGTTTATCATTTGTAAAGCAGCACTAAGGATGCAATAATAAGAAAAGATCCTTCAGATTTCACCAGTCTGCAGGAACCCAGGCAGGGACTCTATTAATTTAAGTTGGAAATGTTAAGAGCAGATTTAGCATTTCAGTGCACTGACCATCAGAATTCTGCATCTTCTCGTACGCCCCGGAAAATGTCAAGATGTGGTTTATGGAGTTCAAGGTTATATCATCATCATATTATCACCATGCTGGAATTCCACATGAATAACGGCTCTCAGATCCTCTTCAGATGCAAGAGTTGTCTGGGCAGACATGAAGGCCATATGTGGATGAAGGGGTTTGGCGTTAACTGGGCTGCCTCAGCCTAGGCAGTGGGGGTCATTGTCGAAACAAAGGAGGGCGCAAATTACCAATGCAAGTCATTTTAAATGCAAAAGATGCAGAGAATTTGGAGAGTTAAGTCAGAACCTGGATGCGATTCAACACTTCCTCTTTTTCATCTCGGTGCCAGCCACTTAACCAGATGTCCAGCAACATGCCGCCTTTTGCCTGATGCCTTTGTGGAGCTTGCCAACGGCTGCTGGAATAATTGAAAAATAGAGCTCATCTCGCTTAGCGGTGACGCTCTGGTCCCCTGTGAGTATGTGAACACTGCAGGAGCCAGAGGGACCGGGAGGTGATAGATTAAGTGGAGCGGTCAACATCGAGAACCAACACTCTCTCCGCAATGCAGACATGCCCGTAAGACCAGCAGAGCCAACACAAAAAGAGCTTGAAGCCTCTTTTACCTTTTCGGTCTCCCAACCAGATCAGTGAAAGGTCAGAAAAAGGCTTGTAAATCCCATCATCCACCTCTGCTTTTTGAAGAGACATGGGCAGCTTATTCAATAAAAGATGAGAAATACCACATGCTAATTGTACCATGCACTGTCTGTTTGTAGGGCTTTAAAGAGAAGGAGCTAAATTGGGATGGATGGATCATGCCCTTCTTTATCTAAGGGACTATTTTTCTTAGTCCGGTGTTGTTGTGCTGGGTGCCGGGCTCGACATTAATCAAAGCACAAAAAGAATGTCAGCAGCCTCACTCGGGCTGAAGCAAAAGAGAGAAGCAGTCAGCATTCAGAATTCAGCATTCAGCATTCAGCATTCATTTCATTCCTGAGGACGTGCTTAATTGCGAGATCTATCAAGTTGTTATATAGGTCTATGTTCGACTGACTGTCAACAGAGAGACGCCATCAAAACCACAAACTACAAGAAATAACTGCATGTTTACTGTAGTCAGACCATCAGAACTATCTATTCAATTTACAGTAATGCATATAGCAAAACAAAACTGCAACATTATGCAATGCCATATCTGGTCCGGTCTTTTACTAAAATGAATGCTCTTTCATCTTGGGATCAAAGCCAGGTGTTGTGTCTTTTGAAGTTCGAAAAAGAGAGCGAGAGAAGGAGAGTGAGAGAGAAAGGAAATGTACTTTTATTGACTTTTCATCATCTGCTCATTCATGTGACCTGTCCTAACCCCGTTCCCTAATATTTAGTGTGAAGGAAACCACCCCCAAAACCCTCATTTGTAATTTTATGGTGTCAAGCCATAGTTTATTCTGCATGGGTAATTAAGATAGCGTAGGCATTAAGGCAGCGTGTGTAATTCAAGAACTGCAGATACTGAGGGTAAAATGTGTTTGTATTCAAGGCCTCCACTAGGAGCTGCTCCAATGCTTGTGTGATTTCAGGTCCTGTAGTGCACTCGCCACATTGAGGGGAGGAGGGAGAAGACACGCTGAATGACAACCACATAACAGACCCTAAAATACATATACGCAAAATGAATGAGTCAGTCCCTCTGAGATTAAAGGAAGAGCACAACTGTATTTGCTTGTGTCTACTGTTCCTTCACAGATCTCTTTCCTGCATATTGTTTGATTGCTAATTATACTCGGCTGCACACTGACATTTTGACAATATAGACAGATAAAGGTGACAATAGAGCAAAGTATGACTACTGTAGACAGCACGGATACAGCTGAATACTTTACAACTGTAAATGCCATCTTCTTAAAGATACCATTATGAAGACATGAATGTCATGAATGTTTATGCTGTTCAGAGAGGTTACTGTACTGAAGGTCATTTTAACCCCTAATTATGGCACAATTCTACAAAACACTGTCTTTATGTTGCACAGACTAAACAGATGTAATGTAATACAGAACACAGCATATTTAATGTAGCTTTATAGTTTCAAGGTTTGAAAAGATTACATAGTTTACAGTGTACAAGGCTCGGTGCCCGATCTGTAGACCTTATGCGCCAGAGAAACAAGCGCGCAGCCATCTTTAGAATATTGTTTTTGAACTTCCGTTTTTGCGGTCGCTCTGTATATCTATTACACAATTAGCTGGTGAAGTGGTTTTATTTAACTGAAGTTCTCATGCATAGTTTCTCATAGTAATTCTCATTCTCATAGTAATGTTTAAAGGTGATGTCTTAACAAATGTAAGTAGACCGGGAAGATTTTAAAACGAGCCGTTCATTCATAAATATGCAAGATCACTACGAAAATACAGACCGGAAGACAAAACACAACAAGCGGAGCGCTGAAAAGGGGCGGGGCTACATAAGGTCTATACATATAGATATAATAATTGTTGTTGTTACTATTATTTTATATGATAGTATTTTGTTATATTTTCATAATAATATAATTAAATATATAATAATAATAACAATAATAATTATTAATAATTTATGTGTCAATAAATATATAAAATAAATATAATATGGATAATATAATATTATTTTATATTTTTAATAATGCAATAAAAACATGACAAATTGTGAGGAAATAGTTTTTGGCCATAGTATTACATAAAGAAATGATGAACACATGAACAATGAACAATTAAGAGAGCATCTATGAAATATTAATGATTACGTTGTAGTCAATGTATGCTTTTGCCTGTGAGCTTTTTGTTTTTCTATGCATTTTTTTTGCATACCAAAATAAAACCTGTAGCTGTAGTTTGGCTTTTTTTTTGGCCAAATAATTGTGTCAAATTTCCTCATTAAATATAAACAAATAAATACATATTTTCCTCATATTTTGATCGAATTTATAGGGTAATTAAAACCATATGTTCCCTTCCTGACATCACTTTTGTTTAAATAAAAAAAATAATACATTTAATATTCTCAATAAATCAAGAAAAAAAAATTGCCAGCAGTGAACATTTTATGAAAAAGAGCCATTTTGAGTTTGCAGCGACATGAGGCTGACAGAAGATGACAGCACTTTAAGCAAATGATCTGTAGAAGGCGCATCTGGATTGTAACATAATTTCCACATGACCAGATTTTTTTACAGTGAATGTGTGACAGCCTTTTAGACAAGCGTTTTTTGTCACCTGTCGACGCCGCATTAAAAATCTCCTTGGCTCTCTAATCTGAGGGTGCACGTGTAGATTGGCTGCACACCCTCCTTTAGTGCAGTAAAGTGCAGCATATGAACTAAAGCAGCTGTAACAGCTTCACCCAGCAGCACCTTCACAATGAGTCAGTCTCTCATGGCTGTACGGAGCATCTGCATACGGTCTGGCTGTGCTCAGCATTCTCCCCATACTTCACAGACGTCTGCTGCTAGGCCATGGGGTGTGCGTGGAGACACTCTGCTTTGTGAGGCACAGAGATAAGTTTCAGCCAGTGGCGCGCATGCCCCCCACCCCACCCCACCGCGTCATTCTGGCATTTCAGCTCATTACCTTTATCAGGCCTGTGAGTGCTCAGAAAAATCCTTCTCTCAGCTCCTGTGGGTGAGCAGCGCAGGATTCATGGAGGCATTAACTGCCTCGGCTGCTAATTCCACCGGCCTTCCACTTATCATCCGCGGCCAGAAGATTGAGAGATGCCGATTTGCCATTCTGATAAGATAAGAAGAGGTGCTGGGTGACCTTTGATGTGATTTGACTTGGTAATACTGGCTGGGTAGTAACCAGCTAAAACTAGAAAGCTACTTGCTTGATAGTTTTAAGCAGCATGACAGTAATAACAAAACCTGACATTGCTTTTCTTTTTTGACATTTCTTTGGCTTTGCAGCTAAACAAACAAAAAAAAACATGCTTTCCTGAACTACGTCCTGTTGTCAAACAGGCCACAGCAGATGAAGTTTAACTCCTCCCTGTCTGATCCAGCAGTGTGCAGCACTGGCGCCCCCCAAGGGTGTGTCAGCTCACCTCTCCTGTTTACATTGTACACCAATGACTGTATCAGCTCTGAGCCAAACCAATATATAGTACAATTCTCAGTTTGCTCACTAAAGAAAGCAACATAAGCATCCATCAAGTTGCTGTGGACAAGTTTTTCAACTGGTGTGACTCACACCAACTTCATATCAACACAAGCAAAACTGTGGAAATGCTGGTAGACCCCAGATCAGCTGGAGATCAGAGCCCTGTGGCCATCCATGGTCATGGCATCAAGCAGGTGTCCTCCTTTAAATATCTAGGAGTAAATATTGACAACGACCTAAGTTGTTTAGTTAAATGCTGCTTTTCATCACAATGCTTAAACTTAAACCGTAAAATGTATGGTTAATTGTATCTGTGTAAAACATTTATATATAATTTTAAAACATAAATGTTGCACACCTGTTTGCACACACGAAGTACAAAGGCCTCGATGGTGGCCGAAACGTCACATTTTTAACTATTAAAGTTGAATTTATTTAAGAGCGAGTGGTGCACCTTTTTCTAACTTTCATGAAAACAAAAATCTTAAAAATATTGCCCCTTATGTAGCTTCAATGCAGCTGATTTTTCATCCGTAGTTTGGAGTGTAGTTAGCTACTTTATTTTTGATGGTCTACTTTAGACATTCTAACAAGTAACTTTGCAACATGTCAACTAACTCTCATTTGTAGACTGTCTGCTTTATATCTGCTAACTCTTTATTGTGATGGTCCCACAACAGACATTCCACTGACTATAAGACTATAACTTTGGAACTACATTTCAACTTGTTCAACCCTAACACCTAACCCTAACCTAACAGTATTCTACATTCTAGTAATACTCTACTGAGAGTTAGTAGACATCTAGTTGACAAGTTACTCATAGTTAGTGGAATGTCTAAAGTGGACTGTCGAAATAAAGTGTAACCAACTACTTTGTTGAAAGAATAAATATTTTATGAAGTTTACCAACTTTAAAATATGAGTAGTTTAAATCTTGGTTTCACTGGGCAAAAGACAACTGCATCACAGGTGGTCTGTAAAAATGCAGTTTACTCCAGATCCTCCATGCGGTTTATGGAGTTTCTGCGTTGAGTAAATTAGACTGAATGTTTCACAGACTGTTTGGATGAGGCACCAAAATGGTGGAGATTGTCCTCTTCTTTATAACTATGTTTTTAGAAAGCACACAGAACCTTGCTGTAGGGAAAAGAGTATCTCTGAATGAACTGCTTACATGAAACATGGCTTGAATTTCAACCAGTGGAAACTTGCATATTCAAATTGAATTTGTAATATGTACAACTGAAATATTCCAAGGGAACGTAGAGGAAACTCAGTTCAAAAATAATTAAAAACTGGAATTTTCATCAGAAAACTTTGCAAAGGTGGAAAAACAAAGCATCTGTTTTTCTCAAAGTGAGCTGAAATAAAAACTTTGCAGGAAATTTGCCACGTATTTGATGCCCTTTTTGTTAGTTTACGTCGATTTTCCATTTAATATGCCCCTTGTGTCTATCGAAACAGTAACAAATAAAATATAAATCATCAATATTTCACTCTGTTGAGCAGAAATAGTTTTGACAAAGCCATGGCTGCTTGCATTCAACAGTCTGATTGCTAATCATGGATGAATGAGCACAAGATCGCTGCAATAAAAGTGGAACCACTTTCATCAACTCTTCATATTTTTAACAAGAGATTAAATAAATAAATAAATAAATGCACATTTTTCCTTGAACTTTTTTTAGTAGGATGAAAATAATTTGTTATTTAAATGATTAAATTATATATAGAAAGCGATCAAAGAACGCTCCTTTAACAATTGCTGGAGCAGTTTATCAGTGAGCATTCTTGCCAAAACTCCTGTTATAATCAACGAATCTCTTATTTACATTATGTTTGCACTGGTGGTGATCGCATGCAACACAGCCACAGTTATGATGAAAGCATTCGTTAGTGTGCAGAAATCGAGTTGCAATGACAAGATCAATGCATTAATGCGCTCAACATGTCTGTGATGGGCTACATGCTCATCCCTGCAGCCTTTCATGCCACGATCTAAATATTATACCATAGATCTAAATATAATGCTATAAACAACACTTTTCACAATAAGTTAACCTTTAACTATTTAGTTAACCTAGCTCCACATGAAATACTGTCTATTTCAAAAGCGAAGATGTTAGCCAATCACAGCAGTGGGTGCTTACATATGAAACACCCCTTCAAACAGAACGTTCAAATCAGAGGGCTAAAATCAGGGTAGCAAAAATGCATTTATTTTTAAATTATGACAATTTTTTTCACCCCAGTAAATATTCTAAAACAATAAAATAATGCAGTTCATGATTTTACCATATGGGGAGAGAGGGGTAAGCTGTAGGAATTCAGACACATTGGGACACTTTTTGTCATTGAGATAACTCGGAAAAATGGTGTCCCAATCAAGCTGAGTTCACCCTCATTTTTCACTGAAGTTGTCCTTTAGTAATTGTAAGAGCCTGGTAGTGTTCTATTTTCTGAACACATTTTCTTGGTTACTTACGGTAATTAAGGCACCTGGTGGTGGAGGAAGTAAGACTATATCATCCCTCACCCGTGTGGTTCGTGAGGGAGAGAGGGGGTGACGGGGGAAGTCTTATTTTGTTGAAAGCTGTAGAACACATTTCTAACGCTGTTTAATGCCATTTGGACACCATTTAGTATACCAGCGAAACAGTTATAGAATGTATTGGACACACTACCTTGTTTGTTTCTAACTCAAATAATAAATTTTCATAAATAATTCTTAATTTACTGACATGGAAAGTTTGACATACAAGTTTGTATCTCTCGTGATCTCTCATGATCAAACAGTAAAAATCATGCACAGTTTGCTAGACTAAGGAAGTGACACTACATTTACAACCATTAGTAGGGCATACAGTCTGAAAGAAACGAAGACAGTTCAATGCTGCTCTTGGAGTGAAATGCAGTGCATCATATTGAGCTGAATCAATCTCTGCTCTCCCACAGAGACACAAACTTTTCACTCTACAATAATTGGGAAAGTTGTGTCTCCCTGGAGAAAAAATCAAGTTTTTCAAATTAAATCTATTCTTGAAAAACACTTAGTGGATAAAAATCACTTTAGAAATAACGAATTGAAAAAAAAAAGATAATTTGATGGTAAAAATACCATTTCTGTTCTTTGTGACTTGACCGCCGTGAGTTGTGACCACTGTGAAGACAGGCAATTAAAGATGTGAATGTGTGCACACATTCCAAACCCGGGTGAGGCTTCATTACAAAGCGCAAATCACGTAAATTAAAGTAGATTTCCTGACAAAACATAATAGAAAGCAATGCAGTCCCGCAGATAGAACGCCAGCAGTGTCATCTCGACCCTTCTGAGCCAGAGGAGAGAATAATGCTCCACCAGGTGAACAGATTAATTGATTCTGTAGCACTTCCCTTCACCTAACCCTTTTCACTGGGAGACATTTATACAAACAACAAAATACAAAAATGTTGTTGCAAGAACATGAGTGTGATCTGACCTTATAAAACCCAGAAAGAGGCAAAAAAATCTAAAAAAGCATCGCAGTTGTGGTTGTTGTGAAAGTGATGTGTACTCAGGGTTGACAGAGAGGCATCTGCTATTACACACCACAATTACTGATATCCCGGAGCTCCAATGAGAACCTCCGTAAATGGACTGTGTGTGTGTGTGTGTGTGTGTGTGTGGAGAAAGACACGCAGAGAGGGACCCCTGAGATTGCAAATGCTCCAATGCTGCGGTTCAGCCAATTATGAGCTCTCAATGGCTTAGGTCTGCTATCAATGGCCAGTCATATGCAGTTACTTCTGCCAGTAACCAGCGTGAAGTGCATCAACGGCACCACCATACTGTGTAAAACTGACAAATAAAAGACAACAATATTTACTCAGTGCGTTACTTAATAAAACGCTGTATAACAAAGTAAGAGTGTAATTCTTCAAAGCACCTCGACAAATAATCAATTGTGCTGCAGTCAACTCATTGCGGTTCAACGCAATTTGAGTTGTTATAACAGGATCCAGCCGATAGCTTTCACCGTCCCCGTGGCATTGGAAAACGCCAATTCCAATCATCACTGAGATGCTGTGGTGGAATCCCCTAATAATTCTGCTCTATTGAAACTGGCAGGGCAAACCAAAACTCAGTGCAAGCTGTATTTGCAAACTTATCAGCGACTAAAAGCTATATTTCTGTGTAGGTGGATAAACATAAATCCTTGTAGGATGACACCAGTGAGCTGTTTAGCACAAAATAAACTGCATCACTGCAGCATTTTTAAATATCAATATTATGTTTTTTCTTTTCTATTGATGCAAATGCTATCTCTTTTTCCAGTGAGAGCTTTCCAACAACAGATTTCTGATTTTGCAAAACCTATAATGAATCTTTTTGTTTTTTAGCGAGGCTGACGCTTGAAGTAAATATTCAGTGACAAGCATGCCAAGCACTTTCCATGAATAGAGTACGAAACAGGCCTTGAAACTCTTTAAAAAATATGCAGTTGTAATTTTTCCCTTCACTAAATGTTCAATGAAAGATTTTAAGCTTGCAGAAAATGTCCATGCAAATTGATCATTTATATGGGCAGTTCAAATTTTCAGGTCATTGTAACCTTGTTACCAAAAGAGGACGCGTCTAAAAGCGGCAATTTTCTATCAATAAACATTAAATAGAAAAATAAGCAGTTTGTTTTATAAACACTTTTTGTTATACTGGTTGAAACTCTCTTCACATCCTGATAGCAAATTATGTTTTATTAATAAAGTTCAGGAGAAACACATTCAAATGATCTATATATACAGCCGACTCACCTGTGCCAGGGATACGGGGGGAAGCGCGAGGAAAAGAAATGGAGCTGACTTTATTAGGAAGCATTTACATCTGGATATCCTGTGCCAACTGAAAGTTTGATAGAGAGGACGCCTTTATGTCTGCAATGCAAATGCAAACACTGCTCTTTATCATATTTCAGCTTGAATGGATGATTACTGAAAAGTATTACACTTGCTGCTTTACAGCTGTAGGTGTACTATAGGTGTATTATATAACAAACACTGTTACCTTCATCAAAGTCTCATTAACACCCTCTCGCTTTGGCTAAAATCAAAGCAAATGTTTGCCATCTGGGAAACTGCAGTTTGCAAGCAGGTTGGTGCAGTTAGAGAACAACACAGAACTAATAAGAGGAATATGGGAGTTGTTTCACAGATCCTAGATCATTAAGAAGTCGTAGAAAAGAGCTGTTGTTCCTCAGACCCCCCGAGAGGCTGTCGCCATGGCAGAAATCTCTGCATCCGCTAACAAGAGATGAGAAGAAAGTCAGCCAAAAAGACTTCAAAGACATAAATAAGGTTCACAGTGACTTACATGCTGTTAGCAGCCTTATTACTCATTGTGACACAACTATAGTGAGATGTTTTAGGTGACACCAGCTGGGATTTGTTTGTCTTTTATTAAATATAAATAATGGATGCTGTACACAAACTCTGCTTTAGACTTCACACAAGTCTGCTGTCCTTTTCTAACAGTATGCATTTTCTTGACATGTTGCTGACTGGCTTGATCAGCAATTGAATTAAAATCCATTCCAATCAGCAAGAAGAGGAACAAAACGAAATATGCAAATCACATTGAGGGCAAGTGTTTTTCATCCTTCCCTCATAAGCCCTGTTTACACCTGGTATTAAGATGCGTTTTGATCGATCAGATCACAAGTAGACGAGGGAGACACATATCCGTTTACGTCTGATGTTTTAATCCGTCTCTTTTGTCCACTTTTGACTACTTCTGTCCTGATTTCTTCGAGGGGAGGGTCTATATAGGCCTATGTGTTTTTGTTTGCTTGTTAGATCTTCCAATCTAATTGACAAAATAAGCTTGTGCAATTTATGAATCATTCATCATTCATGTGACAAGATGAACGCACCAAAGATGGTAGAAAAACATACGGAGAGCAGCAGCTTTCATTTCTGCTCTGATAGCCACAAGACTACTCTGGGAACGCTGTGAGTGTGTGTTAGAAATCAGCAATGGTGAGAGAACATTGTGCTTGATAAGTTTTTCGTCTTCAAACCAAACTTGGGTCTTCAGCTGACAAAGGTTGAACTCATTCTAAATGTCAAAGGAAGTGTCATTATTATTGCATTATTATTGAACGTCTTTGTGTTGAACTAATTTTTTTCAATTACTTCTGAACATTGATTTTGAATGGATGTATGAAGTAATTTCTCCTCACGTTCATACAGTTGTCCTATCAGAGTAACCATATGTGTAATTCATCGTACTAACCATGAACAAGCAGAAAGTACCCAGTTTTAAACAGAAACCCCTGGTTTCACAGACAAGGCTTTAGACTAATCTCAGACTAAAACGCATGTTTAGGCTGTTGTAACTGAAAGTAACTTGCATTGACATATCTTAATGTCAATGCCAATGTTTTGTCTCAAGATACTACACACCAGTAATGTTATTTCTAAGACACATTTTTAAAGCTACTTAAATTCCCAATTGAACTAAACCCATCTCTGAAACCAGGCCTAAATCTATTGTTTTATATTGATAATTAAATCCTATAATGACCTCTTTTAGTGAGAGCTTGAGTGTGCTTGTGCAACTTTTCTTTGAAATAAACACCAATTGCTTCGGTATTTTATTTAATTAAATCTTTAAGTGTGACAAGTGTCCAAGTACTTTGAGTCAAATATGATGTCAATAAATGCCTGTATAGAGACAAAACCCATATTGGCTTTAATGGATTATTCTTCCATCTCTATCCTTGTAAATCTCTTGCAATTTCAGGAATCAGTCCCCTTCTCACCTGTGGACCCAGACTGCAGTGAGTGGAGGGCCAATGCTATTAAGACACGCTATTGATGCAGTGAATGACTTTCCCCTTTCCAACTACCTTCAATGGATCCTTCAATGAGTCTGTAAAGGTGAGCTCTCCCTCTATATGAGATCACAGAAGACCTGATGTCCTGTACTCAGGGCAAATTACAATTCTGATATTATTTACTCACCCTCATGTCATTCCAGACCTGTACGCTGTTGCTTCAGTGTCAATTTCTGAAGAATCTGCATGCAGTTCTTTCAATATACTTGTGTGATATAATGAACTTACCATAGGAGGAAATGAAGACAAACTTTCAATAGATTTCAATAAAATAAAAGAAAATGTAAGAAAGAAAACATGTTTTTTATTTAAAAAAATAAATTGGTTCTAAGATTGCAATGGACATTAGCAAGTTAGGTTACACTTTATTTTAAGGTGTCCTTGTTACAGTGTAATTATACATTTATACAATTATACAAGTACTGAGTAATATTAAGTAACTACATGTACTATTCAAGTAACTAAACTTACTTGGGTAGGATTAGGGTTTGGTTTAGGGTTACTTGTATATAAGTATGCATAATTTACAGTTAGTATTACTATAGTAACTACATGCAACATGTGTAATAAGGACACTGCAAAATTAAGTGTTACCGTAATTTATATATAAAATCTTATCATCAGTAATATGTTCTTAAAAATATAATCAAATATGATGTTGATAATAAAACACTCAATGACAATAAATGATAATTGAATTTTGATCAATGTTCACTGTGAACAAATGTTATTGTTTTACATAGATGTGCACGAGGGGTAACTCGAACTTTAAACTTTTTGTATAATACTTAAAAAAACATCAGCTGTAAATATGACATCATTGTGAAAAAAAACCCTTCGTTTTTGTAATAACCATGTCCAAAGTATCAAAATTCTCTTCTTGTCTTCAGTGGAAGTGAACAGCATCAGGGTTTGGAATGACATGAGGGTGAGTAAATGATGACAGAATTGTGTAAAATATAATTTTAAATTGCAACAATGCGCTCAAGAAAATGTCAAAAATTATTCAAATGTGATTTTAAATCCAGATATAGTGTAACTTTACAGAGTCTGCTGTAATCTAGCAAAGCTACAGGACATGATGAAATCCAGTCATCGCCTTGAGCCACGAGGCGCTCTCCTCTCCCTCGGACCTGGTTCTGTCTCTCTCTGGAACAGAGATGATTCCACGTGACATCTGTGCTTCTCTCTGCCTGTACCTTGAGATCCATCCTATTTGAGCAAAGGGTGACTTTGAGCCTTGGCAGTGTGACAACCCTGGTGCTGAGCTCCTGCTCAGGCAATCAAAAACCAGGCATCATATAGCGGGAGGGAAAAAAAGAAGAAAAGCTACAACTCAAGGTCAGCATCTGCAGAGTGTGTCGCTGAGATTGCCACTGGGCGGCGAGGTCAGGGTGCGGGCATGAGACAGCTTGAGAAAGAAGCAGCGGGGAGCGCGCTATACTGTGCCTCGGGAGATGTTCTTTCTGTAGGCTGCCTCGGTCAAAGTTCAGGAATAAAAGCACAATGCAAAAGGGTGACAGAGCTGGAAAATGCCAAGGATAATAAGGAGATGGGGAAGCGTAGGCCCGACTGGATTTCTTGAACTCACTCTAAAGCAAAAGTAAACTTTAAAGGCCGGTAAATGATCCTGGGGTGTTTCAGCAGGCATCTCAATGCATTTAGAAATAAATTTAGCTTACTTAAGTATCTGTGGAAGCAAATTCAACACTATTTGGAGCGTATGTGATCACATGATAAGTGAAATATTTAAAATTTTTCTTTTTTTAAATATTATAAAATATTTTTAAATTAAATCTTTCTTATGTAGGTGTTATGCACTGGCCTAAAGAACATGCCAAGGACCTTGAGAATAGCTGAATTGTTAAAGATATTTTAGTAATATTTAATGTAACACTCTTTTGTGAAAATAAGATGGAAGATGGTGAATCTCAAATATGAATGCCACAAGCATCCTGTAAGATGAACGTACCACATTCTGTCAATTTTCAAATGGATTCTGTTCCCAGTGCTGTGTAGATCATTGATGACAGCAAAATATGTCTTTTCAGTCATGCTTTTAGAAGTTTGACTTTACCTTCAAAAAATTCATGTCACACAGAAAAAATAACACTGCCCAAACCAACCATTACTTTGAACATTAATATCTTTTCTTTTTTATTAAGACAAGAACTCTCCATTTTTTTTGTAAAAATGTCTAATATGAACAAATACAAAATGTGTATGGGAATGTGGATATCATTTTTCTTCATTAATACACAGTAACATTGCCCAAGTACAGCAGAAAGACAAAAAATAACCAACCTAAAAACAAAAAATGAAAAACTTTCAACACTTTCCAACCTATCTGGAACCAGAACAAGAAACATGTCAACTTTGAATTTTCCCCAACACACTCTCATGGCAATTCGTAACTATTTTACATTTTGATGAATTGGAGTGAATTTGTATAATATCATTTGTATGTTTTCGTACAATTTGCTTACACCCCACTTAGGGGTAGGTTAAGGGGTAAACTCTCATGCTTAGATTTTTTTCTAAAACTCGTGAAATAATTACGTTTTCTCATGAGATCGGGTTGGTCCTTTACGGTCCTCTCTGTGTGAAGTAGGTCAGAAAAAAAAATAATACTCAACATTGCGTGTACATTACGTACATGTTTTACAGTGCACCAAATAAACAAGAACAACAAAAATATTTTACAAAACATATTAAATTCTCCATTTGATTTGAGATCCAGCTTGATTTTTTTTCCACTTTCTTAATCGGGGGCCGCAACTTTGCATTCTACCTGAGATGCAAACATACTGTTTATTGAAAGTGAACCTGAGACAGGGCTTAAATAAAACTGTCAAGTTCAAAAAAAAAAAAAAAAAAAAAAAAAAATCAAAGCAAGTTCCAACAGTAACACTGTTGCACTATCAAACAGGGGGCACTAATAAATCAATGAAAACAACAAACACAACAACAAACTACAAAACTGAAACCGAACCCAGTTCACATCTCAAAACAAGTTGTTATATTTGACAATTTTCAATTAAACCTTTTTCGACTTGCTGTACAAGAAACGGATGATAAAATAGATCACTGGAGTAACCGTGTCTTCCCATCGACTGTCTATCTAAAGTCCTCAAACGCTTAGTGGAGTGGAATAAACCACATTAATCACATTTAAAACAGGTCTAAAATAACAAGTTGAACAAAATGTACATCGTCCCAGTCTAAATACCACAAATTAGTATACTGATGTCATGTCTCTCACGTACGCAAAAGAGGAAAAGGGATGTCTGAAATCCTGTTCAGAAGCTGCCAGACCAAAGCTAAATGATGCTCACTAGTTAAGCACAAGCCACACAACTGTATATCTCAACTGCAACGGTAACCATCAAGCTGCAAGACATTCCCTCGGATTTGGATTCTATGTAAAAACAATAGCGTCCAAAGTGTTTCTCATGGTTAATGCACATACTCTAAAATGTCTCAGTGGATACTTGTTTTTTTTTGTTTTTTTTTAATAAGAAAAATAAAGCAAACAAGAGTGTGTTTCCCCCCCTCAACCTTGCCGTTTTATTTACACACTGAGGTTGGTTTCAGCAGGGTCTAAACTATGGCATCTAACTTCACTTACACTACAGCGAGAGTCATGAGGAAGTGAGAAGAAATACTTTAGACGTCTTATCCACCTTATATTATGTACCCTTAACGGGTGCTAGGTTTGTAGCTAGGCTTCAGTGAAATGTCTAATGTGTTCACAGGAGCGAAGAGAGCTCCTTTTTGTTTAGCGTCATGTGTTGACAACGACTGTAAATATAGGGGGAAATCCACATTAGCGGGTAATTACATCACAGACTGTTTTCCTAAAATATTTGGAATGTTATTAAAAGCGTTTTCATTTTTTTTTCTCATAAAGACTGTTTATTTTGCTTTCCATTCAAACTAACCTCATTTCAATCCCAGGACTGCTGTGCATAAGCAGGAACCCGGAGGAGCAACTCACAGCAATTATAAACAATAAAACACACATTGTTTACAAGAGGAAATTAATTTGCTGTGGTACTTTTTCCGCACCATGTAGTCTATGATATTTGGCCAGTTTATATTTATATACTAGTATCACTAGGATAAGCTAGCTGCAATCGCCACTATTTCCTCTGAGGAAGAACAAACAGGCAATTCACTTGACAGGCAATCATATACCCTTACACACTTGTTGGACTGCTTAACATCAATGTCACATCCTTACTGACTCGCCTACAAACCAGATACACAAATGCAGATGTTTTTTTGGCTGTTAAAATGCATTTTAAGGTAGTAAAGTTATAGTAATCAAATCATTTCCACATCTTCCGTCTCTGTACATCTACAAACATGATAGTTGTGGCGCTGCCTCCCTTGAGTCTAACATAACACTCTAAAACCAGAAAACATCTTTCTTTGACACAATTTTAGGTAGTTATTAACGTGTGCTAGACGGTCAGCTTCAGCAGCCCTGCATGGGAAATTACAGCATAAGACGAGAAAACAAAATGTAAGCCACAGCATTTAGACCTTTTCAGTGACGGCGACTCTTTCGTCATTATGGCATATGCGTTTATGAATGAAAATGCAGACAAAACCTAAGACATCATTATATTGAAACAATAAATAACTGAAAGGGCTTTCTGCTTTTGTCTAACTGAGCAGAACGAGACGATAAGCCTCCGTAGGTGCAGAGTAGTAGGAACTGTTCGTCTGCGCCTCTGCCCATTCCAAACTTCAAATGTACTGGCACATACAGTATAATTAGGAAAACTAAAACTGAAGTAAAAAGAGGAGAAGTCTGCAGGAACGCAGACGCACCCTGTCAAAATAAATCGGGTGCAACGTCCAGGATCACTTCTCCACCGGTCTCATCAAATTGTTGGGGAACAGGAAGGAAGGAAGCTGCTTGCACTTCCCTTCATGATGCTGATGACCTGGGATTGAGTAAATCAAAACGCTGTCATGTGACTACTCTTAGTACAGAGGATATGGTGTTTTGAAGGAGATGCCCACAGTGTAGGGGAATGCATTGAGGTGTGCACTCATATACCTTCATAGGAAAGCAGACAGCACGTCGATAATCAGAGATGGTGGAGGTGTGTGTGTGTGTGTGTGTGTGTGTGAGTGTATTCGGGAAGGGGGGTTTAGAAGTGTGACATGATCAATGGCATTTAAAGCATGACTAAGAAAAGAAATTCAGAACAAGGCACAGAATTTTCTGCAAATGGTCGAGAAAGAACAAAAAATACCAGCAGTTGGGGAGGTGCTGTGTGGTGACACTTTCTACACTCTTATCTGGCAACGTCTGGTATCCCACCCACCCCTAAACCCCACCCCTGACCTCAATCCCGCTGTATAACACAAATACCTACATCTTCTCAGCTGCCCGTGTAGCATTCTACGTCATTCAATCCCAAGGAAAGAAAATCAAACAAACTGAAAAAAAAAAAAAACTCAGTAATCTCAGTTACCCCATGCCCCACCCCCTCCCACCAAAAACAAAACAAAAGAAAATATTAAGAACAACAGAGGCCTCGGGACTCAGATATAGTATTCCTTCTTCTCGTCCGAGTTGTTGTGGCCCCCTTCGGCGTTGATGATGGCCGTGTCGGCGTCCGCCGCGTCATCTGCCCCCTTTGCTTCGTGTGTGAAGTAGGTGCCTGTGTGGGTTTCAAAGAAAAGCTTGTTGATAAAAGCAATATCTCCAGCCCCCCAGGGTCTCTGATTGATGCAATTGCAGGGTTTTAAAAGAGATTAAAGACCATCTGGAGCAGCTTCTCTAATTTAGAGTGAGGGTCGATTCATGGGACTTTACTTGCCCATAAATAAGCCATTCATTTCACCACGCTGCACTTGGTTGCATTATAATGTCTTTTATGTAAGAAAATAAAAGATAATACATTCCCAAACTAATACCCCATGATGAGACACTTTGATTACAGCACTGCAAACGACAACCTGACCCTCTAGATCGAGCGCTATTAGATAAAACAAACAAGAAAGACACTAAAACTGAGTCTGACACATACTCAGAAGAATAAACGTGTTATTTGTGACTAATAATTCAGGAAATTTCGATAACATCCTCTCCAGGTTTGGGTTCGGTTTGACTTTGTGCTTTAGAATCAACCTTGGGAAGTGTTACAAGGAGGAGGGAATAAGCGATCCACTTCAAACTTAATTTCCGAGTGGGATTATTCCCATCCTCTCAGTCTGTGGTGTGATAATGAAGGCAGTAGCCCTGATGAAATGCGGAGATGCTGCGCCCACTTTATAGTACAGAACACAACAGTGCGATGCACTCAGAGGGATGCTGGCCTTAATGTGGTCGTAGCCACGGGCCAATTCAAAGCACCTGCAGAGCTTCGACAGCAGAATGACTTCTTTCCCTATTCAGAATCTTATCCAAAATAATTAGAAAGTCTACTGACCTTATCAATGTGCCAAAAGACAATCTGGGGGCTGAATTACCTTTGTGTCTTGCAAAGTATCGTCCCAAAACGATGAGAAGACACAACATGGCGAAGACCACGACGGCCACCACGCCTCCAATAACAGCATGGTCCAACGATCTCTGTGCTTCTGTTCCTGCTTGTGAATCTGAGAGAAAGAGCCAAGAGATGATGTGTTACTTGAAACAGTTTCAACAAACAGAAAATTTAAAGTAACACTGCACATGAAGCCTGTATATAATGTATAATGCATTATAATAGGGTCTTAAATATGTATACTATCAAAGTTTGGGGTCGTTAAGATGTTTTCATGTTCTCTTGTGCTCGCCAAGGCTGCATTTATTTGATTAAAAATGCAGTAAAAACAGTACTATTGTGAAATATTACATAATGGTGAAGCTGAATTTTCAGTCTTCAGTGTCACATGAGCCTTCAAAAATAATTCTAATATGCTGATTTGGTGCTAAAGATTATTATTATTTTTTAAATAACATGATCAAATGTTGAAAAGGGTTTTGAAGCTTAATCTGTTTTTGGAAACCTTGATTTTTTTCCCACGATTCTTTTGGTAAGTGTATTGTAAAAAAATACAGCATTTTTTAAACGTTGTTACATTAGAAATGTCTTTACTGTCACTTTTAGTCAATTTAATACATCTGTGGAATAAATGTATTAATTTCTTTCAAAAAGCTTTTGAACAGTTAGTGTATCATAATGTAAATAACATACAGCTGATTATGAGGTGAATTATAAGGTACATATTTTAATGCATTATTTATAAGAATAGGCTCTAGTCCAACCAAATGGCATTTTGTTTAGACAAGATACACAACATATATTCATTTTACGATTCCATAATGGACAAAGACATTAATACTAATCTTACTCAGAATCATTTCGGAAATATTACTGGAAATAAGTAAATCATATGAAGAAAAAGAACAGAATTTAGTACAATAAAAACATTTAGTTAATAAATGACGAACATTTAATCATACAGTAAAACATAAACAGCATGCATGTTGAAATTACATGCATGTAGATTTAAAAAATAAAAATTGTGATGTGCGTCTAAGACTTTTTAAATACAGCCTGCAATAGGGATTCAAGTATCTTTGAAATCCACCTCTGGAATAAGACCTCCAAACTATAGACAGGCACCAACAAGTAGAACTGATGCAAACAGAAAGTGTGAGAGTGAAAATAGCTTAAACATTTACGAGTGTGACAGTGGAGCTCTGAAGACACAGGCCTTGTTGTTTATATTCTTCTGTCAACTACAGTCCTGACTATAACTCAAACGAATCTGGCACAAACTGTGAGCTGGAGCTAAAGAAATACACTTTGCCCTCAAGACTAAAAGTGCGAATCACAAGCAATTTTTAACAAAGATTCATTCCATTTCACCCTGAGAACAAGGCAGGCCTCTGAGGCTGCGCGGCGTAATGATATGTGAAGTTTATTGATCAAGTGTAGGGATCCATGACAACCCAAAGTTAATGCTGGTTTGTGGACTTGATTGGTTCTTCACAGAGCAAAAGGAGGAGCAACATTTTTCATCAATATCTCACACCAGGCTCGGAAATTAAAGAGTTTGAAGAGAAGTACTGAGAGAAAATAGACAGGAGACATCGCTCTAGAGCCGCCCAATGAAAGACATGAAAGATCTCCATGTCACTAAAACTGTTAATTATCAACACCTGAGATTTGCGCCATAGCTAGCAATTTATTAGGGGTGGTTAATCTGTCTGATTTCCCGCTTCGATTCGATTACGGAAGTCCAGATTCGATTACAGTCGATTTTCGATTATTAACGATTCTCGATTAGCGATTATTGATTTTCCATTTCACAACAGTAAACGAAAATACACTAGACCAACATATGATTATAGCAGCAACATTTTGGTATTAATTGCACTTTTTATTTGTTTGATATTCAATGAAAATGTAATGATGTTTAGTGAGGACATGCAAACATGCTTGTTGTCTACTACTTGGGCAACCCATTATCTTTAAATTATTTTTTTTTAAAAGCAATTGTGTTGCATTATAATGCAAAGGCACCTGGTTCTATTAATTGGCATTACAAGGCATTTTGTGATTTCCTTCTATTGAAAATCTTTGAAGCAAGTTTGGGGGACTTGAAGGGCACCCAATTCAGAGAATCACCCAGAAATTCAAAAGAACAGCATTTATCTGAAATAGAAAGCTTTTGTAACATTAAACAATACCGTTCAAATGTCGGTATGAATTTGTATTAAATTTTTTGGGCGAAAGAAAAAAAGAAATCATTACTTTTATTCATCAAGGATAAATTCAATTGATCAAAAGTTACAGTGAAGACATTTATAATGTTACAAATCGATTATCTGAATCTTTTGTGTGTGTGACTATAAATACTTTGCTTTAAAAGTACAAAGTAATGACCCATAAAGAATTAACGTACAATATACTGTATTAACATTGCAAAGAACCAACAAGAAAATAAATGTGTGCCTGAACCAGGGGCGTAGCCAGAATTTTATTTTTGGGGGGTCCCGTCTTTA
Source organism: Meda fulgida (assembly GCA_030578275.1). Taxonomy (NCBI): domain Eukaryota; kingdom Metazoa; phylum Chordata; class Actinopteri; order Cypriniformes; family Leuciscidae; genus Meda; species Meda fulgida. Next base: position 14,634,097 of record CM060636.1, on the reverse strand, counting down.
AATGAGGGGCCAATATATATATATATATATATATATATATATATATATATATATATATAAAACCAGAATTTTATATACAGGCCTATTCTGGTGGGTGCGAATAAAGCACCTAAAAGCTGTCACAAAGAACTGGCAAAAGTAATGATTATGAATATGTAAAATATAGCAAGGAGATATTTTAATTGTTTATTAATAAACAAGTGTTTTCTTTGTCGGCTAAGATGAAGTTGACGATGCTGACTCGCGATCTTCAGTAGTGAACGCGCCAGAGAGAAATGCACATTTCATAAGGATTACATATGCAGAGAGCAGTCTGTAGTCTGTTTTCTTTCGTTTTGAATTGTTCTGTTTAGAAGTAAACATGTGAGGCAAGTAGGCTACCTTATATGCTGAGTTTCGGTTCATTTATGTGACGAGCTCCAGTTCACGCGCCTCCGTTTCTTATCTGCGATATTTAATTCTTATTTATTAAATCCAGGCAATTGGTTGATGAAACATTGATTAAAATTAAGATACAATTAATACAAAAAGAAAATTCAGGTTAAAGAAAGGTTTTGTCCTTTCTGTTTGAGGTCTCTGTGAAAGTTTTAAAGCATCTTGCCGCTTTCAGATCGCTCACGTCCGTAACGGAGAACACGTCCGTGACATTGTTTTTTCCTCATAAATGCGAACGCGAAAAATTAAGTAAAATAAAATGAATATTTTATGTAGGCTACTGTGGAGACTGAGAGCCAACCTTTCTTCATCCGGTGGGTAGTATTACTTTGTTTTGCGCAGTGTTTTTCCTCCTCTGGCTGGAAACGTGTCATATGGCTTCTCATATTTGTCGTGTTTCCGTCGTTTGTTTTATTCTACAAAGCTTACAACTAGGGCGGCTCTTGTCCAGCTCCTTTCCCCCTTCAACTTCAGAAGCCAAAATATTTCCACATGTCAGCTTTTAACCTAACAAGGAGGGTGTTTGGATTTACCGCGCTCAGCCTGTTATGTGCACGCCACAGACGGTACGGCCACTGCACTTCCGCGCTTCAGAGTTCCGTCTTTCGCGTTCCGTCAATATTACATTATTATAAATATATATATTTTTTTTTGGAAAATCGATTTTTTTTACATTTGTGAATCGATTCAGAATCGTCCACGTCCGCATCGCGATGCATCTAAGAATCGATTCCCCCCCCCACCCCTACAATTTATGTATCCTAAATACACACAATTAAATATTTGTACACTTATAATTTGTATAATTTGACAATTACAGCTTGACTGGGAATGACACAAAAATGTTTTGTTAAAAACATGTTTTTCCCACACATGACAAGTCTCATTTCTCAAGCATCTTCTTTACTGATGAGCGAGGTGGAAATAACTCGAAATAACTTTATTATATAAAATAACTTAACTAACTGACAAATCATTTTCAAAAAATAAATATTGAAATGGTTTGTCTATGACAACTCTTTGTTTACATTATAATAGTTTTAAACAAAATCAAATTTAATTGTCAACGAGAGTAAAACAACAAAATCTATAAAAGCCACATAAAAAGTAGCAAATATAAATAATGGAGGAATGATAATGAGTTTTCCGAGACGGGTTTAATGTGACACACCATAACAGAAAAACCTGAAATCTCTTAGTTTGAAGAAAAATCAAGCCCTGGGAGCACCCAACAGGGAGTCGAGCAAGTGAACTCTCTGCTACATCTCACGGTCCATGTCCTGTTTTATCAGTCCACGGGCTCATCCACACTCCAAACATCTCACTCGATAAAAAAACGCGATGAGAAGGGAAAGGAAGCGAGGGGAAGGATGTCACGACTGAGCAATCCGACGCTTGGTAATCCAGTCACGAGGAGTTGATCAGCCTTCCCGTGTTTACCCACGGCAATCTCCCGCTCTCATCTGTGGCCTGAGCCTGAGAGCTGAGGGGATTTCCTGGGGGAGTTCAAAAAACAAAAATGGCAGGCCACAACTTATTAGAGGATAACGAAAAGCGAGAAAGCACAGAGCGGTGTGCTTGTACAACATCCCACCCAATCTCACCTCATAAACAACTCCTTCGTGGGGGGGGGTTAGGGATGATGCTGCCAAACCCAACAAAACATGACTTGATCAACCTAATAGGCTAGTTTGACTTCAGATTTCCCTTTTTCGGAGGGAAGGCAGATTCAATTAAAGTCAGTGGGAATCTGCTTGACACCTAATTCTCTCTTGTCAAGAGGAAGGGAGGGTCTAAAGACGTGATTTAACTCACATTCCTATTAAGATGTTAATATGTACTGGATGGAGAGATAAACAGAGATCGCTCTTTCTCTTAAACCTCTTTCCCCATCCACTTTGCTGCAAGATACCATTGCAGGTTTGTCCACAAACGCAGATGGGCTTGATGCCTGCTTGGGTCATTTTCTCACTGAATGGATTTGATAGGAATTAACATAACTAAACAAATGGAGTGATGACCGGGACAGGACTGTCTGTTCCCATTCAACTTCAAGTGATTTTAATGCCCTCTTTCTCCTTTCCACCCTCTACATCCTGAACATAAATGAAGGCGTGTGCGGAGCTCAGCCAAAGCGATGAGGAAGAAGATTGAGGTCCGTGATCATGCCACATTCGGAGGTGCACTGGTGTGTTGGGCCGCCCTTAACACAATGACTGAACCGTAATTCAATAAGAGTCCACTGTGAACCAACAGTTTGGCTAATGTGTAATTCAAGAAGCAGATGGTTTAGAAATGAGTAATTCTCAAGCAACCTCCTCTAATCTCAGCAGCCATTTTGCCTCTGGAATTTTCAGTAATTCCAAGAAATTGCCATCTTAATGAAACCCTAGAAATTTGCTCTCATCTCAATTTGACTAGACGGAGTCACATAATTACAAGCATTGCGTGGTGCTTATGGAAGAATCATTACCATAAACAGTATTCCTGTTTAACGTTTATGACTGCAGAATAAGAGACTGGAATACCCAATTACCCAGTTAGATAAGTGAAGGAATGAAGCTAGATGGAAAGCATATGCTCATTCTCCAGAAAGTAGCAAAAGCGAGCGCCATCGGGCACTGATAAAAGCAGACTTTGATCTGATCTAAACGAACTAAGTCTGAGATGGGGTCCAATTTTTGTGCATTGGCATTTGTGGCAAAGCTCATCCAAGGTCAGGACTAAAGGATAACTTCAATTTGGAGTGTGGCGTTACATCGTACTGCACCTGCAGCTACAATGAATCGCTAGTCAGGTCTGACACTCATCCAAGAGTCCACAGTCTACAGTTTCTAAAATATCTGTCCTGTGGTGAAGGAGGATTGCTGTGAGCTCTCAGGGTTCACACCTCAGGCTGCTGGAGGTAGTGTTGAGGAATATGAGATGGGAGAGAGAGAAAGAGAGAAAGGGAAAGAGCTTCATCAGGTTCAAGATGATGCACTAAGCATGTTTTTTTTATTTTTTTTATTTGCCTGAAATGGGGTAAATCACCTGGCTGGAGTGGACACCTGCTGAACTACAGTGAGAAAACATGATGAAAGATCCTATCAGTTTTGCTGTTCCGCTGAACAGTTTCTTCAACGGAAATGCTGCAGTAGTTCTTCAGCACCTTACAGAAAACCTGAATATTCTCTCATTTTGCTTGGGCGCACTCTAATCCAGTTACGTTGAGATGAAGTTATCACACTCAAACACCAAGACCATTATGTAACTTTTCATTAGATTCCCTGTTTCTTGCCTCAATGTAGTATACAGCTTTGGCTTACAAATTAAAAAGAATATCTAACCTACCGCCTCAGCCTCCAAGCACTCTCCTATTTATCATTATATAACTAAAACGTCCTTATACAATTATATAATTCAAAAATTATAAAAACTTTAAGTTATATGTATATTTACTGTATATACACAAACAAAGTACTGTTAATTTTCTGCCTGGAAATTATCTGTTAAGTGTATGGCCATTTCTTTTAACCCTAAAACACAACACAACAATGCACAATTTAAAATGTGTGTAAAGCACCATGCAGTTAAAAACTCTTATTCCTATTTTTTGGACTCTTCTGTTTAAAAAATACATTTTAATGCAGTCAGCAGCTGCTACTTTTTTTTAAATAAATAATATGAATAATTTTTTTAAAAATGTATCTATAAATATATATTTATAATAAACATATTTTGTGCACCTTAAATAACTTCAATGGAGTTAGCTACCATCCTTTTTAATTATATTAAAGCTAATGGATTTATGATTAATAATAGATACAATTATATAGTGTTAATAAAAATAATGTATAATATTCACAATGACATGCAAAAAATGTTGCCTGCCTTAAATACCTTCAACTTAGTTAGCTTCTTGTTAATATAATTAAGTTATTTATAAATGATTATATAATGTAAATAAATCACAATTGTGGGATTGCAAACAGTTGCAGATTTTCAAAGTAAAGTCACTGGGTGGAAAACACAAATCAAAGAAAACCGATGTAACAGGCATGCCCAACATCCTTCCATCACTGCTTAGCCCTATTTCTCACAGCTGAACCAAAACCCAAAGCTGACATTTAATTGTGGTGTTCAAAGTCTAAATGAAGACAAAAGGTGGAGGAAAGAGAATGAGAGCAAATAATGCTCTGCATGATGCCATGACCTTGAGTTATGAGCGAAATACCACAGCAAAAGCAATCTGGGCTCAAGGACGACAGGATGTGTCTCTGAGGGGTTTGAGGTGAGGACCCTAAGGACCGAAGCACAGCAACACATCTCCACCTCTAGAAGTCATGCTTACTAGTTTGAAGAAATATCCCAAGACAATAAAGTGTGATAGCTGGATTGACTTCAGAGGGTCATCTGTTCCATCAACACCACTGTGGAAGACAGTCTCAGTTTCTCAGTCAAAAACAATGGTAAAGATGAGTCTGTGGCCACTAGGCACAAGAAATCTCTTGTGTGGACACCCAGATACTATACCAGCAGTTATTGATTCCACTCCTTTTGTCTCCATCAGTGTTGAAATTTTCAAGAGTGGAAGAATTTTTAAAATAAGCCTCTTTTGTGTCTTCACGCTATCATTTTATCACATCTTTCTTTTCAAACCAGTACAAGTGCATATTTTGAGAGAAGACAGGAATAACAACAATCATTGATAAGAAAAAGACAGTAGACCTGGGGTTTCGATCCTGTTGGCCATGGCAAAAGTTAAGAAGTGTATAGCTCATATTCAGAATGTTCAAAGGCGGCTGGAGAACGCCGAACGCTGTCGGTTTACGCCTCACTGTTTTTAGCACAGGTGCGAGGAGGAGATATGCTGCAGTTTTCTTCATGAGTTGAGCCGGTGGCTACACTTGATCTTGCACTCGTAGTCAATTACCTCACTTCCTCAGGAAAAAGCTTCTGTTGTTTTATCGTCCTGGACTCAGGCGGTCATTGCCCACTTCTAATAACTTTCTCAAAAGAAGCCAAAGCCGCAACAGATACTGTGCTCCAGTGGAGATTTGAAATGAACGTTGCTGTGGCTCACTGGGTATCCACATGTCAATGTTTATTTATTTATTTACATTTTCCCTCATTTAGTTCTCTTTCGTTTTCATTCTTTTCGAGATTTGTCCATATATACGTAATTGTTCAGCAAGGAAAAATATATATAAAAAATGAAAAAATAAAACCCCAGTAAAAACCTGTATGATGTTACAAAATATTTATATTTCAAAATAAATGTGCTGCGTGTTTCAACGCTGATAATAATAATATTGATATTAATATTGAAATGATCTCCGCAAACAGACATTTCATGGATCTGAGTCTTAGCATGCATTCAGCCTTTCTCTAAAATGATCATACTAAACTGTACATCACCGGCATAATTAAAGCCTCGTGATTTGACCAGTAATCCAAATAACATAAAAAAAGAAGCACTTCATAATCAAATATTTGCAATGAATGACCTGCAAGGTGATTTGTGATGATGTAGCTGCAGATCATATCACTAATGGCCAGGCCAATTGTTGCTCTGTGTGTTCATGGTTTAATAACGTTTAATAAAGCTCTCTATTCAGAAATCTCATTAAATTCAACCAGATTTTACTCTCACAAAACGTCCACATTGAAATTTCTCTTTTGGGAGAAACATAAGATGTGAGGCTATATTAAATAAGCTTAAATCACTGAAACGTACTGACAGACAGAAACCGAATACCCAAAATCTTGCCTCAAATCAAATGGAAGCATTATAAAAAAGACAGTTACTCTGCATCAGATTTATTTGTAAAAGGAAGGAACGTCTGTGGCAATTTTCTTAATTCTTTTCTCTCCATATGCCATTTCCATGATGGATGGAAATGTTCCCTCTCTCTACATGGGGAGATAAAATACTGCACTTCACTGCATTTTACTTTTACTTTCAAGTATTGCTCTTAGACTAAGTGATAGGCAAAGAAAAATTTGTGCTAGATTGAATGCTGGCTTTCAAAATAATAATAATAATAAAAATAATAATAATAATAATGTGACAAAATCAATCGGTGTGCATGGTGGTTGTTGACAGACTTCCCAAGATGCCTTGTATTAATGCGTTTACTCTCTGTATTGAGACAATTAAATCTCCTTTAAAAAATGGCAGGGTCACCCCATCCACAAGCAAACAGAACCCATCGCACTCACTCAAGCACAATCGATTTGACAAGGAGGGAAAAGTCTACCCTCTGGGCAACGTAAGTGTCTAATTTCAAAGGATTTGTTGATTTCAAAGACAGCAGATCTTCTAATTAGATCCTCTAATCTTGTAATTAAGCAAAAGTGATTGCCATGGTGAAAGTGTGAGCAGATTGCAATGAAATGACTGCTCTTGGGCCTGTGGTCAGATGGATCACAGATGTGTTATTGCAAACCCTGTCTATATTTACCTGTTCCTTTAGCCCAGCAGCAGCAGTCCTGTGCTGTAATGGAAATGTAATTAAAAATCTCATTGACCCCCTGTGTTGCAGTAACCCCGATACAGGCTTATGTATAATGCTCAATTTTGCTATAGTAACTTAGAGGTAATGCATAGGCAGTTGTCTTTCACGACAAAATTGGATTTGAATGTATTTTACCTGGAGGTATTTTAGTGTTTCTGGAAACAAGAAGTTATTTCATGCTTTAAGGGCAATGGATATCGGCATATCAAAGATGATACTTTCTATTCGGTCTATTCATAGTCCAGCCGATTTTCCTCAGCAATGTTTGAATGAAAAAAAAATCAATCATGTTGCCAGAGTCCAAATGAAGTCAAAGTCATGAACAGAAAGATTTAATCTCTCTCTCATAAACTTTTTGTTTCCTTCTGCATGGCCTGTATGAAGAAGCTTGGTATAAAGGGTGTCTCAGGTTCCTTTAAACAAATCATTATGATTAGTGGTTACACTCAAGTGTGGCCTATTGTTGATGACAAACACCGGTTATATTCAATTTCCACTCAATTTCCCCTGCTAAAATCTCTGGGGCCATTCCGAAAGGTTTCCACTTAAAACATATTAATGTAATTATTTCAAAATGAACTTCATGATGGCAACAGACTAGAGAGTCAAAAGCAACATCCCATGAGGAGTTGAGGAGCGTCTCCAGGTCACCCTCTCCTTTTCCATGGTATCTATTTTTCATCCCCGTTACTGGGGACACTCCTCTTAGTCAGTTTCCACCTCAAGCTCTGTCAGCGCTGACACTTAAGGCAGCCTCCACAGATTTATAGTTACAGCACACAGAGGTGGACAGAACTGGGCCACACGGGGTGTTTGGAGGCAGGACATGGAATGAGGGCAACCTTTACAAGGTGCTTAGATGCCACAGATTTTAAACATGACAGGTGTGCCCGAGGCATACTGGTGGATGACGAACCAGATCCTCTGGTTAAGAGATGCTTGATCATTTGTACTTTTAGTACGGCCATGTTTTTGCCTAGGCTTCTCCTCGTCTGCCCTTCAAACATCAATAAATCCTCGGGCTGCTTCGGCTGCTTTTGTGGACTAACTCGCATTCACAACAATCCAGCATTATGCAAATCTGGAAACAACACATTCGACACAAGGGTCTCGCGTTGTTCCATTCTGTGAGAAGCAGGGGAAGTGAAGTTTGTCAGAGCTAATCCAGGATAAGATGTCCCTTTCAGGGAACCGTACAAAGCCACGGGCGAGATGGGTGTATTCCTCAGATGCTGCTTCCCTCATTTCCCTCGAGCTTAGGGATCAGTGTTAATTCTTCCCCCTCAGTCGCCAGGAAACCGACAGAGCCAGACAGCATCCGTTCGCCTCGGACGGAGCGCAGGCGCAAACTCGGCTCAACAGGCCAGGGTCATCCACAGAGTAGAGATCTGCCTCCCGCCCTCTCACTGACTTTATCATGCCACCGAATAAATGTCTTTGAATTCCACAATGAGCCTTGCGATGGTAGGGAGAAAGCGTTGAATAAAATGCCATACGATGTCTTGTAAGGGGGATGTATCTGGCAGAGCCCCCTGGAACCTAATTTTACTGGCTTCTAGCGAATTTCTGTTGCTTTGAGGGCTAATGGAGCGGTGCTGTATCTCCAACGCAGCAGGTAAACCACTTTCTGATGGTGTAAATGAAAACCTTTGGCTGGTTGACAGGAGGAAGCCTGCACAGGTGTCCATCTAATACAGTTCTCACATGAAAAGGGAAGTTTGCTCTAGCTTCAATGCATGGGCTGGAGAGAGAAAAGTTTCCCTGCTATCAGCATGAGATTTCTGACCAGCTATAGTTATATAGACAGTGGGGAGGAGATTCTAGATGTTCACACATTTATTTTTTCCTCAGCCAACTGGACTACTAGAGCAATATTTTGTGTGAGATTAATTGATGCTCAAGGACACTTAATTGGTAGATAAAAGAGGCAGGATGGACAACAGTTTCACTTAATAGTGGTAATGCACCTTTAAATAATGAGCAAATGTGTTAGGGCCATAGCTTAGTGGTTAGGGCACACACTATATTCCAGTCTCCTCTCTTGCTTTCTCCATTCTCTGGTGTGTAGAGTCAGCACGTGGCATGTCTAGTTGGCACAAAGTTTACATTTAGTATTTTAAAATGATAAAAAACATTAATTACTATTAAAGTATAAGATAAGTATTACAACTAGTAATAAAACTATAGAAAATGTTTAATGTATAATTATGATATAAATATATAAATGCAAATATATTGTTATGATTTTGAAGGATCATGTGACACTGAAGACTGGAGTAATGGCTGATGAAAATTCAGCTTTGCATCACAAATTATATTTTAAAGTTCATTCAAATAGAAAACCATTATTTTAAATTATAATAATATTTCACATTGCAGTTTTTTTCTGTATTTTTCATCAAATTAATTCAGGCTTGATGAGCATAAGAGACTTGAAAAACATGACAAATAGCAATGTTTCCAAACTTTTGACTGGCACTGTATGTATATCTGTATATATATCTGTATATATATATATAAGTGTGTATATATAATTTTGTGTGTTTTTCCAGTGAAAATGTTGGCAGGTCAAGTAGAAAAAAGTATTATTGTTGAGCCCTATTGCATAAATGGAGAATGTTTTTTCCAATTAGGCTGGAGAGTACTCTGTCTGTCTGTGTCTGCTGGGAAATCGAAGCCACCTCAGACCCACGTTATTTCTTCCATCCAGATCGGCCCATTTGAGCTGTCCCTATGTTCCTACTTACTACTCAGCGGAGGAGAGTGCCGAGTGAAGAAAGGTGTGCATTTGCTATCCCAAATCCTTTGCTTCTGTTAATGCTGTGCAACTTTCAGTCTAATTACTGCAGCATATGCGCGTCACCTGCGAGGCCCCTGCAGGCAGTCCTGAAGGCACCTCCGAGCCCTGCCTCAGCCATTCACTCGCCAGCATTACTCCAAACCCTGCTCATCAGAAACACTACACACTGCTGCAAAGTCCCACTGACAACCATACATCACTCGCTCAAACCAAGCAAATGTGACTGCGAGAGGAAAGATATGAGAGAAAAAGGGAGTAAAGGCAAGCTCAGAGAAAGTCTGCAAAGGAGGCGACCCTTGAAGCTGCTGAAGAACTCGTTCCTGTTGATTGATGAAAGCCCTGGCCGTGATGGCATCCAAATGTGACAATTCTGGGACATTAAAGGTGCCAACTCTTCTGCTTCACCTGCTTCAGTCCAGCTGGGAACAAAGTGGTCATTATCCCACTGTATTCTGCTACGCAGCTCCCTGCGGTTCAGAATCTGCTCAATTATCTTCTCCTCCTGGACTAAGGCTGACAGGCATGTTGGCAGGTGTGTCCTTTCCATCCCGTTCAACCCTTGACTACTGAAGGATTAGAGAGTGAGGAGGGCATCGACTAATGCTACGGCTCCAGAGCTGTTAACGGCCCTGCCCTTTCTTGCTCTGCGAACAGATGAGCGAAGAAAGAGCAAATGCTTGTCTTTGGAGATGGAACAAGGAGACCGGGCCTTAGATGATCACTACATAAAACCATCTGTCAATGAGTATAATCAGGGCAAAGATGCACAGGGGGATGAAAATAGACACTCAGTCTGATAAATCTCTGAAGGTTTAAATACAATATTTTGTATAAATATCAACAATATTTAAGAACTGAACTGAATAAGAGCATGACTATGATTTATAAGTTAAAGATGTTAAAATGATAGTTCACAGAGAATATTTTTCTCACTTTCAAGTCATTCCAAATGTACTTGGTTCTGTAGAACATAAAATAATATCTAAAGAAGAATGTTTCAATTTTTTTGTCCACACAGTGAAAGCTAATTGGGTCAAAAACAACATTGGACCCCATTGAATTTCACTGTGTGAAGAAAAATATTATTTCAAACTATCTTCTTTTATGTTTCACAAGGGAAATAAAGTCATATGATTGGAAGACATGAGGATGAGTAAATTATGACAGAATTTTCATTTTTAGGTGAACTATCCCTTTAATATTGAGTACATAGCATTTTAGAAATATGGGTATTTAGTCTATTAATCCATTTTTGATCCGCTAATGAAAATAGTCGAAGCCGAAGGGGGATTAACAACAACTACTTGTTTCTCAACATCACAGACAGGAAAGAGCAGAGTGATACAAAGTGAACGATTCTGGTGCATTCATCAGAAAACCTTTCGCCCAATCAATTTAGAGGACAAGAACTGAAGAGAATTATTTGCAAAGGCAATTGGTAGATGCATATTCTCATTTCCATGTACATCCTCTCAGATTCAGACATTTTCTTGTGTGCTGTCTTTTCTTATGCATGAAGGGAATTCAGATCAGAGTGTTTGAAAACAAGACATTAAGTAACACAGGCTTTACTATGCCACAACGGGCAGGGGAATCGTCATGGCGACTGCTTTGAGAGGATGAGGGAGAGGCAGTTAACATTGGCATATAAAACAGCTTCACATCAGAGGTGGCTAAGTTCATGTCAAACAGCGGCTTAGATTTACCGGTGAGGGAGCGAGGGAGAGATAGGCTTAAATAAGCCCTAGCTTAATTTTGGCACCATGTGTGACACTCACAGATTTTCATTCATCCTTTTCTAAAGCCTGCTATTTATTTTAGAGGCTTTGTTTCACAAAAGACATTCTCTTTAGCATTCATAGGACAAAAAAAAAAAAATAGATTTAATTCATTTCTGTCATTATGAAAAGTGTGACAGAGGTGTGGCCAAAGTAACAAAACAATTAAAGCCATTATTACATCCCTACTGAAAAGACCCGCTGCTTTATGAAAAGGCAGACTCAGTCATATTGAGAAAGAGGATTGAAAAGTTTTACTTTTATAATTGCCAGCAAATAGTCCTCCAAAACTGGTTGGCCAAAATGGAGTGATTTTCCATTTGTCGCAATCACGGGCAAACAAAGCGGTTATTTTACACCTGGTTTCTTACATTCTCTTTGTCACATTGTTACTTAGAGCACATCATCAAAAGATGCCATAGTCATGTTTACCGAGCCCAGCCTCAAACATGTTGTGTGGTGCCACACTGAACAAAGGATGATGAAATGACAAGAAGAAGTGAAGTGTGTTCAATCATCCTCTTTGGAAATGAACAGGAATGAGGAGTACGCCTGGATGGAGCGATACAGAGAGGGAGAAGAGAAAGAGAGAGCCAGATGGAGGATCTACTGCAAAGGGGATCTACATATATTGCTTTGAAAATAGAGACATGATGGCAATAAATCAGCTTGAGGAGAGGCAGGCGGAAGTGAGCGTGACCGTAGATGCAATGGGTCAGGTGAAGTGAGGTGTGATTACAGTTTTTCTCAGTCGCTTTGGTGCATTTCTCACATCACTATTTACATTTGTACAACAGTTAATGCAGTTCTCAAAACAATTAGTACAAACTGCAAAACCTAGTCGATAACCTGCAAAAGCGTGTCACTTGCTCAAAATGGATAGCTCATTCATCAAAAGCAAGTATTCATGTCAATGAAAGTGTCAGTGTCATCAAGAAGAAAAGTCCTGACACCATTGTTTATGAACAAGATAGTCAAATGGCTTTGTCATGTTTTCATTATGACTGTTTACTCTGTAAATGTTTTCCATTGCAAAAAAGTCAGATCTTGGTGACACTACCTGAAAATGCTCAAGACAGCACTATATACTATTTGCACAGCCATTTTAAAACTACAGTAAAGTTACACATTACTGTATTTAGTGAGGTCAGTACAAGACACCGAATATGTATGTTTCACATTTTTACTGCATATGCTCTTTGCAATTCTAATTTGTTCACAGCATTGTGCAAAAGAAAAAAAATATACCCTTATTTACAACAAACATAAACTCCCTTTTGGTAGAGCTGTGCACAACTGTAAACAATATTGCAGTACATACTGGAACTGAACATACAACATACATAGTACTGTAAATCATGTCTCTGTCTGGCCACATAAGTTCACCTGAGAGAAATTGTTCAATTTAGGAGACATTTTCAGGAAAAAAAAGATATAAACATTTGTAAAATTTGCTTGACAGATTTTGACAACTAGTTCAACATTTTTGTATGTGATGACTCAAGCAATGAAATGAGAACTATTTGTTTTATATGGAATGACTATTCAGCATTCACAAGTATAGTTAATTTTGACTCACATGACATAAGCAAATGATAATGTTATAAAACAGCAGAGAGTTGTATGAAAGCAATTGATGCATGTCCAAAAGCATTTGCATTTAATAAAATTTGATTTTATTGGTTAACATTATTGAGGGGTCACGGTTTGGATCGTTAGCATTGGGATTTTAGATAGATAGATAGATAGATAGATAGATAGATAGATAGATAGATAGATAGATAGATAGATAGATGACCAAGTAAATAGAATACATTTTGGATTTATGTTGTCTTTAATATAAGCCGCAATAAAATATATTCAAACATATTTTGCAAAATGATTAGCTGATGTCAAATTCCACTGATCATTTTTCACAATAGTGTACAGACAAAAAGAGAGATAATAAAAGAGGGAATATAAATGCATTAGAAATACACAAATAAGACTTTTTACAAGGAAGTTTTCTGTGGTATTGCTGTATCTTTCTGTTCTATACGGAATCTTGCCCACTATGCCCATTATGTTAGCCTCCTACCTCAACCTCTGCTGAAAACCCCACTTATTGCTTGAACAGCTTGTTGCTAGGCTACACCAGAGAGGGTAAAAAAGACTTATCAGAGAGAAGAGAAATCTCCTGAACAGTGAGTGTAGCACACCCAGGAAAATAAGATGGTAAACAGAGTATGTGCATCAGCTACAAAAGTGAACCAAATAAAACACACAAGGTGTGACAAGATGCAAATGAGAGGATCTTCTGAGGAGGAACATAGATGCTTTGCTCTGCTATCATGAGCTGCTCTCTGCGTCAGATTAGACTAGACTAGACTAGATGTCTTTATTCTGGAAACAATGGGACTGAATGCTTCTGCAATTCTTGTTTTATACAACAGGGTGCGAAATGCTGTCTGCGACACAAACAAGCATTTTAACATTAGCAGAAACACATATTTGCAACAAGTCAGGACATCAATTCCACAGTCGGATTAAAGAATGAAGGAGCATGCTTGGCATTTCACAAACAAGGCATTTCCTGTCCATTTCGAAAAAGAGTGAGCAGACAGGACGCATTAAGATGACTAACCCTTTTCACTGTACCGCAACAACATAAAAACTAGACTAAAAAAGCTCTATGTCATACCAACAAAGATAAGAAGCACTACATTTAAAACCAATTTGTTCGATGAGACAAAGCCCCCTGGGTTCACCTTGTGGTCTCTTACCTTTTGTAGGATCAAAAACCGCTTTGGATTATTGGAAAGCGTACAGTGATTCAGTTATACATCACTGCCAGGCTGATATAACTGTACAAGGTAAACACTGGCCTTGTGACATGGTATTTAGAAATGCAGTGAACTGTACAAAAGCTCTATTATAGCTCTGCTACACAGTCAAGCCTGACCACGTTCTGTAGGCACATCCAAATTATGCACATGCAAAAGAATAGCCCTAACCTTTAGATGTTCTGACGCTTGTATTTGCTTTAACCTTTTCTATATGGAAAGTTGCAGATAGATGTAAACAATCGGCGACACCCCAACTTGATCCATTCGCAAGTTGGCCGGGGGTGCAGAAAAGTGTCGATTTTGAGGTGTGATCCGGTGCGACACACAACATGACGGCTAATTAAATCATTAGAGGGTGTTTCACGAGGCACAGGTGACATAATTACATAGTATCACGAAAAGCCTTTATACTAAATCTATCACATTTACACAAGCATCTGCCACTGCAAACTGAGAGCGGGGATAAAGGGCTTAATGAATTGAGAAAGTGCTTTTGTGGTATATTGTAAAACAGAATAAAGCCTGTGAGCTATGCAAATGGTCCCCGTTCTGTGATTTGTGTGCGAAGCTGGCACACCAAGGTGGAGTACTATGCCATCTGCGTCATGTAGAGAAAAGCCTCTCCCGTTCATTCCTCAGAAATCAAAAACAGCCATTTGAACGTCATTTAAATTCATGAAAAATGATTGCGGGTGGATTACGAGTGTCTGTGAGGACTTGAAAAGGTGAGAAGTCAAAAATGGCAACAAGGACTCGAGAAGGGCTCATGCAGGAGGGATGGATTGGTGACATGGCCAGGAATCACACCGCAAATGCTCTGATTAAAACTCCCAAAGGAGCGCCGTGGTGGACAGGTGGGTCTTCACGGGCGAATGGCAATAGGGATAAAGGATGTGACATACGGACAGACAGACAGACAGACAGACACATACAGCAAATCCACATTAGATTCATTCCCAAATCCCATGCATGTCTCCATTACGTGCTGTACTGTACTCAGCTGGCATGCAGAGAATGCCATGCTGTGCTGGCAGAAGAAGGAGGGAGAGGTACCAACCGTGAGCTGCGGCTTCAGTGCTGGGCGCAGCGTCTGAGCACACGAGGAGAGGAGGTGCGGTGGAGGAAGGAGGAGGGAAACAGGAGGAACAGCATGCATAAAAAGGAGAAATGGGGGAAAAAAAACAAATGGAACTGATAAGCAAGCATTTACACACATTTACAACAATGACCAACACTTTGAAACAAGCTCACAAGAGAATGGACACAATCAAATGCTTTGCACATCAAAACAAATAGGGCATTTTCACTCAGCTAAAACGAGGGGTGTCAAAAATAGTGCTACTTTGGTACAAAAAGCATCTGACAGAATCCAATCCACCTTCCTCAACATAGCCATTTCATTAGCAGATTTCTATGGCTACTCTATTCGGTGCCTGATTAGAAATGGTATATATTTTTAATCCAAAAATGGTAATTAAATGTACAGTTTAAAATGTATTCACCGTCATGTTAACTCGTACGACTTACTTTCTTATGCAACACACACACACTAAAGATATATTAAATAATGTTTTTGTCCCTTACAATGAAAATCAATAGGGCCAAAACAACATTGGACCCCAGTGAGCACCATTGTATGGACCAAAAACTAAAACTAAAAATACTGAGACATTCCAAAGTAAAAAGATAGCTTCAATATTTTATCCTATTTTTCCCTTTAAGTACCATATTTTCATGATAAAAAAATACATAGTGTACCATTTATAATCAAACTAATAAATTACGGATACATTTTTGGACTTTTAACATATTACATTATATTACCAAATCTAACTGGTCATATTATTCCAATTTCCCTTACTATTTGATTAGAAATAACAGCATAATTTTTGGCATTGAAGAAAGGAAATATGATTCTGCTGGGAGATCTGATATGTGTTGAAATATCAGCTCTCAAAAATCATAAAATGTCTAAACTGGACACACTTGAATCAGTGGTGTGAGCAGCATTGTTAACATAGATCATTTTCAAATGGTGCAGACAATCACTGCAGCACCTTAAATCAATATAGCAGGACTGCAGAACTCTCAATAAATAATAACTACATAAAATGACTTTTTCATATGCTTGCCTTTCCTGCAGACCCAGTTGTTGAATCAAAAATTCAAATCACATGGACTGCCACAATCACTATTATTTATGACATATGAATATGATACAGAATAATATATGAATGCCAATTAAACGCCTTAACAACTATCGTACGTAATTAGTCATTAAATCGCACCAGAAGACCGCTAACTTTTTGAAATGTTGATAACTCTGCAAACCTGCATTACTGCTCCAGGTAATTCCTCTGATATAACAGAGGAATTCAGCCTGCCTTTCTGCTTTGAGCTGATGAAATGCCTCGACTGAAATATGGAAGCGAGTGCATAACATGAGGAATGTGAGCCCTTATCCTGGTGCATTACCTTAGGGCAGAGAGCACTTCAAACACACCAGGAGAGCCGTGATGCAGAGCTGCTCGTTATGGGAAGAAACATTAGAGATGTCAATCACTGTTATGGCAACACAAACTTTGCGCTTAAAGCATAACTTGGTGTTTCTCAGCTCGCTTAGATAGGATCTAGTCCTAATTCAGTTGTTGGCTTTGAGGATTCAGGTTCATTTGAGTATTCCTCAATATTTATCAGAGATTGATGGATAGAAGTGGTGCAAAGGGTGCCCAGAATACCAAGCAATTCCTGTAAAGGTAGATGAGTGAGGCGCGTTCGCTGGATCAGATGGTGAAGATCAAGAGCACAACAAAGAATCTGGGTGCTTTTAGATGGAGAAGTTCTTAGATAAAAATATGAATTACTGTATAAATGCTGAATTAACATTTTAGTTTTTACTTGTCTACTATTTAGAAAACTCATTTTATCCACTGCGACTTGCAGTGAACTTTTGACAGCGGATGTTGCCTTGGAATTTTTGAAGTTGCCCTTTCCAGTGTTTGAACCTATGACCTTTGGTTTTGAAGATGAGATCTTTAACTAATGTAGGTGAGAGTAGTGACCCAGAATTGACCCGTCACTAAGATCCGCCCCTCTTGGTTACTGTTGCTAACTCAGAGAAGTTTTACAGAATGTCCTATTGGAATGAACTGGAGAATTCTGTGATTTTTAGTAAAAAGTGCTCGTAGAGTGGTAAACATTTCCTGATTATTATTCATACGTAAGATGAAATGAATGGTGTCATTGCAAAGTATTTTCATCTGCCATATTTCTTGACTAGAAACTGAGACAACTGCAAATCATAAACAAAGCAAATGCTTCTAACAGAAAATCTGTAAGTGATAATGAGTGATTTATGAGTATTAGTAAGTCATTTAGCATCTTTTAATATTCATAAAATCAAATCAATAGCTGAAATTAACACCAACTAAGCTAAATGGTAAAGTTTCAGTTAAAAACTGTATATAAAAAAAGAAAATGCACTTGCAGCTCACTATTTACAGAACCACCACTTAAAACAATACCTATAATTTGTTGGCATCTTGTATCAATTGGTATCTTATTTTCAGTCAACTAAAAAGAGAAAGCCTAATTTAAAAGAGATTATGAATGATACAATTACAGATATCATCATATTATGTTTTAAAAAAACAAATGTATGTTTTTCAACAAAACCATAAAATCAAAACATTGCTGAAACTATCAACAAAAAACAAATGTAGAATTAAACTTGTTACAATGATTATGATGACGACTATTATCATCGCTATCATTATTCTTAATATTTAGTGCTGTCTAATCAATTCATCAAATTAATGCACACACACACACACATATATATACACACACACTGAATATATACAGTATATATATATATATATATATAATTATTTATTCAATTAGTATCTTATATCAATTACTTATATCAGTCAACTGAAAAGAGAAAAAGGAGGAGGTTCAGAACTAAAAAGAGAAAAAGGAGGAGGTTCAGAGAAAAGCTAAAGCTTGTAGCCAAGAACGAGAGAGAGAAGGCTTTTCTTACAATCCCTGCTGTTAGGCCTTTATATAAAGAACCTTCAGGTGGTCAGGGACCCATATTAGCACACTGTGTTAGACTGCTTTTTAGGTCTTAAAATAAATAAAAAAACTCCTTCATTAAAAGCGTTCATTTGGCACAAAAGCACAGCAAGGCCTTTAACAATCGCTGAAGGAACTTCTCAGCATACCGCTGCCATTAGGCCCTTCAAAAGGGCTTCCACCATCAGAAAAATGAAAGACTTGAATAACACTGCACTTGCTGCTGCACAGCAAGCTTTTGTAAAAGACTCCAGCCACTGCTCTGTTTGGCGGACATGTTTGAAACATTATCAAACATTAACTGTAAGCTTCTCTGAAAGTGGGCACTGAGTACTTGAGGCGAACAGTTCAAGGAGAGAGTCCTGAGATGAAGCATGGGCCTACAAATAAAACAATCAAAATGAGCAATAATATCTTCAGGTTATTATTTGACATTAAGAGGGAAGTGGAGGGTTTCCATCACTCCTTGCATGCTGCGATTCCCATCAGGCAGATGGTTTGGAGCGTGTTCTCGCTGAGAAGGGTGGAGACAGAGAATGGAGGAGGGACGTAAGGGAGCTGTACTCGTTATTTACTACTATCCAGGGACAGAAACAAAATGGGGGATCTGATCCAAAATGAGTATTAGAATCTTCAAGCTGTCCTTCAACTCTCAATCATCAGAGGGCCTCTGGAAGCCTGCTAAGCCCATTACTGTTCAGGCAGAAGTCAGTCAATAAGTGGTACTGATGAGCAATGCCCTCCCCCCTCTGCCTGGCCCTTTGTTTCAGTGTGGGTCACCTGAGGCAGTGTCCTTGCTTACATCAGCAGCTGATATCAGCAGAGATGACAATAGGCACACAGCTTCGTGGCTAATTGCGACAGCTTTGTGTGGCACAGGAGACGGCAGCGAAACATGCGCCCGGTGCCCAGGGGAAGGGAACAACTGCTGAATCTCAGCAGCACACTGCTCTTCATGGAAAATGTGAAAAAATATACTAGAGTAACATATTGTGATGAATCTATTGTGCATGGAAGACTTAATTAAAGCTGTTTATGTAAACCCTTTAAGGGAACAGAAAAGGTGTTTCCCTGAAAGTTGTCAGCTATTACTCTAATAATATTAAACTGAACCAAAATGCAAAATAAATCTGAAAATACCACTAAAATTAAACAATACATAATCAAATGCAAAATATAATTAAAATTAATAATTAGATAGATAGGTATACATACATATTTATTTATATCGATAATGGGACGGTTTGGGAAGACATGTTAAGAAAATTATGACAATTTTAATTTTGGTGGGAACTACTGCTTTACATATAAGCAATTCTTCAAAACTACAAGTAAGAGACAGAAGGTGAGGTCTGCATGCTCAAATCATCTAATGTCCTCATATCCATGAAAAAAAAAAAAAAAAATATATATATATATTTTAGTGCTGGGTAACGTTTACATTTTTTAAATCGCATGATTTTCTGCGATTAATCGCATAGTTAATGCGCAAAATTCAATAATGAATTCAAAAGTAGTGTATTGTGCACTTTTATTTTACAAGTACTGCTATGTATACAAAAGTACTATAAAATTTGGCTTGCAAACACTTTAATCAAATAAGGTAACATTTATAAATCGGTTTTCTTTTCTTTCTTTTTTCTGAACAGCAGAAAAATCATTTTTCTTTTATTATGGAGCAGCATAAACTGTCTGTTTAATAGCAAGTGTCCCTGTTAGAATGAGGTGAAGTGGTCAAGCACACACACACACACACACACACACACACACACACACAAAACCATACATAGGGATTCACTGTGCAGATGAATTTTAGGTACATTTTAGTCCGTGAAGTCAACTTTGTAGTGGTTAAAAATAACTTTGGTTTTGAGAATTTTTTTTATAAAACATGGACAATAATTAAAAGGGCTTATGTCTGCTATTTTAGGCTTATTTTGTAAATGCTGGATTCGGCTCAAAGTCGTGCATCTTTGGATTGCAGAGCCGCGCGGGCAGTTACAAAATTTGTGTGCACACCGCCAAACGAAATGGGCCCTTGCACACCGACGCAGCGAGTATAAACCAAGCTTGAGGCGCCAGAACTGCAGCTGATAGAATGTGCGCTGTAGCACGATACTACCAGATTTTTTTTTAAAGCAGATCGTGGAGAAAATCGTGATATCGCATAAGCACTGTATAAAACGACTTATCATGTCTGAAAACTAACACAAGTAATGGAGTTTACAAAACAGTATCGCACGCGTGCAGTGGTACATTTATTTATCGCACAGACCAATCATTTCGTAGATAGGCCTATATTTCGTACTGTACATGACCCTTTTTAATTAACGTTTGATAGAGATATCTGAAAACCAGTAGAGAAGTAATCAATAAATTATCGGGGAGGGTCATGCATTTTTTCATTTTGGAGGAGAAAAATGTATTGCTGGCGAAGGGAGGGTTAAGTCTATTTTGACTATAGATATAAAAACTCCTCCGGTAGCTCCTTAAATCAAAAACAAAAAGTCCCTAAGGAAGTCGCACATCGGACGAGAAGCTTAAAATTCGAGCACATTATTTTCATACAGTGTACACAAAATTTCAATATAATAATAATAATAATAATAATAATAAAAACTGCGTTAATGCGAGATAAAATTATTGTCTGCATTAATTAATTAATACGTTAACGTGATAATAACGCATTAACTTGCCCAGCCCTAATACATATATATTTATTTATAATCAGTTTACTTTGTCATCTGCTTTCCATTGGCAATTGCGTCCAATGACACCTACTGTATCATTATTTCTCAGCACACTCTGTATATTTACATTATATATCCTATTTAACCAATGGAGAATGAATGTGTTCTTGGGATAATCTGCTGCTAAATACATTAAGCACCTGTTTGAGTATGTGACTGACTGGGACAATAATGAGCAAATGCAGACTTTTTTTTTTTTTTTCATTGAGTATTTATTATTAGTATTTGTGTTTAGGCAGCCTGTGATGTCAGGCCGGTTCAGGCTTGGCTCGCTGAATATTCATTGCCGTTCTACCAGCCTATCTCCAGTTAGCCATCATAGAATGTAATCATAGCTCCCATAACAATATACCTCAACATATAAAAAGACTTATTGGGAGCATTTCTGTGTTTGCATGACGCTAAGTGCAATACATTCTAGGGGATGGTCTCTCTGGGTTGTGTATCAAAGCACCGCAGTGGTTGTTTTCCCTGTGGTAATGCAATTGACCTTTAGTGAATTAGCCTTTTCTCTGCCAGCGAGCCATCTCTCTTTGTCTGGCTTGTATTCTGCTGCGGGAATCAGACAGGGAGAAAAATGGACTTCTATCTTATGTGCAAGTGCTTTTGCTGGGCAATTCATTTGTTCAATTCCAAAATCAGTTTACCAGATGGTGTTTATGCAATTTAAGCCCTGACAAAAGCACTATTTTCTCCTCCCTCTCCCCTCCCTTAGTTTTTTTTTGTTGTTGTTACTTGCTAAAATGAATCAGATGCCGACTTCATTTATGCTCTTTCATCAATTACCAAAAAAAAAAAAAAAGGCAAGAAAAATCTATTCACCAGTGTTTTATTAGCAAGGCCAAGGATGTCATTAATGAGGCAACAATTGTTTTGGCTGTGCATTTGGTTATGCCCATTTATCTGGAATATGGCATTTGCTTTATATTGGTGCGCATAGAAATATAAATTATTAAAAGTCTTACTTGCTTTAAAAAGCTACTTTTAATTGCATATTGCAATGCTTTGCTGTGCTTGCTAGGGCAATTATCACTAATTCACTAAATTAGGAGTTTATTGAGGCAAAAGGCGTAGACAGTAAAAATGTGTTCCCCAAACTATAATGTGACCGACTGAAGATATTGAAGATAAGACTGAGCCACATATATGGATCAGAATATCATATCTTTTAACTTGGGCCAGTAAGCAATCACCTAGCAACCACACATAGCACCCTAGCAACCAGCCTAGTTATCAATTTTTACACAGGCAGGATGACTCTGATTTTCTTCTAAAAATGTATAATGTATTCTATAATAATTAACTGAAGTATCACTAACTGTAACACATTAGTACATATGTCAATTGCATTATCACTCTTTACATTTAAATGAAATTGCTGATGTCAATTTCTGTGCTCAATCTAAAATATAAAAAGAGGAAGAGATAGATTATACAAGAAAATAGTGAGGGAGAAAGTGGTCTGAAATGGAGGATCTCATTCCTATGAGCTTCTCACTCTTACTGAGCTCTGAATTACAGATTGTGGGGTTTGGCTACTAAAATAAACACAATAGTCTGGGGAAAATGGGGACATGTGAGGACTAAACAACATCTTCAGAGTCTTCATTTAGTCTTCCTTTTTCACTGCGGCTCAAAGTCACAGGTAGATAAATGGACAGAAAGAGATGGAGCAAATGACGAGAAGAGAGAAACGAGAGAGATGGAGGACAGATTGTGTTGTCAGCCAGAGAGAAAACGGCAGAGGAAGAAGTGCCTCATCTTTGATCAAATTTGCAAAAGCTTTGTGGGAAATAAAAGAGCTCTCAGAAATATCGATAAACATCCATTTCTGAGCTGTGTTTAGCAGAGGAAAAAAAGGCAATACAAACAGAAATTAATGACATCTGTCCCCATTGCGTATGGTGGCAAGCAAGGCCCCTCCATTTAGCCATTTATTTTTCAGTGTAAATGGCAATTTAGTCATCTCTAAATGTCACCTCCTGACGCTGTGGAGCACTTTAGCCTTGCGTTAGGGCTTTAATAGATTTTTTTAAAAGTGCAGTATAGCTTATTCCATTTCTCTTATAGCTTTAGCTGTATATAGTTTATCAAAAATGTATTAAATTTCTAAGTGGCCTCCACCTCTGCGGACTGATAAATTCATGTGGTGTTCCTGAACTATACACATCCAGCCAAAGGATAAATGAAATCAGCAGAAGGAGGGAGCAGTGTGGCTGCTTAGGACCCACTCTTCCTATTGAAGTACATGGGCATAATAGGATATGCTTTAAGGGAAAAGCGATAAAAATGCAGCCTGATATATCACAGCTATAGGTCTGCGCGGCTCGACATTTGGAAAGCGCATCCGGAGCCGAGGCTGTGCTGGAATCATTTCACACAAACAACGCAATATAGCTGTAATTGAATAATATTTTCCCTATCAGGGCCGTTTATCCACAGCGATGCCTGCGGGTTGGACCTCTGGAGGATTTCAATGTGTGCAGCAGGCAGCGATGTTAACGAGATTCATTCACCTCGTTAATGAGGAAAGAGGGTGTGTCTCATTAGTATGCGTCATCGCTTCTTTCATTAAACACAATCATGTAGCCTAATCACAGCCGATTCATTTCTCAGCCTTTTATAGATTCTCTCAAATCATCCACACAAGTCAGTCCAAGATTTTGATTGCTCGCGTAACCGACGGCCGCTCCCACTCGGTTTCGTGAGTACACAACAAAGCGCGGAGCTCCATCTCTAGCAATCTGCACGGTTTTCACTGTAATATAAAGAATTGCCTTGAGGAAGGAGAAAAACAGAGTAAAACGATCTCAATCGGTTGCTTCAATATCACAATCATTACAGGCAGCAAATTACATCAGGTTCTCTTTTAGAGATTGAAACCAGCAGCAACATTGATTTAGCTTTCCATCATCTGGGGCCGTATTAGCTTTTGTGTGCTTTTTATGTTGAGTAGAGTGGATTAGAGTAGCTAATGAGCTTGCGGTGGTCAGTGTCGCAGGGGCATTGGTATCGTTCGGCAACAGAGTCGGCCCTACAATCGGAGTTTACTAAATTATAAAACAAGCAGGTTAAGACAAACCCCGTGAAAAAAAAAAAGAAAAAGAAAAAAAGAGAAGCTACAATGTCGTGGCCGTACGCCCGGTTTTCTAAGTGTGGTCCGTGGCCTGACCAAATGCATAGATTTGTCCACCCAGTCATGCATCTGTCTTTTTTTAATCAACGCAGAATCTATTTGGAGGCTGTTAAATGAAGCACAAGTCCTGCAGGTTATGTCCATTTAAAACAAAATGTTTGCTAAGGGTTTACAGTGGGTACTTTATCATAGCACGTAAACAAACTGACTGAATATTACCATAAAACCATCTGCTTGGTATACAACCATTAAAATGTTTGGGGTTATGTTAAACGTTTATAAAAATTGGGGTTATTAAAATGTTTGGGATTTTCATTTTCTATTCATCAAAGAATCCTGAAATAAATAAAAATCACCATAAAAATATTATAAAATTATATATCATTTATTTACAGTAGTCAACATTTGAAGTGGATCAAAATCTTTCATCAAAGTTATACATGAATTTTGAACAATACCCGTTCTTGACTTTTTTGATCCACTTTTTTTGATACCTGTATATCAATTTAGCAAATAAATGCAGCGAATGAGAAAACAATGTTGCAAGTAATATAAATATTAAAGCAGTTAACGTTTGAAGAATAACATTGACATGTTCTAGCAATAGAGCAAAGTAAAACTGACTTGCAAATGAATGGCTCGTAATCAGCGGTCTCCTCAAAAGATTTGTTTGCAAGCAGCAGAAAGCTGCGTTCATTTTACACACATACAGTAGACGGAAGTGTCGTTGCGTCACTGTTATGTGCATAATGGCACAAAATTAATAAAAAACACAATATATTGACCCGAGTTTTGTTTTAGCCCATGCGGCGTGCATGTTTGTGATGATGTAAGACGAATGCAAACGCACCAGTATTCGATAGAATCAAGTGAGTGTGAAAGCAGGTCAACGCTGCAGGGAGGTGCCAGGAACAATCGCACTCGATTCGGACAAGCATAAACTGCTTAGACTAGACTTGCAAGCAAGTCATCTAATTTTTTCTTCATAACTTTTTAAGTCAGTTACATAAAATGGTATATGGGTCTAATTTGAATCTGAAAAGTAAGACGGCTAGTTTGACAGAATAGTTCTTAAAACGCAGTCTTAACATAGTAGTAGTACACAAGACCGATCTTGGTCCGAATAACTTTTTTCAAAGGTCTTGATCTTGTCTTGACCGTATTTGTACTCGGTCTTGTCTCGATCTCAGACTAAGAGTACTCATGCTTTTTCTGATTTATTTGTGAACATCATTAATGTAATTGAATGTAAAACCTCCTGCTTCCAAAGCAATCAATAACTTATTGCTAACACGATTTTTTTTGTTACTGTTGTGCCGGGTCAGAAATCAATGAGGGATTGTCAAATTAAATACAAACGCCTACAACATTCTAAATATGATTGCAAAAAAGTTCATGTATGAGATCTTTTTCAATATTATGACATGATATAATGAAGTAATATCACAAGAGAGCTGTTCTCATAAATATGAGCACGATTGCAAAAGTAATATTTGATTTTGTACAAATGTAAATTAAACAACATTTTATTTGTATAAACAATGCAGTTGTAATTGTACCAATTCAGATGCTGTTTCTATGCTACCTCTGCAGTGCAAAGATTAATTTTGTTGTTAGTGATTTAATTTGATTGGTAACAGCTCTAAAAGTGTCTTATTCTTCTAACTGTAATAAATATAAGACATTTCTAAGGCAGTAAATGTGGATGTTTTAGATTCATTTAAAGAGTGCTGGTCTGGTCTTGGCCTTGACTCAGTCTCGCTCTGCCTTTCTCTTGTCTTCGTCTCAATCCCTCAAAGTCTTGGTCTCAACACACACTGCTCTTTGTCTTGCCCTCGGTTTAGGTGGTCTTGACTAGAACACTAATAGTAGCTATGCAACTGGCCCCAGAAATTTGTGATTAGAGAATGAGGGACTACTTGTACCTGTACCATGTTTTACACCAAAAACATGACATTTAGGAGACAATCAACTTGTGTATAGCGTGGCACTACCAACACCAAGGTTCCCAATGAACACATACTGTTAAAAGACACCCTGAAAGCACCTTAAGTTGCTTTGGATAAAAAAAATAAAAAAAATGTGATAATACACTACTGGATACCAGATTGAATAATAAAAAGAGTAGCATGGACAGTGATTTGATATAAAGAAACAAGCACGAAAAAACATGATTTCTGTATCATTATCCCGGTGCAGTCGGATGTAGTTGGCTCGGAAAATGAGAAATCCAAACATGTACATGCTTGATCCTGGTTCCTCTTGGCCACAAAGACTCTGCCGTCATTGTCAGCCCACAGGAAACATAAAGGGGGTTCTGTAATCCCTGCACCAGACAGGCCTGGATACAGCGCCAGATCCTGATAAGATTAGGCCGCTAAAGGAGCAAACCGGGCTAAAATTTGAGAGAATTGTGAAGAGAGCCAGCTCTGACATGTGGCACCGACAGAGCCGCGAGTCGGCCCAGCCCTGGCCCGGTCTCATATGGGACACAGTCCTGTCATAATCAGCGAGAGAATCTTATCAGGCCTGGCTAGCTGCTGGCGGTCTATCTGTCTCTCTCCTTTTCTCTGTCATCCACACGCACACACAAACACACTCAGGTTGAGCAGGTGGATGGAGGTCATACCATACCTTGTATGATGTCTGGAGGGGAGGTTGTGGCGGAGATGGTGGTGGTGGTGGTGGTGGTTGTGGGTTTAGGGGTTGTGGTAAGGGCATCTAGATGGAAAAACACAACAAAAAACATGACATACGGGGAAAATCAGGAAAAAACGAAACCAAACATGATCAAATCAACAACAATGAGAGACTGATTTGTGTTTATGTGTATTATGTGTAGCTTTACTCCACAGATGGCAAATTAGTCAATAAACTACTAGTGAATTATCAAGCATAACTACTGTACAAAATTAAATATTACTCTCTGGTGAAGAAGTCATTACACAAGGTAACTGTGGGAATAGTGCTGTGGTGACATTCTTGTGTGTGTGAACATTTACTGCTGATTTAATGTTTGGGAAATAGAATAAAACAGCATTTAACAACAATTAAAAGAAACTGAACAAAAATGAAATGATGACATGAGGGAATGATTAGAAATGAAGGAAAACATAAAATGCAGATGGTTATGCATTTAAAAATGTCCATGCTAACAAATGACCATAGCGATGACACAAAGAGGGGGTCCTGGCATACATTCTCCTGTTTGTTTTTTTGCATTTTCACACTTCATTAGCCGCTTTCCCCCCTTTTATCCACTAATGTTGCTTCTGATTTAGCAATTTGTAGTGTGGAGTGCTGGACGCAATATTGATAGAACCCAGAGACAGCAGTCGTGACAGGCTTAGCGTGTTTGATGTCGGCGAGTTAACCCAGCGGGAGCGTTAGCCAGTCCGGCGCGTGGGGTGATCAGGATTTTTCACAGAGAGGCAAACAGGCAAACATTAATGAAATGAGGAATGTGAAAGGAGGGCGTGCGGGCATGGGAGATAACAGGCGTGAAAAGTGACGCGGGCCGCGCAACTGTTTGCCCAGCGCGTCCAGACAGATACCACTGTGTTAACATCTGTGGTAGGGGAGATTGGTCGGCTGCCTCCCCTCCCCACTTTGTTGTCTGTGCTCCATCAAAAGAGCTCGGTGGGAGCCCAGAAACGCTTCCACTCTCTAATGATAAACATCCAACAGGATGAAGCACGGGGAGAGAGGAACTCTGCCTCCATCTCTTCTGCTGATACACGGATCACTCAGAAAATGGCAGATATGTATTGAGTGTCATGCCACACTACAGGCCTAAACACCTGCTAAGGCCATATTCACCCCTGTTAAGTTAACAGTCGATAGATGTGCAGTTTTAATACTGTTTCACAGTCTGTCCAAATATAGTCACAAAGTTTAATCGTCTCACATCGGACTAAAGTGTTCTTATGACATTTTAAAAAGATAAAAAAATATTTTTAGTCAGAGTGAAATTAAACGTATTAGATTTAAAATATTTGGTGTGATTAATATGAGTAATATAACTCAGTATTATATGGGGCAATGAGAAATAAACATTACATCCATTTTAATTAATTATAATGCAGGTCCCACTCTCAGACTTTACACACATTTGCCCTGACAACAGCAATGATAGTTTTTATTTCATATGTGATTATACTATTAATATTTTGCCCTTGCCACTATAACACTTGGACTAATTACATGAAATATTAAGATCCAGTCATTCACAAATATACATATTTTATAGCACTATTTGAACAGGGGCATACCCTCTCTTATGCTAGACACTCTCTTATAAACACTAAGGCTATATTTATTTGATCAAAAATGAAGTAAAACATTGTGAAATACTATTACTATCTTAAAATAACTGTTACTTCAGTCTTCAGTGTCACATGATCCTTCAGAAATGATGATTTGTTGCTCAAGAAACATTTATTATGTTGAAAGCAGTTGTGCTACTAAACATTTTTGTGGAAACCGTAATATTTTTTTTCACGATTCTTTGATTAATAGAGAGTTCAAAAGAACAGCATTTATTTGAAATACAGAAATGTTGTAACAATGTAAATGCCTTTACTGTCACTTTTGATCATCCTTGCTGAAAGTATTATTAATTTCTTAAAAATTAGAAAAGAAAAATCTTACTGAGCCCAAACGTTTGAAAGCAAGTGTAATGTATATTTTATTTACTAAAAGTAGGTATTTATATAAGAGAACTAGAAATAATGAACTATAAAATGATTAAACAAAAAGCAAGCACATTTATTCTTAATAAAAATAAAAAACTACAGCATACCCCACTGCACTCTGTCCATCTCTTTAAGAGACAGGAGCGGATGTGACTGCTTTACTGCACTTTCTGACGGAAAAGGTACTTTCAAAGATTTGTACGTTTGGCATGCCAGTAAAAAAACATAATGGATCACAGGATGTCAGCTGGAAGTTGTTACCGGTCTCAAACTACACTGATTCACAAGGCAATCGCAGCTAGGTGAAAATTTCTCTCCCAGACATCTTCCAGAAGTGCAGAGTCATGTTGATTTCTCCTGCAGCAGATGAAGAATTTGCACCCGTATACCAGCGAACAGAGTGAACCTGCTATATTGTGCGGGATTTAAACACAATCATGCATCTCTCTAAAAGTACATGGGCTAAAATGTTTAATATTTTGACACGCATGGTCATCCTTAATATCCTAAGGCAAAAAGGGGAAAGGAAACAGCTGACCAAGGAGACTCAGAGAGCAGTCAAGCATGGAAAATACAGTCTAACGAAGAGCAATATAGCTCACTTTACAAGCAGCAGCACATTTGATCAATAACCACTATAGACTACATTTGCATTAAATAATGTGTGCTGAGTCTGGGAAGCTTTATGCTGTATGAACTAGTAGATAAATAAATGTTTTAATAAAGAAAGACGGGAGAAAGTGAAACCCCTACTTAACACATTCGGTTAAACTCTGCACAATATCCGACTCAGCGGAGTGGCAACTTTATTGGCGCCACACCGTTATGAACTGTGAATGCCCAACAGATGTTTGAGATCACAGATGTCAATAGCTCATTAAAAACTTGGCAGGCCGATTGGATCTATAACTCACCGCGTTTAGAAACAGCCCATTTTTGTACATTTTTCGGAGGATGTCTTTTTTGAAGGCAAACCGATACCTTGGTGTATCAAGGCTTATTGACTTTCACAGCACATACCTGCCATGTCATCCCAGCGTGTGTTTATCACGGCACATTATGAATCATAGCGACGGGCTGGGGCTTGTGTTTGTGTGTAGCAGGCTCATTAAACCCGGGACACTGCAAAATACTGCTGGTTACACTGATTCCCCAGATACGCAAAGGCTAACGCTAGAACGAGAACTCATATTTTACTCTCTCCCTCGCTGAGCCACTTGCTAAAACGCTGCATCTCCCAAATGAGATGCGGACCAACGCATGAGTGGCTCGCAGAGACATGGAAGGGTATCAGGAGAGCGAGGTACATACGAGGAGTTGACTAGATGAGCACTTTAATCGGCATGGCATTTCCTGGCATGTCCTGGGACTCCTAACGGATAACAGTCATTCAGGAACGACATGGAGAGGGAAAAACACACATGAGTAATAGTGTGATTAGCAATGGGCGCTCAGGGCTGTTGATTTGCCCATAAGCAACCTTCTGTCATCAGGCAGCTTTGCGTGTTTGTTCAAGGAGATTTTCGCTTGCTGTAGCAAAACTAGCAAGAGGAGGGGAGGGAGCTTAACCCAAATATTGTAATGTGTATGATAATTTGGGGCTATATGGCAGCTTGAGGTTTGGAACACAAGTATAAACACAAAAAGAACACACTAACAACTAAAACAGTGGTCCTTTAACTGTACACTGTATTTCCTCTAGATTGTTCTTGAAACAAAAATGACTGAAAACTACAAAAAAAAGGATAGTTATTTAAAAATATTTTAAAAAGTAATTTTTACATCCTAAAATTGCACTGGCTGCGCTGATTAGAGCGGCCATAATTGTAACTATGATCAAAGAAAAAAAAAGTTTTCAAATATTTTTGGAAATAGCGATCAAATGCTATTTCTATAGGGGGGAAAATATGCAAAAGCAAATGCATGGAATTCCTTCCAACCGTTTAATTACATCAATAAATGGCAAAAGTGCCATTTCCTTGCTATAGCATAAATTCAGTCAGAGTGCATTCCTCCTCCATACACTACACATTCCTCCTCTCTGTAGAATCAATGGACCAGAGGTGAGTGAACAGCATAAAATGACAAGTACCTGCAAATCTGACACTGAAACGATCGACTCCAATGAAAGGCTAATGAAGGGAGGGCTTAGGAGACGGTCCTTGTTAATGACTCTGGCAGACGGGATGAAATGGGTGTGGATGGGAGAGGCTCCTCTGCCTTTGAGCCATGAGACACGAAAGCACTTAAAAACAGCAACCACAATCTGCTAGATGAACCATGTTATGAGAGATTTAAGTTTCTCAATAATTACAAAGCAACCCAACATTATGGAAACTCCTACAAAACATGCGACGAGCATCTATTCCATAAAAGACAAAGAGTTGTGCATCCGTGTTTATGAATGAAGTCAATTCATTAAATTTAATGTTGACTGTGTCCTACAGTGAATAATGTATTATGATGTAGTAAATATACTAGAGTATTTTTTTCAATTTTTAATTATTCTATGTGGAGCAGACACAAATTGGAATCCAATTTAATTTTCAGAAGTTAACCAAAACCAAAAAAACTTTAAAAAACAAGACTCTGAAGTCAATTCTAGGAATGCAACTTGAATAATAATAATAATAATAATAATAATAATAATAATAATAAATAAATTAAATGAATTAATTAATAGGGGAAAAATATAATTTTGTATTGAAATTGAAAGTTGCTTAATAAATAATATAATTTAATTAATTTAATATAATTATAATACAAACACACACACACTAATGGTACACACAGTTCATGCTGCTTGTTAACTGTTGTATAGTTATTTCTTTCACAAAGTTCAGACAAATTACCCATGCTTATGAAACTTCGTACTTTTACATCATGCATGACAGTTCAGATGTTCTAGTTTGAGCTTAGATACGAAAGCATGCACGTCATTTGCAATGCATACTTTCATCTTCACACATCCAGTAGGACAGTTTTACATTGCCAACTCTAATACGTCATATTTGCATATCTGAATTCACAGATGACCAGATTTTGAACGGCCGGCTGCCGAGGCCGTGTTTGACAGCAGCGAAATTTATCATCGCAATCTGACTTTTAAATGTGCACGTCACTAATACAATGAATTGTGTGGGAAACACTGATGTGACAAATTGAATAAAAGTAAGCGAGCTTTAAGAATTGAGGGAAAGTATGAAAGAAGTGATTTACGGCTCCATTATTACAGCGCAGGGATGGGATTGGACCCACAGTGACAGCAGTGCATTGTATTTTTTTTCTTTCCCTACATATGTTGAACTCGCTGGACCGAGGCTAAATCTTCTCGAGTTACATGCACTGCTAGAAAGACTGCTGTTCCTCCAGCTGTTCTTTCTCAGTACTCGTCTTCTGCTACACATGTTGTTGGATATAAGGGACAATTAGGTGCCTCAAACAAGTCTGAGGATTGTCACAAAATCAGGCTGTTTATCAATCTCCATGCAATGTGTTTTTTCAGCAAGCTGTGTTGAATCTACATTGTGTGAGGGTTGAGGATTTAAGTTTACACAAAAACAAATATCTGTTTATGCTTGCCATTTGCACAAACACACAGGGGATTCCCTCAGAGAAAGCACAGTCCAATGCTTTACTTTGGCCTGTGATCAGATGTACATTTCCATAACCACAATGACTCGCTAAAAAGTTTTACTCTATCCAAGAGCAATATTTAGCCAAATAAATGCATTAGGTCAGACCATAATTAGAAAAAAAAAAAAAAAAAACACTTTTCCTTGCCTGGAAAACACTTTATTGTGGGAACCTTGATTCTTGACCCAGCAAGAGAACAAAATCGTGTTTGTGTTTGGGTTCAGTATGGCACTCTAAGTGCAGTTAAGGAAGTGAATTGCCGTGATCGATTTTTACTGGGCGGCTGTGAGATACCAAAGGAAAGCCCTCTAAGCATAGAGGAATTGTTACGAAGAGGAAATGTGAGCGAGGGTGACAGGCAGAGGAGGAGTGCGCAATATTAAAGGCCAGGGCTGTGAAGGCAAAGGTAGTCTTTATTAGGTTAGAGGCGCTCTGTAAACTTGTTACAGGCCGGTGTGTTAGATCTCATTCCCCCGCAGGGGCATGCTGGGATGGGGGCCTTGGAAAAGTGTCTCAGGGAATGTATTTTTTCCCCATAACCAGTTTAGTGCCAGCCACCCTCCAAGTGTTCTCCATCACTTAGCTTCACAACAGTTGGGGAACAAACGCATTAGAGAAAAATTGCCTCTGCAGTACATCTGTTCTGGCTGTCTATCGAGGGCCCAGGAAGCTCTGCAACTAGAAATCAAGAATGTGATATCAACTCTAATGCGCTGAATGCTTTCTAGCTCATTCACAAGCGGACACTGTGCAACAGAAGAGTCCTGCCCTTTTGAACTGAGGTGGCACAGATTATAAACACCCAATTAAATAAATAAAGATAAAAAATAAAAAAAGTACATTTTATTTCAAAATGTTAAATTAAAGCTGCATTATTACGATAACTTGATTGTATAAACAAATAAAAAGTTTAAATAAAGTGTAATTTTTTAGTTGAAAGTCTTTGAAAGTTGAAAGTCTTTGAAAAACTTTCAACTGAAAGTTGAAAATGCATTAAAGGGTTGAAAAAATATTTAAAGTTGATTTTGATAAATAAATAAATAAATAAATAAACAAACTGTTTTTAGACAACGAATTGTGTAGATAATAAATTGCTTATCTAAAACTTTGGGCAAGATTTAATAAAACAGCAAATAGGCATGAGAGCGCACTTCCAAAAAAGCGCCAATGGGAGTGGAAAGTTCTGCGCGTGATCTACTGAAGACGTGCAAATTAAAGAACACAGACGTAGTCGGATCATTTCCATAATGACCAACGCAATCTACCAAGAGCAGTGCAAATTAGCATCTGGTTAAAGACATGCTTTTTTGGCCGCTAAATAATGGCGCAAATACCAGTAAATTGACTAGCGCAAACCATAGTAAATCACCTTGCATGATTCATTTAAATACTTCCATACATTTTGCATCTGAAAGAGAATATCTTATAAATGCATATGCAATAAGATCAGCCGCAAAAATAACCCAGTCCACGCCTTTTCAGCGCTAATTTTTCACTGCGTGTCTTTAGTGAATCCTGACATTAGTTTAACACCAAAAGAGGGTTTGTGCTGGAGCAAGCTGTTAGTAAATATGGCCATTTGTAGCATAAATCATGCATACACATGCCTAAATTTGGTCAGTCCAACTGAATCTTTTCTCTTGGAAGCTGCTCTTGAAACCTCTAAAAACAAATATGTGCATGGTGATCACTGGTTGTAAAAAAAAAAAAAAATACATATGCATGCGCAGGTGCACGTGACCTCCTGGAACTAGTCGTGCAGGAGAATGGCTGGGACTATGTTGATGTGTATGATGGAATGGTGCCACTTGATACTTGAATTGCATCTGAATCTGCAGATTTATTATTATATAGGAATGCTGAAAGTGTTAACAACCCTTATAGTGGTTACATAAAGCCATGCATGAATAGCTTCACAAACACCCTTCCAATATGCCATGCATTACATATTCTGACTGTATGAAAAAGTATCCTTACTGAGACAGCTTGCTAAATGCTCATTTTGCCTTCCCTTTAACATCTCTGTAAAGTACAGCATTTAATTGAACAGTGCCTTGACAGAACGGCATAATATGCCAAGTATGCGCTGTGGGTCTTGCTGAATGTGTCAGGGCCACTGTGTTTGTAATACGCAGATGTCATCCTATTAATTTGTGGGAGAATAATTATAAGTACCCAGATGTCACCAGTGCCTGTCTTTATGAATGCACATGTATGTGTTTGTTGAATATATTTTAGTGTCACTGTTAACACAATGGACACGCATGATGCTAGATTAAATGGTGACAGCCCTGTCGCGCAGTCCTGTTTCTGCATTAGCAATTCTAATGTCAGATATGTGGTTGAATTGTGTAGATATTAAAAGCAGCATCAAGTCATAAAACATCCTGATAGAGTGTTATTTTCAATGCTGTTTTTAACAGGGGAGGGATTTGAGCTATTGCAGCACCATACGTGGCTATGTCACTCTCTCTTCTATTCTGTTGGTATAACTGTCATGAATTTCTCGTGGAATGACTGCCAAGTTGCTCATGGGAGAAGCGTGTGAAAAGCCTGTCGCAATTACTGGCGCATTTGCACTTCGTGCTGGGGCAAGTTTTTGGAACACGCACAACCCGGACGAAGCCAAGTTTCTGTGGCGACCCACCGACAACATGCAATGTTCCCACACACACAGACACACATAAACATTACTTTAAAAAGTTAGGCTTCTTTAACAGCTTATTCACAGTATTATTTGATAAAATGACTTGAAATGAATCTGAATTAGTTGGGCTTTGCCTCCCTCGCTACTGACATAAACTGTATATCTGTTCACTTAAAGATCCTCATTGCAGCACAAATCCTTTTTAAAATAGCTCTGAGTCCATTGTTGCACTCTGAAAATGGACGACAGCAATTTCACCACAGGCTTAGTGCAGCAAAAGATATCAGAACTAAATTCCAAGAGGAAAATGGTCAGATTAGAACGTGTCCTAGAGGAAAGGAAATGTCATTGAGATCAATGTTATTGACCCATGACTCAGATGGAGCGGTGAAGTGAGTGAAAGAGCAAGAGGTCGAAGAGACAAAACTAGTCGGTCACTTTGGACTTACCACGCACAAAAAGGATGTAGTCATCATAGGCTTCACCCACAGAGTTGGACGCCACACATCGGTAAGTTCCGTTGTAGGACTTGTTCAGGTTCTCGATGAAGAGATCTGAGCCGGTTATAACTGCGTGAGATGGCACATCATCCTCCACCCTCACCCAATTCACCTGTTGAGGCCTGGATGGAGAGACCGAGCAGAAATTACTTTGGCCTAGACTTGTGTAGCCAGACCATCAAGCCTGGTTCACATCACAGCCTTTTCTGGCCAAGGAACCGGTCACTTAGGCAAAGAGGTTGTCTAACCAACAAGTAATGTTTTATGGGACATTTTAAGGCAGGTAACACTACAGATCACAAACAGAAGTTGAGTCTATTTCAAAGATTCAATGCCATGAACCAGTCTAGTCAGGATTGCAATGGCCATGGGAAATCTGGAAATAAGAGGGAATTTTAAATGTGTAATTTCCAGAAAATTAGTTCATGAAGACTTTTTAAGTTTTTTTTTCTTTCTAAAATAGCATGGAAATGTATTGTACAGAAGATGCAGGGAACACTGCAAGTAATTCCTTGGAAACAACAATTTTAGCAGTCTGGGAACTTATATAGATTATTTTATTTTCCAGCAGACTAAATATCTGTGCACCGTGACTGAATTCAGCAAATCCGACTTTCGGTTTTTGTGTGCAATTTGTTATCATGTTAATGTTATCATATGAAATGTGTGTTGTTTGAGGCTGAAACAGCTATGAGGCCCAACCCTCAGAAAAAATGATCAGTTGTGGTCAGTAACACAGATTGTGGGATTCGACCAATGTCGCAGCCTACAGCATTGGCAAATGAACAACATTTTGGCAAAGTAACAAAAAGCGAAAGGCTGTGATTTTCTCTTGTCTGCCTCAATTAACTGCCACTGCGAGCTATCTCCTTTTGTTCTCTAAACACCTGAGCCGAGCACACAACAGCCTATTCTACTTTCACAGTGATGAGCAGAATGAGCTAAACCTACTGTGGAGAAATAAAAGAGGCTCTAAACTCTGCTCGGCTCTCACAAGTTTCAATGGCACTGCTGCAGTTTAGTTATTTCCCAAGAGCATCTGAGGAGGCTTTCCCTTGTTGTTCTGGTTTTTGTGTCTGTGTTTAAACGTACCATCCTCTGTTTAAAAGGGGAGAAAGGAAAAAAAAACAAAAAAACAAACAAAACAAAACCTTCACAGCTTCGAAACAAAGGATTGGTTCGCGTTCAATAGCAGTTGATCCGCGGCCACTGAGGACGGCAAAACAACATTTGATGGTGAGCAGCGAGTGGGGAATCTCAAAGAGTCTCAATCTGAGGTTATATATACATGCGTAGCATAAAGATGCAGACGTTCCTGATATGAAAAGGGAGAAATGACCTAGAAAAAGTGCTTATTGGGAGGAAGGCATGGGGAAAAACACACAGTGGAGGGGCTGCAGAGAACCTGGCGTGAGGTGGAGAATACAAATGGGATGGCAAGCCAAGCCCTGCACTGTCTGACAGTAATGACTGCAGCCCCTCTCCAAGCTTTAATGAAAATGACTTCCACTTTTCTGCTCACTGTATTGATTGTATTTTCATCTTTATTAAATGAATTCGGGTGGTGCCTTGTCTGCCCGCAGCATTTCAGTTTGGGTATGTTATGGGGCTTGTTGAATGTAAAAACACCTGAATGGCTTTCATTACATGTGCTCTCATTGCACTAACATTAATAACTTACTTTAGGCTCATGTGCAGTGGCCCCCAGAAATATTTGGATACTTTGTACTTTGTACAAATAAAATGTGTGATTATCTCTAAGCTTTTCTAAAAACTTTCATTTTCAACCATATATCACAACAAATGCCACTTGGTTTGATATTCTGATATTTTTAATGACATTCATAGAGTTTTAATTTGGCTTAAGTGCCCACATTTTTTTGGCCACTGTATATATTTTTGTTTGGAGGAAGGGCATATGCAAAATTATTATCATGACCCAAATAAATGATTAATAGTAAAAATATGGCAAACTCAATCAAATTAATTTCAGTCTTTTTACACTGAAAACATTTACTGCTTGTTCAATTTAAATAATTAAAATGAATAATTGCAACAATTCTTGCAAACTTTCAAATCACTTTTATTATTTGTGTTGAGACTACATGACTTATTTATTTTGGTCTTAATCGGCTGTAGAGAAATCAAAATCAAAATACACTGGAAACACATTTTTTAATCTAATATGACCTATCCATGTAGATTACTAAGTACTCAACTAAATTAAAATATCATTCTTCATTTAATTTTACATGGTAGATAAACTAATTAATAGTCAATATTTGGTAAAAATCTATATAATTTTGTGCCACATATGCACATGATCAAATTTTCATTGTGTAGAAAAACAAAATTAAAGTTGCTACAACAAGGCTATTTTTTGTTTTTATTAAATGGCTCAAACTATCTAAGTACAAAATATATTGGAATGTAGCTTGTTTAATCAGATCAGGACCAGCATTGTTGTATAATTAAGTCTATTGATACATGCAATGGGTTTTGTAAGAGGACTGTTCTCCTCAGGGATGAGAGCCCATGACACAAACTGATCCAGATCAGAACAAACCATTGCAATGTTGCCAACATAGTCAGTGAGAGAACATACAGCAGAGAGATGCATCTTACTCTGGTTTGCCTTTAGCCTGGCACGTCAGTTCCAGATTTTCACCCTCTCTAATCAGACCCGAAGGAAACTCCACCACGATCTTTACCTCAGGTTTATCTGTGGGGGAGAAAAGTAAAGCACATCAGCGTCTCGTGCCCCCGGGCTGCACGAAACTTTAAACAGCCTTGGCTTTGTTCAACGCTTATTGGATTGTTCTCAGCCATTTGAGTCGATTCTTCAGCATAACCATTGTTTGATGCAAAATGTGTGC
Source organism: Meda fulgida (assembly GCA_030578275.1). Taxonomy (NCBI): domain Eukaryota; kingdom Metazoa; phylum Chordata; class Actinopteri; order Cypriniformes; family Leuciscidae; genus Meda; species Meda fulgida. Next base: position 14,595,443 of record CM060636.1, on the reverse strand, counting down.
ATGCTTTTTTTTCTATTAACCTTTAAGTCATTTAAACATAATCAATACACCCTGATATTTGCCATGTATTCAGTCAGAAGTGATGACATCACGAATGTCCATATTCAAACTCATTCCTCTTGCACTCTCAGTCTTGACCTTTCTGCTCTGTAAGTACAGCTCTTTCTCATTTCTATTAAAACAACTGTCCGCTCAATGGTCCTATTCTCCAGTGACTGGCAGCTTTTTGCACCTTGCGTCAGCCTTGCCTCTCAGCCGTAGCTGCTACATTTAGCATGAAATGTGCACTTCTTGAAAAGTCTCAGTTCTTTTCCAATTCAGCTGGGATCAGACTTCCTGCTGTGTTTGTACAGTGCAGCAGGAGGGGTGACATTCAAACTGACGTTGGACACATAACTAACGCTCTCTCACATAGAAATACCCAGCGTTGCGTGTCTCAAATAACATCAGAGGGGATCTAACATTAGGGGTTGCACAAACTAGTCGGCTTTAATGCACTGCCATGACGCTTTAAGCTGCAAATCTTTGCAGCTCACTTTTACACTCCGTTTCCAACAGTTAAAATTACAAATAAATGCATACTCTGAGAGCGATTCACAAGATATGTTTGATTATACCTTCTGGATGCTAAAAATTGATTGGGTGAATGCACGTTTTAAACAGCTTATTGTACACGTAAGTTTCTAAATGAGCTGCTTCATTGTAAGGCACACACATGCAGACAGTAGCTTGCACATCACGTGCAGATCGCGCGCACACTGAAACATTCAGTAGCACAGAAATGTAGTCATCACTGCACTATGATTATAAAATAGCTTAGAAACTGAAAAGTTCTAGCATATATTTCTTAGTAAAAAAATCCCACGGCTTCACTATTAGTAGAGAGATGCTGCCAGGTAGAATTAATTCACACGCAAATTTATGTAATATTTACTGTGCTACTTCATCTTTATTTGATTTAGAACGAGCAAAAATCTGTTAGAAACATAACCTAAACACAAAAGAACTAATAAAAATAAGCAGTTATGTATGTAGGAGCAATAGCCTTGTGGGCAGTGCTGTGTCATAAGCCATAGCTGTGCATACGGGGTCTCAGCTTGAGGTTAAGGTTTATTTGTTCATTAATGACGTCATCAGCGACTAGTCGACGTCAACTAGATTTTAATCACATAAAAGTTGTTCAACACCTATCTGACATACACATCCTTGCGGGCCGGTCATTCGCTCTACATTTGTGTAAGCCCCTTGCATAACAGTATTACACCTGTATGCCAATTTCTGATATCTAATAATTTTTCGGTCTGTCTGGCGGTCTAATGACATGATGAAACTTAATGGCAAACAGCTTATATAAGAAAATCATAGAGACATTTAGCACCTTTGGCATTTAATGGACTACACAAGGCTGTTGCTCTACTGCTTTTGTAGAATGTGTCTAATATCAGGCAAACACTAAATAGGTTCCTGTTTGCCAGAGAGTCTTTCATAAAAGGACATGACAGGCAAAAACAGGAAACTGCAACCTTTGTGTTATACTCACTGTTAAGTGCAACAAGAAAATAAAGCATAAACGACACAAAAATAGCAAAAATAGAGCATACAAAATACTGAGAGGCAAGAGAGTGTTACTGGCCTTTCATTAGGCATAATGAACAAGGAACAACAGGTAGAAAAATATTAGTGACTGTACGAGAACCATTTTGAAGTTGAAATCAAAATTGACCCCATTTACTTTCTCAATGCATGTTCTTGGTTTTATTGTCAATTATTCAACTCATGTTGCAAAGTCAAACTTGTATTTTGATCAATTTTGAAAAACAGTTTTTGTCCACACAATGAAAGTCAGTGGGGTCCAAAACAACAGTCAATTGTATGGACAAAAACAAACAAAGACACAGTGTTCAAAATGTATAAATATAAAGATAGTCCTATAGGTTTGGAATGACATGACAGTGAGTACATAATGACAGATTTTTTTTATTTTTGAGTGAACTATCCCTTTAAAAGTTACCAAGATTCACAGGAGGCTGTGGTGTGCTTGCCAAGTTCACTACGCTTATGTAAGTGGGCTCCACAGGAGATGCGTGCTCTGAGGTTCCTGCTGCTTCCTTGGAGGTATTCATCCTCTTAAACTGACAGGTTGTAATGGCTGAGCTATGCCTTTCCAGTACTACGCTCCATTGCAGGGTTGGCAGGCATTCAGCCTTCTAGTTTCTCAAAGGAACCCAAATCTAATATTCTCCCTGTAATGGAGCTTGAAGTGGCATTCCACAGATGCTTATGTGACAGCGTTATGTGTATGTTCAACAGAGGTGCGGGAGATATTATAGCTGCTCCCACGTGCAACTTTAATGACAACACTGCACTCACTTTGGCAAGCAATGTGGGTTAAACAGTAGATATGCGCTAATGTAAAACAGTGAGTTTGTAATGTAAATAGTCCAGAGTCATTAGTATGCGTAAATCAGGATAAGCAGCAGACCTTGTGTTGGAGGCAGGTCATGCATAACGGCCAAGGAATTTACAAAAAAATCCACACAGAGAAATGCTAAGTGTCCCTGTGGAATCAAATAGTAAAAGATTATTTTACTGAAACCATGTCAAAGTTGCCCACAATAACCCCCAGATTCCACTCTTTCAATTTTACCAGCTCTTACGGGCACTTTGAATGGACTGGATTCTGAGTGAACGGTGACTTCACTTTGACCCACAGATTTCACACTTTCTTGTATTTTTTTAAAGTGCACGCATCAATGTCCTGACAAGATTTATCGCATATTTCGGGACTGATGTTTCAACTGGCTTTTTGGCAATCGCTAAATTTGTTGAGTGCTTTTCCCACTTGATACTTGTTTGACCTCTTCTATCAACAAAAAGTGATCTGTTGGCCTTCTATCTTTCCAAATTACACCCTGTCAGAGCTAACATTTCTGTGTCCAGGATGGACAGTCTGGTCTGTGAGAGAGAAAGAAAACAGCGCCTCGCTCAGAAGTTCTGTAAGAGGAATATCCACCTGTTTGTCTCAGCTCTATGGAGACTCCCTTCCATTTCTCCCCTTGTCATCTTCAAACTCTTCGCATGAAAGGCTCTGAGTGAAAGTTTCTTGCTTTGAAGCTTCCTCTGCATTAGTTCCTTTCCAAAGCTCTCTCTCTCCTGGCCACGCAAGCATTAAATCCACGGAAAGCAGTGCCACCGGCCTCCGGTTTCTCACTAGCTGGTGCGCCGGACAGAAAAGGTCACTCTAATTCTAATAACACAATTATTGACACGAGATATTGTTGTCATTCCTTACCACCGCCATCACGAAGCATTTAATTTCCCTCAAGCTGCTGAACTGCACAAACTGTTTGCATTGTGTAGCTATCAATATTTCTGGCTTATTTAATATCCACAGCAATGTTTTTCTATTTTCTATTGCAAAAATGTACTCCATTAAGTCTGCCTTCACTCAATGATTTTTAACATTGATTGTTTTCCCAGTTTCAGAAGAACAATTTGAAAGAATAGTTAGCCAGACAATGACTCTGACACCAGCTCTCCCCAGAGCATGACAAAGGCTGCCCGTGAGCACGAAATCCAGTTAAATAGCATAGACAAAATGGTTTTACATTTTACTGCTGTAAGTGCCCAAAGCCAGAGCCCACATATCATTCAGTTTTTGGAGTTGTGTTGTCCTTGGCAAAATAAAGTCAAGTAAAGCAGTCTTTCCAGTGATCTTCTAAACCCTGTGGCAGGCAAGAATAACCAAGAAAAACATACTTGATGAGGACCCAAACAAAATATCTTAAAAAATCGTATCTGTATCTTCGGATGAAGACAGTGCCCAAGGCTCTCATCCAATCGGAGGCAGAATCTCTGTCACGACTGAATCACCAAATCGCAAAGACACACTTAATCTTTCATCACAGGCCAAGTGACATGGCTGGACTAATGTCTGCTCTCACAAGGGAAAGGATAGACCTAACTGATTTAACACAAGGACAAAGATAAAAAAAAAAAAAAAAAAAAAAAGAGAGAGAGAGAGACCTTTATCTAGTCAAAACTATGACATTAAGCACATTTAAATGAATAATAATGTTACCACAATATAACATTAATTCAACAATACTAATTTTCTATCAATAAACTTCAAATGCTGTCATACTTCCTTCTGCTTGCTCACATTGTACATAAAAACATGAAATTAAATATAAAATAAAGACTAATAAACACCATTATCTACTCATATATACACGGATGAGCCAAAACATTATGAACACCTGCCTAATATGCTGTTGGTCATTCACATGCTGCCAAAACAGCACTGACCCACAGAAACATGGACTCTACAAGACCGCTGAAGTTGTCCTGCGGTATTTAGCACCAAGACATTAGCAGCAGATCCTTCAAGTCCTGTAGGTCGCGAGTTGGAGCCACCGTGGATCGAGCTTTTTTTGGTCCAGCACATCCCATATTTGCTCAAATGGATTGAGATTTGGGGAATTTGGAGGCCAGATCATCACCTTGAATTCTTCATCATGTTCCTCAAACCATGTGTTCAGTTTGGCAGGGTGCATTATCCTGCTAAAAGAGGCCACTTCCACCAGGGAACACCATTGTCATTAAGGGGTGTACCCGGCCTACAACAATGTTAAGGAAATGTAGGCACATGTCAAATATACGTCAAACATAAATGGCCGGACCCAGGGTTTCCCAGCAGAACATTTCCCAGAGCATCACATTCCTACAGTGCATCCTAATGCCATCATTTTCCCAGGTAAACGGTGCACAAGTACTGTACATGGCCATCCACGTGATGTAAAGAAAACCGGACTCATCGGAACGAGGCGACCTTCTTCCACTGCTAGAACAAGGTCAAGTTGTGCCCCTCACATGCCCGATTGTAGGCGCTTTAGATGTTGGATAAAATCAGCATAGGCTCTCTGATTGGTCTGCAGCTACGCACCTCCATTAAAGCAGAGTGCGATGAACTGTGTGTTGTGACATTTTCTGCCCATCATTAAAGTTTTGTCACTTGTGCCCCAGTAGACCTTCAGTTGGTTCAGACTTAACCTGGAAAGCCCTTGTGCATCTATGAGTCTTGGGTGCCCTGCACCCTGTCGCCGGTTTGTGGTTTGTTGTTCCTCAGAATACTGTTGGTAAATTTTCACCACTGCTGACTTGGAGCAATCCACAAGCCTTGTCGTTTCTGATGTACTCTGACCCAGGCAACTAGCCATAACAATCTGGCCCTTGTCAAAGTCACTCAGATCTTTATTTCTGCCTATTTCTCCTCCATCCAACATATTGATTATACTATATTGTATAATATAGTATATAACTGATTGTTTGCTTACTATCTAATGTACCCAGACCTTAAAATGTAGCCTTGTTAGGAAATGAACAACAATATTTGCTTCACCGGTGACTGGTCTTAATGTTTTGGCTCATCAGTGTATAACCTTAAATATATTTAAATTACTATTTAATATTCACATAATAAAACAAAATTATGACCTAATAAAACCTCATTTATTTGTCCCATACGGGACCTCACTTGTCCCGTTTATTGACTGCTACGCTGATCTAACCACTGACTGATACAACGACACTAGAGAATGATCACGACACCGGCCATCATCCACACTCACGTGCATCAGACCATACGAATAACAAACTCTAAATTGAGGATTAATAATTATTTTGGGACAAATCATTGTTTGATTTGCGAACAGAATCCTCTGCTGTCTGGTCTAATATTAATTAACTAATATTTAATATTCACATTTTTAATTAGGTAATAGGAAATCTATATTTAAAATCCTGTCCCCTGCTCACTCACATTGAATTTAAAAAAATAATAAAACAACATAAAACATAAAGAAAACACTTATCTACCCAAAGATGTAATTTCAAATTCTTTTCACATAATATAATATTAATATTTAAATCTATACCTATATTTAAAATGCTGTCACTGTATTCCGCTCACTCACATTGTAGTTCAAAAAGTAAATAAATAAAAAACACCATTATCTACCTGGATACCTTTTAAATATATATTACTAATACTTAATATTCACATAATATAATATAATTCAAGAATATTATACTAAAGATTTAATTCAATAATAGTAAGTCTATATCACATTGTCCTATATAACATTTTGAACTGCCAAAAACACCTTTATCTTTTCAAAGATATCACTTTGAATTAATAAAAATGTAATAATAATAATAATAATAATATAATTTTAATGAAATAACTATATTATAATATTAAATGTAATATTATATTACATTTAAAGTGTGGGGTTACTCACATTGTACTTCTAGGTACTTCTGCGCCTGGAAGTCCTTGACCGCTGGATGGTCGACAATGCAAACCACAGGAACCCCATCATCCTCTCTCGTGACCGTAAACCTCAGCCAGCTCGTCACAGTGAACATCCTGTCATACGTGGTCTCCACTTTAGACTTGCCTGTGAGAAACAGAAACCAATGAGAGACAAAGAATTCAAAATTAACAGCTTTCATTATCATCTCTATCAAGAAACCACGGGTGGCTAAGTGTATTGAAGGCCACAGTATATGTTACACATCCTGTGAGCTACAAAAGAAAGCAGATCCCCTAACATCTTGCACATATGTGACATATGGCGGCTCACTGTAGCTTATCAATGACATGTGTACAGTAAACGGCCCCCTGCAGCAGCACCTGAAATGTGACCATATGGGAGGGGCCATGTGGCCGAAAAACAGCCCTAAACCGCTTCCTGTTGAGGCTTGTTATGCAGCTGTCACTCATTGGCAACTGTGTGGGCTGTGATGGTGTGTTTGTGCTTTATGAAGTGAGATATAATGGCTGTAGTGGACGCATCTGACCCGTAGCCCTCCTTCAGCAGCATCAAGTGGGCATGAAGAACACAAAAGACTCAAAGTCATTGTGCGGCTCCAGACAATAGCCCTGCAGCACCGCACAGACCTCCATCACTCAATTACTGCTCTGGCCTTGTGGAGGGAAACAGGCATGGGTGGAAAGAGAGAAAGGAGAAGAGAAGAGGTGAGCGGGAGAGCAAGAGAGAGATGGACCTATTGTCCTGTTTGTGTTTTTGTAAAGAAAAAAATTCCACCTGACCATTAAAAATTAAATTCGATGTGGGAGTGACAAGCTAAAAGAAAAGAAATACAAAAAGTTGAGTCTGACAAGAGGGTAAAAAAAATTACACTTTATTATAGGTGAAGTGTATCGTTTATGAATAAATATTACGAACCTTTTCAAACCGGTTTCCTTAAACACTCCCCCACCTTCCGCAGATAGACTTGTGTATGTACATTCAATGTTGGACCCCACTGACTTTCATTATATGGATAAAAACACTTCATTCTTTTGCTTGGGAGGTTTTGGAACAACGTGACATAGTAAAGATCTTTTATCATTTATTTTTTTCCATCATTCTAGGATTGGAAAAAGTACACTACTGCTCAAAAGTTTGTGGCCGGTAGGATTTTTTTGTGTGAAAAAAAGTCTAATATGCTCTCCAAGGTTGCATTTCTTTGATCAAAATACAGTAAAACACATTGATATTGTGAAATATTATTAACAATTTAAATAACCAGATAATCTATTTGAATATATTGTAAAAGGTAATTTATTCCTGTGATGCAAAGCTTAATTTTCAGCATCATTACAGTCTTCAGTGTCACATGACCCCTCAGAAATCATTCTATTATGCTGACTTGGTCCTTGAAGCAGTTCTTATTATCAACGCTGAAAACAGTTGTGCTATTTAATACTTTTCTGGAAACAGTGATGCATATTTTTCAGGATTCTTTGATGAATAGAAAGTAAAAAAAACAACATGCATTTGAAATAATTTTTTAAACACTAAATTTAGTTACTGCCACTTTTGACTGAATTAATGTTGTCCTTGCTGAATGTATTCATTTCTTTCAGAAAAAATAAATAAAAATCATCACACTTGCTTACAGCAAATGAGCAATAAAGATAGTTTGGTCCGTGATTTCCATTTATGTGTGGTTTCTATCTTTCTTTTGCCATTTATATGTAGATTGCATCTATCGTTTGACTGTTATAAATAATCCACAATGCTAATTTTACCGAAAATCATAAAAATGTCCGGAAATGGCACTGCGGTGTGGAAATCTGGACATCTCAATATTCCAGATGTTTTTTTTCCCTGACAATTCCTTGTCTTGAGCATTCATTCTTCATGCATTCAGCATTATCAGCAATGAATGAATAGTCAGACAATCATATCTCAAATAAGAGAAGACACAGAGCTCATTGAGAGCCCTGAAGCACATCTATATTCTCCCTCACAATGCCACAGTCACTACTGATAAAGAGATAATCACAGGTCAATCACTGTCATTCAGGCATTTCTTCATTTCAATAACATCTCCCTTTTTGAAATGCAAAGGAGCTCTGATTAGTCCCAATCTGCAGTGATACAGTGGGCTGAATATCAAAAGAGATCCTGTTCCCTATTGAAGTCACCATTTCTTCATTTTTTCTCTCTATAATTTGCCCTCCACTCCCCCATCCTTCATTTTAAACCTTCCAATGGAAAGTCACTCCCTCGAAGAGGGCAGTCTAGAGATCTGGGGCCAATCGTGTATTTAGCAAACTTCCTTAAAGCCATTACAAATTCTGAATCAAGCCATTGTGTTTTAGCAGAGCTTAGTTGGCTAATTAAAATGAGATTATATTTTTAAGCAATGACACAATAAGCAGGCCGTCGTCGTCTGACAGGAAGAAATTAACAACTTATTGTTTCTCGATGTTCATTCAGCTTGTCTTATGAGACAGGTGTGTATCAACAATGGAGCAGGATGTAAAACAGAAGTACTAAATGCAGCACAGAACATGAATAAGACTGGGAAGGTTGTGTTTGTGCGAGCGAGAGGGAGAATGAGGCAGTACATCATGGGGGCGGCTGAGTTTACATTCTGGGGCTGTATGGGTGTAACCTTTAAATGATATTTAAAAAAGCCTGATTATCCTAGAGGTAATTAGGCTGAATGATAAGGATATTTAATTAAAAATAAATCCGAAAAGGTGCAGGGGCCAAAAGCAATTTCCAGCCAGTGAGTGCCAGCATTGCACTGCTTGTGTCAGGAGAGGAGTCCCTCGGTTTCTTCGATCGCTTTCACCTCCTCCATTCAAACCATTTCGCTATACAAGAACAGAATATTCATGTCCTGCTGTCCATCTCACTGAGGCGAACTCGTTCTTCTTTAGCGCTACATTTGTCCAACTGCCCAATAATATATTGATGTTACATAAAACAAAACACCCACTGACAAATGAACAGAACAATACTTTGTAATAGCCGCTGAAACTCCCAGTGGAGAGAAACGGAGACCCCTGACTGAGCTTATCGCTAATTACCAAATGAAAACATCCGTCCAGGACTCCAATTTAGCCGTCTCATTTTGGGCAGCTGTTATTAGGACAGCTTATATGCAGTAATTTGTACATAATACGCAAATTGCCTGTGTCTAGACAACTGCGGGTCAAAGGTATGGCCTCTCACTCACCCTAACGGAGCGATATGGAAAATGAGCCGAACTTCTGTGAGGAGCGTTCAGGTAAACAGATGTTGAAAAGGAGTTTCTGAGTTTATAATTAGTACTGTTATGAACATTTCACAAGAAATTCAAAGATCAATAAAATTGAGAGAAGGGGTATGTCAAATGATACATGTACACACTACCGGTCAAAAGATTGGACACACTTGATTGAACTTGTGTTTCTCATGATCTTAAAAACTATTTGATCAAAAGGCTTTTGCTTTTAATACTTGAAATGAGTTTTGTAGACAAATATTTTGTGCCTATGTAATAATCGAGTAAATAACTAAAATGTATAAATGAACACGCACGCGCGCACACACACACACACACACACCAATTTAACAATTTTGATTACTATTTTCAGTCATTTCATAGTCTTGATGACATTACTCTTATTCTAAAATAAAATAAAATAAAATAGTAGGAGGGACCAGACTTTTAGAATATAAGATAATAACTGTTTTCTATTTTAATATATTTTAAAATGTAATTTATTCTTGCTGAATTTTCAGCAGCCATTACTCCAGTATTTAGTGTTACATGATCGTTACGATATTGTGTTACTCTCTAAAAAGTAACAAACTGCATTACTTAGTTACTTTTTATGGAAAGTAATATTACATTATTTTTGCGTTGTTTTTTAACAACAAAGTAATATTTTGGCAAAAGTAAAGGCCCTTTCACGCCAAAAGTGAAATGAATAAGCCTAACGCTGAAATGAAATGCAAATTCACGCCTGTACAGTAGAGGGCGCAGCTCAAACAAACCTTTCAGTTCTGCTACCATTCTGGATTGCAGAAGAATAGGACGCAGAAGAAGAAAGTTTAACACTCTTATTTCAATAAAAAAAATTAAAAAATTAAAAATATATGATGTTTATCTAAAGTCAGTTTTGCTTAGTATGTTTGAATTGGATCATCGAAGATCAGCAGCAAAGACACATAATAAAGTGAGATTAAATGAATAAAGTATATGTGTGTAATTTAACATTTAATTATTGAATTTTTATGTTATATTATAATTTTGCATTTCACTGTTTTTATTCATTTTGAGGAATACTGAATCTTTTTGTGCAAGTAAGATTAGTAAATGCATGCTCACATTAAGTCTAGAACTATAATAACCATCATATTCACACAGCACCTCTGAATCCCCATTTCTCTCAACATCGGGACGAGAGAGGTGTCAGTCTATAAATGGAAAAATTAACTTGCGATACTTATACTTAATACATTACCTCCAACACTGCACATAATCCTTCAGAAATCATTCTAATATGCTGAAAAAGGAACTGTGACTGTTAGGATTCTTTGATGAATAGAAAGTTCATTTAAAGGGAAATCTTTTGTAATCTTATAAATTCAAACCGGTTCAAATCAGTGGTGTACATTAATGATCGGCTAAGCATTATATAAATGTAACAATTTGTGTTGCTAGTATTAATAAATGTTTTCATCTAGTGTTTTCCATTAAAAGTATCACTTTTCAATATATAAATTATCAGAGCAAAGTGCACCAGGGGAAAAACTCCAGCTATGGTTTGCAAGGCAGAGAGAAAACCTGGTAAACACCTGGTTTGTTTGTGTACACAATGTGACTTTACCCACCCTGTAGCTCTTTGTCTCCTTTCATCCATCTGATCGTTGCGGCGGGTTTGCTGCCCATGGAGGTGCAGGTTATCTCTGTCTCGTTGCCCTCGCTGACGATGTCCTCACGGGACTCTATGATTGGGTTTCCTGGTGGGACTGAGAGAGGGACAGACACATTTTACAAGGCGGTCTGTAAATCAAGCACAACTATAGTCACATTCATCCCAGGGTGCATTGATGGCTAACACAGACACTAACACTGAGGGATGGACACATCATAGAATATGAAGGGGTGAGTGTATTCATTCTCGTTTACAAATGACATAAAGGAGGGTACCCAGACAAAGAGCATACTGTGATGAATCAGAGCTGACTACAACACGATTAGTAATGGAACATCTTGTGCAACAAAGCAACACAGCCAGTTGACTAGGCTAAAACTACTAGAACATTCTACACTGACCTGGATAATTATGTAACAAGAATAACACCCTTCTTCAAGCACTGTAACACAGTGATCTAACAAGACATGACGCGACAACACTGCGACGTGATAAAAGTATATTTTCCATGTTAATCAGAGTTTTTGTTCTAACCAGCTGTGACAGCGAGTGACAGGGGTTTCTATTTTAGAAAAGGGTTCTATTTTTGCAGCATCGTTGTTGGAACAACAACATACAAATTATTACAATGATAATCTGGGGTAATGATTATGTGATTTATTTCATCTTAATGTGAATTTGAATATCATTTTGTATAACCTTATTGCCAAAGTAAATAATTCACCTTAGATCTTGAAAATAAAAGAATGCTCAAACTGTGAACAAACAAGTGTATTCTATGAGATTACCTAATTATTTTTAATAATGTTAAAATGATTTGATGTTTATTAATTAGATAATGTATTTACTCATTTCATTGAATACGAGACTCTGCCCACAGTCTCTTTTGATTGGCTGAGATATTTGATTGATTTTGTTGCGTCATGTAGACATGTCACGTCTAGTGTGGACAGAGATATTTCTTGTCGCTGGAATCTTATCACATTGCGTCTGGTTAATACACTGTATAAAACTTCTCTAAAGGCTTCCGATTCATATAGGCGCTCAGTTGGATCTGCAGTGATAACATCTTTTCCAAAAAGACCTTACTTTCCAGGATAGTCACTATTTCTAAAATGCTTACCTGAAAAGGTCACATTAATCCTAAAACCTTCTAGCTCTCTGGTGTAAATGTGAGACATTATTTGGACTGGGTAATTCAGTAGTAGAGATTTCTTGTTCCCCCTGAGCAGCAGGGTTCCATTCAAGCATTCAGCTTGGGCGTCTGAAGCTCTGGAACCAGCCACTCGATTGCATTCAGCGAGCTCTCTACAATCCCGCTCCCTCAATATCCACCCCGCACTAAACTCTGCTCTCAAAACGGAATAATCACTTTTAAGTGCAGGTGATTTTTCCATGCAGTTATGTCAAGACGCAGAACGCAGCAAAGCGTTCACATGTACACAAAGACACACATGCACAGACACATAAACAATAATTCCACTGAATGGCCCAACCATGCAGCGGAGTCCTCAAAGGAAGTAGCTGGTGAAGTGTCTATTGAGTTTTTAGAGCGATATCAGGAGGCCCTCCAAACAGCAGTGAAAGTGTGTGTGTGTGTGTGTGTGTGTGTGTGTGTGTGTGTGTGTGCATGTGTCGAGCACTGGCTCCATTCTGAAATATGAATGACTCGACGTTCAGGATCTGGCTTGGCTGCGTCTCAGGCCTTCTGTTTGGTGAAGATGAATGGCTATATCTTGATTCTACACTTCTGCAGCATCTCATAAAAGCTGCTCCACTCTAGTGATTGATCATAAAAGGATTCCTCAGGAAACAAAGAAGCCCTGCATGTGTGTATCTGTAGGTGTTTGTTGATGCGGCAAGTGCCTTATGGGAAATCTGACGGTCAAAACAAAAGGTTCAGTTTGTCTAGTCCAGTGGACCTCAACCTTGGAGGTCATACCTCTATGTGGGGTCACCAAAGATGCAGGTGCTGTATATATAGATGTGTGCATAAGTGTTCATACTTAGCACAGTGATGTCGGCGTAGGCTTCCTGTGGGGGGTCTGTATAGAGCTGGCACACGTATCTTCCCTCGTCTGAGAGAGACACGTTGGATAACGACACACGCAGCTCGTTGTCTGAGAAATTGACCAGCTGGAATCGAGCATCTTTCAGGGCTGGAGGGTCGATAGAGAAAGACAGCAGATGTTAAAATAAAAAGTCACATCTTCACACTTCACTTCCATTACAAGCAACAATAGAAACATGTAGGAGATAATTAGCAGTATTTTTCCGATTTGAAGTTTAGATTGTTTTTCCACTAAGGCAAATCAAGGCAGCCATATGCTTCTTTTAAGCTATTGCTTATAACTGACAACAGGGGAGTGTAGCAAACATGCAGGCTACAATATATTCTTCAGATTAGTTAATAGGTGCTCCATGGGAATAACCAAAGTGATTGAGATTGCTTCACATTGAGAAACACGGGGGCATCTATTTCTAGCATCATCTGACCTGAGCATTGTATCACTGGGGTTTGAAACAGGGACAGTATCCATGGGACATGCAATGCTAGACCACTGTGACATCTAAGTGCCATTTCATTTTAACACCTTAGAGAAAAAAAGTGTATATACATTTGGCAAGTGTTTCATGAGCACTTTTGTCTCTGTGGACTTTTAGCCAGTATGTTCCAACAAAATACGCTCATTTTCTCAACCAGCAAAGTCCAACAGTGGATACATGCAAATTTTGGATTAAAATGGATGTAATTTTACAGTAATTTCAATATTTTCACACTTTTTGCACAATGAAATATTCTGTTTACACTTGATATTTATCTTGATCTCTTTGTTTTTCTAAACACATCTCATATTCCATCTGAAGCATGATTTTTATTGGCACTGTAAACCTTACCTTAATAACCAAGTAAACAAACTAGGAACTTGCAGCATTATGGGCACTATGACAGTTGACTCTTTTCTATCATGGTAGCATTACATTTTTCAAAATTTGAGCTACAGTAGCTCTTCTGTGTGATCAGACCAGTAGGATAAACCTTCGCTCCCCACATTCATTAATGTGTCATGACCCTGATGCCAGGTCACCAGTTGTCCTTACTTGCACCACTTTTGTTATTACTAAGTCATACTGGGAAAACCCCACATGACTTGCCATTTTGGAGATGCTCTGACACAGTCTTCATGTCATCAATATTTGGCCCATGTCAAAGACATGCAACCACTTTCGCTTGCCCATTTGCCCACTTTGAATTATGTCCCACCCAATCAAAAGTTGGTAATTTTCCAATTAGTTTCCAATAATTTAATAAACAATAATACTTAAATAAATGAATAGTGTGATGAGACATTTATTGTATTTAGTTAAAATGATTAAATGCAAGTTTCCATGGCAAATTGCAGACAATTTCTTAGTTTTTCCACTACCTATAGGTGCATATCACACACTTGCCAAAATGTAACCTTAAATATGATTCATCAGTTTCTTGTTCAGAATGTTATCTTTACAATTCAAAGTTGTAAAATTTGTAATAATAAGGTATATTTGTGGAGTTGGATTTGGAAATAGCAAAGCAAATATCAATGTTAACACTTTAAAAAGCCTAAATTGTATATCCTAATTGTACTGCTGCAAGAAACCAAGTCTAGCAATGAATCCGGGCAGTTGTTTTAGCGTGAACTGAACCAATTACATATGCCAATATGCTGCTGTGAGAATGTAAGACATACTGCTACTGCACAAATAGCATATATCAATTACCCATAGCAATTTATACAGGTGGACCCAGGGAAGTTGGAGGGTTTTAGACTATAGTTTCAGGCTATAGTGAATGGTAACCAGCCATTTAAATGTTGAGCAGCAAGCTCATTGGCTGCAGATATAAAAAAAAAAATGCTTGTATTGAATATGGCAGGCACTTCGTCAGATTGCAGCAGATCAAGTTTCAACGCGACTGTGGGAATCTCACGCTGATCCTGACTTATGGTTCTTTCTCCCAATTACGAGGAGGAATGGAATTTTTTTGTCGCAGAATAATGAGGAGTCCATTAAGGCTCGCTTTGCCTGTGTGGGAGGCTGAGCGTGAAAAGTAAATGGTGGTGCGAGAGAGAGAGCGAGAGAGAGAGAGAGAGAGAGAGAGAGAGAGAGAGAGAGAGAGAGAGAGAGAGAGAGAAAGAGATGAAAGGCTACCAACAACCCCCACCCGCCCCCCACTCGCCGATAAATTCCAGGCCGATCGACAGACCATTTACGAGACAGAGAGCACTCGCCCATGCGTTTGTTCTTGTCCGCAACAGCCGAGTTCAAAGGAGCACAAAAAGAGGACCATGAATAAATAAATAAATAAAAGCCGAAATAAATAAATAAATAATCGGGCATGATTAGAGATTTTTGAGGCGATGGGATCATAAAAGCAAGCCCTGATGGCGCAGGGTGTTGATTGTTCTTGGATCCAGCTGGTTAGCCATGCTCTTTTGCTTTCATTCAAAAGAAAAAATATCCAGAGAGATACAAAGAGAAAGAGAGAGAGAGAGAGAGAGAGAGAGAGAGAAGAGAGAGAAAGGGAAAGAGAGAGAAAGAGAGAGAAAGAGAGAGAGGGAAAGAGAGAGAAAGAGAGAGTGAGGAGAGAGAAAGAGAGAGAGAGAGAGAGAGAGAGAGAGAGAGAGAGAGAGAGAGAGCAAAGAGAGAGCAAAAAAAAGAAAAAAGATCTTCACCATTCTCTATTACGGGCGGGTTTCTTATACTTGCATTTCCCCATGCAAGCCCCCTGTCCGAACGTGCCGCTGTCATCCACAGCGTGGGAGATGCTGAGCTCAGTCTCTCAGTCCATTTCTCTCACAGATCACTGCGCACGCACGCACTGGAAGACCCTGCTGCCAAGGCAACTCATTTCTCACCTTTGATCATGATGTCAGGGTGGCGTAGGCTCAGAGCGAAAATACAAATAAATAAAACATTACGCACATGTAGTTTTTACATCTATATTCCACTGAATGAAAGTGTGTGCACAGTTTATTCAGGTACATGTCTGAGCTTGGGAGTAATAAAGCCACACACTTCCAAAATGAAATGTGCGGACGATCAGCAGCGCTATGATCTAGCAGCCATTGTGGTGGTCTCTGTTTTGAAACACCAAGCACCGCGCCTTTCATTTATCAGCCGCATAATGTGCGACTAATTAGAGCAGCCAGAAAGCGGGAATCTGGCTGTCAAGGGGAGGGCAGGCAGAAGCCAATGATTTAATTCAATTTATTGATTGGGGAAATGTGAGGATTAAAATAAACCGATAAGGTACAAGAAGCCAAACCGGTTAATAATCTATTGTGACGGTGCGTCAGGTGGAGAGACAGCAATAATTAGAGCATTATGAAAACATGAATAAGTGTGGTGTCATCTCTAATTGGGAAATAAGAGGGCAAGAAACTAGGGAGCCCATTTCAGTGAGGCAAATAAAACCGGGTAAGCTTTGGAGGTAAAGTAACACCCCTTCATTCCGGAGAAGAATTGAGAAAAGATATACAGGTAAGAGACTGATCACGGCCTATTTCACTGGTATGTGGGTCAATGAAAAGTAAGAGTGCCCATGACAAAGAAAAAGAAAAAAAAAAACTTTAAAAACGGTTTAAAACACATACAATATACACACACACACACACACACACACACACACACACACACACACACACACACACACACACACACACACACACACACACACACACACACACACACACACACACACACACACACACACACACACACACACACACTTACTCATTTAGCAGACACTTTTATCCAAAGCGACTTACAAATGAGAGCAATAGAAGCAGTTAGGACTATCAATAGGACAACAATATGCAAGTGCTATGACCCTTCCCAGTTTAATCTTACACAGTATGTGTACTTTAATTTTTATTTTATTAAGATAATAGATATAAAATAGAAGATAAAATGTTAGTATTAATGGATCAAGTGTTGCCAAAAAAGATGCGTCTTCCTCCGTTTCTTGAAAATGGTCACGGACTCAGCAGCTCTGGTTGAGTTGGGCAGGTCATTCCACTAGCATGGAACAGACCAGAAAAAGAGTCTGACAAAGAGATTGTGCCTCTTTGAGATGGCACCACAAGATGGCGTTCACTTGTAGAGCAAAAGTTTCTGGATTTTTCTTGAAAATGGTATACATATATATATATATATATATATATATAACTTTTTATACAATTTTCAAGAAAAAAGTAATGCCAAGTGGTATAACCAAGTATGTATACCATAAAGAAATGTGTTTGCGTTTTCTATTTTTACACAGTTTTTCAATTGGTATTCAATGAGGAAAAATAGAAGTGCCAATTAGGGAAGTAAAAAGTGGCCTTCATGACAGGAGGTTGAAGGGGAGAGATTAGTGACAGCAGTCGAAAAAGAAAGTTACAGGTGTTTGGATAATACGCAAACAATTATTCATTCCCAATCAGACCAGGAAAAAGGTAAATGGGGTCAATTTTGATTTCATGTTAACTTTAAATGAGAAAAGTATGCCAAGTGCACAAACAGGCAGTGGTAAAAATAATATGCCTTCAGGACATTCAGACAAAATTTACATACTCACTCTAGTTTATTTTTTGAAAAATAGGAAGATGAACAAAGTCGAAACCTTGAGGAAAAAAATCAGTGCTTTGTGACCCAAATAATAACAGCATGTCTGACTGCATACATGCCCTCTGCTACTTGCTGTAGCTTTTTCGGACACAGCGCTGGACAGGATGACAGCAAGAGCTTGCAGGGCCCCAGGAGGTTGTCCCACCGCCATGAGAAGGAACGTTTCTGTCGGCCAGCTACATCCAGCGCGCTGTGGGAACGGTGGAGAATGAAGCTCAGCGTGGTTTCCAGTCCCTTCTGAGGGCATGCTGCCCAGTAAACCAGCTTCTCTGCCTGACAAAACCCTTTAAAGCTTATCACCCTGAAAAAAAGCATGGACAAATGCTTTTGCACTCCGTGTTCCTTTTTTGCTTTCTGAAACGGTCTTTCATTTGCTGGGGATTTTTACAAGGCTTTAACCTGTATTATGTACTCAGACTTTCATTTGGGCAGAGGGCATTGGGGAAAGGTGATGCTGGTCTATCTTCGTTGTTTTAATTCTCATCACAATAAGTGTCGTAACATATGCGGACAGGCATATATAAATCGGGCGGCATATGTCATACAGGAATCTGAAAGGCCCAGGAAGTAAAAAAAAAAAAAAAAAGAAAAGATTACATGCAGCAAGGACAAAAAGACAATGCGAAATAACACTGTCACACCTTTGTGTCCTCTCAGCATGGTATATTTCAGAGACAATAGAAGACTTGAAATGTCATGGTAGCCCACATGCACTGCTATATAGTGATTCCAGCAAATAAACCTGAAATTTGTCCGACCTTATCTCAAAAGATGACATAAAGAGACATACTCATCATTAGAAAACATTTAAGGCCCTTTACATGGGTCTTATGGCAATGTTCTTCAACGCATCAAACTAAAAGTACAGTCTGATATAGTTGTAATGCCATATTTAAAGATCAAACTACTGGAATTTTGACCCCATTTGCCACTGACCTCTTAGCTAATGGCCAATGAATGCCGGACAATTTGTATGACGCATAGAATGTCCATCTGCGCAATAACGGGGCCAACAATTTCACCTCACTAATGATGTTTTAGAGTACAAAGCAACAGGAAATTACTCATCACACCGACTTGTACACAGTAACCTGTAAATCCCCCTTCTTTGACATTATCTGAAACATCTTTCATGTGGAGGTCAAAGCAGTGCCCTGACGCGAGTCATGTGAAATGGACTTCGCTGTATAAAAATAATAAATTAATAATGTTGCTTTCTACTCGTAATAGGAGAGGGGTGTAAGAGGTGTGTAAAGAGGAGGAGGTGCTTTAGAAACTCCACAGTGGTTAAAGCCTCCTGCTGAACTAGTGCTGAAGACTGCCAAAGATTATTACAGTTTCCTTTTTTATCTTCACATTTTCTTGACCTACTGAGAAGCCAAAAGCTCCAAAGAGCCTTTCCATTCCAACTTGGTACCACCTTAGGAATATAAAATGTCTAAATATAGTCTAAATTTGAATTTCCACTTTCTAAAACCTTTTTTTGGAAGAGTTCTAAGTTTTGTGGTTAAAATATGGTAACACTTTATAATAACTGCACACTATTAATCATTAGTTCAGCATTAGTCAACAGTTAATTCACAATTTAAAAATCATTAATAGACATTAATAAGCAGTTTATAAATACAGCTATAAATTCTTTATTCTTCATTTAAAAGTATATCTATAATGTGTTTAATAATTGTATTTTCATACTTTATTAATGATCAATTTATCATTTCTAAATGAAGTATTGCATTATTTATAAACCAGTTATTTAAGAGTTGTCAGTGGTTCATAAGATTACTTAGCAAAGTAAAAACTAGCAAAGTAGTATCAGATTCTATTCAGTTTATAATTTTAAATATAAATCTTTAACTTAAACAGGCACATTACATAATTTATTAGAATTAGAATTAGAATTAAATATCAATTAAACGGACAAAACAAGAAAAACATGCCTGGTTCACTGCTGTTAGGTAGTGGACCACTTGAAGCAACCACAAACGAGACGTTGAAGAAACTTTCTTTGTGTATCAATGTATTCTATTTTCTGTGCTTATGTCTCCCTCTCTTTCTCCCCCTCACTCTCAGTCTCATTTCCTTTCCTTTGCTCTTGTGCTCCTCTTCCGAATCTCATTTGTATTGTTTTCTCAGGTTTAATCCTAGAAGCTTCAGGACACATGCTGCTTCTTCTAAATGGCAGCAATCAATTTTGATTACCGGCCACGGTTACTTTGAGAAGAGCCCATCAAAGTTTTATTAAGAAGACGGGTGATAATTACAGCCTTGCACGGACCAAAAACCTGGAGTCTGAGACTTGCTAATGATTGGAAGCTGAGAGATAAAATGACGGATCAGAAGACCTTAATCCAAACTCTGAGAGGACTGGGCACACAATTACTTTAACCGTTACTTGATGAGGACAGTCCCTCAGGTGACTGATGGCTCTCCCGTTCACTCCCCTTGACTGGGACACTCTTTAAGCACAGTGGCGTTTATGGAGAAAGAGATGAAAATGAATCGGTCTGGCACCTCGGCGAAGCTTATTATTATTTCAGAGAAAAGCCATGAAATAAAAAGGACAGACCTTTCCGGAGACCGTTTGTGGAGACAGGCGCCACGTATATTGACACCACCTGATATGTGCCGGATTGATCTCAGACTGAACTCGAAAGCACTTTGGAACTACTTAAAAATGCTTCCCTGCTGCAACTTTTTACGCAAAGAAAATACCATAATCAAAGGGCTTTTCTGCATATGACATGGGACCGGCGAGTGCAATATTTCATAGAGGGGTGGAAGAGATGAAACTCTTTAGAAAGACTCTGCTATAATTACACAGTGCAGCTGTAGGGAAATATCAGAGCGGTCTTGGGTAAGATGGATCACATGATAGGAAGGCAAATCACTGAAAAAAAAAAAGCCCTCACCAGCCAGCTGGGTCTCTCAATCGACTGCCCTCAAAAGTACAGTGGAATACTCTAATGCATTAACACTTCGGCTCCACTGGGGAAGGCTTCTTGTGGACGCGTGGCCTGTTTGTGTGGGTGTGCAATGCATACAGTATGCTTATGTGTACTCACGTCTGACATCTTTGAAGTATATGGTCTGTCTGTTGGGGTTGAGGAGCTGAATGACCGAGTCGTCATTGTTTTTGACTCGACAGCTTATGGTGGCTGTCTCCCCCTCCACTACAGAGATGTTGTCCGCTATGAGATTCTGGCTTTGAACTGCAGAGGGACAGAGAGAAAGAGAATTGAGTTGGAGACTGAAAGAGAGGTAGGTATGATGTGATGGCTGAAAATAGCCATGTGAGTTGGTCAATTTTCTAGTGAGAGTAAAATATGTTGCTATTTTTTTTTTAAATGTCAGTAGTCATCCATCCATCTAATAATGTCTGCTATCCCTTCATCCATCCATCCACCCATCCATCCATCCAATAATTTCTGCCATCCATCTATCTATCTAATAGTGTCTGCTATCCCTCCATCCATCTTATAACTTCTGCCATCCATCCATCCATCATCCATCCATCCATCCATCCATCCATCCATCCATCCATCCATCCATCCATCCATCCATCCATCCATCCATCCATCCATCCATCCATCCATCCATCTTATAAATTCTGCCATCCATCCGCCTGTCTGTCTGTCTGTCTTTTAATGTCTGCTATCCCTCCATACATCTTATAACTTCTGCTATTCATCCATCCATCCTATAACTTCTGCCATCCATCCATCCATCCATCTGGGGGCAATAGACAAAATGAAAAAAAAAAAAAAAAACTGGGAAAAATGGCACTACAGTCCATTTCTTTAAAACAGAGATGCAGCCCTGCATCATCTAAACCCACAATCTCACACTTACATGAGTGCACAATGAAGAACAGGTGGAAAAACACAGCTAGAGTGGGTGTGAATATCCAGCAGAGTGTGAAAGTGTACCCCCCCCCCCCCCCTTTCCTGCGTATTGTGTGCATCATGAGATTGCCTGTTTTCATGTTACACATGCTTGGTCCAAATCCCCTCTCTGGATGAGATCACCATTTGATAAGAGCTGCCACTGCCACAGAAATGGAAGCTACATACCTTGGCCGGTTCACCCAAAGCTAAAATGAATACCATTAAAGAGAAATGTAAATTCCAACCAAAAATGTAAATTCTATTATCATTTACTGTCTTCACCTTCATGTTGTTGTTTAAACTAATATGACTGGCTTTCCTCTATGAAACACATTATTGATCACTGAGTTGAAATTAAGAACCTGGTCAATCTGATTCATGAACGAATTAGAATTGTTCAGAAATTGTTAGATTTAAAAAAAAAAATAGATCTGTGGATTAAAATGATCAAGTCACTTATAATTTACACCTTGAATTACTTTTTTCCTGAATGTGACAGGAGAGCTAGAGCAGATGGGAAGAAATTCACTGAATAACAAACTAATTTTGGTGTAATGCTGACACAAAGCTATTTGGATGGCAAATATAATTCAAATATAATATAATAAATCATAAAGGACGATACTACTTGTATACTAATTTTATTGTGTTTTAAAAAAATCTAAATTAATTCCATTACATTGAAAAGAGACAAACAATTTACTCAGCTTACTCACACACAATTTTTGAACAGTTGAATAGTCCCTTTAAGAGCTAGATAATTCACTGCAACTTGATGGGATAAAAATAAATAAATAAATAAATAAATTAACTAAAAATCTAAAATAACACCCCACAGCTGCCTACCCTGCAGAGCTAAGAGGAAATCGTGAATAAGCTAAAGCTGGAGATAAATAAATATATTAATGTGAAATGTGACATGACTTTAAGACACCATCAAGTGCTAATTTGCATGCCTCAGTTGTCAGGCACCTCTAAACAGCCTTGTCACTTAAAGCAGAAGGGAAGAAAGCAATCAGATCGTGTGATGGCGACAGATAAGGGGAGACAGTTTAACAAAACTGAATTCAATCAGCCTGCCAGTAGCACAAAGTCAAAACAGACCAAAACAAATAAACCTTGCGCGGGAGCGACTTCCTTATGACTCGTCAAAGGGGATGAGGTGTGGATTGAGAGGACTAGATTGAAAATGCAAATAGAAAGACTGTTTATCCCAGAGAGGGGTTACGGATGAAGGTTAAGCAAGCTACTGTGGTTGTCACGGAGACTGCGTTAAATACTGGCCAGTCCGTAGCCGTTCAGCTAGTGGGTGGTAATCATGCTAAGTGACAAGATGCATTGAAAGGGTAAAACATACATAAACACGTACAACAGCCCTGTTTGGCAAGCTCAATAGGAAAACAAACATGCTTTTAGCATGTTAAAAATAGCTGAGGAGGGGAAGGTGACTAGCAAGGAACAGAATGCTAAATTAAAACAATAACATTTTAATTTATAATCTTGTAATTAATATGTTCTTCCATATCCTCCATGACTATATTCCTGTTTTTTTCCCCTTAGTTCATATTCAAGCCTCTTATCCCCCCACGGAAAATCCCATAACTCCAATATTGGCAGGGCACTGGAATATTTTGAACTTAAATATTGCTCAAAAATTCATTCAAATGTAGTGTTCGTGATAAACCAACTTCGATGAAATTAGCCAGTTCTGTGTTTACTTTGCACAACTCTGGGGTGATGAGCTGGATGCCATTTTGTTGTGTGGGATGAGAGGGATGATTTGAATCATCGTTAGACCTCCTGAGACTCTGCACATCTCATTTATTTCAAAAAAGTTTTGCACAAACTTTGGCAAAAAATCTTGGTGAGATGTCATTTAACTATTTATGGGATGGAAAGCTGTTTACCCTGGAAAGCTATGATGTTTACCCTACAGCATCAGGAAAACATAAGGTCTATATATATATATATATATATATATATATAAAAGAACCAGAGAAAAAAAACATGAACCACTAGAGTATGCCAATGAGTCAAACACAATGAGGAAAAAAGGTAAACGTGTTCATTGGATTCTGGCATCCTCACTGCTTTTTAAAAATGTTGAGTAACATGGGAGTAACATTTTCTTTGACTTATTAGAATTTGTGTTAGCAAGTGTTTTGCAAGCATAAAAATTGTACTGAAAATATTATTTCATGCCATAATATTTTTTAAGAAGTTTTTATAAATATTTAAAACTTTAAAATGTAGGCTATTATTACAAATTTGTCATGATTTGACGTTTTTTTGGCTTTTGGTATGAATATGTTGGCCTTCCTGTTATCTATTTTGAAATCTGGGTACCGAGGGGAAGTTTGGTCCCATCAGTGAGCCACGCAAACACGACAGTCAGCTTTTGTGTTTTGCAAGCTTAAATTGTCATTTGAAATGAATTCCACTGAAAACATTTCATGTGGTGATAATATTTTTTTAATATATTTAAAACTTTATTATATATATATATATATATATATATATATATATATATAAAAGAAATGCAAAAATAAAATGCAAATCGGTTTTCCCATTCGCACTAGATCCAGCACATTAATAATAATAATAATAAATACTTTTTAATTAAAACAGACATCAATGACACATTATTGAATGAGACATATCTAATATGATATAAAAATAAAAACAAATAAAAAAATGTAACGCACACACATAATATAGCCTATGTAAAAATGAAAAGACATATCTTGCATTGAGTGTTTTTAAGTGCAATTGTAACAATACACAAACTACTGTATTCAGGATATTGGCACAGGGAAAATCATATGTTAATATTCATGTTCCTATTTAACTCTTATTATGAAAAACTAGTGCAGGGATCATACCATATTAGTAGAGGAATTAAACTTGTTTAAGCCCCAAATTATTATTGATTATTGGCGTGCAGCTTAGTTCAATTAAAATAATTGTTTGTGTCACTGGAGCTGGAACAAGTGAGCGAATGATGAATTCCTATTTAAATGAAGATTTCATTAACCCTAACGTTTAAGAAAAGACCACCAAAAAAGGGCCCCTGAAAAAAAATTAGCTTTCCGTGCATGCATCAACAACAAACAAGGCATCGCAAAAATGCCAAAGAAATTTGTGTACTGTGCATTTGCATAACTTGTTCAAACAGATCTGTGACATTATCTCTGTATTTAATTACCGACATTCAAAATAAG
This sequence comes from Meda fulgida, assembly GCA_030578275.1. Lineage (NCBI taxonomy): Eukaryota > Metazoa > Chordata > Actinopteri > Cypriniformes > Leuciscidae > Meda > Meda fulgida. The sequence continues at coordinate 14,570,451 of CM060636.1, read as the reverse complement.
TAGCACAGAACATTGATCATTTTGGTCTAGATTAAAGCTGTCAGAGGACGATACTCCACTCTCAGTGAGGCAGACAAGCCATTTATATCACTACAGGCCCAGCACCACCCCAGTGCCCCTCATACATCAACACAGAGGAACACCCAGAGCGCGCGTACAGGCGTGTGTGTGAGTGTGTGTGTGTGACACGGAACGGGCTAATGCAGGAGTGCACTGCCGCGCCGTAAAGGTCAAAGCACTCTACTGTCCGCCTCAATAGCTCATCCTGCCTGCTGCACTTTTTGAAACAGCATGTGTGAGTGAGGAATACCACACTTTTAAATTAGATCTGATTGGTGGTGATTGTAAAAGAGTGAGATCCACATATACCTGTGAGCCAGAATCAGTGAGAGTGAATGTGATACCCATCACTATTCTGAGCTGCAAAGGTCAACGTTCGTGCTCGAATATTACAGCCTGGCTAATAGAGAAGAACTCCATGGTTACGGCCCTGTGTGTTCAGAGGGTGTTGAACTTTCGAAGCAGGATTTTCATTTGTGTGAACTTCCTTTTGAATGATTAACAAATGAGATAGCTTTCATATCTTGAGATAGAGTGGAGATCAAATGGATACATTTTCTTAAAGAAATTCACCCAAAGTCGCCAGTAATCTCACATTTTCCTAGAGTTTCAGAAGAGGTCTAAATAATGTCTCAATCTGTGCTCAGATATGAAAAGATACCTGCAATCACGCCTGAGAACCTCTCCAAAGGAATATTAAGAGAAACATCTGAGAATAAAATGGTACATTAAAATGAACCGAGACCTCCATCATGCCTCCATTTTGTAAAGTAAAAAAAAAAAAAAAAAGTCTCTTATGCACAACAAGGCCACTTTTATTTGATTTAAAAAATGTTAAAACTTTAAAATAATATTTAGCAGCTATTACACCAGTCACATGATCACTCAGAAATCATTCTAATATTCTGATTGGGTGCTCAAGAAATATTTATTCTTATTATTATGAAAACGGTTGTGCTGCTTAATATTTTTGTGGAAAACGTAATAGGCGGCGATCCCGTGGGTGCTCAGGGGCTCAAGCACCCATGGAAAAACACAAGGTATAATCCATTCATTTTAACCAATCAAAAAAAAGGGGTGCGTGCGGTATGAAGCGTGGACACCCAGCAGCAGAACTATGAATCGGCACCTATGGAAACCGTGATACAATTTTTTAAGGATTCTTTGATAGATAAATGCTGTTCTTTTGAACTTTATTACACATTTTTTTATACATATATTTACTGTCACTTATGATCAATAATACATCCTTGCTGAATGAAAGTATTAATTTCTTACCTTCCCCAAAATGTGAGTGTACACTTCACATTTAGTATGCACAGCCTACTTAGTATGTAGTATGGTAAAGGGATAGTTTACCCAAAATTCAAAATTCTTCCCAACACCCGGAGCAATTACATGTCTTCAGAAGACTTCGAATATAGCGCATGGGTTGTATGGACCACTTTTATGACACATTTATAGTACTTTTGGAGCTTGAGGACCTAATCCCATTTATTTTATTTATAAATAAAGGAGCAGTCAACATAATCTTCAAAAACGAGAAACAACATGATCCTATTCATTTTTAGGTGAACTATCCATGCAATGCTGACATTATATCTTAATAAGATGTTAATGTCTCAATTAAGACCGGGTAAATTCTAATACGAGAACATGTTCTGCATACTGCCGTGTCATTCATACTGGTTTATTTTAGGCCCACTGGCTGTGTCTGATATAATTTGTTCAAAATCACTTTAAGCACATTTGTGTTTTGATAGCCAGCAGCTCAGCACTGGCATTACTTCACTGTGCCCTTCCATCTGTGAAAGGAGACCTCCAGATACACGTGCCAACATCCCCTTTCAAGCTCAGTCACCCCTGTTAAAAAAGACCAGCATATGCTCCTTTGGATGATGCTGTCCCCATCAGGCCTCTTAAAGGGATAGTTCACACAAAAATGAAAATTCTGTCATCATTTACTCACCCTCAAGTTGTTCTAAACCTGTAGTGTTTCTTTCAGAATTTTAATTTTTGGGTGAACTATCCCTCTAACTAGATAAACCAGCCTCTAAACCATGAAATGCCAACGCTACTTTTCAGCAGGGGCAATTTACATGCTAGATGCACAAATTCAACAGCAAGCCTGACACATGGATACATTTACCAAATCTTCTTAAGAGAATACATCAAGCTTAACTGGAATAAGTTAAGCCTTAAGGAGCATATATCTGCAGATGCTTTTGAGATATTTCTGCTAAATCCTTCACGGACATCACTTGTCTTAATTCAATTAAGTGATTTTTTGCTTTATTGAACGATTAACTCTACAAAAAAGCACATATTTCAGGCTAATTTAACGTGGTTTCTAAATATATAAGTTATCTAATAATATCGGATAAAATACATCAGACATTTTCTTTTTCATATTTAAATGGACATATCCCGAGTCATAGTGTATATATATATATATATATATATATATATTTATATATATGGGTTTTTTTTAAGTGCCGCGCTGATACCATCAGCCTAGAAGCACAGAGAGAATGTATTTAATGCAAATATTATAGTTGTCAAGTTCCAATGATGGACCCAAGAGAGTCTTCCAGCTTGGTTGTGTTTAATTACGAACAATATTGGCTTGTTTAACAAGCAGATTTGAAACGGCATGCGTAAACCCAACTTCTCTTTGAAACCAACCAGAGCGAGTTCCCTTAAAAGGCTCAGCAAGCCCCTGAGCCACAAAGACCCCCTCCCACTCTCTGTGTACGCCGAGGAGCCGTAAAGCGTTCACACAAACGTATGGATAAGTAAATTGTGATGATACTAGTGCTAATGAAGGGTAAAATGCTGGTTGGATGGGAGCAGCAGTGGAATGTGGCGTGTGGGAAGGGATGGATGGCAGCCTGATGATTAATGCGTCAGAGAGCTGACGGGGGCCGGGCACAGCACCAGAGGCCTTGCCACCCCTGCTCGCTCATTTGGAAATCTCTCTCAGCAGAGGGAGAGGAAGAAAGGACTTCTGCCTCTGTGACTGAGTCTCAACGGCAATGGATAAACAAATACCCCTTTTTTCACTAGAATACTGCTGGTGCAAGCCTCTTGCAGAGACTGTTACAACGTAAGCGGTTCACAAATAAACAGCACATTTTTAAAAGAGTTTTTGAACATTTTAGTGTCTTTATATGTGAAGCTTGTTTTGATGCAACCATCAAAAGTCATATAACAAAATTTTATATTTTAATATTTCTAAATATCGTACATATACCGTAAACAACTAAATATTATTATAAATAATGTTTACAAAATAAAAATATTTCACTACTACATTTTATTATAAATAATATTTAAATCCATGGTTATCAATTCACTTATATTATTTATACCAATCTTCCCGTTCAATCATTTTTTTCTCATTATATTGATCAAAAGTGACATTAAAGATTATAATGTTACAAAATTATTTATGTTTTCTATATAAATGTTTTCTCTTCATAGGAAAAAAGAATCCAGATTTTTCTGTTTTCAACATTAATAATAATAATAATAATAATAATAATAATAAAAATTCTTAAAAACCAAATCAGCATATCAAAATGATTTCTGAAGGATCATGTGACACTGAAGACTGGATTAATGATACTGAAAATGTAGCTTTAAACAAAGAACCAGAGAGAAAGAGATAAAAAGAGGGACCAAAAACAAAAAGCAGGTAAGAGAAACAGCGGAAGAGCAGAGACCTGCCTTGCCCTCTCTCTCTCTTCCCTTCTCAGCATTCCTCCTCTCAGCAAGATGGTGCACCGCCAGGACCTCCAACACCTGTCCCTCACTCTGGAATCAGTGAGCTGTGCCGGAGTCACATGGCCTCTCGTGGCCATCCATCTAAATACGACATCCTTGAGACGAGATTGCGCGTGCAATTCGGTGTGTATTTTGCATTGTCTCAGAGTGGGCGTCCCGATCTAGGAAACGTCTGTGCACACAAGGATAAGAATCCCCATGCAGGCGTCAGGAGATTAACTGCCCTCTGCCTCTCGCATCTTCCTCTATCGATCGCCACAGATACAAAAAAAAGTCCTCACACACATTCACTAAGATGACATCACAGGCAAAGAGGCAGAACAAGGACTCCTTGTGGCAGAGCCACGTCCTTGAGGTCAGAGGAGGCAGCACAGAGACAAAGAGAAAGATGAAGAGCTTTGCTTTCCCAAAGCAGCTAACATTAAAGTCAAATAAAATCACAATTGGAGAATTGACGCTTTGGGTTCATGCTGGTTAGCTTTGAGGTTGTCTATTTACAGCATACTCATAAAAATAACTAAATTAGCCTTACATATTTAAAACGTAGAGTCGTCTCTTCCAGGAAAATGGACTAAAAATATGAATGACTCATCCTGCACTGTTGTCCAATCAAATGCTCTACAAAATAAGAATGTCTCCCCCATACATTATAAGCACCACCTGAAACTGACTAGCAGGTAGCAAATCATGGCTGATTTTTTCAGGCCGATACAATCATTTTAATTATGTTTTACAATTAGCTTATAACTAACCAATATTAAAAAAAACTATACTATTTTGTATAATACATGTAAAAAATAAAGCAATAACATTTTTATATGCTCTTTATTAAATAATAATTTTAACAGTTGCATTATGGGTATGTTTTTTGTAAGTGTTGCCTGGATCTGGATCACTTTACAGTAATTTAACAAGAGCCAGCTAACACAATAACAGAATCAGCACGGTCTTCTATTCAGTATTAATGGCGAGTGTATGTCTTTGGCAAGAGAGCATTCTGTTTACAAGCAGAACTGGAGGAGAAAGAGGGCGAGAGGAGAGAGAGAGAGAGAGAGAGAGAGAGAGAGAGAGAGAGAGAGAGAGAGAGAGAGAGAGAGAGAGAGAGAGAGAGAGAGAGAGAGAGAGAGAGAGAGAGAGAGAGAGAGAGAGAGAGAGAGAGAGAGTGAGTGAGTGAGTGTGTGAGAGAAACTGGGGCATAAACCAAGCAGAAGGCCATGAAGGACTGGGGTCCTTAACAGGGACTGGGATTCATCCAATGCCCCTTGGAAATGTCTTCTTCAGCTCAATTCTAATTTATATCAATACAAATAACTTGGCTTCGATTAATAACCGAATCACAAGGCAAAAAAATACAGTGCTTTTGCCAAGAGCAGGGTGTGTGTGTGTGAGAGAGAGATAGAGAGAGAGAGAGAGAGAGAGAGAGAGAGAGAGAGAGAGAGAGAGAGAGAGAGAGAGAGAGAGAGAGAGAGAGAGAGAGAGAGAGAGAGAGAGCATTTCTCCTGCGCCTCAGTATGTTTGGGCTGATAGACTGTGGAGGAGAAGGGTATTAATCGTAAAGGGCTGCAGGAGTGTGGGCTAAAGTTGCTGGCCATAATACTGTCTTGTCTGAATCATCAACCCCCCCCAAGGTCCGGAGCAGGGCGGGTGTCTAGTTTTCCGTTCTAATGTGGGCTGACATTCAAAAAGAAGCATCATTCCTTCCTCTGTGGTGATGAGAGTACATTAGGGCAGGGACAATTTAGTAGGGGATAGAAAAGGGCATCTGTGAATGTATCTTTAATGGCTTTGGATTAGTAAAACAACAATATAGAAATAAATCGGTAATAATTATTTTTATTATGCCCAATAACAAATACTATTGCTGATATTATAAATCAACAGTGTTCACACTACAGTTCCAATTAAAATGATTCATGCTGAAAAGAGGCATTATAATTAAAATGGGGAAAAATAGAAGAAGAAAACCCTGATATTATCTAGTTCCAGTATTGGCCGGGTACAATGTAATAATTTTTTTAAATTAAATTAGTATAGCAGTTTTCATAATACACAGTTTCAAATCAGTGTTACAAAGAACTTGTCTTGCAAACCTACCAAGGGGGAGCTGGCACAAATAAATGTATACATCGTGTACAGTTTAATTTGAACATGCAGATGCAATCCAGTTTTATTTTTAAAAATGGCTAATATAAGCTGATACCAATATGGTCACTAACATAGCATGAATTTCTATTTTCAACATCTATTTAAATTGGATTTAAAAAAAAATAATAATAATTAAGCCTCCAGGTGGTTGTGATTCAACAATGTGTTCTTAAAGTTTTGTTAAGGCAATTAAAAAGTGAGTCATGATGAGACACTCATAAATGAATTATAGTGTGCATTCTATCTATCTATCTATCTATCTATCTATCTATCTATCTATCTATCTATCTATCTATCTATCTATCTATCTATCTATCTATCTATCTATCTATCTATCTATCTATCATAAACATTCTGGTAGCTTGAACCCTTGCTTGTATTCAATGAGCCTTAGCAAAGATATGGCAAGAAATAAAATGAGGAAGACCTGAGAGGCGCTGGCAAGACATTGATAGAGTGAAGAGTTTGAGTACGGTTTACCAAATGACTTATTTTACCCGTCTCCTTCGAAACATATTCCCCACATTTGAAAGAGGAAATTATTGCATATCTGAAGTAAATGTGCCCTGTGAAAATGGAGAAATTCAACTGGATGAGACACCGGAGAAAATGAGGTGTAATTTCTGTCCTGAAAGATGAGAAACGGATGATGTTAGAAGGGACAAGAAAGATGGAGTGCTGGAGAGACACAGCACCTGCACCGGTGGAGGTTGAGGAGAGAGAAGAAGTCAGTGAGTCAGAGGCTGAAGAAAGGCGAGATGGTTTCGGTTATGACCAGCACTGCTAGCTGTAAAGAACAAGCTATTTGGGAAATGGGTTTGGGAATGGAAACTAACACACAAACAAGAGGTAAAAGGGAAGCCATACCTGGGAACTGAGCAGCTCCTGTGTGAAAGGGGGAGAGGAAAAAAAGAAAAAATAATTAGAAGAAAGCCATTCACCAATATATCCCCAAAGTGTCATGTAGCCAGAAGGGGGAACAAAGACACATTTAAAAATGCCAAATCAACATCTTACAAGGTCAGTTTCAATGTTTGAAAACATTGAGAGAAAAAAAAATCATAATTTATTTCATAATCAAATTTCAAAATTATAACAATGTGGCTGAAACAAACAAACTTTTGGTCCCACATCAATAGTACAATCTGACTGAATAATCACTTCATAGTATATCTTGAACAGCCATTAAAAACAGCACAAACCTCATGAATATAACAATAACTAACAATGAAAGGAGAGATTCATCATCAGGTCCCTTGCAGAACATTACTTTAACACATTCAGTGCTTCCTCTCGATGTTGCGTGCTGTGAAACTTCATTAATTGTAATATGTCAACAGCACCTGGTCTTGAGCTCATCTATCTGCAGCTAAGGCCCCAAATCAGAAGCTTAGCTAATGCACCGCCTCTGGTACCCGCATAACAGTTTTAAAAAGCACTTAGAGCTGACATGGCTTTATGAAACTGCAATGAGTCAGAGTCTGATTAGAAAAACAATTTTCTTATTAGCATTTTCACCAAATTTTCATCTTAGCTAATGTGCTAATTAGCATTCCACTTTTGGGACTCAACGCAAAGCCATTGAAGATGGATATTTGTGCCTCAGCTTTGCTCAGAGCATCTGCATGTCAATTGAATTTAAACAACATTAGAGAGAGTACACAGAAATCCATGCAAATATCTATGGGTGACCATGGCATAAATCATCTCTCAGTACTAAACAAAACTCTTCAAACCCGGCCGCTTGCAAGAAGAGCCCCGAGGCAAGTACTAAATAAACCTCACAGAGCTTTGCATAGGCCTATAAAACAAGCTTGTACCCACCAGGCTTCCTTCGTCAAGCAGAAAGACCACCCTGGGCTTGCTATGGTTGGAAACTAGCCGGGTCTAAGCAGAATAGATTGGTAGATACTTGGTGCTGTGAGAGAATACAGCATGCTTTTTTATGATTTGTTGCATGATTTGGTTGAGAGCAATAGGGTACCAGGGGCCACCCTCAAACTCAGACCCCTGGAACACAGGCCAGACAAATAGGGTTATCCATATTAAGAAAATGTCAGCAGTCAGAATAACTCTGCATTGACTTTTCAGCCCTAGGCTTTGCTGGGCCCCTGACCGGAGAGCTAAGGGACCGACCAGTCCATGTCACACTCTCTCCCCGTCTCTTCAGGTGAGGTTAAAATCCCTGACCAGTGCAATGCATTAAACATGAGTTATCCAACTTGAGAGACGCTCCCTACTCCAAAATGATAGGGACATTAACTTTGGGGTCAGCATACATGAGCTGCATTAATGAACCCTTGTGTCTCACTTCACATGCACACCAACCTGAGAGCACTTCACATAGTCAAAAGCCCGAAAGCAAGGCATGTTTAAAAATATGCAGTCATAACTGGGAATTTATGGCTACAGAAAGAAAGTGAGATTCATATAAACATCTTAATATAATATAATATAATATAAAACATTATATTTTTTGTTATAAACGTAGTTCAGTGGAGCCCAAGCCTCCGATACTAATTAAAAAACGTAATTTTAGAACTAGTAACGAAGGAAGAGTTGCTTCATTGAAGTTTATTGTATTATGTAGAGTAGACTATTATGAGAGCGAAGTCGACTAAGCGAGTCTATTTCCTGCATCTGATATTTTACAGGTCAATCTTATATACATAAAAAAATCAGTTTGAATGTCCACTGAGAAAAGAGATATCTTTATCTTAGTATCCTTTTAACAGTATTCCCCAGGATGGTACTAGTCAATTCATTTGTCAGTTGCATCTTATATAGTGTTTTTTAAAGTAAAAGATAACATCCTGGTTTACAACCTTGTTTCTGTCCCTTTCAATATAAAAGTATTTGCTACTGACTCATTCATAAAGACAGCCTTTGCTGCAATCAAGTGGCATAATGTAACTTTTACTGAATTCAAAATCACAATCACCAACGGACCCTTTCTTAATAACAAATATGGCATGCTATTTATATAAAATAAAATAATTCTTGAACAATAATATTTAAATAATTGATAATAGCTATTATAAAAGTGTAAGTTTGTACAATAGTAAATAAACACAAGCAAACAAAAGTTCAAAAGCAGCTCTCTAGTTATAGTACAGAATTTACGTTAATATGTACATAAGTTATGAAACTTAACTTTTCCCTTAGCCAAATCGATTTCATCTGGAAGAAGTAATAGAATAATAAGTGCAAAGATTGCCCATTTGATATTCCCAAAATCAATTATAACTAACGTTTACACAATATCAACATAAGTCAGTGGCAAATTCCCGAAGGACCGACTGAAGATAAAGCTGTAGGAGGGTACATGAGTGCTGAACTTGAACCACCGAAAACGAAGCACATTTGAAATAGGCTCTATCTTTATAAACAAACCACATATTTAAATTTAACAACTTCATTCTCGCCTAAAAAAAAACTCTTAAAAGTACATTCCGTGAAACAACAACTGTAGAATTTGTAAAATTTTGGTGGGTTTGCTCATCTGCCATGACACTTGCAGTGAGTAGTGCTGCATGCGGAGTGATACAAACTGTAAAACGATTCCAGTAAAATATCACATGGCTGGAAAGGAACCATGGACAAGAACTAACTGATGTAATGTAATCCTGTGTCTGTGTGTGTGTGTGTGTGTGTGTGTGTGTGTGTGTGTGTGAGAGAGAATGGCCTGGTAAACCCTACATTATGGGGACAAAATGTCCCTACAAAGATGGCAATTTCCAAAATCATTGTCCTTGTGGGGATATTTTTTGGCCCCCATGAGGAAAACAGCGTATATAAATCAAACTGTGATAGTTTTTGAAATATACATTTTTGAAAGTTTTCTGTGATGGGTAGGTTTAGGGGTAGGGTTAGTATAAGGGGATAGAATATACAGTTTGTACAGTATAAAAATCAATGTGTCTATGAAAATTCCCCATTAAACATAAAAACACAACGTGTACACACAGACATACAACAGATCACTCCAGGCCAGCCACGCAGGTTTCCACAGTATGATCTACCTCATCAAAAACTAGAAATCTGCTGCCTATGAGGTATTAAATTAAACACAATAAGTGGACCCATTAAAGCACAATTATCTGTAATCTGCAAATATGAACATGAGAAAAGCTTTTTCCAGCTAAAAATGTCGCTGGACAAAAACCCTTGGATTCACAGACTTCAAAGTCAGTGACAAAGTGCAAGCGTTTCTAAGGATCAAGTCTTTGTCCTATCAGGCTGCTTTAGTCAGAGAGGATTGAAGCGTGTGTACCTGAGCCATAATAGGGAGGGATTTATTGTCTGTCTGCCGGGCGATGATTAGACACCACTGCTGCCACTCTGATAAGCCTCACTGATGGGAATAGACACTCCGGTGTCCTAAAACCACCTTGGAGGAGCCAGAGAGAGAGAGGTCACATCTGGCGGCTCCCACCATCCGCCTCTGACTTTGAAGAGACTTTTGAGGTTTTCTTAACTTAACTTTGGGGACACTTATAACTTCTTCAGAAGAGTGTCTCATTAAGCAAAAAAAAAAAAGGAATTATAGCCCTGATATTTTAGAATTCAAGATCCAGCACAGGTCTGTTTTCACAGATTAATTCCCTTCTGTTGGGGGAATCCAGCATTGCTTTCTGACATTACACAGAACATTCATGAGAAGATTCAATGTGGGCAGCCAGAAATGTGTGCCAGCTAACCTGCTATGAACAGTTTGATATTTTCAAAAATCCTTTAAAATGTACCCTGCTGAATTTCCATGCTGGTCAGCACAGCCATGATAACTCAAGGATGTGCAGAACTACATTTTCAAAATTGACATCTAAAGCGCAGCACACTAATTAAAAAACTGTTACCAAAACAAATTCAAAAATAGCCCATGTAAAACAACAATTAATAATAGTAATAGCAATAATAATAATAATACATAATACAACATATGTAAATACAGTTCTAGAGTTTACAGGATTAAATGACTATCAGCTCATTATTGTCAAGATTAAAAATAAAAAAAACAAATAATATTGATCTGGGTTAATGTGAATCTAAAAATAGTTTATTTTTAACCTTTCAAGATATATTATTTAGCTTAAATCAATATTTTATAAATGAACATGAATTATATACACTTCTGTTCAAAAGTTTGGGGTCAGTAAGATTTTTTTTTAAAGAAATTAATACTGTTATTGTCACGAGACGCTCACTTACGCCACCCTCTGGTTTCACCCGATCCCTTTCGCCTGAATACTAGTACTACACTTCCCAGCACTCCCTCCGTCATGATCACCTTCCATCCCTGCCTGATTTCGCTGATCACCCTTATCACCGTCACCTGTTCTTCATCATCCCCTTCATATGAACTGAGTCTTCCGTTGCTCCGTGCGAAGTCTTGTTTCTACCTACGAACATTACTGAGCATTCTCTCTGTCTAATTGTTTATCTCTGTACCTTGATCCCTGCCTGTACCCCGGACTCTGTGTACCTTTGCTGCCAGCCCCGACCTCTGCCTGTTTCTGACCTCGAGCTTTGGATTGTCCCTTTGTTTACTGTCTGACCGTGTTCCCTTTCCTGTATTAATAAAGTCTTGCACATGAATATCTCTGCCTCAGCCTCTGCGTTACAGTTATTCAGTGAGGATACATTAAATTATGTTTGAACTGTGATAATAACTAATGATTTTTGAAGGATCATGTGACATTGAAGACTGGAGTAAAGGCAGCTTTGCTACAGTACGTTTCATTTTAAAATATATTAAAATAGAAAACAGTTACTTTAAATTGTAAAAACATTTCACAATCTTACCGTTTTAGTGCATTTTTAAACAAACAAATGCAGCCTTTCTTTCAAAAACATTTAAAAATATTATCGACCCAATACTTTTGAACGGTAAAAGTAAAGGATATGTCTTTCAGGAGTGTCATGGATGTTAAGGGCCATCAGGCCAGGGATGTTAAGGGATTCTGGGCACTGATGGAATACTGTGAGCAGATGTACAGTACATACCCACAGACATGTAACTTCCAGCCTGACCTGCTGAGCCTTCATGTAATTAAAAGGTTAGGAGAGCAGAGTCATATTTTGATCTCAAAAGGGAATTGATGGAAAGGGCAGGGTTGTGTGGCCTAGCACAATCCACACAACACACAGATTTGACCTTCACATGCATGCCTTCCTGAAAAGCATGCCGAACAGACCATTGAACACCTCAATGCCACACACAACAGGGGAACAAGGATTGAGATGTTATCCTTTTTTATAAAAAAAAAAAAATAAATAAAAAAAATGTACAACTGGAATCTGATTATAAATCCTTGAAAAGAGGTGACATTTACATTGGTCATACTTTTGGCAAAGCTCATCCTAGCAGCAAGGTAAAAAGAACAGGAGGAGGACAATGATAAGACCTGAATACCAACAATATTCCTATTAGATGTTCAAAAGCGGATCTGAATGTTACAGTCAGTGGGTGAAAATAGCTTCAGACGAAAGCCATCAGGTGTTTGGGGACAGATGGGGGCGAGACAGAGAACTGATACAGCAAAGGGACAGTTGGGGTGGTCACAGACGAGACCTAGAGACCAGAAAGGGAATGCTACCATTAATTTTGAATGAGAGGCACAGATCTGCAGTAATTGCTATCTGATAGCACACCCAACAGCTCTTCAATCTCAAGGCATATCTCTGTGGGATCACCTGAGGTAAAGTGACCCCCTCATAACTTAGAAGTCACTGCATTTACGAAGGACCACATCAGATCAGATTAAAAAAAAAAAAAAAAAAACGCTCTGACGCTAGTGTACTCAGTGTCTTTTTCCTTCAGGAAAACAGATAAAAAATATTGCAGACTCATGGTGCATTACACTAATTTTCATCCAATCAAATGCTCTCTGGATTGAGCAAATGTGAAGTAAGTAAAGTATGTCCCTAACCAGACATCCAGATTTAATAGGAAACAAGTCGAAATAGTTACCCATCAAGGGTACACAAAATTAGAAACTCAACTATTGCAAATACGAATGATGAATGGAATTTTCCATAACTAATTAGCTAAAGAGAATAGAGAAAAAGCAGTGAGCACTGTTACTTCCTGCTGTTCGCAAATCCTAAAAAAATTGATTGAAATGCCAGTCACATAATTTGAGTAAGGGTCCTTCAGACAAAACAAAAACAAATAAATAATTAAATTATAAAAAGCACCATTTCACACTAAATGTGTGCGGAAAGGTCGGCGTTCTGGAAAGAAAAGGTTATAATCACAACAAATACTTAAATGAAATACAAACATTTTAAATATTGGCTTCAACAAAATAGACAAGGACAAGGTAATTTTTTGGTCTCTGTAGCCAACACTTTTTGCCAGAAATAAAAGACACATTTTGGGGGTACCGCAGTGTGACAGAAATTTGCTGCTAACATGCTTTCTGGATGTGAGAGAAATTGGCTTTTTAAAGGTTTCCAAGCCTCTAAAACTTGACTCCTTTTTTGGCACTTCCTCCAAATGCAGTACTTTCAACTATTAGACTGTACAACTCCAATGTCAGCAAGAGAATCAGTCTGACTGAACTTACTGTACAGTACATACTGTATAACCTGTATAGCTCAACCAAAACATGAAGTGTCATGTTTTTTGCTCCACTATCCCTTTAAAAGTAAACATGTAGGTACAAGTACATTTATAACAACAACATGTTAATCTAACCTGGAAGCAAAAGCACGGTGTTATGCCAGACAGACAAAATGTCTGGGTGCTTGTTGTGGCAGCAGTTAGGAATGGTATTAAAGTCTGGAGATCAAAAGATGAGCTCTGTTGGTGAAAGGATGGATGGCTGGTATAGAGATTAATGCCATAAAAACATTCTCACGGTACTCTGATGCTGAAATGACTACGCTTGGTTACAGAGAGACTACACACTAAATTCAGCCTGTCGGTCTCCCCCATTCTGTGTTTGCCTTTGTTGGCTTCTCCCCCTTGCTCTCAGGTCCAGCTTTTTACTTAATTAAATCAGCCGAGTCCTCATATCAGATATTCTTTAACAGAATACTAAAGCTCATCCCTTCCCTAATGCCATTATAGTGAGCAGGAGCAGGCAGATGTTTTAATCCCCTGGATCAGACTACACAAAAGAAATAAAGGCCGCCAGTCTGCCATTAGCCACATATTTGCTTCGGTACACTAACCTGAAGCATGAATTCTGTAACACTGACAGATATGACAGGCCCTCCCGATTTGAAATCACTTTCACAGGTCACTTCAACTTCAACTAAGACAGATGTCGACACTATTTTAATTTTACATGAAGATCATCATTAAAATGGTCTTAGAAACTATTTAACATGCCTTAATTTATTATTTGTTCAAATGCTTTTTATGTATAGATTTTATTGTTCTTTATATATATATATATATATATATATATATATATATATATATATATATATATATATACAGTCGTGCTCAGAATTAATGGTACCCCTGGTAAATATGATGAAAAATGGCTGTAAAAACTAATTCTGCATCGTTTATCGTTTTGATATTTCATTCAAAAAATTGGCAAAAATCGAACCTTTCATTGAAGTAAAATAATTGACAGTGGAGGGGAAATCACATTATGAAATAAATGTTTTTCTCCAAAACAAGTTGGCCACAATTATTGGTACCCCTAGAATTGTTTACGAGTAAAATATCTCTTAAGTATATTCCCATTCATATTTACCTTTTTTTTGCACACCAGGGTGACTAGGAACATGAAATTGTCCAGCCATGACTTCTTGTTTTACAAGAGTTTAAATATGGGGAAACACAAAGGCCAAATTCCCTTAATCATCCATTACAATGAGTAAAACCAAAGAATATAGTTCTGATGTGCATCAAAAGATTGCTGAGCATCACAAAATAGAAAGTGGCTGTAAGAAAATAGCTAAAGCATTGAAAATCCCCATTTTGACCATCAGGGCAATAATTAAGCACTTCCAATCAACTAAAGATGTTACAAATCTGCCAGGAAGTGGACGTGTGTCTATATTGTCTTAATGCATGGTGAGGATGAAAGTTTGAGTGGCCAAAGACTCTCCAAAGATCACAGATGGAGAATTGCAGAGATTAGTTGAGTCTTGGGTTCAGAAAGCCTATTAAAAAAAAAATTGAACAACCCCTACATCACCATATGTTGTTTGGGAGGTTTTCAAGAAAAATCCTCCTTGCTCATCCAAAAACAAACCCCAGCAAATTCAGTTGTCAGACATGACTGGACCTTCAAACAGCACAGGGTTCTGTGGTCAGATGAAACTAAAAAATAGCTATTTGGCAGCAAACATGCAAGATGGGTTTGGTGCACACAAGGATAAAAAGTACCCCATGTGTACAATTTAATATACCATCTTTAATGTTGTGGTCATATTTTTCTGCTGGAGGTCCTGGACTTCTTGTTCAGATACATGCATGGCATCGTGGATTCTATCAAATACCAACAGATAAAAAATCTAAACCTGACAGCCTCTGCTAGAAATCGTATAATGGGCCGTGGTTGGATCTTCCATCAGGACAACGATCCAAAACAAACATCAAAATCAACACAAAAATGTGTTAAGTAGCACAAAATGAAGCTTCTGCCATGAGCTTCACCGTCCCAGACCTGATGAGTGGAGTGAACTGAAGAGAAGAAGCACCAACATGGATCTGGGAATCTGAAGGATCTGGAGAGATTCTGTAAGAATGGTCTCTGATCTCTTGTCAGGTGTTCTCCGAACTCATCAGGCATCATAGGATAAAACTCAGAGCTGTTATTTTGGCAAAAGGAGATTGCAAAAAGTATTTAATAAAAGGGTATCAATAATTGTGGCCAACGTGTTTTGGAGATAAACATTTATTTCATAATGTGATTTCCCCCCCACTTTCTATTCTTTTACTTCAATGAAAGTTTAGATTTTTGCCAATATTTTGAATGAAAGATCAAAAGGATAAATGATGCAGATTTATTTTTTCCAGCCATTCTTTATCATATTTACCAGGGGTACCATTAATTCTGAGCACGACTGCATATATATATATATATATATATATATATATATATATATATATATATATATATATATATATATATATATACAAAGCAAAGCACTTGCAGAGTAGCATCTATCGTGTCAAACTACATATATTTATCTAATGACAATACAACTGTTGCAATTTGATGATCACACTAAACCATATCACATTCTCACAACCAAGCAATGTCAAAATGTATAAAAAAGTCACGGGGCAACATGCGAGTAAGCCAATTTTTACTATCATTTTAATCATCATACAGTAACCAGTCACCATTAAATATATACATAAACTAGTGAGATTATACATGGAGTAGTTATAAGCTAAAAGTGCCCATTGTTGAAGAAACACTTATATAATAGTAGTATTGTATGTGAGTATGTGAAAACATAAACAGTACTTTCAGCAAGCTGTGGTGGTGAAGATGAAATAATGCGCATGAGTTGGTGCCCTAGTTTGACAGAGCAGGTGGATTCCACTCCCAGGGCCCGTCTGTGCGGTCAGGCGTTTGACTATATGGAGAACATTACAGAGCCTTGGGCCCATTATTGTTGCTCCCGACAACCCCGGCATAATCCACTCATTTGCGAGGTCATCGTAAATCATTATACAGTAGGGTTCCGTTCCTCTGACATAAATACATGACCCCGGGGATCTGCTCGGCCCACTCTTCCCGGTCTCACTTCCTCAATCACTGGCTTTCCTACCGCTCTCCCACTTTTTATACGAGTCTAGAAAAGCGTGTAATTAAATCTGCAGAGATTGTATGAGCAAGAACAAGTGATGCAGTCAGGCAGAATATGTGCATTCCTGTACAGTGGGATAAACAGAAGCATGATGAACGATGGAAAGGAAGTTTGCAGTGTATCTGACAAGGCAAAAGAGACATTCTCGCTAGGGATGCACCTATTGGCCTGATACTGCACTCTCATACTCGTACTCATGAAAATGTTCTGATACCAACAACCGATACAACGCAGCATGTGTACAGTGTTTTTATTTTTATTTTACCTTTATTTAACCAGAAAAGCTATCTGAGATTAAAAGTCTCTTTCACAGGAGTGTCCTGGCCAAAAATGTGAAGCAATACAATCAGTTCCATCACAGATGAACATCACACAGACAGATTAAAACACTTAAAAGCAATTGCATAGTGTTTGATCAGCATCCATTCGCCTGATAATTTATTTAAAACGGTCTAGAGTCGGCAAATTTTCTGCGTACATAAAAGACTTCTTACCTAACTCAGTCCGTGCAAATGGAACAGTGAGAGTATAGAAGTTTTGCGAACGAAGAGAATAATTCTTGATAATTTTCTGCTGCGTAAAACAACAGAGATAAGAAGGCAACAACCCCAAGTGTTTGTGTCCAGGCAAAGAAACAGACAACAGAGACTATAATGGGGATAAAAAATAAAGCTGTCTATGAAGTAAATGCATCTAATTTGTGGAATACAGGTATTAAACTAAATATAGTAACGCCCATTTACGTAGCTGTGGTGCGCGAGTTGATAAGAGCTGGTGAGCTGGTCGAGCGCATCCCTTTTTACCTGTGTGCCAAAGTGGCAAAAACGTCTCGGTTACGTTCGTAACCCTCGTTCCCTGAGTAGGGAACGGAGACGTTACGTCGGATGACGACGAATGGGGTTTCGCTTAGAACACCTATCGACTTCGAGTATACAAAAACGAGCCAATGGCAAAGAAATGCCATGGGTCTGCGGAATTTGCATGACGTAACTCCGCCCCACCTCGTGGGTATAAAAGGAGGACGCCGGCAACATGCAGTTATGTTTCTTCGCTGAGGAGCCAAGACTGAGCTCAGGCGATCCCCGCGGTACAGCGGAAGTGGCAGGAAGACGTAAAATCTCCGTTCCCTACTCAGGGAACGAGGGTTACATATCCCAAGTTAGAGGAAATATGCAATTAACACCAACCCAGGGGGGGGGGGGGTTGGAAATACACATATGACCCGAAGGAAACATATGGAGAATACTGGTGTCCAGGTGTCCAGCCGCAGGTGGAATATTTCAACCTCAGGGGTGGCAAGGTGGCTTGCCAAGGGAAAGACACATGCTCAGAGAGGCTTACAGTGGAAATACACGTGTGGGGGTAGCTCCGGGGAGGGACCATGCACACGGGAGGCACCTAGCCGACGCCCAGGCAATAGACACTGGCGCTAGCATCAGGGGTGCTGGAGGAACTCAGGGCTTGTGGAGAAGCTCACCTGAGGAGAATATCGTACGTATCCAGTTCGTGGAGGGGAATGGCGAGCAAGCGAAGACACCTGAGCAGGTCCAGTACTAGCTAGTTGAAGCGAGTACATGAGAGGGCACAGGCTACACTCGGAGATTGTAAAATCTGGCGAATGTGTTCGGTGTCGCCCAGCCTGCAGCTCTGCAGATGTCTGTTAGCGAGGCGCCATGCGCTAGAGCCCACGAGGATGCCACACTCCGGTTGAGTGGGCATTCACACCAAGGGGGCACGGTCGACCTTGCTGCTGGTATGCCAAAGCAATGGTGTCCACTATCCAGTGAGACAACCTCTGCTTGGAGAGAGCCTTTCCCTTCAGCTTCCCACCATAACAGACAAAGAGCTGGTCTGAGGTCCTGAAACACTGCGTCCTGTCTACATAAGCGCGGAGAGCGCGTACTGGACAGAGCAGTGCCAAGGCTGGGTCTGCCTCCTCCAAGGGCAGTGCTTGCAGGTTCAACACCTGGTCCCGGAAGGGAATGGTAGGAACCTTGGGCACATGTCCAAGCCGGGGTCTCAGGATCACGTGAGAGTAAGCCGGACCGAATTCCAGGCACGCTTCGTCAACGGAAATTGCGTGCAAGTCCCCGACCCTCTTGAGAGAGGCAAATGCAACCAGGAGCGCTGTCTTCATCAATAGGAACTTAAGCTCCACTGATTGCAGAGGCTCAACGGGAGCACTCTGTTAGAACCACTCCGAGGTCCCAAGAGGGAACGAGAGGAGACGAGAGGAGGATTCAGTCTCCTCGCCCCCCTCAAGAACCTGACGATCAGGTCGTGCTTCCCTAAGAATTTACTTCCACTAAGTCGTGGTGTGCGGCAATAGCGGCAACATAAACTTTAAGGGTGGAGGGAGACAGCCTTCGCTCCAACCCATCTTGAAGGAAGGAAAGCACGAAACTGATCGAACACCTCCGGGGGTCTTCTCGGCGAGAAGAGCACCAGTTGACGAAGAGGTTCCACTTCAACGCGTAGGCGTGCCTCGTGGACGACGCTCTAGCGGAAGTGATGGTAGCCACCACCGCTGGTGGTAGGGTACTCAAACCTGCCTCGTCCCGTCCAGGAGCCACACGTGGAGGTTCCAAAGATCGGAACGAGGGTGCCATAGGGTGCCCCGTCCCTGAGAAAGGAGGTCCTTCCTCAGAGGAATTGGCCAAGAAGGTGCTGTCGCGAGGAGCACTAGTTCGGAGAACCAAGTCCGGCTGGGCCAGTACGGCGCAACCAGAAGGACCTGCTCCTCGTCCTCCCTGACCTTGCGCAAGACCTGCGCAAGAAGGCTCACTGGGGGAAACGCATGTTTGCGGCCCCGCGGCCAGCTGTGCGCCAGAGCATCCCTGCCGAGCGTGCCCTCGGTCAGAGAATAATACTGGTCGCAATGGGTTGAGTCGTGGGAGGCAAACAGATCTATCTGTGCGTCCCCGAACTGGTCCCAAATCAGCTGGACCGACTGAGGATGGAGTCGCCATTCTCCGGGGAGGGGCTGAAGACGCGAGAGCTCGTCGGCTACACAGTTCAGGGCTCCGGGAATGTAAATGGCTCGAAGGGACCTCAGATGCTTCGGACTCCATAAGAGGAGGTGGCGAGCGAGTTGAGACATACGGCGGGAGCGTAGACCACCTTGATGGTTGATGTAAGCTACAGTGGCGGTATTGTCTGATCGGACTAGTACGTGTTGACCCTTGAGCAACGCCCCGGAAGCCGTGCAGGGCAAGGCGTACTGCCAGCAACTCGAGGCAATTGACATGCCATAGGCGCTGGGGTCCTGTCCAGGAGCCCGCGGCAGCATGTCCCTTGCACATGGCGCCCCAGCCCGTGGTGGGGGCATCTGTTGAGACAACAACATGCCGGGAAACTCGTTCCAGGGGGACACCAGCCCTGAGAAAACTGAGGTTCGACCACGGGGTGAAGGTCAGACGGCAGGTCGGAGTAACTGATACTCGGAGCGTTCCTTGTTGCCATGCCCACCTCGGGACTCGGTCG
This sequence comes from Meda fulgida, assembly GCA_030578275.1. Lineage (NCBI taxonomy): Eukaryota > Metazoa > Chordata > Actinopteri > Cypriniformes > Leuciscidae > Meda > Meda fulgida. The sequence continues at coordinate 14,550,189 of CM060636.1, read as the reverse complement.
CGTAGCCAAAGCTGAAGCGGTCTCATATAAAGCAATCCGAGCGGCGTCACTGCGGCTGCAGATGCCATATGCCCCAGGAGCCTCTGAAAATATTTCAGTGGAACCGCACTCTTGCCCTGAATTTGTTTGAGACAAGTCAGCAGTGACTGCACGCGCTCGCTCGTAAGCTGCGCGGACATGGCGACCGAGTCGATGTCCATACCGAGAAAAGAGATCCTCTGCACGGGGCAAAGTTTGCTCTTCTCCCAGTTGACCCGAAGGCCCAGACGAGCTAGGTGCCGGAGCACAAGGTCCCTGTGTTCGCAAACCTGATCTCGAGAGTGAGCTAGGATCAGCCAGTCGTCGAGATAGTGCAGGATGCGAACCCCGTGAACCCGAAGGGGAACAAGGGCTGCCTCGACGACCTTCGTGAAGACGCGAGGAGACAGGGATAGCCCGAAAGAGAGGACCGCGTACTGGTATGCCTGCCCCTCGAAAGCAAACCGGAGGAACGGTCTGTGTCAAAGAAGAATGGAGACATGAAAGTAGGCGTCCTTCAGGTCGATCGCTGCAAACCAATCCTGGGGCCGAACACATTCGAAAATGCGTTTGGCGGAGAGCATCTTGAATGGCATCCTGTGAAGGGAGCGGTTCAGCACGCGCAAGTCCAGGATCGGTCGTAACTCACCGGTTTGCTTGGGGACAATGAAGGAAGGGCTGAAGAAGCCGGACCTCATCTCGGCTGGAGGGACAGTCTCGATTGCACCCTTCGCCAGCAGGGTGGCAATCTCTACTCTCATGATAGGGGCAATGCCACCGACCAGAGTGGAGCGGACTCCCCTTTAGCGGGGAGGAGACCGTGCAAACTGAATCGCATAGCCGAGCCGATGGTTCGCGCGACCCAGCGAAACAGACAGGGAAGCTCTAGGCAGGCTCCCAAGAACTGTGCCAGCGGAGTCAACGAACCACCGACATCCCCTCGGTGGTGCAGCGAAGCGGAATGACCGGCCCAGAGGTGGACGGCATAGCGGCCCAGAGTGGGGGCACGGTCATAACTGCACCCTGACAGAGGAGGCCAGGGAAGGACCAGCGTTCCGCGGGGGCCTGCTCTGCCAGGGGTCTGGCGACAGAGGGGGATGAGAGCGGTACGGTCCAGGGACGGCACACACTGTCATCCGGCTCTAAGACAGAGGGGGGCGAGGGGTGCACGGCTCGGAGGCGGCGCACCGTGTCGTCCGGAACTCTGTATGCTCAGAGACGAGAGTCAGTTCTTTCTGAATAAGGATTCTTCCCCAGCCCTCCACCGGGGAAAGGAGTGGCCCTGCTACCAACTCCTGGAAAGAACTGAGTCCCATCTCTGAGCAGCCCATCTCAAAAGCGCCGCTTAACCCGGCGTTTAGCGGGGGGGCGGGGCTGGAGAGGGCTGAGGCATCCCCCCACGGTCTTCCAAAGCCAGCCCGGTTGAACGGGCGGGGTTGGAACCGTTGGCGGGCGCCTTCGGCGGTTGGCAGACTGAGGGACCTGAGCGGACGGCGGGGCCGTCGGCAGAATAACCTCAATTTGCTCCCGGGGGGTTGAGAACTGTTGGGCAGAAATACTCAACCGCACCGCCGAAGAGGCCGACCTGGGATGTGGGGGTGTCGAGCAGACGAGTCCGCCGACATCCTGCACATCAGACCGGTCAGCCCCAGAGTGGTAAACATCACCTGACTCGGAGAGCGCAGAGCCACCTTCGTCGCTCGGAGAGCAAGGTCAGTGGCGGCGCTTTTTGGTAGCTCATTAAAGAGCCTCGAGTCAGTCCCGCCCTCATGCATAACCATGAGCATCTGGGCCAGGTAGACCACAGAACGGTCATGGGATATAGTGAGGCGGCTGCCTGTCCTGTGGCACTATAGGATTTCGCCACAGATTAGTGTAGACGAAAAGAACTACAGGCTTCGGACGGGTGCTTAGGATTGCGCCGGGAAGCACTCCGAGGACACAGTAGCATCGCAACAGAGCGTTCAACCGGGGGGACCCCAGTGTACCCATGGGCAGCGGCCCCGTTGAGGGGGGAAAGGCGGATGAGACCAACGAGCGGTCCTGAGAAGACACGGGGGTCTTTCAGGACGTCGAGATCTCATCATGCACGTCCGGGAAGAAAGATATTGGGGTTTCACGTGGACGCGGGTCGGCGGCCTTACCCAAAAACCAATCGTCCCAGGAAAGCATGGCCGACATCTCCGGATCAAACTCAGGCACAGGATAGCACACCAAAAGGTGACAGCTGTGACGAGTCGTCACTTCCAGAAGAATAAAGCCCACCTAGTGATGCTGCTACAGACATAGCACCAACCTCTGTAGCTTTCAAATGAAAACACACGGGCCACCCGAAGATAGACTCGTGGAATCACCTGATCGCTAGCGGGCACCGTCATTGAAGAGGGGGGCTGGGGTCACGGACACAGAGTCGGCGCCTTGTTCCAGACCAACACCCTCAGGTCACCCTGGCCACCAGCCGAAAATCGGGGGGTGGATGAGGGGACTCTCGCTCTTGCGAGTTCACCGAGTCTCGACCTAAATGACGCGATGATCATGTTCCCACAGAGAAAACATGAATCACCCACGAGCGCTGTACAAGCATGATCAAAGCCCAAACACACTAGACAGCGCTCGTGCCCATCAGAGTCTGATACCAATCTGCCGCAACCACTTTTTTTTTTAAATGCACGGGCGAGCCGTCTTTAAAAAGACGTGCCGTGTGCGAGCTCTTTTGTGAGAGGAGAAAAAAACTTTGCGATGTTGAAGCAAGCGGGGAGAACACACTCACTGGCAGATCACTGCACAGATCAGCAGGCAATGTGAATTCGCTGCAGATGGCCGTCACACCAACACCGGAGAGAATGGCTCGTCTCGTAGAGCAAAGTCATAAAAGTCTTTGCCATTGGCTCGTTTTTGTATACTCGAAGTCGATAGGTGTTCTAAGCGAAACCCCATTTGTCGTCATCCGACGTAACTCGGAGTGACAACGAAAGGGAACTAAAGTATCGGTATCGGACTCGTTCAGGAAAAAATGGTATCGGTACATCCCTAATTCTCACTGCTCCAAAGCACACAAGGAGGGTTTTTCCCACTGTGCCACGACAAAGGCTGGGTACACTCATTTTCCTCAGCAAGGGGGTTTTTATACATTCCCATATTGCGTTTCTGCTTATCTCAAGTCCCCAAATCCCGTGTAGAAAAATATAGTGTTGAAAGTAATGAAGCACTTGTACATATTCCCTCATGTCTGAAGATAGAGATGAATGAGCCGTGAATGAGCTGACTTGCTTCATTGATTTGTAAACAATGCAAGTATATGTTCATCGGTTTAATTGAAAAACAAAAAAGGATCATTATGAAGGTTACGCAGAGATCCATTTTATCCCAGGAGCCAGTGATGCAGATGGGACTGCAGTGTGCTCTGCCTCTAAAACCGCCTTAGGTTCCCGTAGCACTTATTTAAGTAGTTCAGAGCTCTGCAGGGAACACGCATGAAACACAGAAGAACACAACGGCACCAAAGGCTGACAATGCATTGTTTTTACAGAGTCCCATAAATAATTAACAAACAATGCAAGCTATTTCCATAAAAACAGAGGATGCTCTGAACGGAGATCTTTTCTATCCTTCGGCACTACCTCAAACACACCACTGTTATGGTATCTTGGTACCTGTCACGGAATGCTCCCTCTACCTTGATACCTGCGGAGAAACAACAAAAATGTCCTCTGAATAAACTCCAGCATGCATCAGTTACATTTCTAATGCTAAAACTGTCTGATGGGATGACACAAAATCCCTCCTTGAGGCTTTGAGCTATGTTTTTCCTATTTTTCTTCATTCAGAGGGCTGAGAGAGAGGTAGGTTGTGTATGCTGGCTGGAAAAGGGGCAGCTGCTCCTTCAGAAGCCATCATTTATCATCGTCTCAGATGCTCTTCATCTCCTCCCGCTGTACTCGAGGCTAAAACACATTTCCCTAAAAGGATTTCTGCAAGCTAAGGTGCTAAAGCCCAATTTTTGCAGGGGTAGAACAGCACACATTCTGGACACTTGTCCCAAACTTTCCATATCGTGCAATGAACTGCTGACGCAGTAGTGCTGTCAAACACATTTAGAATGGGTGCCCGAAACAACGGAAATTAATTGTCAGCTGTTGTTTAAACCGCCCCAAGTTTTCAATTAATCTACTGACATTTAGCTACAAAAGAACTGATTAAGGAGAAAAGGTTACATTGAAGCTGAAGCTTTCCGATGGAATCGAGCGGGAATCATGTGATGGCTTTGTTATTTAGATGGAAATGTGACTTTGAATGAAGAAGAAATATATTGCTCTCGAGACTCAACCAGTCATGTGAACAAATAGTCCCACTACTATGCATCCCATCATTCCGTGCAGAGGGCTGATTGTGCATGCTTGCTGGTTTCATCTGAAGTACTGCTTCATTGCTATTATACAGGCAGGATTCTTCAACAATATTGTACTCCCAGCCTGAGGATAGCCTCTGAAAATGTAACTCTTAGGTTCTCAGGTTTCTGCGAGGATAACAATTGTGTTAGTTGAAAGAGAGAAAGAGAGCCATTTGAAAAAAGAATTACATGCCAGTCAAATTTAAGGCTGGAAGATATCTATGGTGGCTTTGAGCTGAATCTTTATTTAATTAATTTCATGTTTATTTGTAGGGATACAAATATATGGGAATTTTGGTTGATACTGATAACCAAACGTCATTTATATTCTAAAAGCAGATAACCAATATATAGATAATAATAAACATTATTCAAAGTTTTTCAACACACACACACACACACACACACACACACACACACACACACACACACACACACACACACACGTTATAGTATAACAAGTAGTAAGTTGTCTTACCTATTGTTAAATACAAATAATAATAAAACTAACAAAAACAATTATAATTATTATTGCATGTTATCTATGTACTTAAGTAATGCTAACATCTAAAAACCTCATTGTAAAGTTTTTCCATTTGTGTCATGTAAAATGGGTGCCATGCCTTTGCCAAGCTTGTCTATATGGGTCAAACTAACTATTTTGTTTCACATGACTTGCTGGTGCAATGGTGCAACAAGACCTCACCGTTTAGATGTAAAATTCTGGCAGGCGTGAGCGTGAGTGTTGACAGGTTCCATTGCCATGTAAAGCAATATTAAGAGTGGACAGTTTGAACACATGCCTCTGCAGACCAAGATGGCTCAGCCATGCTGTCAAAGGCAATAACACGAGTGTTGGTTCTGTAACCCATTTTGAACGGCATAAGTTTTATATTCACAAAAAATGTCACAGGCCGACTCCATTCTTGTCCAGGAGACAGAATCAGCAGACACAGGTGCCACTAATCAATGGTGGGTGTCCGCACAGACACGGCTGCGTGCACCTGCCATATTGGCACATTATGCCGTCACGTAATTCAATTTGCCACTCTATTCCATTTCCATGGGCCGTCATATTTACATCAGGCTCCATTGGAAAACACACACCAACTCTGAGTGGGTAGGAAATGCTCATTGCTGAGGAAACGGAAACTGGTTGGAGGAATAAGAGATGGAAAAAACAAGCTCAGTGATGTCTCAATCAGAAAAAGACCCGGTATCATTTGGAATTGGATTATGTGGGAAAGTCAATACCAAACAAACAGCTTTTCCAGTTAAAGCTTAACTTACAAAAGGTATTAAGATTAGAGCGGGTGATAAAAAACTGAGCGATTCAATGCATCTTTTGTCTTGGGATTGTTGGCAAAGAGAGTGCCAACATCAGTTAAGGCCTTTTAGTAGGATTTCCATATACTGTGCCGCGAGCCGTATGGATTTTCTTTTCCAGTGTTCCCTTCCTGGAGTCTATGGGAGACTTAGAGGAGATCTGGCAGGTTGCAAACGTAAACGCTAAGTGACTGATAAGGTGTCAGTGTTTGACAACGCTGTGGATTGCTTACATAACCCTGAATCTGAAGTGTGCGTCTGAAGTGTCATTCCTCCTTATTTCTTCTTCTCTCTCTCACTTCATCTCTTGCCTCCCCGTCTCAATATGGAGCGAAGAGGGTGAAAAAACAGCTTGATCGTCCTCTCGCCACAATCAGTGCGGGTGACCAGAGATCATCTTTTCTAATGCCATCTCTTTTTATCTGCCGCTGACACACACCCAATTGCAACACGGGCCATTTGTCCCAATAAAGGTCATGCTGGTGTGGATAAAACTCATTTGCTGCCTTTAAAAGTCTTGCATTTAAAATACGCTAAACTCAAACCAACACAGCTACAACAGGGTATAGAACAGCTTTGTCTCTCAGTCATAAATATTCCACAAAGGTTTCTTTCTTTCTTTTCTAGTCTCCCTCCACTTGCTCTCACCTGCGCCCTCCCCCATGCCGCACCTGGGCTCCTTGGAAACACGGTCTTGGGATTGCATCCCAGGGTGGTAACATCCATCAACCCTGACACCAATCACCGGAAACCCCACAAAATGCTTCCTCCAATTTGTTTGCTATTTCAATGTCTTTCAGTGAAGCCTCCATCACACCTGTCACAACCACCTGCTACCTATTCCACAGAGCATGGCAGGGAGAGTTTATAATCAGCCAGATTTGGTAATCTTTAGCCATTATTTTTATGCACCAAATACCATTCTCTACAAACACTACTCCAGTCTAAACCAGAGTACATTGCTAACAGATATATCTGCTACAAAACAACTCTAACAGACTGACTAAATTTAGAGTGCAAATGTCTTTCAAGTCAGAACTAAAATGTCTCTATTTTCCTTCTTAGTACATATTTATGGCCGTGTGCACAATTTATCAGTATTTAAATTTTCTAAAGCATAATTAATACATTAGGCATCATAAACATTCTTAAACAATTTACTAATCTATGTTGATTTATAAATATACTACATAGACTTATACTACTGTTCATATGTTTGGGGTGGGAAGATTTGGCAAGATTTTTTAATGATTTTAACACCACCACTCACTTACACTAGCTCACAGATCCACTCATTCATGATTACACGTTGACTTCAAACCGAGTTTTTGAGACTGTCTTTGGGTTTATTGCCGTTTTAAGGAGAAATACTAGCAATGGTGTTGACTTATGAATTTGCATATGGTTTGTCTTAAAGCTGCAGTCCGTAACTTTTTTGGGTTAAAATTTATCCCAAATAATTTTTTGAGCAAGTGCATAACTAGCAAGTGTTCAAAACTATCTGCTTGCCGTAGCTTGATTCAAAACGGTAACAATGTGTTTAATTTCCAGTGGTACTGTGGATTTCCGCGGGAAATTCGAACATGACTTTGCGTCATTACGTCATATCTGTAAACATAAATAAGGTGTTTCGGCTAGTAGGCTATATTGCGTGTGAGGATGTTGGAGGTGGAGATTTATAGTCTTTTCTCACAGGACTTGATATAATTGAACTTTTCAATGTGATGGCGGATCCAGAAAGGTTCAAAAGACAATCACCAGTGACAACTGGAGATTCACCCAACTGTAAAATGCTAAAGACGTCAGAGTGGCTAAAGAACAAAAGAGACTGCAACAGGGACCATACGAAAGCAAGGATAAATATCGTAAGGGCTTTTGAAAGGTAGCCCTAATACACATTGAATGTAACCACGCAATGCTGATGTTGTTAACATTAAAAATTTGAGAAAGTATAATTTGCATGGTTTGACGTCATATGATAAACGGTCGTTAGATTTAATCAGCGCGATTTACTGCAATGCTTTTTTCCCCTTAGTTGGTGAGAACAAAAGTGGATGTTACTTGTTCAGAAGACATTTTCCAGTGAAAATTCTTATGTTGGTCATACTTTCAAAAAGTAGAATCTGTGATTCTGAATGACAGTATCCACACTAGTGCGGTGAATGACAGCACATTCGCCCTGCAAAACATTGGAGTCATCCACGCTGTGCCGTGCTGTGCCGAGGCACAACCCAAGTAAAGTTGGTAATTCTGCGAAAAACTGCAAATGCAGTTTTCGAACAGAGATGGAAACAAAGAGGAAAAGCTATAGACTGCAGCTTTAAAGCATATTAAAAACACCACATAAACATATACCCAACATTAAAAGCTTGATTTTCACCACAGGGGGACTTTAAATAAATATCTTATTCTCACCAAGAATGCATTTATTTATTCATAAATACAGTAAAAATACTATTATTGTGAATTATTATTATAATTTAAAATAACTGGCTCCCTCTTTTTCTATATTATATAATTGGTCGCAAAGCTGAATTTTCAGCATAATTTCTCCAGTCTTCAGTGTAACAAATATTTCTTTACACACGGTCTGCTCAAGAATAATTTCTTCTTATTATCAAAGTTGTGCTACGTAATATTTTGTGGAAATATATATTTTTCAGGATTTTTATTTTAAAATCTTTTGCAACATTAAACATGTCTTTACTGTTAATCAATTTAATGCATCCCTGTCTTGACAGCAAACCTCTGAACAGCAGTGAATATAATTCATGTTCATCAAAACATGGTAATTTATACTACTTGAAAGATTTAGAAAAGTATATGTATAAATTAACAAATACCTAGATTAATAAAAGCTATAAGTATCGATCATTGTTTTTTTCATTCAGTTTATATTATATATTATGATTATATTATTCTTACAGTCATTCAATGCAGTTTAATGCTGTACTTATAATAGAAGTTACAACTATTATAGCCAATAAATGGAGACATTCCAAGAGGGTCCTCGCACCATTGGTGCTTGTGCTATAACAATTATAGATTTGGTAATAAAGAATTAGCATTGAGATATTTAAGGATAGACTTGACCTTCAGCCTTCATCTCTTTGAAAGTGCTTGCCAGAAGTGTTTAGGGAGGAAAGAAGTCCTCCACAATCAACTGCAAACTCCATTCGGGTATGAAATGCCTACTTTTCTTGAACCAATCTATTTCTGGAGGAGTAAATCAAGTATTGCACATTTATTTTCTTGTTAGTGCTGCTAACTAAGACCATCAGTACTATTTCTGCTCTGCATATAGCTATTTAAACAAACACTTAAACGTAAATATAACACTATACTGTTTTATTCATTCTGCCAACCATGAGAAAAAAAACCCGATCCAAAATCATGGCAGGGAGTGTTTTACAGAAAACATAAAAATCAAGTTTAAATAAATAAATAAATAAATAAATAACAAAACAGAATAAATATAACAAAAAAAATAAATAAATAAATAAGATAAAATATTTTAAAGATTATCTGGTTTCAATCACTATGCATCACATTACAGAGGTACACTAGCTTGCAAAATGACATTTCATTTGGTCCTCTAAGGTTTACATTAAGGCAGAAACAATCCTGAATCCCAGCCATGAACATTTCTTCAAAAATTTTGATTTGGTTTAAGCTTTAAAATGAATTTATTCTTGAGAAACTCTAGATGGTAATACAGTGCTAAATAATAATCAGATGATTGGACAATTTAGAGGCAAACTTACTAAGAGCTATTCTTAGCTGGCAGATCATGGATCCCTAAAGAAAGCACAGTGTTTCACATTAGCAGTGTCCATATTCATCACAAATGATTGCTTGTGTAAGGCTCAGCCAGTCACTCACACGTTTCAAGCTCACAGCACTAGGGAGGGGCTGGCCGATGCAATCTAGCTCAGTTCTCTCCCTGTTTGTGTATTTGAGCAGAGCGCTGGGAATCTGACAGTGGTCTGACATTGCAGTGGTCTTCTGCTAGAAACGCTCCCACTCCCCCATCTCCTCCAACCTCCATCTCATGCCTGTCCTTGTGACCCAAACACAACATCCAGTGCTGAATTTAAGTCAATCACGCGTCAACACGTGCCTGGCCCCTGACATGACACGACACCACATGCTAATGGCTTTCACCTGAGCCTCTGACAGTGCCTCTCACTCCCTGAAGACCAGGGGAACCTCATTTCAATGACACACAGTAAGGCAAAAACAGTGAAAATGGACATCACACATCCAACCTCATGGCTTCCTGGGTAAGATCGAGCAGGCAAGGTCTGGAGTGTCGCTGAACTTTCTGATTCACTTCTGACTTTCCATCCCATTTGTGTACAGAACTCCTGCTCAGGGTAACGAGATGGAAACAGTCCCTGCAGAAAGAGTCTGATGGCTTCAATTAGAAATCACTAATATTCAACATGACTGCAGTCAAAAATGAATGCATCACAACACAGGGTTCCAGATGATCCCTGTAGTGCCTGACTGTTCTTAACATCCTCTAATGTTTAGCATAGCTTGTTTGTCTAACTAAAGGGGTCATATCAAGAGGAATCAAGTTTTTTATGATATTTTGAAATAAAATAACATGATTATGAAAGCATATTGTAAGTTTTAGAGCTTGAAACTTTAAACATTAAGAGGAAAATAAGGGAAAGTATGTTACATCTTGTGCTGTTCCTGGCCATGAAGCAACTGATTCTCTTTTAAAAAGGCTCAATGTTAGAAACGAGTCACTAAAGACTATTTCTAACAAGGTCCCTGATCATTTAATTCTGATTTTAAATGTTAATGTAGCAGTTCAGTTGTTTCTTTTTGAATGCATTGTTTATGCATAATTTCTTTTAAAAACAAATCTGCCAATGTAAGGCTTAGTAAAGAGGATGTTAAAGCACAGTTGCAGTATATATTACTATTCAAAAGTTCGGGGTTGGCACTGTAAGCTTTTTTGTAAGATTTTTAAAAGAAGTATCTTATGCTTAATAAGGCTGAACTTATTTGCATTTATAAAAGCAGTCATGTGGTGAAAACTTATTGCAATTTAAAATAGCTGTTTTCTATTTTAATTTTATACAATAGTCCAATTTTTGTGCATACGTTAAATATGCTACTTTGTATGGAAAGCTACTGACATCACATTAACAGGAACTACCATAACAGGAATATATACAGTAGCTTAATTTTGAGTTGCTCCAGTTGTCAGTGTGTGTTTTCATACACAGTTGCAAATTTAACTTATGTGCAAAAATGGAATATCGCATAAAACATTTGCAAATAAAGCAGCGTTTTTTATCCAGTGAGTCGAAGAGAAAAAAAATCACTCATTCATGTCAGTCACTTTCTGATAAACTGGCGCTAAATATGACAAAGAAAAGTAGGAGAAGCCGTAGGAGAAGCAACTGTATATAATAATTTTCATATATAATAAATTACTTGCTTCTCAGAGCATGTAGCTCTTGCTTTCAGAGGCAGATGTCTGCTGTTTGGGAATAAAGTCGTGTTCTGGAAGGTGATTACACAAAACCACTTTGATGACAGACTTTGCTCAGGCATTTCAGAACAACCAAAACAGCATTTCAGATGCTTTTCAAAAAGATTGTTCTGCTGGTTAGTCCATTTATGCTGTTCCATCGTCACAGTCATATGATATTTTGATGCACAACAAGGAATTTATTTGCTAAATGTATTTCTATCAAAGTTTATGTGCATGTTTTCTGATCAGATAAAAATGTATCCGACTCAAACGTGCGCATATATTTTTTTATGCACATTTTAAGAATTTATGCACATCTTGTGCACATTTAAAATAAGTGGATGGAAACATAGCTAGCGTCACATGAAAAAAATCTTATCACTTTTGAAACAGTTCATATTTTTGTGGAAACTGTGACTCATTTTTTTCAGGAAATTTGATGAATAGAAAGTTAAAAAATGAAATCTTAAGTAAGATTTATAAATGTCTTTATAATGTAATTTTTATGTGAAGACTATTAATTTAGTATATCAGAATCAACAGAAAACCTGTCGCCAGTGTCTCAGTTGAACTGTTGGTTATTTCACACTGTAGTGACTGAGACCGATCAGACACACAATTATTTGTTATATTTAATAAATAATCCACAATACCCCTCACCAAACAAGCAAACCATGAGTTAGAGTTCTAATGGAACTGTCCCCGAACTGCAGCCCTGATGCAGGCCTCTGGTTACCATAGTAGAAAAGGCACATCAGCAAGATAAGACTGTATGTTCATTTGATATGTCCTGTATGTTCATTTACATTATGCTAACTCTGTTACACATTAATATTATAAGAATCTTGAAGGTTCTTCTCTTAACACCCAATCCAATTTCATATGCAGGACACCCTGTTAGAAAACAAAGGATCATATACTTTCCCTCCAAAAGTACATCAACTTATTGGCTCACTCACCTCCTGAGGGTGTGTGTATGTTAGAATAGCTTAAGTGTTATAACACATTATAAATGTTAGAAATATATTGCTAAAACACATTACAAAGACTGTGAACTGTGAAGAACTGAATTGTGGAGTTAGACCATTAAATAGTTTTTCACCATTGCTGTGTTCAGGATTTCTTGGGCGGGGCTAAAACGGTGGCTCGATGACGCACTGGAGCCACTGAGCTCCTGGCCCCGCCCCTACTGTCGATTAAGCACTGGAGCCACTGAGCTCCTGGCCCCGCCCCTACTGTGGATTACGCACTGGAGCCACTGATCTCCTGGCCCCGCCCCTACTGTCGATTAAGCACTGGAGCCACTGAGCTCCTGGCCCCGCCCGTACTGTCGATTACGCACTGGAGCCACTGAGGCTGGCCCCTCCCCTAACAATATAACAAGAGCACATTCGCATCAGTTCACCGCTCAATCGTGAGTTACTTTCAGTACTATTAGTTACTACAGTCTACAGTTTGCTAGCTAGCTATGCCTTCGTAACGGAAATGCGTCTTACCTGGATGCCATCACTTACAAAACAGATCGGTGTCCTTATTTAAATTTCCGAAAAACTATCATATCAAGAAGGTGTGAATTAATTTTGTGAAGAGCCACCTTGATGGGGAGCTGAGGACCACCACCAACACCCACTTCTGTAGTGATCATTTTACACAGGATAGTTTTATAAACTTTCGTCGGAGACAACTGGGATTCACTGATACTCCGCTGTTACTGGTGTACGAGGCAGAAGCGACTATCTCTCCCCTCAGTCTTCATCCTCCTGTGGTTTCAGCGCCGACAGCGGACACGTCCCCAGCATTCGAGAGCATTTTTTCAAGATTTTGATAGCTTATTTTATTTACTTGGCAGCTTTTTTATCATTCAAATTTGCCTGCGTGGCTAATAACACCTTTTTCTGTGGTGTGACAAACTCAGAACACATAATTAAATTTGACTTTACAGGGACTTTAATACTTTTATTGATCATGATTAATTATATATATTTCCCATTTTGGGCTAATTTGCTACAAAACATAAAGGGAGTGTTTCTTAATGACTGTCATTAAGTGTCGGAGGGATAGTAGAAAATGGCTATGAAAAACAAATGCTAACATTATAAGTGTACCTCAGTGCAAGCAATGACATAATACAAATATGTACAACATGGCCCTTTTAATGCTTGCAAGCAAAAATAAGTGTGGCTAAACCACCGAGATCTTTAAAAAGAGTTCAAATCAATTAAAAAGGGTTTAGATATTTCACATTTTAACTGCAGGGATTAATGGCGTTTAAAGTTCACATGCATTAAGCTGCTTCAAAGAAAATCCCATAAAAAGTGTAAACAGATGACAGCCTAAAAAAAGCAAACGTGTTGGGTTCAACTCCAAATCCTGTGTGTATACTGATGGAGAGCCCCTTAACGCATGACACAGTTAGTAAATAGACTTAATGTGTTCCTTTCGACATTAAAATAAAGGGGCATGCTTGTGGGAAGAAAAAAAAGACATGCTTGCTCTACAAAGCAAAGCCACAGTGGGTATATGTAATTGGGTTATTAGTGCTTAAATGGGTACTGCGGGCCTACAGCCCCACTCAAACAGGTCCCATGGTGGAGGAAAGGCAAGATTTTGCACCCCAATGGTGGGTTTCTCACAAAAAATGTATTTATCAGAGTCGAAACCAAATGAAAATCCTGCCAGAGTCGAGATTTACAGCTGTCTGGGCATGAAAGAGCAGAATTAGAGCACTCCACAATATGACTGGGATGTCTGCGTGTCTGCCATAGCTAGATCCAATTTTAGCCTGGCTAATCCTTAATTTACTTTGCAAGGAAAACCAGCATCTTTGTGCTTGCCAATTTTTTTTTAGGCAAGGAAGAAATTATGTAAAATTCAAATTACATTGGCTGATTTGATGCAACATTACTGTGATTCGCCTGTTACTGGAAGACAACAGGTACTGTCTGTCTCTATGAAAAACAACTAATCGATCCGCTAAATTGCATATTATGAAAAGCCAAACAAATGCACACAAAGAGATGGAAAACATCCAGTCTCTCGCATGCTCAGACAGAAAGATCAATCGTCTGCGAGTTATGCAAGAGAATATGTGGTTAGAAAGCGCTGCTGTTATCCATCAGTAAAATGGCACTGTCACAGTATTTAGAGAGAGAAACTTCTACATGTAATATGATGATTTGACAGCCTGGTCGCAATGGAATCTCCACATCTGTGCTGTCAAATTCAGCCAGCTCTTCCCCCTATTGTCACTCCCTTTCTCATCCGCAGTGGAGCGCAGATCACAGACAGGCCTCTCTTCTCTGTGAGCTCAATAATGGATTATTAGATTTTACATTATTGTACAAGACATACAGCACAAAGGAAAATAATGAAACTTCATTTATACAGCCCCCTTTTCTTCTGTTTAGGCTTGTATTCATAAAGGAAGCAAGGCCGCCCCTCTCATCTTCAAAAGCTGCGGTCGCACGCTACTTTGAAGAAAGCAAAGGATGTTTAAATATCAACGAAGCGAGGGGAAATGAAATTCGGTTGCGATAATAAACAGTGTTTTGGATGCAGGAGCTCAGCTTAAGGAGGGTACCAAGGGTCTCTACACCAGGTTTCGTCATTAGAAATGCTTTATTCCTCCCGAACGGACAATGATATGCGCATTACTGCAAGAGCACGCAATCCGTGATCAATACGTTTATTGATTTGTAAGAGCCTTGCTGTGTCAAAAAACACAAAGGGAAAATGCTGATGAATGAAAGGTCATGTGCAGAAATGGGGCATTATGACTCAAAATCAATCGCCGATACCAATGTGAGGATTGTGCGGCATTCTAATGTGTAAACAAACATTAGCGAATATCTTAAAGACTTTCTATAACATGAACGTTTTTGTTGACAAAATCTGTTCATATAACCAAATTAAGCAGTAAAGCCCTGCCATAATTATCAGCACTGTTGATGTCAGTGATATCCAACGTTTTAACTAAGCAAACTCTGAAAGGAAGGCTAATTAGGGCTGGATTAGTCAGATCCAGCATACAGACTAAGAGCTCTATTGAATATTGCCCTCCAGCGACTCAGAGGAGGGGAGTACAGCCAGACAGAATAACCCACATGCTACACTGCAGATTGCACTACACGTTACACGCAATCGCTGACATCCATCAGCCATCGATTTTGCCTTTTTTCTTGTCAGAGTTAATCTTTTCACTGCTGTTCAGGCTCAATTAGATTAAAAACAGGACAGCGCCTCATCAAAACATACATCCCGCTAGTTACACCGCTCGCTGTGGTAAATAAATGCAATGGATAAGCTATATGAAATGGATAAGGAAGTGTAAGGTCACATTCAAGGAGAAGCCTATACATATCCACAGCCTAAACCTCCAATGTATCCAAGAACTAATGTCATTATCTAAAACGCTTACTTATCACAACCATCTGGAATATAATTTCCAACAGAAATGCTTTAATGTTAAAAAAAAGTTAGCACCCGCAGTGAATCTTACATGCGTACCTATATTCCGATCTCCAAAAATGCTACTTTTCAGATGGAGAGATGGTCCAAACTGCGTGAGGTTTTACGATAGAGGAAGGGTGGAATTATACCGACAGTTTGAGGATCCAAAGGAGTTGTTACAAGGTTTAGTCACAAGCTCTTCTTTATAGGTAAAATATTTGCAAAAACCCACAGACAGATATAGTAGTAATTTATGGATAAGATACGTGATGTGTATTAAATCTGTCTTTGAGCATCCTGTCAACAATTTTGGGCCATTTTCGATAAATGTCCTCTTTGATATAGGCTCTATCCAATCTCCAGAGCTGGCACCAACCTTTCTCATTGGAGCCACACTCCAAAAAACAGGTTAACAGGAAGCAGAAACGTCCATTTGACATATTATTTTGTCAAGTTAAACACAGCCCAGTTACATGCTATTGACAAGCCAAATGAAATTAATGTTTGGGTCGAAAGTATCGAGGCTTTTAAACGAAACCTCGCAACAGGAGTGACAGCCAGTTGAGTTTTCACAGTAATCTACGTCCTTCCCTGAGGACAGGTAAAATTAACGAGGGCCAGATGCCAGTTCATGCAAGGTCACCACATTTGCTTCGAAATGCATATTTCTCGGTGTGTCATTGAGTAGCTCCTTGGTATCGTGTAACAGAATGCACAACATTCATTTGCAGATGAGACAAATGGAAAGTTGGAGCATTAAATGAGCATTAAATTTGAAAAAGTCTGACCGGCAATTTTGGATCATGTGGTAAGAAGAACAAAGTCATTCGGTCAAGATTAATTCAGGTTGTGATATGGTCATTAAACTGGAATTTAAAAAGGTTTTGAAAAAATATTTGCATAAGGCCTTTATGAATAATGGATTTTAAAGATATTTACAATGCATGTTCATGATAATTCACAGCTATGACTAGCCTGGAAATCCAGACCCAAATCCGAAAGATTAAGGGTCTGGCATAGCCTGGGAAAACCCAGACGAACTTCTGGCAAATTTGAGATTTGCTCTGCAACTCAGTATGGCCAAGAGCCCATTCAAGCCCATTTCCAATTTTTCCAAATCGAGGCACCAATCACAAATGTTGAGGCGGGCTTTAGAGGCGATCAGTCTGATTGGTTTTAGGTCTATCCAACTGCGCCCAGAGACATTTGAGTGACGTCCGTTGGTGACGCCCCTTTGGAAATGGGCTGTGAATTAACCTTCCCCCGACCCACTCTCAGTTACGACTTACAAGGGTCTGGTGTCGACCGGGCTAGGTCTGGCATTGAGTAAGGAAAATCGCCCAACTCGAGGGGCGGCACCAAGCATGCATTTGAAAATCTCACTGCACGCAATTGGATAACACTACGACCAATCAACGGCGAGACCACAACCACTAGTGGGTTTTCACTAGCCCTATACACTTAGCTACAAGCGGAGCTAACTGGTAGATTAGACTATTGCCGTAACTGGTCAGCAAAACAGCAAAAAATGTCCTTCTTGCAAACGATTCGAGTGCCGTCTTCTGTTCCTCTTTAAGATAAAAAGCCAAGTCTAACTCGTTCATTGTAGCGGCAACAGCCGTTTCAAACAACTGGTGTTCATCCATAGCCATCTTGCAATGTTTACTAATGACTTCGACGTTGCAGTGCTGTCGTCATCTGTTTAGCTCGCCTCTGGCCCACCTATATCAGATACACCGATGTGATTGGTGCAGCTTGGCTACAGAGGCATAGCTAATGAGCATCATTACTCAATGCCAGAGTGACTCGCTGAGCAAATTCAAATTGTGTTCTCGCGAGAACTCTGGATTTCCAGGGTAGGCTATGATCGATTCACCCAACGGTTCTATGTACCACTATAAAACCCCTAGCAACCACTCTTAGCAATGCAAAATATGTTCTTATTGATATTGTTCATTGAATCTTAAATAGTCGATTATTGTGAGAGATTGAGTAAGCGAGTATACCTGCATTTACAGTAGACATAGTATTTTCATTCAGGTAAGTCCTATATTCGTAATAAAAAAAATCTGCTGCGATATATATATAGTCCTTTTAACAGGGTTTCCCTGTGCCCTGACATGCTAACGTATTTTTGTCGTCATTTTTAACGTCATGTGTCAGTTGCAGCTTGCTTCTCCGGGTTCCCAAGTTCAGTCCTTTCAATATAAGTCTTCTCTACTGACTGCCTTTGCCGCAATTTAATGGCGAAAATGTTTACTTCTGTTGCTGTTCAAGGTCAGGGACTATTTTTTTCCAGCGGAAGGAAGGCTTTTAGTGATTTTACTAAATGAAAGTCGCATTGATACATATTTTTTGGCTTTAATATTTTTATTGTGTGGTAACCGTTTTATAAAAGCAATAGGGTACATGAATAAGTCACGATACAGCACAGCCTTTATTGTATGCAGATTCCTTGTTACATTTTAAATTGGTTGTTTGTCATATGTTTAATGGGTTAAACGTTCTAAAGGGGTAACGTAACAAGTAGTATGTATTATAACTGCAGTTACAATAATTCATGAGACCATACAATGCTTTATAAAGTGCATTACAAATAAGGGATAATGTACATCCAGCCGGTGGTTCTCTCAACAGGATGATGGTGAAGTCTTGATCAGCCTTAAGGGGGTTATTTTGAGAGAACCACCGGCTGGATGTACATTATCCCGCTTATTACACAGCTACTTGCCACATAAATAAATCAATAGACACGAAATATTGATCTGAGTTGAAATATTTTATTAGGTCTTTAAGCGCAAAGAGAGCAATTGCAGTGCGGCAAGTTTAAACTAAACAGACATTTAAGAGATACGGTATACAGTAATTCATATCACTTATTAAACAGCATTTCACCACATAAATATTTAGGGTGATAATATATATTGATTTCAGATTAATCTGGGAATTTCTTACCGCTGGATGACGCTATTGAACAATCAGAATAAAGTATTCCAAAGAGCCGCGTAATAAAACATAAATAAAATAATTTTATAATGCATTATAGCTATATAGGGGCTTTGAGTAAAGAGTTACCATTTTTTTCTCAAAACCATATAAAACCAACATAAATATAAAGAGTACATTTATTCAGTACATTTATTCATCAAATCCAAAATTTGCCACGTGTATTTTAAACTAGAGAAAAAAAAAAATTGTATGCCACAGTGAACCAGCATGGTCTATATATCAGTGGTGCCCAATTCTTTTCCTGGAGATCTACCTACCTGCAGAGTATCTAAAGCTGATCCAAAACACCTGAATTAGCTGGTTAAGTTGGGTTAGAGCTGAACTTTGTAGATCTCAAGGAACAGGATTGGGCTCACCGGGATATGGCTGGTCATCTCTAGCTAAGCACCTACAACTTGCTGGTCTTTTTACCAAGGCATCAGAGGCATAACCATATTAAACTTTCTAACAGGTTCAGTGAATGAGAGAATCCATAAAAGTGTGTGTATGTGTGTGTGTGTGTGTGTGTGTGTGTGTGTGTGTGTGTGTGTGTGTTTAGCGAAGTACTTCCTGATGTATATCTACATCTTCAGCCAAAGCATCAGCCCACAGATGCCTCCACCTCAACCGGGTGACTGAGGCAGCTGTCCCGAAGCCCTTAAGTGCCCTCGGCTTCTGTCACGAGAGCGTGCCCGTGCCAGTGTTTTGAAAGAGAGTCTGTCCGTCCGCATTTCTAAGTGCGTAATGCATCACAACAACACACTCAGCCATCAATCCAAACCACACTGTATGAGGCACATGAAAAATGACATTCTCCACTCTCAAGAGTTGCCTCCTAAGGACAACAATCCCATCATAAATCAGCTAAAGTGGTATGTATTTCAGAGTGGAGGCACTGGTGCTATAATAGACCTGACTGCTAAATAGAGCTCCAATTTGATTAAGGTACAGAGGAGGGGCCTGAATCAATACTCTCGTGTTATGCACCCAGACTTGGCTCCCGTGCACCGCATTAGGAGCCTATGCCTCCTGCCTCCTACTCCAAGCATTTAAATCTTACCAGAGACAATTAATACTCGAGCCCTGAGCACGGCATCCATTATTTGTGCTCTGCATACCGTGCGGGAGACACAAACAGACTGAAGGAGAAGAGAGACACTGCATTACCAAACAAGCGTGAGAAAAATGTAAACAGTATGTCACTAGTTTATTCACTTCTCTTTATCTCTCACGGATCGATGCACAGGCTCCACATTGCAGGAGTGGTGATGTTAAAACACTCCTCCACTGTAGTCGATTGGCTCAATGAGTCAATGGAAGTCATCGCATATCCTTGCTCGCCCTTGTGAGAGTCATTTGGACGCGACAATTCCTCAAACGGACGTATGACGTGCAGATTCAATAGGCCCCCTGTTCCCTGATCTGACACAAACAAAATGAGAAAAACAAAAAGCACTCATCTGTGTTTATACATCCACGT
This sequence comes from Meda fulgida, assembly GCA_030578275.1. Lineage (NCBI taxonomy): Eukaryota > Metazoa > Chordata > Actinopteri > Cypriniformes > Leuciscidae > Meda > Meda fulgida. The sequence goes on along the minus strand of CM060636.1, from coordinate 14,530,041 downwards.
CTGAGGTGTAAATCCACTATCAGCCCAGATTCTGCACTTCCACTAACAAAACAGAGCAGCGGTGCATTCATTTATTCAGACAAGCTGATACATTTCTCTTTACGGACACCCCTCGATGTAATGGAGAGTATATTTCATAACAGAAAGCAAAATTAATATTTAATATTGGCAGAGCACTTTTTCAGTTTCAAGGATAATTAATTATTTGTGTATGCTTTGCAGAGACAGCCTAGCTCTGCTTTGAAAGTTTTGATAAATTGCTGAAGAGTATGTATTAAAAGGGCAAAAGACATTACTATCAATCATCTAGGGTTTTAATGGAAGAGATTGGTTCTCAGCTCTCGGAGTTAAGGCAAACGCTCATGTGACCAGGAAACTTTTTGGCTGTGTGGCTCATCTACAAAGGTTGTTTTTTTCTTCTGATGTCAAGGATAAAATAACACTTTTCATTGCAAAATGAGTTTGTTTGGTAGTCCAACAATTAATGATAAAGCAGACAACCAAATTCGAACGCAACATAGTGATGTATACTTTACCTTATGCTATGTGTGGCCAGTGTTATTCTCATGAACTAAATTACAGATTTAGACTTTTCAATAATTTTGTCTGCTTAAATCCCTCCCCTCTCTTACACTTGACTGCAAGCTTTCATTCAGTTACCTTCATCCAATAGGCAACCAATGGATTAAACAAAGCCCATTATTAGGTCACTGGTTAAGGAAAGTTTACTCAAAAAATGACAATTTGGTCATTATTTACTCACCCATGATTTACTGTCTTCTGTGAAACACAGATATTTTAAAGAATGTTTCAACTGTTACCACGGAAGAAAGTAACTCATACAGGTTTGAAAGTAATTGAGGGTGAGCAAATGATTAAAATAGGTCATTGTCAATATTTTTTTTTAATTGTTAATCCAATCACAGAAAGTAAAACTTTTCAACTAAAAATAGATGCCATTTTAGTGAGCGTAAAATGTACTAAAATTAATAAATTTGACATGACAAAATATTAACTAAACATAAAATGTATTTTCATCAAAAGACAAAAACTATAAAAAAAATATAAAAAAAACTGACTAGGCTATACACTACACAGTGATAATTTTCCCAAAGAAAATCAGAGGACTCTTTAGCCTCTGGACTCCCTCTATGGCTAGTATGTAAATACAATTCTTATCACACAAAACCAAGTCCCCAGCTCATTCAGAGTGATGCGGAGCACAGGTGAGCGCTGTACACAGACTACTGTAATGAATAGCCAATGCTATAGCTGCTATAATAGAAGACAGTCAGCAGGAGCTGGTTTGAATAGCTTGTGTTACTGTAAGTGCTATCATGGCCAGAAGGAACGGTCCATCCATGATAATGACACTGCGGTACTGCTGCTCTCAGACTGATGCTTTCCCTTCAAGTGCATTGAGGTGTCAACAGAACGCACTGCAGCATAAAGAAAGAAAGTCTCCTCAATGGCGAAATCGTCTCTATCAGCTCAGGCGATCAGCCCTGATCCCTGGTTAGTGTCTCCAACTGGAGGTCACAAACTACCAGGGAGCCATTAGTGAGGAGGGTAATTTGATTCTGGGGACTGATACCATATTAAATACTTTAGAAATACTGCTTAGGTTGGAGAAAATCCTGCCTACATGGACAACTAAAGGAACTTGTTATAATGAATGCCTGAGCAGAGGCCTTTCTGCTTGATGACAAAACTAAATTACACTCAAATGCCCCTGCAGTCAAGGTAGCTGGTGCAATTTCATAGCAAACACACACACACACACACATATGTATATATATATATATATATACAGGTCCTTCTAAAAAAAGTAGCATATTGTGATGAAGTTCATTATTTTCCATAATGTAACTTTCATATATTTTAGATTCATTGCACACCAACTGAAATATTTCAGGTCTTTTATTGTTTTAATACTGATAATTTTGGCATACAGCTCATGAAAACCCCAAATTGATATCACAAAAAAATAGCATATTTCATCCGACCAATAAAAGAAGTGTTTTTAATACAAAAAAAAGTCAACCTTCAAATAATTATGTTCAGTTATGCACTCAATACTTGGTCGGGAATCCTTTTGCAGAAATGACTGCTTCAATGCGGCGTGGCATGGAGGCAATCAGCCTGTGGCACTGCTGAGGTGATATGGAGGCCCAGGATGCTTCGATAGCGGCCTTAAGCTCATCCAGAGTGTTGGGTCTTGCGTCTCTCAACTTTCTCTTCACAATATCCCACAGATTCTCTATGGGGTTCAGGTCAGGAGAGATAGCAGGCCAATTGAGCACAGTAATACCATGGTCAGTAAACCATTTACCAGTGGTTTTGGCACTGTGAGCAGGTGCAATAATAAATATTAAATTAAATAAATAAATATTATATTAAATATTAAATATTCTATAATAATATTTTATTAGTAACTATTTTGTCTAAATTAAAACAACAAAAGATAAAATCAAATGTTTCAAAAATTAACAGTGAATTTAGGCATTGCAAAAACTTTAAAATACACTAAAATACACAGTATGAAAAATGGATATTCATTATGATTTGCTAAAGATAATATTTAACAGTGTTATTAAATAATTCATGTTTTTAAAGATTATCTTTAAGTGAGAGTTAGGCTAGATCATATAAATGTAAAAATTGTGGAAATGAACATGCGCAATAAAATGTTCAAGAATGACCAATGCAATCCAATGCAAATTACACATTTAAAAACTATAAAAACTATAGGTCCAATTAAAATGGCAATAAATAAATAAAATAATTGAATATTTCAAAAGAGTCACATCACCAAAAACATAAACGTTGTGTGTGCTAACTGCAATAACCATTTTAAGCATTGTCCTTCCTCTCTCAATGTGTTCTTCAATGTTGATTTACGATGACCCGCATACCAAAACAGTGAGGATGACTAATGATGGTCTGTAAAAGAGGCATCTTTTGTTTCTTCACCTCATTTTTCTTCTCTTTACATCACAGCAGCCTTTCCTCCATGCACAAATAAGCTCTTTCATATGGGTGCTATCTCCTGTGCATTATCTTCTGAGGGTCTGTCTCCCAGTCCCTCGTGTAAAGAGCTCTGGCTCTAAGCCTGTGGATAGTCTGCACCAGACACTAAATTTGGTAGCTCTGCTGCTCTTTTAAGTAAATGCCACAGAAATCTGCCACAGAGCAGACCAAGCTCACTCTGCAGACCAAGATATGACAACACCTTTTATACAGAGCAAACACCAACCCAATCCACCTATTCAACACACTCAACTCCCAATGTGCTTACTTAACATTTGTGTCAGTGAGTTCTATGGTAATAGGCCGCACATCCATTGATTATCTGCCATTTTCTCAGTGTGGCGAGCTGGGCCTGTGGCTCAGTGTCTAGATGCAGTGGGACTACCCACTGAAATGCCACCGCACATACAATTAGGAATCTCTGGGGCTTTTTTTTATTATTCAATTTTATTTACTCACTTTTTTGCTTTAAGAGTGTGGACAAACACAATGGCTAGTACTCTTAAGATGAATATATGAGCTTGAAGGGCAGCCCTGCTGAAAAGCCAACATAGTATATTGTCATTACAAAACTATTTAAACCTGTATATTTTCCATGGATAAACGGACGAACGGATAGATGGATACAATTGCTGGAGTCCATAGTCATATCGTCCTATCATAAGCAAATACAATTCTTGTAACTTGTAGAACAGTAGTGTAGAACATTATATAGAAATTGTGTCTATTCCTCGTTTAGTGAGGCCAAACAATAAATCTAATGTAGGATCTAGGAAAAATCTAATTGTAATTAAACCAGAAAATCTCAATATCAGTGAACAAAAACAATTTCTAAAGCTAGGTCTTCTAAATATTAGATCGCTCACACCTAAGGTGGTTATTGTAAATTAAATGGTCACAGATAATAGTTTTGATGAATTTTGTCTTACTGAAACCTGGCTTAAACCAAATGATTATTTCGGTCTAAATGAATCTACCCCACCAGGATACTGTTATAAGCATGAGCCCCGTTTGATCGGCCGTGGCGGCGGTGTTGCAACAATCTATAGAGATATTCTAAATGTTACTCAGAAAACAGGTCACAGGTTTAATTCATTTGAAGTACTTGTGCTAAATGTTACTCTCTCAGATGTAAGAAAGAAATGCCTATTATCTCTAGCCTTGGCTACTGTATATAGACCTCCAGGGCCCTAAAAGGATTTGCAGACTTTCTCTCAGATCTATTGGTCAATGTCGATAAAGCAATAATTGTTGGAGATTTTAACATACACGTAGATAACACAAATGATGCGTTAGGGGCTGCGTTTACAGATTTGTTAAACTCCTTTGGGGTAAAGCAAAACGTCAGTGGTCCCACTCATTGTCTAAATCATACACTAGATTTAATTATATATTATGGAACCAATCCAACTGATATAGATATTATACCGCAAAGTGATGATGTCACTGATCATTACATGGTAACTTGCATATTACGTACTGGTGAAATTTGTCATGTTGCGCCAGGTTATCGACCAGGCAGAACAATCCTTCCAACCACTATAGATAGATTCTCAAATAGCTTACCTGATCTATCTCAGCTGCTAAGTGAACCCAAACAAACAGATGAACTAGACGAACTAACTAGCACTATGAGCACCATTTTCTCTTGTACATTAGAAATTGTTGCACCAATTAGATTAAAAAAGGTTAGAGAGAAAACTAAAGCGCCATGGTACAACAGTGCTACGCATGGTATCAAGAGAGAAACTCATAACTTAGAGCGTAAATGGAAAGAAAAAAATTTAGAGGTCTTTAGAATCGTGTGGAAAGACAGTATGTCACGTTATAAAAAGGCTCTAAAAGCAGCCAGGGCTGAGCATCTCCGCAAACTAATAGAAAATAACCAAAATAATCCAAGGTTTTTATTTAACACCGTGGCTAGACTAACAAATAAAAAGACATCACCTGAACAAAATATTCCGTCACAGTGTAGTAGTAATGATTTTAAGAATTTCTTCACTGAGAAAATAGAAAGCATCAGAAACACAATTGTAAATGTACAACCTTTTATGGTGTCTTATGATTCAGCCTCAATAATCGCCCCTCAATAATCACCCCGCTTTATAACTATAGGACAGGAAGAGCTAAATAAACTTATCATTGCATCTAAACCAACAACATGTTTATTAGATCCAATACCCACTAAACAACTGAAAAAAGTGTTACCTGTAGTGGAAGAGCCTCTTCTCAATATTATTAACTCGTTTTTATTTTTAGGTCATGTTCCAAGAATATTCAAGCTGGCAGTTATAAAAGCTCTCATTAAGAAACCACAATTAGATCCAAAAACCTAGCAAATTACAGACCCATTTCAAATCTTTAATTTATGTCTAAAATACTAGAAAAAGTTGTGTCCGCTTAATTGTGCTCTTTCTTGCGAGAAAATTATATCTATGAAACATTTCAGTCAGGATTCAGACCGCATCATAGCACAGAAACTGCACTAGTTAAAATTACAAATGACTTACTTTTAGCTTCAGACCAAGGCTGTATCTCAATACTAGTTCTACTCGATCTTAGCGCTGCGTTCAATACTATAGATCATAAAATACTCTTGGATCGACTACAAAACTACACTGGTGTTCAGGGACAGGCATTAAGCTGGTTTAGATCGTACTTATCAGACCGTCACCATTTTGTCTGTTTAAATGGGGAAAAATCGAAGATAACGTCAGGAGACTATGGAGTGCCGCAAGGATCGGTGTTAGGCCCTCTGCTATTCTCAATATATATGCTGCCACTTGGTAATATTATAAGAAAACATGGAATTAATTTCCACTGTTATGCTGAAGACACTCAATTATATATTTCATCACGACCAGATGAAAACACAAACTCATCTAAATTGACAGAGTGTCTTAAAGATATAAAATGCTGGATGACGTGTAATTACCTGCTATTAAATTCAGATAAAACGGAGGTATTACTTATTGGTCCAAAAAACTACCAACAAAACCTCTTACAATACAACTTTAATCTAGAAGGATGTCCTGTTACTTTATCCACTACAGTAAAATACCTGGGTGTTATACTAAACCGCAAATTATCTTTTGAAAATCATATTTCATGTTACAAGAAGGTTTCCAAGCTTTATCCAGCTTGGAAACATTGCTAAGCAACGTAACATGCTATCTGTTTCTGATGCAGAAAAGTTAGTTCATGCATTCATGACCTCGAGACTAGATTACTGTAATGCTTTATTAGCTGGTTGTCCTGCATCCTCAATAAACAAGCTACAGTTAGTCAAAAATGCAGCCTTTTCTGAGTTCTTACTAAATCAAGAAAATATGATCATATAACACCAATTTTATCATCTCTACACTGCTTACCTATTAAGTTTAGCTCCTGTGTCTATTAAGTCTAGCTCCTGTGTCTATTAAGTCTAGCTCCTGTGTATTTAATGGACCTTCTATCGCCCTATAATCCATCGCGTTCTTTAAGATCACTAAATTCAAGGCTTCTGGTCATTCCTAGGATATCTAAGTCCATTAAAGGAGGGAGGGCCTTCTCACATTTAGATCCTAAACTCTGGAATAGCCTTCCTGATATTGTTCGAGGATCAGACTCGCTGTCCCAGTTTAAAACTAGATTAAACGACGCATCTCTTTAGCCAAGCATTCACATAATGCTTACCTTTTATACTACTGTTGAATCAAATCAAATGCATTCATATTATGACCAGCAGCTATGCTAATTATTTCCCATCTGCTTTTCTGCTGTTATCTTGGGACGCGAGTCCCGAGGTAAATGGCGTTCGTAGCTCGAGATTGGATCCAGCCTCTCACGGAGACTTCAGATGCCCCAACTGTCATGATCCTGATTCTTTCCTTCTGTTTTCTTTCCTTTGTTTCCCTCTGCTGGTAATATTACATCTCTTCTCTCTCTCCTTTCTCATGCACACACCCATCATCTTCTCCCCTCATTACCATCAGCTGTCTCATGATCTTCTCACCTACACACCTGTTCTCTATCTTCCCCTTATCTCCACGCTACTTCTAGCTCTCTCTTTCTTGTCTCATTTGTCGGATTATTGTTTGACCTTCATGCACGTAATTTCGCTGTATATGCGACATCTCAGAAGCTGTATCACTTGTCCTGTCCTGTCCTGTCGTTATTGTAAGAACGTCAGTTATCTTCTGCTGTGTTTTACCACTTCTGTGCCGTACCCAGCCTTCTCCGTGGTGTGTAGCAGAGGGTCCGTCTTCAAGCCCGCTGCCCCGACTAATGTACCTTCAGGTTCTCTGGCTGAGGTCATCAATCCTTGTTTGAACAAGCAACGGAGCGCTGCACAGTTTCCTTTGTGAAAGAGACCTTTTCTGCTTATGTCTTATTTTTCATTCAAATATTTACCTGCAATCATTTCTGGACTCTTTTCCGTGACAGAATAATCCGACCAATAAGATGGATCTGGCTGGTGATCACCCCATCCAGGCCGCCGTGGAAATGCAAGGAGCTTTGTTGGGGAGGCACGACGAGGAACTCTCTGCGGCTCGCCGTGTTGTGGACTCTTTTTTCTACTCAAGTGGCCAACCTTTCTCAGCAGCTTCACAGGGTCCATTTGGATGGGGCTCATCCTGCTGCGCTGGATTCACCTGAACCGCGGGTAAACACTCCTCCTTGTTACTCTGGCCAACCTACGGAGTGCCTTCCCTTTCTGACCCAGTGCGAGATCGTTTTTTCACTCCAGCCGTCGACCTACGCTAGAGAGCGTTCCCGTATTGCCTATGTGATCTCCCTTCTTAAAGGCAGGGCCCGCGAGTGGGGAACGGCAGTTTGGAATGCTAAGGGTGAATGTCTGATTCGTTACTCTCTGTTTAAGGAAGTGATGCTGCGCGTTTTTGATCGCTCTGTTCATGGTCCTGAGGCCTCACGCGCATTATCCTCATTACGTTAGGGAAGGCGCACTGTCTCCGACTTTTCTGTGGAGTTTCGGACCCTCGCCACCTCTTGCGGATGGAACGAGCCAGCCCCTGGTCGCTCGCTTCACTGAGGGCCTCAATGCCGAGATAAGGGACGAGGTACTGGCCCGGAAGGTTCCCACTCATCTCGATCTCCTGATCGATTCAGCCTTACACGTGGAGAAGCGCTTTGAATTGCGCCAACGCGCTCGTCGCACCATGACCACGCCCACTCCTTCATCCTTTGCCAACACTCCACTGACTTCTACAGACCCAGAACCCATGCAGCTGGGTGGGATATGGATTTTAACCACCGAATGACAAAGCCGGATTGCACCGAACGCTAACACCGGATTGTCCACCGCCTTTGCCTCTACTGCGGATCTGACAAGCACTTTGTTACTGTGTGCCCGGTAAAAGCCAGAGCTCACCAGTCAAAAGAGGGAGACTGGTGAGTGCATCCTCTCTAGACCCTCTATCACGCTCTTGAACTACGCTTCCTGTTTTTCTCTGCTGGATTGATTCCTCTGCCACCTGTCCAGCCCTGATTGACTCTGGAGCTGAGGGAAATTTTATGGACGAGAACTGGGCTTGCAGGCAGGGTATTCCTCTTGTTCATCTTCAGGAGCCTACGTCCGTCTTCGCCCTGGATGGCAGCGTTCTCGCCCAGGTAAGCTGTTCTACAGCACCGGTGAGTCTCACCGTATCTGGCAACCACACAGAGACTATTTCTTTTTTGATTTTTAATTCCCCCAATACCCCTTTAGTTTTAGGCCTTCCTTGGCTTACCGAGCATAATCCCCATATTAATTGGGCTAAGAATTCTATACTCTCCTGGGGTCTCTCCTGTCATGTTAATTGTCTTGTGTCTGCTGTTTCTCCTGTGTCCTCTGTTTCTGTGTTTCAGGAAGAACCAGGGGATTTGTCCGGGGTTCCCGAGGAGTACTTCGATCTGCGATCGGTTTTCAGTCGTTCCCCGGGCGCATCTCTCCCTCCCAACCGTACTTACGATTGTAGTATAGAGCTTCTCCCGGGTACCACGCCCCCCCGCAGGAGGCTCTACTCTCTTTCGGCACCTGAGCGTAAGGCTCTTGAGAAGTATCTCTCCGAATCATTAGACGCGGGTACTATCGTTCCGTCCACTTCGCCGGCGGGGGCAGGGTTTTTTTTGTGACGAAAAAGGATGGTTAGCTGCACCCTTGCATAGATTACAGAGGGCTGAACGACATAACTATTAACCCTCTGAGGTCGGCTATCGCGCGTCTTGCTTTTTTTCTTATCAGTGCAAAAGAAACTCAAAATACTGATTTTGATCTTACATATAAGTGTTAGACATCATTCAATCCTGTTCAGTGTCTATTATTTTTCTGTATACTCACAATAAAAACAAATTGTTGTGCTTTTTGTCAAATAAAGAAAAACAAACATTATGCGAGTTTTGCCTTCTCTCTGTCAGTGCAGTCCATTCTGAATCGCGTCCGAAAATTAACTATAACTCCGCAAATACTTGTCATACAGGCAAGAGAGTTTTTTCATTATGAGGCTTGAATTCTCTTCTTTTCAATGAAGTAATTTATATAAAAAAAACAAATATTCTCAGCCCATATAGCCTATTTGACCAGGATTTGTTTCCAGGTGTGACTATAAATATGCTTTTGACTTTCATTTATGTTTTGATTGTGTATGTATATATATATATATATATATGTGTGTGTGTGTGTGTGTGTGTGTGTGTGTATGTATGTATGTATATTTTTTTATATATATTGTCCTTGCATTCTTTCTTGTGTGACACCCCTGAGTGAAAGGCTCATTAGTATGCAGTCTGCTCATTAGTATGCAGTCTGCTCAGGTGAGAACTGCCAAATTATTCATGATGGGGTTGGGCCGTTCACACCCATCTGCATATTGACTTCCCAAACAAAAAAATGTTTTTCACCATTTAAAACAATCTATTGTTTTATGTGAATGATAATGCAGGATGATTTTCAGATCATTTTGAAGCAAAAACTCTAGGTGACAACATCCATTAGTCAAAAGTCTTGTGGACAGATATTTAGTATGTGTTTTGTGGCCTTAAACTTTAAAGTTTATTTTTTAGTTTTTCAATAACCACGCATAAACAATATTCTCTCAAAAATTCAAACATGTACATTTATGTTGCTCACATATTATGGTAGCCCTGTTTGTGCTATATAGAGTGAATTTACACCTTTGCCATTAACATGTTTATAAATAACTGAAAAAAAACACAAATGTAAGGGCATGTCAGAACATCCCAATGGCCCCAAAAACACCTCAGACCCCAGAGGGTTAAGAACCGGTATCCCTTACCTCTCATGTCTTCAGCATTTGAGATCTTGCAGGGGGCGCAATACTTCACAAAACTAGACCTTCGCAATGCCTATCATTTGGTCCGCATCAAGGAGGGTGAAGAGTGGAAGACGGCGTTTAATACACCCCTTGGGCACTTTGAATATCGCGTTCTTCCGTTCGGATTGGTCAACGCTTCCGCCGTGTTCCAGGCACTTATTAATGATGTCCTCAGGGACATGTTAAACCTTTTCGTGTTCGTTTACTTAAACGATATCCTGATTTTCTCTCCTAGTCTCCAAGTTCATGTGCAGCACGTTAGACAGGTGCTTCAGCGCCTCTTAGAGAACCGTCTTTTTGTCAAAGCCGAGAAATGCACCTTTCACGCCCCATCTGTTACATTTCTCGGTTCCGTTATCTCCGCCCAGGGGATTAGTATGGACCCTGTCAAGGTTCGTGCGGTTACCGACTGGCGCCTACCTGAGTCTCGTGTTGCCCTTCAGCGTTTTTTGGGGTTCGCAAATTTTTATCGACGCTTTATTCAAGGTTTTAGTCAGATTGCAGCTCCTCTTTCCGCGCTCACTTCGGTCAAGACTCAGTTCTCCTGGACTGATGCCGCCCAGGCGGCTTTTGAGCGACTCAAATATCTCTTTTCTTCTGCCCCCATTCTGATTACCCCGGATTTAGAGAGACAGTTTATCGTCGAGGTCGGCGCTTCGGAGGTGGGTGTGGGGGCCATCCTCTCTCAACGCTCCGCTGTTGATGAGCGGATTCACCCCTGCGCTTTTTTCTCTCATCGTCTTACCCCTGCCGAGTGGAATTATGATGTGGGTAATCGAGAGCTTCTGGCCATTCGTCTTGCGTTAGGGGAGTGGCGTCACTGGCTGGAGGGTTCTGCGGTTCCGTTCATGTTTTGGACTGACCATAAGAATCTCGAGTACATCCGTTCAGCCAAGAGACTTAACGCCCGTCAGGCTTGCTGGTCTCTTTACTTTACGCGCTTTGATTTTACTATCTCTTTTCGCCCGGGTTCCAAGAATCAAAAGCCTGACGCTCGTCAGCCAGAGATCATGCCTACGGAGGAGGGGATTCTTCCCAAGGGGGTGATAGTAGGCGCGGTCAACTGGGGAATCGAACGTCTGGTTAAGCGAACGTCTAGTTAAGCGCGCACTGTCCCATACTCAAACGCCCCGACTCTGTCCTAAGGATCTTTTATTTGTTCCTCCTTCTGCCCATCGCGCCGTACTTCAGTGGGGTCACTCTTCTAAATTATTCGCTCACCCGGGGGTCAGAGGTACTATTGCTGTCGTTCGACAGAGATTTTGGTGGCCCTCCCACGAACGAGACATTCGTCGCTACATCGCCTCCTGTTTCAATTGCGCCCAAAGCAAGAGCAGTAATAAACCCCCAGCGGGATATCTAAGACCCCTACCCATTCCCTCTCGCCCGTGGGCACACATTACTCTTGATTTTATCACGGGGCTTCCGCCCTCCAGGGGTAACCAGGTTATTCTCACGGTTATTGATCACTTTTCTAAAGCCGTTCATTTCATTCCGTTGACTAAACTTCCGTCCGCCAGAGAAACCGCTCAGATAGTCGTTGATCATGTTTTTAGGATCCATGGTCTTCCCGAGAATGTAGTTAGAGGGACGATATGAGAATGATAGGGGACCACAATTCTCTTCCCTCTTTTGGAAGGAGTTTTGTCATCTTGTTGGAGCCTCAGTCAGCCTCTCCCCTGGGTACCATCCCCAGACAAACGATCAGGCTGAACGCGCTAACCAAACCATAGTCTTGGGCAGAACAGCTTTCCTGGGCTGAATATGCCTATAACTCCGCCTCTGCCTCTGCGACCGGTTTTTCGCCTTTTCAGAGTTGTTTAGGGTACCAACCTCCGCTTTTTCCCTCCTCCGACCTTAAATCTAAGGTGCCCTCCGTACAAGCATTCATCCAGCGCTGTAAACGAACTTGGAGAACGGTCAGGTCTGCACTTTATGAATCGCGCGCCATTACGCTTCGGGCCACCAATAAACGTCGCGTCAAGAGCCCCCGTTATGCTTGTGGTCAGAGGGTTTGGCTTTCGACTTCGAACCTTCCTCTTCAGCATCCCTCACACAAGCTCGCTCCCAAATTCATTGGGCCATTCCGCGTCGTTAAGGTCCTTAGTCCGGTCTCGGTTAGACTTAGATTGCCAGCCAATCTCCGTCGTGTCCATCCCGTGTTTCACGTTTCTAATTTGAAGCCAGTAGTTCGTGCTCCACTTCGTCCTGTCTTGTCTTCAGTCCGTGTCGAGGGTTCACCCATCTACCGGGTTCCCAAGCTACTCGACATCCGCCCCAGGGGGAGGGGTCATCAATTCCTTGTCGATTGGGAGGGTTATGGTCCTGAGGAGAGATGTTGTTTCCCCTCCCGGTACGTCCTGGACTGCTCGCTCATTGACGACTTCTTTCGCTCCCCTCATTTTTCCTCTTGTGCGCCGGGTGGCGCACCTTGAGGAGAGGGTACTGTCATGATCCTGATTCTTTCCTTCCGTTTTCTTTCCTTTGTCTCCCTCTGCTGGTAATATTACATCTCTTCTCTCTCTCCTTTCTCACGCACACACCCATCATCTTCTCCCCTCATTACCATCAGCTGTCTCATGATCTTCTCACCTACACACCTGTTCTCTATTTTCCCCTCATCTCCACGCTACTTCTAGCTCTCTCTTTCTTGTCTCATTTGTCAGATTATTGTTTGACCTTCATGCACGTAAGTTCGCTGTATATGCGACATCTCAGAAGCTGTATCCCTTGTCCTGTCCTGATAGTAAGAACGTCAGTTATCTTCTGCTGTGTTTTACCACTTCTGTGCCGTACCCAGCCTGCTCCGTGGAGTGTAGCAGAGGGTCCGTCTTCAAGCCCGCTGTCCCGACTACTGTACTCACGAACCTTCAGGTTCTCCGGCTGAGGTCATCAATCCTTGTTTGAACAAGCAACGGAGCGCTGCACAGTTTCCTTTGTGAAAGAGACCTTTTCTGTTTCTTCAGCCTGTGAGGCGTTGTCTTATTTTTCATTAAAAGATTTACCTGCAATCATTTCTGGACTCCTCTGTTCCGTGACACCAACACTTGCGATGAGATGACTAAACGCCTGTGAAGAGACGACTCAACGCCGGCGATATGTTATGCCCTAAATTAATACACGATTAACTAAATGTTATGCCCTAAATTAATACACAATTAACTAAATGTTATGCCCTAAATTAATACATGATAAACTAAATGTATTTTTTCCATGTACATTTCTGATATGCACTTTCTGTAAAGCTGCTTTGAAACAATATGTATTGTGAAAAGCGCTATACAAATAAATTTGAATTGAATTGAATTAACTTGGGGTGCAATACTTTACTTATTTGAGCATTAATTTACTTATTACTTGTTTATTTACTCATTTAATTCTTTACTTCATTGTATTATCGTAGGAAATTATAATCTTTTTCTATCATTTTACGAGAAAAGACAGAGTTGGTGATGATTTTTTTTTCATATATCTCACCCAAAAGGCAAGCCCGTGGATATCACACATGCAATTTGCAAACTTTGCACGAGAGTTATGCCAGTGAAGGAGTCTCGAACCACAGTCAATTATTCACTTTAAATAGGCCTATATCATTTTAGTAATACTATTATTATTATTAATAATAATTTGTAATTGTATTGTTATTAGTGTGTGTAGCAATGTTCAGGGAAGAAGGAGGCGGGAACCGGCGAAGAATCAAAATATAATTTATTTAAAATAAAACAAGCAAACGAAAATACCGCCAGCAGCCCCTCGCGGACGACTGCTGGCTACCGAAAATAAATATAACTAAAGTAAAATACAAAAACAAAACACAACTAAAATACAGGCCTGTTCCTCTCTCGATCATCAACGTCGTCGCTCCTCCTTTATGCTTCCGCTCCTCCGTGAGAGATGCGAGACCGGTGTGCCTAACAGGTGTTGCTCATTAGCAATCGCACCACCGGCCTCGCGCCGTTCTCTCACGTCCCTCGGCCGTCCTGTTCGCCACATACCCCCATCGCCCCTCACAGGCCGGGGGGTACCCACGAGGCTGTGCCTACTCCCCCCCCGGCGGCGGCGATCCCTGGGGAGTATGGACAGACAAACCGAGGGAAACGGAGACGGAAGCATGAGGAGCGACAGATCGAGAGAGGGGAGAGAGGAAAAAAAAAAAATTGGTCCGGTTCCCACAACGCGCTGCCATCTGGTCCCCCACCAGCTGGCGATCTCCTCCGCGGTGCCTGGCGGTGACGCTGGGTAGCCCTCGGTGGACGGCTCGACGCTCCTCCGCCGCCCGGTGGACGGCGACGGCTCCTCGGGTGCCTTGGGCAGACGGCAGGAGTCCCCCGCTCCCTGCTCCTCCCCTTCACTGGTGGACGGCAGCAGGCTCCGGCCCACGGCGAGCGGCGGCGACTCCTCCTCTCCCTCCCGGATGGCAGCCGCCCCTCCAATACCCAGGCGGCCGGCAGCGAACTCGACCGTCCCACCGGCAACTCACTCCAGCGCCCCGCCTCGAGCGTCCGTGGCCGCGAGTCCCCCGCTCCCTGCTCCTCCCCTCGCTCGGCGGATGGCAGCAGGCTCCGGCCCACGGCGAGCGGCGGCGACTCGCGCACCATGCTCGATGGCACCGCGGATTCCCCACGCCGGCGAGGACTCTCTGACAGCGCGTTCCTCCCTCTTCCCGGGTTTCGGCACCAGTGTAGCAATGTTCAGGGAAGAAGGAGGCGGGAACCGGCGAAGAATCAAAATATAATTTATTTAAAATAAAACAAACAAACGAAAATACCGCCAGCAGCCCCTCGCGGACGACTGCTGGCTACCGAAAATAAATATAACTAAAGTAAAATACAAAAACAAAACACAACTAAAATACAGGCCTGTTCCTCTCTCGATCATCAACGTCGTCGCTCCTCCTTTATGCTTCCGCTCCTCCGTGAGAGATGCGAGACCGGTGTGCCTAACAGGTGTTGCTCATTAGCAATCGCACCACCGGCCTCGCGCCGTTCTCTCACGTCCCTCGGCCGTCCTGTTCGCCACAGTGTGATTAAAGTGTTTTGTGTTATGGAAACAAAGAACATGCTGACGAACAATAATATTGTTTTGGCTTAAACAAAAACAACTTTATAAGAATGATTATAGTCTTGATATCGTCAAAGGCATCAGTCATCAGCGATATCTCTGACGATCATCGATAAACGATACTTTCGTCTATCGGCACAACCATAGGATAGACAGAACGATAGATAGGCAAGACATACAGACAGATAGATATAACTTTTGTGGATCAGGGCGGTGGAACATTTTATTATATGTGTTACTCAATTTTTTAGAGTATAATTTAAGTATAATTCAGTAAAGTTCTCTTCCTATCATTGCAATTTAAATTCAAATTCAACTTCCTGTGAGGCATGACCAATTGAATTTGAAATTCATACTCATGAATTGAACGGGAGACAATTTTTCAGTTCAGAATTTACCCCAACCCTGATGGAAATTCATGCTGGTTTTAAGTGTGTTTTCGTTAGCCAGCAAAAGAGGGGCAGCCGTCTTGAAGGTCTCCACACCTAATTAGGTGATGTCTGCAGACGATCTGCCCTCATAACATAACCTCCTAAAACACCCTTTCTGACAGGGCTTCACGAATAAAACACGCACACAGATGAAGGCCAGGGTTATACAGGCAGACAAGAGCAGCAGCTTAACCCTTGCACCAACAACATCCATCAGCTGGAGAAATCAGGGGTACTTCTGCTCTCTCATCCCACACATAAGGTGAAATCCCACATTTAGACAGGTGTGACTGAGAGGACAGCTTCCTGGAGGATCACCGTCAGCCAGCAACCTTTAAATGTCATTCCAGATGAAGATTCTGATACTTAACATGAAGACGGAGGAATGTTTTCACTTTTTCGAGATGGACTGTATTATGCATTGACATTGATCCATTCTGGAACAACAACAAGCAACTCGAACGCATTGACATTCATCCAACGTTTGGAAAATAACAAACCGGCACACGGAGCGAGCGCAGACATCTTGCGCAATTCGCCTCGCAATCTTGTGTGAATTTAATTGGAGGTTGTATCCTCTGTGAAAAACAAATACTTTTGAGAATTATTTCTTATGGGTGTGTTAAGGCTGGAAAAGTATTAATAAGACACAGCTCCAGCAAAGTGGTTTCACAGCACATAAAGCTTTGTAGGTTTTTCTTTCGAAATCCACCACTACCTTTACTCAGTTCCAGCACGTATATCGTTCTGTCATCAACAATCATCAAATTAATATGACGAGCAAACACGGGAGCTGCATGCAGAGGCTCTTGGTTTCCCGAACTGAGTGCTGCTGTCAAGCGCAATCAAACAAAGAGAAAACATGTGTGCTCTTCGGAGAAACCAGTTTCCACTTCTGAAAATCACATGGATACACACATACTCAGAACTTGTGGAATGGATAATTTCTTTTCAGTTATTCTCTCTTAAGCATCTGTCTAGTTTTCTTATTTTTTGCTCATCTCACGCACTCTTCTATATAATAAAAGACATAATTCCTGATCTCTATATTCACCTTAATGAACCTGTAGGCCTTGCATTTCTGAACTCACAGCGGCTGAGAGATTTGGTCGAGGAACATTAGTCCGGACAAACTCTGCGGCACCAGAAAGTGACCTAATCTCTATATTCCCTTCTAATTTCTCAGAGAGAAACACAGAGAGCAAAGCAAACAGGAGAGAAGTGCAGATCATGAATATTTCATTGTGCGACAGCTACTTTTTCAGACACAAGGAAAAAAACAGAGGCAAGTGTGCTGTCAGCCATGTCATGACAGACACTCTCTTTGCCTGATATTAACATGTCTGTTGGCATATTGCGCAAGTACTTTTTGTTGGAAGACAAAATCTAAAATTTCAGCCTGCTCGCAGTTTGAACATCTAAATAGAGATCAGAAAGGAGTGAGGCGGTTTCCCCTTGTTATCGGCTTTCTTTATTTGCTGAATTTTACAAAAATATGGAGGAGAGTTTGAAGAACAAGCCCTCAAATTGATCCTCTTTTAGTCATTGGCTGAAAATGGGGGTTTTAGCTGGGTACTAGATCTCACATTAGCCATTAGCCTCACAATAGTTATGTTTAATATGTCAAAATGTGTTATGTCAGGAACTTACTTCAATGTTAAAATTAAGAGGCTGAGAACTCCTAAAGCTTTGAAATAAAAACCTGCACTTCACATACTTCCCCCACCCAAAAAGTTAACTAAATATGAGGAATACATAAATCAAATACAAATTGCTGTATGTAACATTTCAACCATACTATTTGGTCTGTCTGCCTGCCTGTCAAGTGTTTTTTTTTTTTTTATATATATATCATGTAGGATTTGTCAAGCCAACACTCAAAGTTCAAACTTTGTAGTTAAAAATGAGTTATACTGTATACATTTATTTGAATCTCAATTTGTTTGAATTCTACTTCCTTACATTAAGTTTAAATTGCAATTCTGCATCCTGCTTGCTACCTCAATTCAAATTAAATTCAAACTGGAATTGAAAACACATCTTCACATCAATTCTGAAAGGCACACTACTGATCATGAATGAATTAGAGGATTTGCAGCAAGCAAGTACTTATAAAGATAAAAAACAGTCAAGATTAACAAGGACGGTCTGATTTTTATGCCTGACCATGCCTGGGCGAGCATGTTTAAATAAAGCGTATTGGGCTTGGCCGCGTTATCCATATAGTATTAGCAAATGTGACGCATACATCTTTCTTCCAGTTCGCAAGGCTGTAGAGGTCCCTGCTGACCTGAACTCTGCTCTCCTAGAAATATTTGATTAAGTCAGAAATTTATAGCACGCTGTTCTATGCCAGTTAAATGCATCCCCAGAGTTACTTTTTTCATTTCCAAGATCCATGCCCTCGTATTAGCCCGCTTCACTAATACAAAAGAGCCAATCCGCTTCATCTCTACTGCCAGCGCAGCTAAATGTCTCTCATCCCAGCTATAGATCACACCCATTCACGGTTATTCGGATAAGGGCAGGTTTATTTTATAAAGCCTAAGGATAATGCTATGCAACATGTGTGGGTGTGTGTTTGTGACCAAAATTGTTTAAAGAAGGTCATGGGAGAGATCAGGGTGCTGGGGGGGCTCTCCAATGTATCAAAAGCCTGGCATGTCTGGAAGATGTGAGGACAACTTCATAATTCAAATGAGCAGATGGTGGACGAGAGACATCTTTGCTTGATCAGTGTTTCTCTGTTGTATTGGTCTGGGCGGCAGGTTGAGGAAGGATGGAGGATGAGGAGATGGAAGTCTGGCCAGGTCTGTTTAATCTGGGAGTCTGCAATGGGCAAAGCACACAAAGCAAATAATAAAAAAAATCATTGCATTGAGTGTGGCTTCCCAGCTGGTCTCTCTCTGTGGTGTTTGTGTTGATGTTTATGGTTTATGTATGTAGGTTTAAATTAAGAACATGAACCTTCTCATTAGCGTCAGGCCAATGGAAAAACTTGTGGGAGTGTTGGCTCACACACATATACACTGATCAGACAAGCCTGAAAATTGGGGCTGTGCTGACGGAAGCCTGCTTGTGATCTTGGCCCACACTATCAGCCAATTAAAAAGGGGGGTGACAGGAAGACAGAAGCGCATCTCAGTTAGGAAGGATACTAAACACGGGAAGCCGTCAGGCTTTGATCAGGCTCTTCTGTGGCTGTCTTTGCCTCTCGAGGGATTCGGCCATTACCTCCACTTATGGGTCCAACTCTGATGGGTAGGAGAGCAGAGCGCCAGCCTTTCGCAAATAATCCACACCCTATTTTCAAAAGGAAGAGATAGAGACATCTTCCTAAAATGATTTAACCAAATAAGGCTTCCAGAGAAGGTATGCAAGTTACCAGGCTGAATGGCAACTATCACATATAAATTAGAAAGAACACAATCAGGACATGATGAGCAAAAAGATGAGCTACACTGTAGATATTTATCTGCTGCTGTGAAGATGAAGCTTGCTTTGGGAAGCTGCTTGTGGGAAAAAGTGCAGAAAAATGTGTCTGTAAAAGCAATTAAATTTGAAAACTCAAATACTCTTGACATTTTTGGTGCTAAATAAGGACATAAAAAAGTCGACACACTGTCCTTACAAGCCTGAAAACTCAGCCTCATATTCAGCCAACATGTGCGTTATGTCATAATAGTTGGCAAGCGCTGGGTAAATTGGCTAGTTAGCATTACCCATCCTCATGCTGTAATTATTCATGGGTTGATGCACCACCAAAATGTTATTCCTTATAAAAGCCTTACATTATTTCTACAACCCTTTCAAAGGGCAACAGGAGTCAGAAGCAACTGTGCAATACCGATTTTTGCAAATCTAAAAGGTGGAGGGAAGGAAAAAACTCCAAACGTCTCTCAGCATGGAAAGTCCTGATTGACAACCAACACTTTTGTTTACGAAGAAGGGCATGGGGAGATATGACCTCTCCTGTGCAGACTTTTGGCATGACCGCTTTAGTCAGCCCACGATAACCATGATTAGCTTTGAGAGTGGGCATACCAATCAAAGGGGAGGAGGGCTGATCTCAATCAAACATGACGTGAGGGCCACTTAAAGGTGTATGTGCCCACCTCAAAACATTCGCTCTCCTTCTGCACTATATAGTCATGCCCACTTACTTTCTAAAACCCCTAGTGCTTTCTTGATTACGGCTGATCATTACATATATATAATTGAGCCCTTCGTAGTCAGGGATTCTGAGAATAACCATGTGAAACAAGGGGATGGAGGTGACAGGCGAGATTAAATTAAAATCATACACGTTCACTATTGCCATAATTTATGAAAAAAAAAAAGATCTCTTCCCCTTATGGCTGTGTCTCTGCTGCAGGAATGAGGTTGAAAGCAGTAATTAGATGAGAGGCAGAGGACTCATTTGCTAGCATGCAGCGATGGATTGCTAATGTCAGAGCTAGCTGACGGGGCAAGCCAGGAAGAGCAGCCTATCACTTAAAAACATTTGCATGCACAAAGCAATTACCAGCACGGTGGTGTGCAATCCAAAATGTGTGGGCAGTGGCCGAGGTGCCGGTGTGCATCCCGCCACATCTGCGGTACTGGAAACTGGATGAAACCCTGTGTGAACTAGATAAAGAAGCTTGGAGATTACTGGCCACTGTGGAGCTTTTTCTATGCTAACCAGGTAAAGCACATAGGTAAGATGCTGATTAACTGTCAGAAACTTAATGGCTGTCCCGGACATGCCCTTCACCTGGTGGTGAGTTTTTAGTATTCCTCTGAATTGGTGGGGAGGAGGTGGTCATGGCTGCCTGGGCACAGGAGGCGGCAGCAGCGGATGCTGGCCGGAGCTGAAGGCAGGCCCCTCTAGGCCCACCTCACGCAGCCGAGCGTGCAGCTGCCAGGGCCAGGGGGACAGCTGGATGACAAGAAGAACAGGGAGTGGAATAGATACAGTGGGCATTACCTCTTGAATATGCCAACAACGACGGGCCCTCGTAGCCTCTTCTTCCTCCCTAGGGGCCAGTGAGCCGCGATGGGTCACATCAACTAGGTGCCAGCGAGCGTGCTCAAGCGTGTGTCTCTGAAAGAGTTTGGACAGGTCTTCACTCACACTTCCAGTCTACTTCCTGGGGCTCAGTGGGCAAGCGTTGGCGGCTTCTGAGGATGTCATGTTAGCCACAGCCCATTGGATAAGATTGTTATGGAGTCAGTGTACGTGTTTGAGTGCATCACGGGTTGACCTGCGGACCCTCAAACTTGTTTGGCTAACGATGGCTCTCGTGAGACAACTAGGAACAAAGCAACACAACAGATTTCTCACCTAGATGACAGCAAGAAAAACTCAGGCTGAGTTTGTGATGTACATGCGATCGATCGTGTAGGATCCGTTCGAATAAGGTTGACAGTGTGTTGTCCTGATTAAACGCCACAGTGTACATTTAATCTCCCCTGAAATGGTCTCTCATCTTTCATTTCTGGTTTTGTAGCAGGGGTGCGTGTATGTGTGTCAAGGATATTTAGTGTGCGCATGTGTTTATATGTCTGTTTATAGAGGCATAAAGTAGTGGGTCATTTTCCTTTTCCCCCTGATGCTAAATTAAGTATGACAGACACAAAAGACTAATCACCTTCACAGCTTCAGCCCTGGCCTCATCTCCCTACTGGCTTATGACCCAAGGAGTTGCTATGGCAACAAACAAAGTCTCATTTATCTCGTCACATTTGCATTATTTTTCATGGTGCAAAAAATGCATCACATTCTCTATGCTGCAGTTTTGCTATAGACAGGACGCGCACAACATGCTTAGCAGTGGCATGCAAATAGACGCCTGCATGTCTTTCTCAGAGAAAGAAAAACTAAATATACTGCAACCACTACAATAATTATTAAAGGCAAAATGCTTAATGTGGATACAGAGTAAACAGATGGGACAAAACGTTTCTGAAAACGGGATAATTCGCCCAAAAACTAAGTTATTTTATTCTATGGAACACAAAAGGAGAATTTTTGAAGAATATCCTGGTGATGCTTTTTAATATAATAAGTAAATGAGAATTCGGGCTGTCAAATTTTAAAATGGCAAAAAAGCACCATAAACATGTCATATATTAAATGAATTGGTAGCCTGATGTCGTCATACTCAGATTCTAGTCAGAATATGAGTCTGATGCTGCTCCTTTGGGCTGTGATTATGGGGCATGTTTCAACTGAACCAGGAAAGAAAATGCCTCTGCACTCAATTGGATCGACAAATGCCTTGATCGAGGTTCTCTGTTCCTCTTTTAAAATTAATGCGCTGTCTACATCTTCTATAAGAGACGCGATGGCTGAATCTACACATCTAAATTCTCCAGCGGCAGCCATTTTTTGTTGTAAACAAACAAATTCAACCCAATCGCTCTTTGGTGACGTGGATAATTACACCCTGACAATTTGATTGGTCCGAACAGCTTTGGTTCGGGCATACTTGCTTCACAACTGATCAAGTCCAGACTGGGATCCAGGCTAATAAATTGGTAGATTTAGTACAAAACATTAGTCTGAATAATCACAGATGAACCAGATGTGATTCTCTCTAGTTAAACCCAATTAACTGACTCCATGACAATTTTGGACTGTTCCTCATTAGCTATTAAATGGCTTCAAAAGACTATATATAAGACTATACTGTGTGTGGAATAGCGGTAAACAGGCTCTGCTTAGTCGTGCTGTGCAAATGGCCATCGCTGGGAATGTGCTGATGGATCAGTCTGTGGGTGCCTCATGTACACCTCCAAAATGCTACCATAAATCACAGCACCACAGCCGGAAACACACCCCGGCCCTGACAGCAGAGGATGGATGAAATCAAAGAGCCGCTGTGTATTAATACCCCTCCGCAACCCGTGCATTCGACAGGTAATTGCGGCACAATGAATGCAAATACAAATGACATAATGACTCCCGCCCAGCCAAGCAGCACTTATGAGAAGCATCACACATACAAATTATCAATATTCATTTTACAAAAATAATCGCATAGGAGAAAAAAAAAACAAAAAAAACAGGAAAACCTGCATAGAAACCCTGCTTAGCACAAGCCTATGGGAGAATCTTCAAATCAAAATGTTTCCTCTCTCTTTTTAAATCCGCTTACTGAGGGTTGGATTGTTTAAGAAGTACAATGCAAGCTCCTTTTGTACTGAGAGCAAACCGCTGGCAATCATTTTTAAAACAACAGAAAGCAACAGAAAGACTCATCCACATCAGAAGAGCCAGAGACAAGGATCAATGTGCCATTATCTCAGGCTGTCAATATTCCAACAGGGGACATTCAAATGCCTTTCCTTTGGCTTTCCAAGACATATGACATGCATTTTCACTCAGGCATCTGCTGACAGGGCTCAGTTAATCCATTTCACTTCCCTGCCCTCAGTTTTCCCTGACTCAAAGGCCAATCATAACTCTTCTCTGTTCAATACAAATGTGAGGCATTAAGTGCTCTACCTTGTCAAAATGATTTCTGTCTTGAAAAAATAAATAAATCTGTAAATCTGAAATTCTGCATTTCAGTACTACAATCACAGAAGTCTCTAAAATATAAACTACACTCTAAAAAACTATAAAATACAGATAATCATTAGCACATGGCATATGGGAGGAATAGAATTGCAGTTGACTCTAAGAAACAGTTTTGCTCATTGGCTAAATGTTTAGAGATGGAGTAAGTTTAAGGAGATAATGCCAGGAGAAAACTAGCTGCTAGCACTCACATTCATATCAGTTGGACCAATAGTATTCAGTAGAAAATGTCATGTCAGCCTCTAAAAAAATAAAATGAAAAATAAAATATTAAACAGAAAAAAAACATGCACAAAAAGTTAAACGACAGGTTAAATGGTGAAGTCTAGCCACATGATTATAACCAGAGTAGTGCAAGTTGCTTTCAGTTTAAACAGCTCAAACGTGCATTTTAGTCTTGAACCAGGATTAAGCCTAGTCTGAAACTGGGGGTTAGTCTTTTTTCTGTCACTTTGAATGAGGTAATTGTCACTGCATAGTACCTTTCATCTGTGTAACTGTAAGTTGACTATTCTGTCAGTAAACAGATCCATGTTTAATTCTTACAGCTTCCCATAAAGGCCATGAGCTGATAGCAAGAAGCAACTGTGCCAAACAAAAGGAGTGAAACGATCAAGAAACCTCATTTCGTAATCCACCTGCAGATGCAGAGAAAAAAGACAATCATATGATTCCTTTGAGGAGGCAATACAAGACAAAAAAAAATCCCATGAGGGATTAGTCAGGTTAAAAACCCGATTGCCATTGCAAATATTGAGTTTACAAGCTTGTGATGGTTCTCTAATTTGGGGGTGAAGGGGTTTTAACACTTGATTTGCACTGGATTTTTTTTCCCTAATGCTCTGTATGCTATGTTCAAGTCTAAGCGGGAGGCTGAATGCACCGCAAGCACTAGGATCTACATACTTTGAAAACAGCAAACTCTGAATTTCCATAATAAGATATGAAGCAAGATGCCTATATGGGTTAATGTGGTGTGCCATGTGACTTTAGGGTCAATGTAATGTAATAACCAGTTTTCTCTCGTTAATTAGCAAAGTGCAGAGATGTTAAGCCCAATGGGGTGTATTGCTCACACACAATAAAGGGACATATTACACAGGCATCATGTCCTTTGGCATTCAGGGATAAAGCTGAATTCAGCAGTTTTAGTAAAACTCTAAACCTGAAATGATAGCAAAAAGAAGTATTTAAAGGTTGGAGTCGCTCCTGTAAGCGTGAAATTATACCCTCCCGGTGCAGATTTATTCATTCTTTTTAAAAAACTACTTTCACAACCTCTGGAAAGATAACATAGTTGTTTTCCCAACACAAAGTGCAATGCTGTTATAGTTGGATGACAGCATGGAAAATAATAAAAATGTAAATGCAAAAAAAAAAGGATGCCTTTTTGTTTTTGCTTGCCGTTTTGGTCAAATTTTGGAATGCCAGCTTGGACAATCTAGGAAGACTTTCAAATGAACCCAACTTGTATAAAGGAATGGTGTAGCACACTGGTTAAAGATTTTAGCTAGTACAAAGGTTGTCAATGTGACCCTGAGCAAAGCACTTAACCCTGAATTACTTATAGGGGATTGAACCTGTAATCTGTATAAGTCACTTTGGATAAAAGCTTCTGCTAAATGACTACTTGCTTATGTGTTCCAGTCAAACATCTTTCCCGTAATATTCGGCGCCAAGGAAAAAGCCAAGTTTTGTTGTATATAAAACAACTCAGGGCTCATGGCCAGGCTCATTTTTCTATTCGGAGGCTCAGTTTTTCTCGAATATAGAGATCAATTAATGCATGGCAATATCTAATGTGACACATACTGCCTGCGCAAAGGAAAAAACGAAGACAAAACGCCCGACCTTTGCTTTCAAACTTAAATCCAATGTGCCTGTATGAGTCTGGGGTGCAGAGCAGAGTATGTCTGAATTCATCATTGCTGGCAACGGGAGGCTGGCAGCGTCCAACACCTCTAAGTTAAAAACAATCCTGAGAAGTCAGTGAGGTCAGAAGCGATCCATAAATTATCCTGAGACAAAGACTCTGCCACTGTGCATTATTCAACGAAAAGATCAATACACTTTTGCGAGTCAAACTCCACAACCTATTCTTCTTGCTTATCAGCAAACTTCTAAACAGGCACTTTCCCATGGTCAATTATTCAAATCAGCCTCAAAATTGCTGGCTTTGTAAAAATATAGGGGTCTATGGTTTTCTTCTGCTGGGTCATTTTTTGTACCTAAATGGCTATTAAAATGTCTTGTTAAAGTTTATTACAGTGATTAAGATTTACTTAGTCACAGTAATTGATAATTCATCAAAATCAATTGAATTAGAGACATTATTTAATTATCAAATGGTGTCCTGGCAGAGGACAGTCAGATATAAGAATTTACGGTTCCTAATCTGATCGTATTAAGTCATCTTTGACCGCCATGGTCACAACGGTTAACAAACAAAGGCCAGCTTTAAATGTGATAAACATCAGTGCATAAAAAGCAAGTGCCTATTGATTTGTATGGCCAATACTCTGACATTGCCATTCTGAAAAAGAAATCCCCAACATCTCTTTGAAGGGATATAAACCCCATCGCCCGCATGACTGACAAACCCGCATGACTGACTTTCTTTCATTGGTCAATGGAGTTTTGGAGCTTAAAAAGGATGCAAAAGCATCAAAGTATCACAATAGTGGCTTGTGCACTAAATTCTAATTCCTCTGTATCCATACGATAGATTTGTGTGACAGTCATATTGAAATATAGGTCATAATTCACTGTTAACTGTTGCAACCGAATCCAGTCTAGTGAGTTGAACTCAAGAACCAGATCAATCGAATTCATAAACACTTACTTTACAATGCTGGAGCTGGAGCAATTGTTTCAATGAAAAAAAAAAAAAAAAAAAAAACACTAATTAATTAACAAACCCTTATTTTATTTAATGACATCTACAAGGGTGACCAGAATATTATTTAACAATGTGTTTCATGTAAGGAGGAAAGTCATAAAGTGGAAAAATGAGAAGCTCTTTTCCAAAACACGATAAACGCCATTTAAACAAAAAAATGAGTTTTTCATGGAATTTTGCTGTGTAATGAACCTATTCACTTCTCTATTGATGTTTCATGCCAAATCGCTATATTTCCTTGTTTAAAATGTACTGCAAGATGCAGTTCTTTTCCAAACGACAAACTTATTTTTAACCTAAACCCGATACATTCGCTTGACAAATCAGAATTCAGTGAGTGTTCTACGCAATCCAACATGTCGTCGCGCTGAACAGAGGTTTGTTTATGTTCATTCATTCCTCAAAATGAGTGCTTTGCCCACTTTGTCAACTGGGCAAGGATTTAATCTATACTTGATAGATTGACACTTTTATCCAAAGCGACTTACAATTGCTATATATGTCAGAGGTCACACGCCTCTGGAGCAACTAGGGGTTAAGTGTCTTGCTCAGGGACACATTGGTGTCCCACAGTGGATTCGAACCCGGGTCTCTCACACCAAAGGCATGTGTCTTATCCACTGCGCCATCACCACCCCATAAACGACCCTAAGCTTTAAACGGTGATAGCACTTTTGATGGCCTTGATGAGCCAGTGAGACCTACACCTGGGGGTAGATGCTTCTGCCAAAGGTTTCTGTCTATTTTATCATTTCTGCCAAAAAAGGCATTCGACAATCAAGGAGCAAAAGTCGAATATCGTTCAAAAATCTACATTTTTATTTTCTTTTTATTAATAAACTGTTTTCTGTGTCAGTGTCTACAAAGATGAAATTGACGATCAGCATCTATGTAGTGAACACGCCAATAGAGAGAAATTCATGTAATGGATTACATAATCAGAGAGAATCCTTTTATTATTTTTTTTATTATTATTTTTTTTCGTTTTAAATTGTTTTGTTTAAAGACATTTCAAGCTTTCTATATAGATATATTTCTCATGTTTTATATAGCGTTTTTAAAAAAATCAACAATATTGTTGCTTGATTTAATAATCATTGTTCAACATGTTCAGACTGAGGGGGGAAAAACATTTTATCAGGATAAATTGAATATTCACAAAATGTGTGGGTCTAGGTTATAAAAAAAAAAATCCTGAAAACTATTGAAATGGATTTATAGCGTTTTGGTAAAGAGCCCCCAATAAATACTGAATGAATTTTCATTTTGGGTGAACTATCACTTTAAGGAAAATAGTGTCAGGACACAATTCAGCTTTGCTATAGGGTGCCAACAAGAAAACCTTCAGCTCTCCTTTAAATGTTGATCAAAACAGATCAGAAGGTAGTCAGGCTTAAGAGTAAAGCTGCAAGCATGAAGACGACTTCAATCTACGGCTCTCTGCAGGGAGTGACACATGCAGACCTCTCTGATAGCCTTCCTTCCCAAACAGCAATGGCTGCCAGGAGTCCTACTATTGCTCAGGGAGAATTAATCAGCCTTCATTTCCATTCACCACAGGGCCCTCAATGAACTCAGACTGCAGATGACTGAAGCAAAGGCTGTGTGTCTGCCTTACAATCAACTCCTTAATCCACTGAGAACTCCAGCTCCCACAAGCCCTCAGGAGAAAGACCAAAAAAATCTCTGCACCGATAAAGAAACACAGACAAGCCACCCTTACGCCTTTTAAAGAGATAAAAGAACTTTTACCTGGCCTTTTATCTGTGCTATCTGACCTTTAGCTAGTGAGAGGGATGGCTGCCATTATAAGCAGTATTTTTTTTTTTTGAATGATCTTTGCTGTAGGCCACGCAGACCTTTTCCAACCTTCAGTGTTCAAAGGACAGAATCCCCATTAGCTGCCTAGTACCTCACTTTGTATCGGACAGCTCCTGAAAGGAAGCTGACAAACACAGATACGGCAAGATCAAAGTGTGGGATGGGTCTATTAAACACCCTAATATCCCTAATGAAGCCAGTCGATACTTTTTATCTCTCCCACATTGAAGTTCTCCTCCTCCTCTGACATGTGATGTACCAGTTATTCAGTCAATATCTTTATCCAAGCTCCCGAACCAAACTCTTCCCCATTTGTTCTCCCCTTCTTCATTTCAAAGGCTCAACAATTATTGTGAATATACTGTATGAAACAAATCAAAACTTTTTTCTAGTTCAGAAACATACAAGTTCTAAAAACCATTTTATCGGTTTCTGAATTCAGAAAAAGTTGATATTTTTCATGAAACCTTTCTTGCAAAAAAAGTACTTAATTAAACAAATATTTATATAATTAAATATACAAATTGGTAAAAATTAAATAAAAAAAAATAATGTTTGCCTTTTTTTCCAATAAAAGGTAAAAATATATAGGCTACAATACAATATTTTTTTGTTTTAATATCATATATACTACAAACTTTCAAGCATGTTGGAAAGATATGGTGCAAAACATTGTCATTTAGGGTTAAAAATAAACAAATGAGTACTTTCAAGACTATAGCTAATCATTCCAGTAAATTCATCAAAACCATCTGTGCCCTATATGAAATGGGAGAAGGGATGTGGAGCGTCGGGTCACCCTCCATCTCTATTTTTCAAAATCCCTCCCAACCCAGCAGAGCAGAGTTGAGCTGGTGGCCACCCCAAAGGCTTTCCATCAGAGGACTGACATGTTTAAAATGCTTCGATTTTGACAGCACTACCCATTGGCCCTGGCGCACATGGGAAGCAGGTGTCACGGATCTCTGACAGGTGGATCCCCTGTCATGAGAGAGTCGTTTACTTTGAGATGACGTATACAGGCTGTATATGAAAAAGACCAAACCCAGAGTGCCTCTACACACACAGACACACACACACACACAAACACAGTCGTATTCCATCCGCCTGATTCACACACAGTGTACCCAACACTCGGGCACCGAAGCATAGCATGGGCAGAGCACTAGAAGTAATTAGTGATCTTGATAATGGGATGACGCCAAGAAAGGTTGCCGCTGATCTGGCCTAATTGCTCAGATTCATGGGTAGGACACCGAGCCGGATAATAGCCTTGGCATGACGAGCCTTTCTTTTAGCACAAGGGAAAGTAGCTTTCATTTCACAGAAATCTATGCCTCTTGGGAAGAATCAAATTCAAAACACAAGCAAAAAGAAGGGTCCGGAAGAGCCCTGCAAATCATTGATGACATTGATGTGATGAAAATCATTATGTGTTCAGCATCTTGGCATAAGGGACACAATCTGCCTGATATTTCATAAGGTACTGTAGAAATACATACAGACACAATGAAACAGAGGTGTCTAAATTTGCTTTAAGTTGACAGTTTTTCATCTTCAAACGAATGATATCGGTGAAGACGTGGAATAAGATGTGAAAAAATCATTGATGTAGTGACAGATAGGCCAAATTTCTTTTTGTTTCATTCAGCACCAAAGTTCAGAATCATTGGGGCAAAATGACGAAATCTACACTTCTGTTTAAAAGTTTGGGGTTGGTAAGATTTTTTTTTAAAAATGTATCTTATGCTCACCAAGGCTGCATTTATTTGATCAAAAATACAATAAAAACAGTAATATTATGAAATATTCCAGTGGTGTTAAAACAGATTTTTCAGCATCATTACTTTAGTCTTCAGTGTCAAATGATCCTTCAAATATTCTAATTTGCTGATTTAGTGCTAAAGAAAATGTTATTTTTATTATCAATGTTGTAAACAGTTGTGCTTCTTGATACTTTTGTTCAGGATTATTTCATGAATACAAAAAAAGCAGATATTTTGAAATAGAAATCTTTTGTAATATATAAACAATATATAACTGTCTTTGTCACAATCAAATCAATTTAATGTATCCATGCTAAATAAAAGTATTTATTTAAAAAAAAAAATCGTACTGACCCCGAACTTGAATGAAATTTCAAGTTGAATGGAAATGGCACATACCCACTTTTGTATGTATTTGAGCACAAAAAACCTGCATTTTATAATTCAGTTAAACCGGTGCTAAATTCTTCTTTCACAAAACTCAAAGCTACTGACCAGCCACAATTTATTCAAACCAGGCATATGTGCATATATCCAAACCAAAACAGCACTTAAATAAGATCAATCACACCTGAGTTGAGAGCCCAAACTGGCCATGGTAAGGACTGCTGATGTTGACCCCGGGGCAGCAAGAATTACATCCTAAATGTCAAGGAGAGACTTACCTAGAAGCAAAGAGAAAAAAAAAAACAATCAATACACAACTCCCCGACAAAGAAAGAACAAAAAAAAGCCCCTACTTTTAGGGGCTTATGCGAGGAGGAGGAGGGGAAAAGGTGAGGCTGATATGTCCTTTTATCTGACCTCACTATTCATTCATTTTTCCCAATGTCCCCAAACTCAGATTAGCCCCATACACAGCACACATACCATTAACAATCTGACTCGGAGGCACAATTAACAGAGAACTCCTGAGCCGGATGTAAAAATTGCAATGAGGCACCAAACACTTTATTTTCTGCATAACATTAAGTCCCTGACTGATTAATAATTTATCGTAAAAATGCATCTTGAAATTAAAGCTTTTTTTTTTTTTTTTTTGCTGTGCGGCAGTGGGCAGGGAGGGGAGAGCTGTTTTGAAGGATGGAGAAGCAACGTCGGTACTTAATAACCCTGATACCGAGGGATTGCAATTAAGGGTTCACATTATAATCTGCAATCTTGTTTTATTAGCTGGATGTGATGGTAATAACTAGTGTTTCGCATAGATAATTTCAGCGCCGGTTAACCCAATGACTGTCCACCAGGAAGAACCATCGCCAAGGAGCCGGACAAAAAGGGAAAATCAGTGAAGGAAAAAAAGATACCTTTTCATATCAAGGTAGCAATCATGGCTGATCATCAAAAACATAAAAAAGCATATAGAACCTCACATCACTGTCAGAGAGCTTTGTTTCATGAGGACTTC
Organism: Meda fulgida; assembly: GCA_030578275.1. Taxonomy (NCBI): domain Eukaryota; kingdom Metazoa; phylum Chordata; class Actinopteri; order Cypriniformes; family Leuciscidae; genus Meda; species Meda fulgida. The sequence goes on along the minus strand of CM060636.1, from coordinate 14,498,745 downwards.
ATGCATAATGCCTCATAAGAAAACTGAGCTTGGAAAGAGACAACATGGATGAGACCTCAAAGAGGAAAGAAAAGTCAAATGGAAAAAGAGTGGGAACTTTGCAAAGTCTGGAGGGGAAAAGCCATTTAAGGCACCTCAGCAGGATGCATTGGCTGATGAGCCCACAGACTCGACTGAAGCCGTTGACTACGCTCTCACACAAACACACAAAATAAAAAAGCACTGTATGATTTCAGCTCCCTTGTCTTATGAAGCGCTCTTTGAGTGACACTTCAGCCATTTTTTTGTGCTCCGTCTCTCAGATGTACACAATAAATCTGACATCTAGGTCTCAGATAAAGGGAGAATATTCAAGCCAAAAGATTGCACTTTAACGTATAACGTCTGAAATAGCAAGCGGCAGACAGGCGCTGAGTGACAGCTAAATGTTTTGAAGGGAAAAGCTAACAATGAAATATGATATTTCATGTAATGAAGACGTTGATTCACTTTGGCACAGAGCAATTAAAAACACAGCTGATGGGTAATATAAATGACAATAGCAATACTGAAATCACAGTTAAAGTTTCGTGGGTTTAAAATCATGTATGTTGGCTTTGAGGTCATCTACATGCCAGTGCACCTTTATCAGATACCCACTGAAAATATGCAATCGTTCTCTGCAAGGAAAATTGATCAAGAACATTGATGACTCATCCTGCACTACAATCATTTTTTTTTACCAATCAAATGCTGCATATAATCGAAATTCCCCTCCCCCCAATTTACATTACATTTATTCATTTAGCAGATGCTTTTATCCAAAGCGACTAACAAATGAGAACAATAGAAGCAGTTAAACTAACAGTTGGACAACAATATGCAAGTGCTATATGACCCTTCTCTAGGGTATAGCATATAGCATATAGCATATAGTCATATAGTTTAATCTAAAGCAGTACATATAATGTATTTTTTTATTTTTTTTTAATAATAAAAAATAGAATAGAAGAGAAAGTGTTAGTATTACTGGATTATTACGGACTCAGCAGCTCTGGTTGAGTTAGGCAGATCATTCCACCAACATGAATGACCAATACCACCTGACCTAACCCATTAGAAAATAAGCATTTCTTTCTAATCAAAACAATTTTTTAATTTATAAATAAAATTATTTTATCCTACTGACAGGTCTAGCTTTTAACTGTTAGGGAAATGGAAAAAGAAGAAGAAGAAAAACAGCATTTTCCAAGCATTTCTTCATCTCACAACAACTTTCAAGAATAGTTTGTACAGATGTTCTACCTTCCAAGGGAGATTTTCCTCATAAATGTGCAAAACAAATACATCTGAATTTAAAATGTTTCTCTTCAGCATTATAGATCTATGAGTAGTCCAATACCAGTTAAAAAAAAAACTGTGCCAAAGTAAAGATAAATTATAAAAAATAGTTGTTTTATGTGTTAGTTGGACAATGGCAATATGTCAAAGAACATATTGTCCTTATTTCACATTAAGTATTTTACTCATGCAGTATGAATAGGTACCTAAAGGGTGGTCCTGGCATTAAAAAGATTGAAACCTCTGATCTATATAGTCTATCAAAATGTTTTCCTTATCCATCTATTTGATAAGGGAAACAAAACATGATTAAGCAGGACAGTACTATTTAGTTCTTCGTGTGTGTTTATGAGGAACATTTTACTGAGTGCACCCTTTCATTACAGAGTATACTAGGACTGTCTATAGTGAAACAGTGACAGGAGGAGAGATAGACAGAGAGATGGAGAGAGACAGAATAAGATGGGGATTGGGAAAGGTTTGGAAGCAGAGTCAGACCCGTGACAGGAAGAACAGTCAGGTGAACACACAACTGCTGACAGCTTGTTTGTGACTTGATGCGTTCGCCAGCTGAAAACTCATCTGTGGAGTCTATAGAGCAAGGAATTACTCTTTTGGCAAACAGAACCTTACAATATGGAAGACGGCCGTGAGAGCAGCATACTACCTGAGCACTCACTGCATATCATTCAAAGGGAGCGAGACAGTAAAAACATACCATATACCTGTGGTGTGTTTCTACAAAACTGACACAGGTAGCAGTGCTCATTACTCACAACATGCTCATACTGAACACAATGGCTGACTTGACAGTGCAGACAGGAATCAGGAACAAAACTGAGTACCAGTACTACAGAAATAGGTAATGTTAACAGGACATTAACAAAAAATGTAATTAATAAATTTAAAAAATTAAAAATATATATATTTATATTATTTTATATTCAAGTATTTACCAAATGATTTAATTATATTCTACTGACATTGCTATATTTAAACAGTAATAAAAATAAATCTGCATATAATCTTGTGATAAATAATAATAATAATAATAAATATTATTATTATTATAATTAATCAAACCAAATCAGTATACTTGAAGGATCATGTGACACTAAAGATTGAAATAATATATGCTAAGAAGTAGAATTTTTGGTCAAATAAATGTTTTTTTGTAATCTTACCAACTCCAAAATTTACCAATTGAATTGTAAATGCTTCTCATTATTAGGTTTATTAATTTAACATAATCCAATATTGGGTCAATTTTTTTTTTTTTTTTTTTTACTTATTACAATCATCACTGGAAATCTTTAAAGATTGCACCACTATATTATACTTTAAAACAATCTTATGAGTTTTTCCTTAGTCATATGAAACTCTTCTTATAAAAGTTCATACTCAAAGTACATAGTCTCCCCAGCGAGTGCACTTAGCATGCACTGTGCAAACTGAATTAGCTGTCCCCTATCAAATAGACCCGATAATTAGCATGCAATCATTAGTGCACGTGGAATCGTCTCTAACTAATACTCATCAAGCCCTGAGCATTGCTCCATGCATTCATATCCCTTTAAAAGTTACAAATTGAACGTGTAATAGATTTCCACTGATATGAGCATATTGGAATGGTGCATATTAATGATAACATTAACCAGCCATCATCACACTACATTAAAATATTAATGAGCTGTCCCAATGAGAAAATTAAAATATGTAATATGTTGGTTGGATATTCTTTCACAGAGCTCTTGTTTTCAGCTACGGTCCTAAAAAGGAAAGATGGGATATTTTTACTCCAGAGTTTATGTAGATCTCTCTGCATTCAGATCCCGTAGGAGGAACTCTGATGTCTTCTTCTCCTGTGTTAGCTGAGCTAGAAATTTCCATTCACACAGACACACACACACACACACACACACACACACACACACACACACACACACACACACACACACACACACACACACACACACACACACACACACACACACACACACACACACACACACACACAATCTTCTTCAGATGGCGACATGTCTTCCTCCGTTCTGGCTTGAGGAAAGCATTTATGGCAGGAGAACAGCTCTGGCAAATGACTCCTCTGAGGGGTGAATCAAAGCAGAATGACATCTGGGGTGACCTAGATTTCATTGTGAGTCCATAGTAAGAAGAGTCACTTGACAGACATCAATTATAAAATGCCTCTCCTCTTAGTTACTTTTTGAGTTTTGGTTTTGCAGGTTAATTCACATGCTACTATAGTAAATGCAACCACAATTGATTCCCAAAAACTTCAAAAACAAAAGAGTGATGAAAAAAGCATCTTATCCAATTATTCTGTGGCTATTCTTGGATGCTGACAGCAGTTCCTTTTTGTCTGCCCTGTTGGCACCTCGCAAAGTGAGAGAAGCCCATAAAGAACAGGAAGTCCGAATAATCACCTGCTTAGTATTCAATATCTCCCACTTTCAAAATGAACACCGCAAGTTCAAATCTAGGAGGAGGAGATCATTTCTGTAGGCAGGATGGACACATTAGCACCACAATACCATTAGATGAGAATTGGACTTTTTAAACTTTGGATGCCAGTCCAAGGTCCACTCGGGCAGGATAATGGCATTCTGTAATTGTTGGCTGTGTTGGTATTAACTCATTAGCATCAAATACTTGGGGCTTGATGAAAAGGTTGTCGCAGTCATGGTTTCCGCAAGGCCAAGCGTTGCCTGTGGTGATGAGCCCTGGTTTGATAGGAAAAGGGAGAAGGCATAATTTGCCCCACTCTTTCACTGCAGCTTCCATGTCACAGATAGCCTGAGCAGTGTGAAGAGAAAGCTTTGACTCAGACATGCCAAAGTGCCATGATCCTTTCATGTTTTTAATATAACATTACAACGTTCAGGCTAAATATAAAAGTTAAAGGTGAAGTGTGTAATTATTTCAATGGTAAAATCCCTACTCCTTCTGAAGTTAAATATGCAGATACAGCTAAAATTAGTCCAACCCATTCATATGTTCACTTCAAAAAATATGTCACGTTCAAAACATTGCTGTTTGTTTGAGCAGTCTGATTATCTCTGGCACAACCAATGGCATTTGGGATAGCACAAACAATATTAAACAAATGTGTTTGTGAAATCTGTCAATGTTGTTTTGTGCATGCATGCACCAGTCTTATAATTGCCTGATTTAAATATGATACTGAATTAAATATATATACATACATATACACACACACACACACACACACACACACACACACACACACACACACACACACACACACACATATATATATATATATATATATATATGTATGTGTGTGTATATTTATAACAGAACTTTTATGTTAGGTGTGATTGATCGATATAGATATATTATACACACATTTCTAGAACATGGAATCAGCCAATACACTACAGAGTTACATTATTGAAACTGTGGGATCAGTGCCTATCTATTGAAAATTAAATGTAAGAGTTATATGAGGTTCTACTTCATCATACAAAACCCCACAGGTGACCACTTCATCCTGAACAAAATCTTGACGACACAATACCCATTCACTTGATTAGGTATATAATTTTAGAGGCCAACAATTTGTCATTTTCTATAGTCACCCCCACTGCCCCAGCTGCTGCACATGTAGTAGTTGGCTCCATGTCTCTGATTAGAGGCATCCTGCATCCTCCATTGTTCTGCAGGTTCTCACAGGTTTTATTTCAGCCCTTAAAATCCCTCAATCTCCCATGTCAGCTCTCCAAACTCCTGAACCCTCCCAAATCTCTACGACCCTGTCCAAATTCACCTGTCACTCACGTCTCCTCTTTGATGTCTCCCGGCCAATGGCAGCCTGGCTCAGACTGACACAGACAGCCGCAAGTCACTGGGCTGGAGACTTATCACCAGCAGGCAGCTTGTAAAGACTGAGAGGGCCAGCGCTGCCAGTTTCACATCACAGCCGGCTTGCTTGCCCATTTCTGCTCCACTTTAAACAACTACAACAGTTGTCAGTGACTGCCAAGAGGAGGTTAGCCGCCTAGGTGTTTTTTCACAAGAAGAACTTCTCAACGAGTATTTACACATCTCGGCAGATAATCTTTTATCACTACTCCCTTTCAAATCACAGTATGAAACTGAATTACACATTTGATGGAATATAGTGCAGTTGTGTTTCAATTTGGCTGATGCTACAGAGCTTTGGAAAGACAATGTGTCAAAGTGGAACTTGAGAAGATGCGGCAAATCGCGGGGTGAGATACAATGCTACACTTGTTCTGACAGTCGATTAATTTCAGCGGCGTCGAGAGATAAAGGAGACGGTGAGGAAAACCTGACAAAATGCTTGTTTTCTAATACTGTTGTCTCGAGAGTGACTGGTCGTGATATTCAGAAGTTCATTGTGGGTGGACAATCCTCAGCGGTGAGTGCGGGCGGACTGTAATTGCAAACCCCTGACGACAAACTCACTATTCCACTGCATTAACAAACCCATTTCACTCATCAACAACCTCCCCACCCTGCTCAATCCTTTTTGTTCATATTCCTTAAGCCAGCAGCAAATAAAAGCAAACAGGTGTGTGTAAATACAGTTAATTTAAGGCTAGAGAGTGACCCTGTCCTCCTCCCGACACACCACTGTTGACAAACATATTATCTGCACAATGGACTGCATGAGGCGAGGAACGGCTCTCTGCAGAATGCACAATCGATCCTCCTTGATTTCTCCCTCCTACTGCAAGTTAAGAAAACCCAGTCAATGTCCCCATACTAGTTCACCCTGATTGTGTAATTCCAAGTAGTCTGTTTTGTCACAATACACTGTATAAATTTAAAGGGTTCAAAAGTCTGAAGCAAAATTAAAAATTGGAATTAAAAATCTAATTTAAATCAGAAAAAATAAGTCATTGTGATGTAAAATTTAAGTAATATTCATAAATACTCTAACATATAATACAGTTTAAATTTAAATATCGATATGTTTTTATTGTCATCAAAACATTTTAGTATTAACTAAAAACAATTCAAATGATTCAATAAGAAAAATAAATAAATATAAATAATATAATATAATATAATATTATACTTTAAACAAGGCTGTGAGGGAAATCTTTACAATGGCATGAACTGTATAACTCACAACTTTTAAAACTTTGTCTACTCAAAGATTTTTTTGAGAGATGATTCACCAGGTGAACAAATGGCATGTTGCTAGACAAAGGTGCAATCCATTGAACATGCTGTAATTCTATTCCCAACAGCCTTGTTTTAATTCCTGTGAAAATTGAAATAGGCGCTACCCTGCAGTCTATAAAATAAAAATATGAATTGTTAAGTAACTAGAATCTTTATATGGAATTGGAGCCAGAATTGTATATATTTTTTTCCCAATTCTACAGTTCTTACAAATCCATACATGGAAGTTTTATAACCCAACCCTGAGCAGCAGTAATAGTGGTGTTTGCCTTCCTGAGCAGCACTAATAATTTAAACATCAATACTTCAGGCCTCAGTGTATTCATTCAATGTGGTAACATAGAAGTATAGCAATACTGTCTTGTATCGATTTCCCCCTTCCACTTGTATTTTCCCAATGCCAGCATCAGCTCAGGATTTACATACCCATATCCACCCATTTCACAGATATTGATTAGTTCCTCTGGCTGTTCTGTGTTAGCTAACAATCTCCAGGTGGATGCGGTTCTCTCATACCTGCTTTCACATTTATCCATGTGTGAGCACAAAAACTCTTTCCCTGCATAAGACCTTCCACCGCTATTTGGAAACATCTTCCTTTGCATCATTACTTTGTAGCCAATGCTGACAGTTAAAAAAACAACAACAACAAAAAAACAGGCAGTTGGCACTACAATAAAACCTCTTACATAAGAGTAATGCTTGATGCCTATAGCACAGTGTTATGACTGTGGCTTTATGCATTATCTCACTTAAACCCAAATGCAGATCTGTATCTGGTTAATTACCTCAAGAGCGAATGGAAGCAAAGCCTGATGGGATTTTCTTACCTCCCTCCAAAAAAGGCTGCAGAAGATTGAACTCTGTCTGAACGCAGCAGTCTATTTTAAAAACATGTCAGGATATGAAACTTAAGGACCATTTTACTGACAGTATCTCCACTGCTGGAGGCGCTTCCCTGACACAGAAAGCAGACAAAGGTGAGGCGTTTAAAGGGGGATTAGACGTCTCCTTTACATGTATTGAATTGTGTGAAGCGCTTCTGTGGACTGCTGTTCTGGAAAACCAAAAGGACTTTGTTTCCAACCCTTTTGAGAACCCTGTGGAGAAGGGTGCAGGAACGTTCAGGCATTGAGTTTAAAATCCAAACCTCTGGAAGCAGGAAGTGTCTTTTCATGTTACTGGACCACATAAAATAAATGACTTCCACTCTAATGCCCTTCATCAAAGATGAGGGAATATTTCAAAAGTTCTTTAACAAAATGAAAAAGTTTTTTTTCTTGCCATTTTTTAAATATAGCATGACAATTTTCCTATTTCTTTCACTTTTAAACTTTTTTCAACAACTTCTTGATGTCTGTGATCTGTCAGATCAGATGACAGAACCTTGTGACATACACAGCAAAACTCCCTTGATACAACACTACTAAGAGGGGGAAAAAAAGCTTTCATCTTAAAACTTACTGAAGCTTATGGACTACATGCAGCTGAACATTACGAAGGCATCACCACTGAAAAATAAGCGATGGAGGGTTATGCCAAAAAGGTACTACTGAGAGCTCCAAAAATGTTATGGCTTTTTATTTAGCATTGCTCGCCTCTTGTATACATTTTTAAAAGTGAAGAGTATAATTTATGTGATTCTAGTAGCAAAAAAACAGCATTCTTAAAACAAGCAGACTTCCATTGGTTAGCCAAACAGATAAAGAAAATAAGAGAAATGCAGGGATAGGAGGACACAGCTCTTAAAAGTTAAGATTCTTATTGGCATTGATGGTCCCATGAAGAACCTTTAACATCCATGGAACATTCCCATTGGACAAATGGTTCTATAAATGGGAAAAAAAAGTTACTTAGGTTATTAAAATGTTCTTCACAATAAGAAAAAAAGGTTCTGTTTCAGAACTGTTCACTAAAAGAGTCTTTGGGGAACCCAAAATAGTTTTTCTATGGCATTGCTGAAATGTATTGAAATTTTCAATAGTGCATGCAAATCTAGATTTCCTGCATGAGCACTATGGCTCAGTGTGTCAGGAGCACATATGCTAACTAAGCCAAGGCTCAGACACATTCTTATGTGATAATGTGGGTTACTAAATTGATTTTGGTTTATATGCTAAATCTCTTTCATTAATTTTCTTCATCCCTACATAATGGCATGTTTAGATGACATGTTGCCAGTCAAATTCTAAGCTAAAACTACTTTAAATTCACCTTTCAAGCAGGAGACAGATACACAATGGCTGCAAATAGCCATCCTGACCACCATTAGCAGGCACAACTTCAAATGAGATGCCACAAATTGCTAACAGAAAATTAAATATGACTTCTCTTCATATCCTGACAGTGAATGTTGGCATCTGTCAATTTGCATTGGCTAAATAAACAACAGTGCACATATTTGTCCAGTGATTATAATTGACAAGGTTTCAGCTACAGATTTAAAATCCGACAACAACAAAACGGGATATAAATACTCTAAAAGTCTCTGCTGTTTTTTTTTTTCAGAATATCTCACAGTAGAAAATAGAGGTGAATAATAGCAAAACAAACACCTTTCGGTATCTACTTTAGTCACTTTAAGGCTGATTTTGCCAGAGGTTTATTAAAAAAACAAACATTCCTTTTCTTTAAACATGCAAAAGAGATGAAAAGTCTGTGTGCTTATATTAAACAGAATCACATTACTCAGTGCATGTACACAAGAAAAGGTTTCCCTCAAACATTTGCTTGATACACCTTCATTTGAAGAACGAAAAGCCTTTACGACAAATTCATTTTCCTCAAAACACAAGCTACTTGTCTAATGAAATCTAGAGGGATTATAAGTCTTTGCCAGCACAGCCCACATCCTTCACCTATTTCAGGAATATCTTCAGGGTGTAAACCTTTTTTCCCTTATATCTCTCCTGTGCTCGACCTTAAAGGGATTAGACTGTGAGCATGCACACAACACGCACAAACACACCCACCTCACCAGAATATATTTGTACTTTTTTCATCTTCAGACAACAGAAGCCTTGTTAATTGATGCTGCTGAAGAACACTAGTAATGAAATAGATTTCACAAATAAAAAAAAAACGACACTCAATATATACAATTCTCAATATTTAAACAATAGTGCAGTTTTGTATACATAAATATGTGTGCGTGCATGCTTACATGTAAGCAAGAGGGCAAATGGAAGCTATAGCGAGTTTGGTTCAAAGAGAGATTGTAAGAGCCCTGTAAGTGGATGGATCAGGCACCCAGATAAATGCACACACAATTGCATGAGTTCATGTGGCACCCGTCAGGAACTCTTAGTATTTGTTGAGGAAATGGCGCTTTGTCAATTACGCTCAATAATGCTTTCTGCTGATTTGCCGGAGATAATTAACAACTCTATATGCGCCCTCAGGTAAAAAACAAAGGATCTGAGAGCAAATGAAAGTGCAAGAGGCGGAGAGAGTGAAGACAAAGTAATGCAAAAGAGCTGGCACTTTTTTTTTCTTTGAAACCACAATATCTCAACCTGCTATTCTAAGGCTGAGCCAAATACAACAATATGCCTGGTGTCAAGGCACCACAACACTTCTATAGCTGTCTATGCTGCAGGGTACCACTCAAGGTGCTTTATCTTTGTAACAGTAAAAAAAAAAAAAAAAAAAAAAAAAAAACTGTCCCACACAAGGGGCTGCCAGGAAAACCAGAACGGCAGCAGCTGTTCCCCACATGCTGCTGTGGCTGAAGCCCAATGGGATTTAGCTCAAGTTTAGCTCAGGTAAAAGACAGAATTGTGGGAAAATGTGTATTTATTGCCTATTTTTCTGACTGGAGCCATTTTCCTGCATACTTTTTCTGGACAGAGTCTGCTACAGATGCAGTGAAAAAATGCCAAAATGACATTCTGGTGTGGGTCTGCAAAGCACCCAGATGTAGGTTGACAAGGATATCCGAATATACCTTCCATACCCCTTGGATGTTTTGTCTTCAGCAGAGAAACTGTGAGGGACAGGATGTCCTGGACAGGTATGGACTGAATGTGTGAACAGCAGGGATTTATGGAGAGGCAGGGCCTCAGCTCAGGCCTGTCACAGGCTTTAATGCACTTGACTACACTTAACAGAGGCAGCCAGCCATGGAGCGATGCACATGGGAAACACGGATGGCTGGACGGGTTCTGTACACATGGGTCGGCCTCTTTCTGAGTATACACTCATACACAAACTGAACACAAAAGAGACAAATGTCAAATATAGCTTTAATCTACCCATCCCTCAAAAACTCTTTTGTGAAGCCTGGATTATGTTGTGACAGGATCACAAAGCAATATAAACTAAAATGAGCAACATAAACTGTTAATATTTTTCTAAAACCTAGTCAAAAATAGGTTTATGATGCATTCTTTGGCACCACATTGTGGAACAATTTTAAGATCAGTTTCAGTAAACTGTCTTTTTGGACAAGAAATTCTGAAAATGATATTTCCATATTACAAAATACTCTTTTATCTGAAAAGATCAAGTGGAGTTTGATTCCTGATGATACGACTCTTTAAAAGTTTGGTAAGGTGTCCTAACCAAGCATGATGCAATGTAGCGACAAGTGATAAAAGCTCTTCCATGTAAATCTGTTTTTAACCCAGCCACGATTGTTTGGTTTATATTTCTATTGGGTTAAACTGGATGGCCCCTACCTACTGTCCAATGTCATTGGTTGAAAATCCTACTCCAAATAACTACATTAATATTCAAATTAAAATTAGTGCAGACACACAAATTGCTTGTTAGAAACTTGGTTGGGAAAAAGATATTAAGGAACGGTCACATTAGTGAAATGTCAGACTAATTGTCAATAGTGTAGCGATTAATGAAACAACAGAAGTCACTTTCAAACCAAGAAAGATTCAACACAGCGAAAATGTGTAAATTTATATAGAGTGAATTCTGTGGGGAACATTTACGCTCTGACTCAAAACTCATGATCGTGCAGATTCCTATTGAAATGAAGGGAATTCGTAGAGTTTAAACAGCATAAATGCAACTATATAAAACCTAAATAAATGCAAGTAGGAACATCAATAGCAATATTATAAGAATGAGGACTAATCACATTTCAGTATGCAAATATTACTCTGATGTCATCACCGTCATTACATCAAAGTGAATGGGAGATTGACAATCTTAAAGAAGTTTAATGAAGTTTGTATGTTAAAAGGATAGTTCATCCAAAAAAAAGTATCATTCACACCTTCAGGTTGTTCTGTGGAACACAAAAGAAAATATGATTTTTTTTTTAAATATCTATTCAATGAAACTCAGTTGGGTATATAGTGTTGCTTTGGATGCCATTAACAATCATTGTATGGGAAAAGGCCATCTTTAAAATGACTTATTTTGTTTTCATACAGGCTTGGAATGATATGAGGAATTTCAGAGGCAATTTTCAGTGAACTTTCCCTTTAAGCATTTCAGTCTGAATGAATTGAAGAATTTTAATAATTAGGGTAAAAGGTTTAGAACAACCCTGTTAGTAGCAGAATGTTTGAGGAATATCAATGCAGACCTACCCAATGTAATTGACACAGGGCGACATTATTCCTCTGGGTTAAAGCTGCAAGCAACTCTTCACGTCAAGAATCTGATGGTGAGCTGGAGAAAACTTTCAAAAAAGTGAACTAACGGCTCAAACTGATGCCATAAATCTTACCCTCAATAAAACTCATTATCTCTTTGAGAAGATAGAAGCAAACCCCCCTCCCTCCACTCCAAATCACGCCCGTAACTCTCAGACATGGGGAAAAGTGCAGTGGATGGATGCTTGATTACTGTAATTTATAACTACACCTTTGCAGGGAGCTGTCTGATAATTAATGTCTCAGTTCTGTTATCTCTCATTTGTTTCAAATGGGTAAAGGTGACTCTTTTGGACGTGGGGGAGGGGACACTGGTTATTTGTGAGGGGACGCGTAGAGGGTGAGGAGTCCAGCTCAGGCTTGGGCAGACCCAATCTACCATCATCCATCACCTTAAACACACACACACACACACATTCGGTCTAATTCAATCCAGCCCATAGAGGACCTCCTACAAGGCAGAAAGCAGCCCAACGGGCATGTGTGTGCTCTTATTCCAGCTTTTTGTAGCGATACCGGACCTCAGATGGACATCGGAGACTTTTAAATCCGTAAATCTCGTCATATTCAGCCTGCCTGGCGTAGAACAAGAAACAATTAACAAAAGCATTCACGCAGGAACGCCATTATTAACATTTTCAATTGGACGCCCAATACTGGGGAAAGAAAACTCATTAGTGCTATCGAACACGCATACAGGTACGCAGTAAATGAAGCAGCTTTCAATTACAGCTGGTTCCTTTCATCAAGACAACTTTGTATATTTACCATAATTCTGGCAATTATGATGAATTTTCTTTGTTTTTTTTTTCTTTCTCAAGTTGCTAAATGTCACAACATTCCACTTCAAAAGGAAGTTAAGCAAGCATGATTCATATTGTGACACCAGCTACCATAAGTTCCTGGAGCTTATCAAACTATTGGCATTTGAATGATACCACAATGTCCCGATTTCAATCTACAGAGTACTTAAACTACGCTAACCCAAACATACCACTATTAAATATAAAATATTTATAAATATACCACTCCCCCACTTCTGACCTTACCATCAGCTTTTGATTCACATACAGCATCCTGTTCATAGATAGAGCTATAGTACTTTGTATTTTTTCTGTGTCAGTAGTACCTTTACAACTTGACTGACGTGCAAAACAATGGCCATCCGAGGCACAACAGTGGCCAAATAGAAGGAACAATTCTAGCCCTTTGAGCTACCGGTCTTGTTTTGATAGCTGGAAGTAAAATGTCTGGCTCAACATGGGTTTAGTTTTGTGTTTTTTAGTGGCAAAAGAAAAAAAAATAATCAATCCATATTTTGCCTGGGTACAAAAGCACAAAGAACCCTGGGAAGAGACCCCTGCAGCTCAACCACAGGCCAAAGTACAACCCAAGCATCTTGGTGCCTCTAAAATTGGACAGAGGGAGAAAACCACCACACAAACGGGTGCTAAATGTGGGACAACTCCTGGATATTTAGAAATGTGGGTGTGTTAGCGTTTCAAATAATTGCAAACAATTGGCCTTAGAGCATTGATCGTCAGCACTGACAACTTGCACAAAGAGCCACCATGTAGCTGTGATTATCTACTGACCTTTTTTGAAAAAAGAAAAAAAAAACTTTTAGAAATCTAAGAGAAAAAAAAAATCTTGCACACTCATTTAAACATTTTTAGACAAAGACCAAACACATTTGATCTCTGTAACTCTGTTCTGAACTGGCCATAAACCACAAACTCCCCAAAGTATAAGAGCTACAGAAACAGAAATGACTTCAACTCCGTCAATGATGACAACTAACTAACTGGACTGCTAAAGCTACATAAAAAATAATAAATAAAATAATATAATAATGAGAAGTCCTGCTATTGAACCCACAGTACTATTTTTCTCTTCATGCATAGTTATTTTCACAGGTCAATTTCAATAAGTGATGCATTTAGTATACTGCATATGAAGAGTTCAGATGCAAAAGCCTCTAAGTGCCATCTGAAATTTTCTTATAGAATGATCATTTTATCTAGCTCGTATATTTAAGTTCAGTAATTTCACTTAAATGGCAATGAAAATTACCTATTAATTGTTCTTTAAGTGAAATTACTGAACTTAAATATACAAGCTTGATAAAAATGATCATTCTAGAAGAAAATTTCAGATGGCACTTAGAGGCTTTTGCATCTGAACTCTTCATATATACCCTTTACATACATTATTTATTATTCAGATTATTTATGGATATTTACACACACACACACACACACACACACACACACACACACACACACACACACACACACACACACACACACACACACACACACACACACAGTAATATTAACAATATTTTGGATTGATTGTATGACTACATTAAAATTATAATATATTTATATAGCTTAGTGTTGATATTCATTTGTAAATAATATATGCACATCTATATATTAAGAAACTCATTATGAAATTTGTTCACTTGTTTTATTATTATATACTTAGCCTCATTCATTTTGGGAACTTGATGAATGCCAGAAGACAGGATTATTTAAAACAAATAAATAAGTCTAACATAAGATCAAAAACAACATTACATTATGTAACATTTGAATAACAAATTAAACATTCTCAAAAGAGTAAAACATTCTAAATATGATTTTCTGAGCCACATTCGAACCTGTTGTAAAATAGCTGATACAGAAGAAACTCAGACATCGTGTAGCCACTGTGCAGGATCTCTACCAGTTGACATTTCTACTCACGCACTATAGATTTACCATTACACCGCCTAGTCCTTTCTCCAACTCTAACAATGTCAAAAATGCTTTCCAGGAGAACAAAAACCTGAAGCCAGCTCTATCTGGCACACGAAAAGCATTCCTAACATCTGTTGAGAGCAGAGCAATGAGAAATATGTTTTCTTTCTAGTGTCTGTGCTGGCCGTACTCAGAGGAGAATGAGCTGGCGTGTTGCACTGAGATCTTCATCTGTTTGGAGATCTTTGATGTTGGCCTTCCTCAGCTCCCGTTCCCTCCCCCCTTCATTCTCCTCTGTTTATTTAACCTTTACGGAGTCCTCATTAGCTGGCTCACCCACTAGAGTGCACTGGATTGTCAGTAGAAGGCTAAATTAACAGTTGGAGCATTGATGTGACTAATGCCTTGAGCTGGGATCATGTTGGTCAGTATGCTCTGTGTAATTACTTCATCACCGTGAAGCAGTTTTCCTAAGTGATTAATCGCATACGTTTTTTTACCCTCCCTACCGCCTTTGCCCCGATGTCGAAGTGCGCCGAAAGTTTGTTATCTGGCTGTTAAGCAGCATTCGCCAGGGCTCCCATGAAAGGATTGTTCACTTTAAGGTCTCAAAGCCGCTGACATGTTCTGCATTAATGGATTCCATGTCCTAGAGGTGTCTCGCCCAGTGTAGCAGAGCAGAAACCAAGCGGAAGGGGATACAAAAATAATAAAAAAAGTCAAAAACCCACCCACGCTCTAATAGTGTTGTGGATATGGTCTGAAAATGCATGTGTGTAATTTGGTAAGTAATTAATTAGGCATGACAAAACATAGACAAGGCGCCATATCCGTAATCAGCGTGCGCCTCCGCCAGTGGGCAGAGTCCGGAGCTTTACAGAACAAAAAGATTGGCTCTCTTTTACTCCCTTCCAGAAACATAATTATCAGCAGGCAAGGTGGCACACGGAGGAATGGTTCAGGGCTTTACAGAGTAAACAGAGGTAGAAAGAGAGCAAGAAAGAGAAACGAGAACAAACAAGGCAGAAATACAGCCAGAAAAAGGCAGAGAGGATGGTCCCTGCAGAGGTCTCATGCCCCAGGCCACTGGTCACACGCGGGGACACACAGAAGCGCATGCTGTCCTCACTGTAGCATGCAGATGTCAAAAGGGAACGGCAGATAGAGACAGAGAAGATGGAAGGCAAACAGGTACCATGCTTGTGATCTTTCAGCTTTGGCTGTGCTGAAACCTCATTATCAGACAGAGAGACGTGAAGGTTGGGTAATGAATCCCAGGGCTATGTGTGTGTGTGTAAGGGTTGGCTTGGAGGGAAGACTCTGTGTTTGGAGCGAGCCTAGCGAGAGGGAGACACATGCTGGGGGCCGAGCGGACTCCTGAAGATAATTGACAGTTTGCCTCAACAGGTTGCAGCTTTTCACTAATGCGTTCTCCTGCAGCAGGTCGACCGACAATTGATAATTAGGTGGCAGTGGTGGGTGAGATGTCCCCTGACCAAGGCCTTTCTCCACAACTGGCCCACCCTCAGACTTGTTTGATGGCTGTCGCAGAGATATGGTGGCTCCAGAGGCCCTCTGGGAGACAGTCATCAATCAACAATACTAAAAATAACCTGAGGGGACTATGGCATCAGACTGGTCGTTGGTTTATTATTGAAGAAAAAAAAAATCAAGATAAAAAAAGTGTCAAAATCCTGACTTAATGAAGTAATAAACCTATGACCACCAGGGTATGTAAATGACACAACCAATACTCAATATAAAATTAAAAAAATGTGGTGTATGTGTAAACAAGATATATAATGTTTTTAATATATTTATATTTAATTTATGCTTTTTTAGTATTAATAGAATATGCGTATCTGATGTACTGAAAGCACAATTGCATAGGCTACTGAAACAACATAACCAGTCTACAATTACTCTAAAAAAACAAAACTACATACAGATCCGCTAGAAAGAGCAGCACTTGTCAGGTGTAAGAAATGAACATGATGTGCTTCCCAACCCCACTGGCTGGCCTAATGCATTTCATTCATTCTATTATGGATTGCTACAGTAGGGGTGAATTCAGGTTGACTGGGACACTTATTGTCATTGAGGTGACTGGGAAAAAGGTGTCCCAATCAACCTGAATTCACTCTACATGGTTAAGTGATATATAAAAACATGTTTGGTTTGAATTTCCAGCAAAACTAAAACTATAATATTGTGATATACTATATGCCATTACCATGACACATGAGATTTGTGTCACAAAAATTGACATCTCTGTGGCTGTGAATTTTTTATAAAAACAGAAAGAAATGGCTGTTATGTTTCCCACACTAATTCTGAAGTGTCCTCCCACACTCTAAACTAACATGCACTTTCCTCAGAACCGACAGCAGCACAAACAACCTCCTAGCACACATTTGCAAAGCAGCAAAAGCCCCCTGAGTGATTCCGCATTTTCCTAGCCCTTCGTAATAACCCACCGCTTATTCCAACTCAGGCCTGAAGCTAATGGATTCAGGAGGTTGTTTCCTTTCTCTCCTTTTTTTTAATTCAATGGCTTCTAGCCAACTGGCAATAAGACACTCTGCTTAGGGTTTAGCTTTCAAACTTCTAAAGTCTCTCCTTCGTTTAATGCATGGGGAAAAAACAATTTCCTGATTGTCCTCTACATCCTTAATGAAACATTCAAGCCCTCCACTGAGGCACGATTATGAGCAGCCAAGAGGGCAGCCGTAGTGAGTCTGCACAATTATAAAGATGATAAATATCACTACTGCCAGCTTCCCTGCTAAATATTAGCCAAACTAGAGGTTCACCTGAGTGCTATCAACAAGAATGTCAACTGTATATAGGCACATGGGTCTTCTGAAATATCTGAGTTGGTTAAATGTGTAGCTGTAACCATAACACATTTATGTTGATTTGTTCGGAAAAATGATTAGTGATATCAATGAAATCCAACACATGCTGCGACGTGATTATTAATACCAAGCGTGCATCACATTTCTCAAACGATAAGGACTTTCCGTTGAATAACCAATTCAAATGATTCATGAAGAAACTGTATCTCTTAAATGAACCACTTTAGTTGGGTTAAATGAACCAGCTCTGCATCTTTTAAATGAACCGCCTTGGGGATGATTTTACCTTTCTATATCTTCTCATCCAAAGTCGGAAGAATTCGACATTTAGCAAGAAACAAATCCACTGCGGCATGTTGGTGCGCTGTGTGCCCGCCTGTGAAGGGCATGTAAAAAATGGATGTCACCATTCATCACAGTCGGCTGAATGTACTAAATCTTTTTATCCTTGGACGTTCAATCAATGTTTCTGTGGGTTACTCCGATGGAAAGATAGGCCAACACATCTTACAGAATTGCTCCTATTTTCCCCTCTCTGTCTGCTCCAGTGAAGCCAGATTAATCTATTTGCATGCATTGATATGAAATCTGTTCCTGAGATTCCATTGAGTAGCAATGAAGGGAGAAATAGACAAGACTATCTTCCTCTTTGAGATCCTTTTGCTTTCAGATTAATCATTCCACGCAAGCGTCTTTGCACATTACAATGCTCCCTTCAAATAATTAAGCAGGGCATAATTTCTTTTTTTAAGGCTCTTACTGAACGCTGATTGTTTTTGTCTATGCCTAAATTGGAAAACAGCTCTGCAAGGAATAGGTTTTATATTACATATTTACATTATAATCATCTTTTAAAAGGGCAAAACAACAGGGCACTGGGGAATTTTGGTTAATACATGACATTCTATTTGCAGCATTCATAATATCAGGAGGCAGACTGAAATTATGATAAAGAAAAACAATAATTAGCTTAGTGATGATAAATTGTATCTTACACACAAGTTCCATCCTAATTGCAAAACATCCTACATATGATGGAATGTAAAAACTTTGCCCTGGTGGAGTGTATAGAGCCAGTATAGAGTTTCACATTAAAACATTCTCCTATAATCTTTATTTCATTTATCTACAAAGAAACTTGGATAATTACCAAATAAGAAAGAGATATACTAGCTATAATCATAAGGGCTGGGAATTAAGAACTTGTAAAACAAAACAAAATCCATTTGCCAATGACACGAAAAAACAAACAGCCAATAAATATGAAAAAAAAAATACATGACGATAATAAACCTGAAAAAATAATATTAAAAAAGTAGTGAAATAATTGTTAAAGATTTTAATAGACAATTAATGTTCGATCTACAAAGTCAATGCAAATTGTTCCCAAGATAGCAATCTGCTGAAAGAACATCTTTTGTGCAGTGATTCAGACTGCAAAAAAAAAAAAAAAACTGTCATAGGTAGATGTCATTTTGGTATATCTAATGCTGTGATTTGATTAGACCTAAAATGTGGTTTAAAACCCCACTCCATCTGCAATACAATTAGGTTTTTAATGGTGAACTGGTGATCCACCCTATGCACTGATCTCCATAGGCTTATCTTCCTCTGTGTTGCTTTTTAATGGTAAAATGTTACTGCAATTATATGGTAAATTGAAACCATAATTGGAAACGAGCGCTTCATTGGAGGGACCTAAATTAATCTCAGATGGGCCATGAACTGCTGAAAAAAGGTGAGGTACTTCTCTGTAGAGCAAGTGATACCAAACAAGACAGCAGAGCATTGGCTAATCGCGAACGGATGTGAGGAAGAGGACTGGAAGCAATCAAGCCTTTACTAGTGATCTTTGGGTGTGTGAAGAGAAAGAGGAGCTTGCACTTTAAGACCCGCCTCACACTGTCATAAGCCCTATTTTAGATAGTCAGAACTTTATTACAGTCCAAACTGGAAATGTCCATATTTTTCTACCGCCACCCCGTCGGAATCAAAATCTTTTTTTTTTATCCGAGTTTACATAGTAATTGGCCCGAAAGTTGTTTTTGACAACTTGATAACACTAATAAATAATATTGTGACAACTGGCAATTGCATTGTAAAAACAGCAAAGCAAGTAGCTAAAAATACTCATAATACATGATTAAGCTTAAGGTGCGAATAACTTTTTCACTGAAAGAAAAAGAAAGGTCTGGACTTAAAAACACTACTCTTTGAATACCTGAAGAATCTCTGAAAATACCCAGTGAGTGCATTAATTACAGTGCAATACAAACCCTGTGACGCTCAACAATCTCCAGTGAAACAGTTCCCTGCAATGCAGAGAAGCCATTTAATTATTTTGTATTCATCTGAGTCGACACAGGCCCACTCCTAAAACAGCATGGCTGCCTACACCACAAACGCAAGGCAGGCTTTCAGCAGTAAGCAGGCCTATTCCTTTACATACAATACATAGCTAGAAGGCCTTATACAAAGTCTTGCTGGGAGGACTTTTCTTTTTGTTTGTTTTTTACAAAGCCATGCTCCCTTCTGACACAAGGCTACACCATTGCTTACTACATTGACCATTCACATTAGGGCTTTGGACGAATACAAACCTGCTACTAACAAAGAAGTTAATTGTTATGAATACAGGACCAGGCCTGTAATTTCTGTGAGCGCTCAGAATCTATATATAGGGATGAACAGAATTAAATTACATTGCTGTTCCTTAACAATGTTATATAAATTACATTAGGCTTTGCAAAATCTAATCATTAGTTTTTAGCTTGTTTAACCAATTCACCATGACAAATGGCTGGCCCTCCTTTGCAAAACAAGCACGAAATGTCACATCAAATGGGCCGCAAACTCATGTGGTGCGAAGGAGGGCAACACTTCTGAAGGAGAGGAAGCACTCAGTAATGAATGAGAACCACAAAACCAAAGCAGCATCCCTTACAAAAAGATAAATATGGACAAACTGTCCCCTTTAATTTGCACAAATTTCACTATTTTAGCAGTGCATAATTGAATATAATGCTCTATAAAGGATTTGTATTATTTTAACTTCATAAAGTAAATTAAAAAACATTTAAGACTGACTGGAAATGGAGGGATCAGCACTTTCAGACATGCTTCAATTGTCTATCATTCAGAACCAAGCGTGCAGTGGGTGTCTTTCATTAAACCTGCTGAACAACTCTTCTGATAACGTATAACATGATAAAGAATATCAGAGATTATATTTAATCAATAAGGTATGAGCGGCAGTGCCAATAATTAAGTTAAACCACCTAGAACAGTATTCCCAAGCAAAAAAATTATTTATACAACTTTACAGATCAAATGTATAATAATAATAATAACATGTTATAAATCAAACAAATAATGTGTCTGAGTTAAATAAATAAACATTAACAAACAAAAAAAGACTTCAGGTGAATATAGAAAATGTACTGCTTTCGGTTAAAGGCTTACATACTAAATATTTCATTAACCTCATTTTGGGCATTGTGTGCCCTCACATCTTATAGTACTCTAACTACAGCACTCAAACAGAGTAGAGTTCAGCACTAGCAACACCATGGCCATGGGTTTGATTCCCACATATCCAAGGGAATGCATGAACAGATTAAAAATGTAGACCATTAAGCCAATGTAAGTTGCATTGGATAAATTTAGACCTGCCAAATGCACAGATGAGAATGTAAAGAAATCTGGAAAGGAACCATGGAGAGAAATCCTCAGAGAGACAGAGCGAGTCTTAATCTCTGCGTTTTGTGGTGTTGGCCCGTGCTCTATGGATCTTCGACCTCCTGTTTGCATACCGCACACGCAAAGGGATTGCTGAGGCAGGACAGATTTCCCCTATTAGTGTGTCATTGAGTGATTTGTTTGTGTCGACTCAAATGTTATTGTTCAGCACGAGTCGTTCATTAAATCCTACGTCAGTTAAGACCACCTTAATCCGGCCCCTGCTCCTGGGAATTCAAATGACTCAGACAGAGACTGTTACAACCAGGCTGAAGGTCTGGCTTCATTGCAGCTACTCACAAACGTAGTCATTACCCAGGAGAGAGCTGCTCCAGCCAGGCAGGACAGAGGTGAGGGCACCTTTAATGAGTGGTTCTCCAAGAGAGCAGCTACTCCAAACAAAATCCTTTCATTTAAGGTCAGCCTTTTCACTCAAGCTGCTGGCTCAAGTGAAGTCTAAAAGAGAGAAAATTAGCTGCTCATTCTGACATGGCTGTGAGCGTAAATGCTTATTCAACAAGTCGCTAAAAAACCAAACCCCATCTGACTGAATACGCAACTATGTTCTTCTCACACAGGGATTTATATAAGTCATGGGGCTAATGTCTCCCTCCTACAACCACACAATGTGTTTCCAGTGTTGGTTTGATCAAAAAGATTACTAATTAAATAAAATACAGTTAATTCAGAATAAATAAAATACAAAAATAAAATAGGAAACAAATAGGAAATATTTAAATGAAATAAAATAAATCTGAAAAATAAAATACAAATAAAATAAACAAAACAGAAAATGAAGAGATAAAAGCTTAAAACTGAAACAAAGATACAAATACACTCACCCAAAGGATTATTAGGAACACCATACTAATACTGTGTTTGACCCCCTTTCGCCTTCAGAACTGCCTTAATTCTATGTGGCATTGATTCAACAAGGTGCTGAAAGCATTCTTTAGAAATGTTGGCACATATTGATAGGATAGCATCTTGCAGTTGAGATTTTGCAGATTTGTGGGATGCACATCCAGGGTACGAAGCTCCCGTTCCACCACATCCCGAAGATGCTCTATTGGGTTGAGATCTGGTGACTGTGGGGCCATTTTAGTACAGTGAACTCATTGTCATGATCAATAAACCAATTTGAAATGATTCAAGCTTTGTAACATGGTGCATTATCCTCAGGAAGTAGCCATCAGAGGATGGGTACATGGTGGCCATAAAGGCAAGGCAAGGCAAGGCAAGTTTATTTATATAGCACATTTCATACACAATGGTAATTCAAAGTGCTTTACATAGAAGAAATTAAAACAAAAGAAATCAGAAAAATTAAAACAGTGTAGAATAAAAGATAAAATACAGAAATAATCAAATAAAATCAGAATAATTAAAACATTAAATAAAATACAGTACAAACAGTCGGACGACCAGTGGCACAGTGCTCATTCAGTAAATGCATAGGTAAACAGATGTGTTTTGAGTCTGGATTTGAATGTGACTACTGTAGGAGCACATCTGATCTCTTCTGGAAGCTGATTCCAGCTACGGCTGGCATAGTAGCTAAAAGCACACTCCCCTTGCTTAGAGTTAACCCTTGGTATTTCTAGCTGATGTGATCCTAGTGATCTGAGTGATCTGTTGGGTTTATATTCAGTGAGCATATCTGCAATGTATTGAGGTCCTAGGCCATTGAATGATTTATATACCAGTAATAAAACTTTAAAATCAATTCTATATGTAACTGGCAGCCAGTGTAAAGACCTGAGGACTGGTGTGATGTGTTCATATTTTCTGGTTCTGCTCAGAATCCTGGCAGCAGCGTTCTGTATGAGCTGCAACTGTCTAATGGTCTTTTTAGGAAGGCCATTGAGGAGTCCATTACAGTAATCCACCCTGCTGGTGATGAAAGCATGCACAAGTTTCTCTAAGTCTTGACTGGAAACAAAGCATCTAATTATTGCAATATTTGTCAGATGATAGTATGCTGATTTAGTTATTGCTTTGACATGACTACTGAAACTAAGGTCTGACTCTAGAGACACACCCAGATTCCTGACTTGATTTTTAGTTGTTTGACCCCTAGACTGAAGGTAAGCGTTCACCTTGAGAACTTCATCTTTGTTTCCAAACGCAATGACTTCAGTTTTGTCTTTGTTTAACTGAAGAAAGTTTTGGCACATCCAATTGTTTACTTCATCAATGCATTGGCAAAGGGAGTCAATGGGGCTGTAATCGTTAGGCGATAGGGCTAAGTAGAGCTGTGTGTCGTCTGCATAGCTGTGGTAAGAGATTTGGTTCTTTCTCATTATTTGGCTCATTGGGAGCATGTACAGGTTGAATAAGAGTGGCGCAAGAATTGAGCCTTGAGGGACTCCGCATGTCATAGATGTCCACTCAGACCTATGCTCTCCTATTGTCACATAATAACCTCTCCCTTCTAAGTATGACCTGAACCATTTTAGGACTATCCCAGAAAGCCCGACCCAGTTTTCCAGCCTGTCAAGAAGTATGTTGTGATCGACAGTGTCAAATGCAGCACTGAGGTCGAGTAGTACTAGAACTGATAATTTGCTTGTGTCAGTATTTAAGCGAATATCGTTTATTATCTTTATGAGCGCTGTCTCTGTGCTGTGATGCGGTCGGAAACCAGATTGAAAGTAGTCAAAGTATCCATTCGAGCTTAAGAATTTGTTCAGCTGATTGAAGACAACTTTTTCAATGATCTTGCCTATGAAAGGAAGATTTGAGATCGGTCTATAGTTGTTTAATATGGTCTTATCCAGATTGCTCTTTTTCAGGAGGGGCTTGACAAGTGCAGTTTTCAGGGAGTTCGGAAAACTCCCAGAGAGAAGTGAGGCATTTACCACTTCTAGGAGATCTGCTTTTAAGCTGTGTAACACAGTTTTGAAGAAAGATGTGGGAAGTGCGTCAAGGGCGCAGGTTGATTTTTTAAGGTGCTGTACGATTTCTTCCAAAATTTTGCCATCAATTTCTTTGAAATCAGACATAGTGACTACTTTCTCAGGCTGTTGTCTGATCTGTCTGACCCCAGTGCGGCTCAAGGATGAGCTGATCACCTTTCTGATATTATTGATTTTCTCAGAGAAGAAAGAAGCAAACTCACTGCACTTGCTGTCTGAGAGCATTTCACTGGGAATCTGACTTGGGGGGTTTGTCAGTCTCTCTACAGTAGCAAAAAGAGTGCGTGTGTTGTTTATATTGCTGTTTATAATATTTGAGAAGAAAGTCTGTCTAGCTTTGCCTAGTTCCTTATTGAAAGCATGGATGCTGTCTTTGTAGATGTTATAATGGACTACAAGTTTTGTCTTCCACCACATGCGCTCTGCTTTTCTGCATTGTCTTTTCATATTTTGCACTGCTGTTGAGTTTCTCCAAGGTGCTTTCTGTCTGCCATTCTTTCTCCTGACTTTCACAGGAGCAATATTATCAATTACACTCTTAACTTTTGAGTTAAAAGAATCAAGGAGAAAATCAACAGAGTCAGCAGATATGCTTGGTGTTAAAGATATAGCCTTCATAAATAGTACACTAGTGTTCTCATTTAAGCATCTCTTCTTGACAGACACAGATCTAGCTTCAATGGCAGGAGAGATCAATATATCAAAGAAAATACAAAAATGATCAGACAGTGCTACGTCCTTAATAACAATCGATGAAATGTTTAGACCCTTACTGATAAGTAAATCTAGAGTGTGTCCACGATTATGTGTGGGTCCATGTACATGCTGAGTCAGATCAAAAGTTTTTAAAACAGTTTTGATTTCTTTTGCCATATTGGTTTCTGCATTATCTATGTGAATGTTAAAATCTCCAGCAATAGCAAAACGGTCAAACTCTGAGGAAATGGTTGATAACAGTTCTGTAAAGTCTTCAGCAAAGGCTGGAGAGTATTTTGGAGGCCTGTATACAATGATAAGTAAAATGCGTGGAGCACCTTTTAACACAATACCCAGATATTCGAAAGACGGGTAATTCCCAAATGATATTTGCTTACATTGATAGACAGCTTTAAAAAGAGCAGCTAAACCTCCACCTCTTCTGACAGCTCTGCAGACACTCATAAAAGTAAAGTTAGGAGGGGCTGTTTCATTGAGGACTGTTGCACTGCAGCTGTCTTCTAGCCAAGTTTCATTTAGCAACATAAAATCCAGGTTGTATGTGGTTTTTAAGTCGTTGACTAGAAGTGATTTATTTTTAAGTGAGCGGATGTTTAAAAGTGCTAACTTAACAGTCTTACTTTTTGTCCCCACAGCAATCTTGGTTTGGCGTGTAATAGGCACCAGATTAAATGGGTTTGCGGTACGGCTTTTGAGGGCCTTAGACTTTCTATCATGTAATCGAACAGCAATAGAGAAAGATAAAGATACAGGCACACTGGGTTCCCGCTTGTTCTGTAAACATTTGAGAAAGTTATTGTTATCGTAGCGGGGACCCGACACATATCAATGAGAGCTGGTATCAGTTGTTTTTGGTTCACCTCGAGCCGATGGAGGAGGGTGTGTGCCCTGGCGCTGTGGCAGAGGCCGAAGAGCTCTCACAGGAGGAGGGGGAGGGCGAGCTGGGCCTGCAGGCTTTGGTGGTTGTGGGGCCTGCCGTTTTTTGATTGGTATCTGGGGGCTTGCCGCAAAAGAGTGGGATAGTCTAGTTCCAGCATACACCAGTTGTTCCATTTTCTCTGAGAAGCACAAAAGTGGAGATGCTGGAGAGATGGAGAAACTGTCTGGTGAGAGGGGCTGTTGCTCTGGTGTTATTGGAGGCTGTAATATGCTGTCCTGGTTTCCCTCGCTGTTTTCCAGAAAGTCGTCCTTGGGTGCTGAATCTTGGAGCAGTGCTAGTATGTCACAGTCTGTCTGTGGTGAGCTCTGTGGGCAGGGCTCAGCTGAGATTGTGTCCGTGAGCAGAGGTTGTTGTGGCTGAGTGGTGTTATCATTGTCCTCGTGTGATGTGTCAACCGCATGCCCATTCAGGTGCTGAAGTGAAATCCTGTGGTCATTCATACTGTATCCAGGTGTGTGTGTGCCATTCAGGTAGAGTGGATTGGCACACATTGCAGAAGGATGACGGAGGGAGAAGTAGATATTGTCTTTTAGCACTCTTGAACCAAGTTTGTTTGGGTGGTGGCCATCCTGTTGAAACAGTTGCCTCTGACTCCAGAAAAGATTGAAGTTGTCAATGAAGTTCACTCCTTTTACATAGCAGGTTTTTTGCAGCCATGTATTAAGCCCAAGCAACCGTGAAAACCTGTTTGTTCCTCTTGCTGGGAGTGGTCCACTGATGAATGTTTGAACTTTCAGTCTTTTAAGTGTTTCAAAAAGTTCATTGAAATCCTTCTTAAGGAGTTCCGACTGCTCTTTATGAATATCATTCTTCCCCACATGAATGATGAGTCGATTTGCAGTCTTATGTTTCATCAGAATGTCCTGAAGTTCTCTGTTTATATCAGAAGTTGTTGCTTGTGGAAGGCAGCATGTTGTTGTATCCCTGCTACTAATGTTTCTGATTATGGAGTCGCCCACTATCAGAGTCCTGGGTCCGGCTGCGCTCTGAGCTGAGTGCCGCTGTCTGCTCGACCTCGAGCGCCAGTTAGCATCAGTGTTAGCTACTGGCTGATTCAGTCTGTGTTCGATCACATTCATCAAATTTGGGGATTCCTCATTCATTAATACTTCAAATCTGTTCTCAAGATGTATAGGCGGTGGTAGGAGACCAGTGTTTGCAATCCTTGTCAGAGCCGTATCTGGGGTAGAGGATGCTACTGCAGCAATATATGATGCTCGTGACAATCTGATGTCTCGAGTCCCTTTGGGTCTCGCTCCCTGTTTGTACCATCGATTTGTAAGTCGATCGGCTTGTTTCTCTACACTCAGTATAGCCTGTCGAGGAGCATGAGATTCATGGGACTCACCGGCTGTATGCTGAGGGCGTCCATGACGAACCTCTGTTGTGTGTCCCGTCTGGTTTGGTGGTCCCGCAATTAACTTTGTTTCAAGAACTGCAATCCTTTGTAGAAGTCTGTGGCAGTTAGAGCAGTAAGTAGATTCCAGAGGAGGCATTTTCTTATCCTTATGAATGTAGGCAGTTGTGTTTTCTCTTCCCCGGAATGTAAGCTTTCAGTGGGAGGCTGGTCGAATAAAATAATTCTGCTTTTTTTTTTTGTAGTAGTAGTAGTAATCCAAGCGTTTGAGCACTGTGCTGATTTGCTGAAGTTAAAATTAGGTGATAAAAGGAGATAAAATATAAAAATATAAAAGCAATAGAGCAAAGCGCGGAGCAGTAAGCAAGAGCGTCCGAACAGCAGCTGAGCAGGAAGTTGGAAGGGATGGACATGAGGGATGGACATGTGCCATTCAGGTAGAGTGGATTGGCACACATTGCAGAAGGATGACGGAGGGAGAAGTAGATATTGTCTTTTAGCACTCTTGAACCAAGTTTGTTTGGGTGGTGGCCAAGGGATGGACATGGTCAGAAAAAATGCTCAGGTAGGCCATGGCATTTAAACAATGCCCAATTGGCACTAAGGGGCCTAAAGTGTGCCAAGAAATCATCTCCCACACCATTACACCACCACCACCATCCTGCACAGTGGTAACAAGGTATGATGGATACATGTTCTCATTCTGTTTACGCCAAATTCTGACTCTAACATCTGAATGTCTCAACAGAAACCGAGACTCATCAGACCAGGCAACATTTTTCCAGTCTTCAACTGTCCAATTTTGGTGAGCTATTGCAAATTGTAGCCTCTTTTTCCCATTTGTAGTGGAGATGAGTGGTACCCGGTGGGGTCTTCTGCTGTTGTAGCCCATCCGCCTCAAGGTTGTGCGTGTTGTGGCTTCACAAATGCTTTGCTGCATACCTCGGTTGTAACGAGTGGTTATTTCAGTCAAAGTTGCTCTTCTATCAGCTTGAATCAGTCGGCCCATTCTCCTCTGACCTCTAGCATCAACAAGGCATTTTCGCCCACAGGACTGCCGTATACTGGATGTTTTTCCCTTTTCACACCATTCTTTGTAGACCCAAGAAATGGTTGTGCGTGAAAATCCCAGTAACTGAGCATATTGTGAAATACTCAAACCTGCCCGTCTGGCACCAACAACCATGCCACGCTCAAAATTGCTTAAATCACCTTTCTTTCCCATTCTGACATTCAGTTTGGATTTCAGGAGATTGTCTTTACCAGGATCACACCCCTAAATGCATTGAAGCAACTGCCATGTGATGGGTTGATTAGATAATTGCATTAATGAGAAATTGAACAGGTGTTTCTAATAATCCTTTAGGTGAGTATATAGCTGAGAGCAGTAATTAAGGTGTCAAGCACATAGACGATAAATCATGCCTCCATGGCTGGGAGCATCGGACCAACTGCAACAACGAGCAATTAAAGACACATTACCATCATTTTAGGCAAAATTGCTGAAAAATCATAAATAGTGATTTAATGGTTTATTACTTTTGACCAATAGGTGGAGCTGTGACCAAATTAATGTGGTGAGGTCAAAGTAAGGTGACTGACGCATGCAAAGTTTAGTGCTAATATGCCATACAGCCTCAGAGTCGTCTTGGCATCATGCCATCAGCTTTGTTGATGTGGTATACGAAAACAGTTTAGTCTATGAACACAAAATCCATAACTTTTTGACGGTATGATCTGAAGATGATACAATTCCATTTAGGTAAGAATTTGACCAATTGTCTAGGAAGAGTTTGAAAAAGTAGGTGTTTAAAGAAAATCAAAATGGCACATAGCAAGTTAAGCCAACTATGGCAAAATTGATATTCATGTTCTCGACATGACCAGATGATTCTATTAAGACCTATTCATAATAGATTTATAAAATTTCATTCCAATAGGAAATTTCATTGTTACTTTTGACCACAAGGTGGCACTGCCCCAAACCTTTTTGAGTACAGTCAGGGCATGGTGCTCTGCAATGTGTTCGTAAAATATAGCATTTTACTACAAGATTCAAAATGGCCAATATAGAAAAAAAGGGGTATTGTTCGACTTGGCATGCTGCACCAAATCTAAAGACAAGAATCTTTGATTCTAAAGAATCTTTGTGATTTTTGGACAAACTGTTCAGAAGTTATAAGCAAAAAAAAAAAAAAAAAAAAGCAATTTTTCATATCTCCTTACCACTAGGTGGCACTGTGCCGAAACTGTGCAAGTACCTTCAGGTCATGGTTGTCATAAAACACACCAAGTTTAGTCAGAATACGCTAAAGGGTTGCAGAGATATAGCCTCACATTAATTTTGGCATGGTCTCCTTGAATTCGTTTGCCTGTTTTTCGATAACGGTTTGACAAATTAACTTGAATTCCATAGCTTTCGCCAGTAGCTAGAGTAGTTTTTACGTAAAGTAGTTTTTTCTGAAAATTCAAAATGGTGGAAAAATTCTCATGACGGAAAACGAGGAGCGCAAATACAATTTGGTCTCTAGCCCTAACGGTTCAAAAGTTATTAGCATAAACATTAGTGCAACTTTGGACAGTTGGTGGTGCTACAGCGATTAAGTTAGAGACTCCAAAATTCCTTTGGCTCAAATTCAGACTGTCCTCTATCTGTGTGCCAAATTTCATAACTTTCCTCCAAGTGGTTCTGTGGGCTGCTATAGACTTCCAGAGTGGAAGAAGCAGAACAATAATAATCAGAACACTATGGATTACAATAGGTGCCTACGTACCTTCGGTGCTTGGCCCGTAAATAATACTCTGAACTAACCAAAAGCAAAGATCATAGTAATCTACAGACATAAAGAAGCAGTGACATTCAGAGGACAATGTAAAGAGAAAGTATATGTTCCCTAATTAGCCAAACACATTTTCCCTTCCCCATTAGATGATCTCTTCTAAATGAACACAATACTAAGCTAATATGCAGTTAGCATGACATTTTGATTCCTCTAGATGTGCCGTTTCAAACAGACAAACTCAGTTTAGTGTCCATATGTCTACAAGAGAGCCTTTGTCCTCAATGGTTAAACCCGGACGGTGGAAATGAGTCTAACCATAACCCAGACTCCATTGCAGAGCACTGCTCACCCTCCGGCTACAGTGGGACAGCCCATCAAAGACAAAGGGGAAATGTCGAGGTCTGACACATGAGCATAAAATGTCAAAGGGCTATTGAGCTGTTCATTCATCAAAGTAGATAAACTACCTCTCTGCACTTGAGATAGCTATTGATGGCATGTGCTCTGAGGAAATAGTTTCTTCACAAACAGAGCATGCATTTACACTGCTTAATTACAAGTGGATTTCCCACTCAAAAGAGAAGTGGCAAGCTTCAATAATCTTGAAATTAGGAGCATGGGTTTCAGTTGTAATCAAGTCGCAGTGGTTTGTTGGGAGTATGAACGTCACTGAAGGTTTTTTGATTTTTCATGGTAATGAGCTACTGAGCTTTTATAGTTCTGCTTGCACTTGGCTAGGTGAAGGTACGGATTTAGTTCGACAGGCAGAGCCACTGGAGGCCGTTCTGAATGGAGTGAGTCTGACAGATCGACCAAAAGCTGGCCGAATAAAGGTCTCAGAAGCGTACAGTGCCATTGCTCCCTATGTCAGAAGAACAGACTTTGATCTCCAACAGTCACCCAGCACAATTTATGATTGACTGGTTGATGTTGGAGCCATTTTTTGTTGTTGTTGTTGAAATATTGTTGATCTTTAGGCGCTACATTATCTTAATATTTTTATCTGCCAAACAAGCAGATATTCAAGCTATTTCTGCTCCGTGCACGTTGCTTCTCTCCTCTGCTAAAGACGTAAAGAGACGCAAGCTGCAGATTATGTGGTTATTATTATTTTCAAAATTGGCAGAAAAGTGGTGAACAGCAAAGTAGACACTTTGTGCTACAGAAACTGCAGAAAGTGAGAATGCAGCAAATACAATTATATTTATTTGTCATATAGATAAATGGTAGGAGTCAACTAAACCAAGTATGTGACAAGTTAATGTGCCTTTTACACAAACGTTTTATTTTCCCCCATACATTTAGCATTATTAATCAGAATGTTAAATGCAATTCATAATAAACAATTATATAATTTGGAAAATGTACAGATGGAACGTGAAGACAACTAAACTGTGAAATTAGTTAACCTTGTTTTCCACTCATGATAAGAGTTTTGATAAGATTATGTACATTTTTGTAGTGTATTACATTGAGCAAAATATAAAAATGGTCCAGATTTTTCTTAAGAGGAAAACCCTGCACCCCCATACAGTATGCTTTCTTAGTCACAAGGTAGGCCTTCCATGTGCCATATGCATAGTATCTGAAACAAAAATAGTAGTCGGTCAATAGTCTGATTAAACCTCTGATCTTACCTTTATTCATATCCAATTGGTCTCAACTTATATAATATTCACATTCTTTGATCCAAAAAATAATTCTCAGATGCCATCTCTATCTAGGCCCAAGATTCTCACCTTTGATGACTATTTTTTATATTTTTTCTTCGATGACTATTATGGATTTTTCTTTCTTTTACAAAGTACTACAGCAGCCTCAATGGAAATGTATAACTACTTCAAAAAGGTATTGTCCAGACCTCCACTGGGAAGGAAATACAGAGACCGAACCTCTTGGGAATGTAACTGAATACTCCTGCTCTATTTCAAAAGAACCACTCAAAAATTAAATCTTTTAACTCTTTCCCACCATTGACAGAATGTTCCAGTGTTCCGTGTCATCACTGTTATATGGTAGGGGGTGCTATTACACAACTTCAAAAAAAAGAATACTGATTCTCCTGATCAAAACACATGTGAAGAAGCAGCAGAAACCAGCGGTAGAATATGTAAGCAGATGCATGCTGTGTCCGAAAACGTAAGCAGTTGACTTGTTGCCTCGCTGCCCCATCAGGTAATGACTCTGCAGATAGCGTTTGACGGCACCTCACAAAACTGATTTCGGACAGACTTCTGAGGCAGTGTAACGGTTTAATGATCTACAGCAAAATAGAGAGAGCTTTGGCAAAAACTTACCGAATATTTAATTACTACAACAGTAATTTCTCACAAGAAATTACATCAAAAGTGGAAAATGTTGTTTAAAAAAATACATACACAATACAGAAACTGACCGACTTTCAGATACCATCTTTATCTTTTAGCTCAACTGTCTCAGAATGGAAAGCACAGGATTGTGGGATATCAATGGCAGCAAAGGACTCATCTATGCTGCCTTCAAAAATCGATCAGATGAAGGTATCTCAAGAGACAGGAAGAGAAGCTAACTTTGGATTCGGATGTGCCATGATGCCTTCCTACCTTGGAATGCATCCTCCGTTTTTCATTTTTTTGGACGCAGCCCGTAAAATAATGCAATCAACATTAAACAGCATGTAAATCA
The DNA here is from genome assembly GCA_030578275.1 of Meda fulgida. NCBI lineage: Eukaryota > Metazoa > Chordata > Actinopteri > Cypriniformes > Leuciscidae > Meda > Meda fulgida. The sequence continues at coordinate 14,465,892 of CM060636.1, read as the reverse complement.
AATCTGTCTAATGTTACTGAATAAAGTCAACCCAGAAAGAGGCATAAAACCAAGCATTGGGGGTGTTGATGGACTCGATCTACCCCATCTATGTTTTCATCATCATTCTGAATCAGATCCAGACATAGTCTTGGACAAAAATGTGATTTTCTCAGCTTTTTGCTCAAAATTTTGCTTTTTTTATGAAACATACCCACATTCAAGTGTTGGTAAAAAAAAGAATTCATTAATGCATTTTTTTTTTTGGCAGAGGGAGTGTTCTTTGTTTTGATATATTGCATGTTCAGATATTCACAAAATATTCTGTGGGATATTCTTATGTGAAAATTATCAAAAATGCTGGTGGGCAACTTTTTTCAAAAATGCTGGCCGGGGACAGAGTTAAAGTTAAAATTGCCTATGGTGTTCAATTCCATTAGTCTAAAGTATTTCCCAGTTCTGCTCCTGAAGTACACCCACATTTTGTATCTCTCCCTAATCAAACACACCTGATTGAACTCATCTTGCTAGTAGAGGCACCAAGACCTGGGTCCAATGGGTGCATTAGATAAGGCCTAACGTTCAAAGCAACTGTAGCTTTCATCACTACAACGGAAGGCCCGCCTCTCCATTCATTGGATTGGACAGTGGAAAAAAACGTGATGACATCGGGCGCTTTTTCCGCTCGGAGTTGCTTTTTTTCCAACTACAAAAACCGCGAGGCACAGCAGGCGGCAGCAGGTGGTAAAACGCGAGGCGCCTGGGGGTGCATAAACAGCGCGCAGAATGCTCACTGCCAGAGGGAAAACAATTGAAAAAAGGTGTCTCTCACTGCAAACAACGCGCTAGGTGTGATCAGGGCCTAAATGTGTACTGTTGGGTTACCCTAACCCAACTCTACTCAAAACAGGGGGTTTCAAGCCCTCCAAGATGATTTCCTTGCAAGGATCTTTCTAAATTGTAAAATAAGCTTTATTAGGCTATTTATTGCATGTATAAAATCTCATAGTTTGTGGTCAGTATGATATATTTTTGTTAAATAAATGTATACTTTTTTAAAATACTTTTTTAAACTATTTTTAAGACTGAGATTAATAAGAAATGTTTCTTTAAAGTTGACACTGCTATTAGTCTAACAACTATTAGTCTAACGTTCTAACCTAAAGAGAAACATAAACCTATGGATATGAAGATAAAACGTTGATTAAATCTTATTAAAAAAAATCGTAATCAATTGATTAAATAAGACGTGTCACCTTTTTGAAAACGTCTGGTTTAACCAGTCAGATGGCAAGATATCGGCCAATGTCATGCGTATCTGATCACAAAATTAAAGACAAATCTAACTAATTATTACATTTTCATTTTTACTTCAGAGTGCACACAGAATATCTTTTTTTTTTCCTTAAAAATAGTCACATTGCCACATGCCGAAGTAATCTGACTGTCATTTTAATTGTATCTTGAGGCAATAACTGGTAGTGTTATGACGAGAACCACTGTCAAGGCTTTCCCTGAGAGACACAAGATGAATTTTCAATGATTGTCAAAAAAACCTGTAGAGTGGCATTTGTTAAAACGTGAAATCAATAAAAGCCATTGTTTAAACATTACAGCGAGAGAACAGTTGAACGCAGTGACCAATACATTGATCCCTCCTACTTGCTTGGATCTTCTCGCCTCAATAATTTAGATGAAGAAAACGACCAGAGAAAAGAGAACACACATTAGTAATGGGCCACAATGGGCAGCAGCCCATCTCCCTTTATCTCTTTCATTTCCTCTTTCTCCTGGGCCAAGCTTCCTTTTGTTCTTTAACCCAGTGGCCGTGATAAGTGGCATGTGTGTCCGTTTCACTTCCTCCCACATGCCAATGGGCATCCATTAGCATAGATCTGCTTCACACCAGGCCTAACCTCTGCCCCTCTCCTCTCCGGCACCGCCAAACCTTTCTAGCTACAAATGTGCCATGGCAACACAACTTCAAAAAGAAAACGTGGCTGGGTAGATGTTACAGAAACAAGATAAATCACTGCTTCTCACCAAGAAGCAACAGCTGATAAGCATGCGGCTGAATAATAACGTGTGTGCGCCCACCTCTAATGGAGGAGCATATCTCAGGGAAAATGGAAATTGGCTGGGCAAATAATCATTTAAAGAGCCATTAGATTGAGGAAATTATAAAACAATCCATGTTTCTCAGAACAGTGAAAATAAAATAAAATAAAATAAAACACACTAGACCATGGCCTTGCATTCAATTAACTATTCCCATGTACCCATGGCTGTTAACCTTTTGCATTTATAAATAATATATGATACCAGAGAGGACAATCCATCACCAGAACAGCACGCTTCACAAACCAAGTACAAACAAACACAGGTACTCGAAGTGAATCCTTTAAGCCCTGAAGAATGTACGATTTTGGTAGGGCTGACGCAGTCCAGTCATAATATGTAGCTACTGATGCACCGATATGAAAATTGTGGCCGATACCGATAACCAATATTAATATTGCTGTTATGGTCGATACCGATATTTACCGATGTCGATATCTCTGTATAGAAAACACATTTTTATAATAATCAAATAAAGAGCTATTTTCCAAAACACTTTTCTTTTTTTTTTTACTTTTGTAATTTATTTTCAGAAATGACTGATATTGGGCACCTTTACCTGTGTGCAAAATATGTCATCAGATTTTCAGAAGAAATAAAGAAATAATTATATAAAAATACATTTTTATAAAGGATATATCAAGTGTGTCCTGAATTCACACTATGAATAAGCCAACCCTGAGTATTCTCAATAAACATCTAACTCACTTGAGACCAAGTCACTGTATTCTGTGAACATTGTACAACAGCTCAAAACTTTAAAGTACAGTACTGTCCTACTAAGGCAAAAGACCTTAACTTCTATTTTATAGCACAATGTTATGATAACACTTAAAATGTAAGCAATATAAACCCTTTTAGACTCACTATGATAAAAATGGCTTCACATGTATAAACAAGATGTTGAAGTAGTGAGAATAGTTGGAATGTCCTGTATGAACAAAATGACGTTGTATTATGTTTCCACTGTTCGATCGCGACCGCGCCTCTCTCTGGCTCTCTCTCTCTCTCACCCGCGCGCAAGACAAATTTATATGTGCTTCATGAACTCTACTCTCAAAATGTGTATCCTGATCCACATTATAAACTCATATAGCAGCTGGTGCACTTTAAACATTTTGTTTCTGTACTGCATTAACCACCTTCTCACGTCACTTTACTTTGTGACTGGACTGCATATATAATACTATACCATTATATACTATACTATATTCTTGTATAACCTTATTTTTTCTTTATTTGTATGTCTATATCAAATATGTAATTATAATAAGTATTTTAATAATAAGTTTATTAAAATAGCAAAAATACATAATCTTAATGCAGTAAATTGTGTGTAAAGTTGTACTGTGAAACCTTGATTTGACAGCCTATAAATCTAAAATATTATACTAGTACTACCATGTCAAAAAACGAGAACTTGGAATGTACTATGACCGACAGGCAGAATCCACAACTATTTAAACTGATTCTGTGCAGATCTCTGAGACCTATACAATTTTCAAACATTTTCAAACAACCTTCAAATATCCAATCCTTGGAGGAATAAGGCTGCATTTAAATTTGTATTGTGATCATGGTCCACTTGAAAAGCACTGAGTGTATTATTATGAGCTGTGTGGGTGGATGTGGTGTACAGTATGCTTGTGTAAGTGTGTGTAGAAGGTCAAGGAAGCAGGACTCTTCCAATGCCTTACTTTAGAACATGGGTTCTATTTTTTTTTTTTTTTTTTTGTAAATCTATTTCTCTAACAACACTAAAAGGGATAAAAGAAAGAACCTTAACATTTCACATTGCATATAAATTAATGATATCAGTGTTGATGACACAAGTAACGGTGATTAGGTGGTCACATGTCACATTTTAAATGAATAGTTTACATTTATCTGTCTGCATTAAAGAGAAACAAGTAAAAAAAAAATTCAATTTGCATTGGAGCAGCTCAATATTTTTTTCAAAACATACATCCTCAGGTATCAAGTGGGTCCTCCTCTGTTTTCCCCCCAAAGTGCACAGACATTTATAGAATGTGTCGAGTCCCAGGGAGGTTAATTATGTGGGTCGTGATCTGTTTACTTATTTAACCAGTCTGAGAGATGCCTACCGCCTAGCTAGATGGAGAGATGGTTGGAACTGGAGCTGAAAGTTAGGATACTACAACAGTAATTCACTTTATAAACTCCCTACACTGTGAGTATATCATTTCGCCAATGTACCCCAACACTATCATTATCCCAATATGAACAATTTTATGTAGGCAAAACTATTTCAAAGGGATATGTTTATATCCACCATTATTTAAAAGTTTGGGTTCAGTAAGAAATAACTCTTATTCTCACCAAAGCTGCATTTATTTGATCAAAAAAGATCAAATATTTTTAATATTTAAAAAAAATATTGTAGTTTATAACTGAAATTCCAAAACAAAATTTTCAGCAGCCATTATTCTAGTCTTCAGTGTCACATGATCATTCAGAAATCATTATAATATGCTAATTTAGCATACATGCTCAAGAAACATTTCTTATTTGTATCAGTTGCAAACAGTTGTGCTTAATATTTTTCTGGAAAGTGATTTTTTTTTGCTGAAGTCACTTTTTTTGTGATTAATTCAAAGTCCAAAAATACATTATGCAGGAGACGGGTTTTTTTCGATCCCATTCCTATTCTATAATTTCTTCTGCGTACTAACTTCCAAAAACATTGCAAAAGGCCAACCATTTAATAATCTCTCAGTATGACAATTACTGGGACAGAAGAAATAAAACCAATGCACTTCCACTGCTTCATTTTTTGCAGATGATTCATGTACTTCTTACTTAAGACAAGATAATTTCCTTTATTTAAAGTGAATAAGACTCTCTCAGTGGCAGCCATATATTCTCTTTCTATCAGCGAGATGATTGTAATCCTAGACAGCACCATTAGTATCTCAAGGCAATATGGGCTCATCACTTCAATAGTGTTCCTCTCAGTTCCTGATTGTCTCGGATATACGCCAAGTTTATGCACCCAGCAGCGTAATGAAAAGGGGACATTCCTCTAATATCATCAATTGGCATCTAGGGCAGAAGACCCTCCCCATCCTGCACTCTCAGGCTTGGCGAGACTGACTGCGGTGCGACAAGGGTTTGGGGTGGGGTGTGTAATTCATTACTCAATGTTTCACCCAGCAGAGAATACGACTGTAAAGGGCCACTTCAACACCCCGCACCATCCATTCCCATAAACCCCCTGACCTCCTGCGCTCTTGGATCAGTTGCTCGTTGGAAAGTGCTTTCAACCGACCCGGCTAATGTATTATAAATCAATTATCTTCTACTATGGGTTGAGCTCTCTAATCTTTTTCTGACATCCAATAAAATAATATGAGAGTAATACAGATGGGATCCCACCCAGTCTATTCACCGTGATGCTAACATGTTTCAGAAACTATTTAAAGAAGATCTATGAATACAGTGATTGATTTTCATTCATTAAATCTTAACTCCTGCTATAGGCCTCTGCAGCTTGAGGAGCAAATGCTGGTGGGCTGGAGCCCAGGTAAATGCTAACAGTGTATGAATAATAAATACAAAAATATCAATGAATAATATGGCTATAGTACGGTGGCCGAGAGAGCTCACGTGCTGCAAGCTAAAGAAGACGCATGCAAATAGAAAAAAAACACATGCAAGTAGAAAAAAACAGATGCAAAAAGAAAAAAACGCATGCAAATAGAAAAAAACACCCGCAAATTAAGAAAACATCTTCATCAGTTTCACAACACATGTGTGCTCCAAATACTCACAACACAACAAATACAGAAACGCGCTGCAAAAGTTCACAACACAACCAAATCGAAACGCGCTGCAAGTAACACAGACCACAAAGGAAATGTTTCCGGGGAACCAAATAAGTGACGAACCCGGCTGGGACAGATAGGAAAAGATCATTTAAGATATATATTCTGGGAAAGATATTAATCTATACATCAGTTACACTACACAAATTGTTTCATGTTATGTTTAAATTTTCATAAAGAAAAGTTTCATAAGAAGGTGTAGGTAATGTAGGGTCCAATGTTTTAAAGTTGAGACACTGACACACAGATATATGACGGATATATAAAACGCATATTTTAACAGTTTTTTTGTAAAGTAAAAATACATTTATTTGCAACCGTTATGTTAACAGCATTATATTTCTGTCGTCAGTTGCGTTGTCATGGGAACCTCCCAGTTGAAAATAATTACGTTGGAAATTACGTTGTCTTTTGTTGCTCCCTTTGTCAAGTGTGTTACAAACGGCTACATAAATGGCACACTAGTGCCATGCTCACTCCAAAGTCCCACTTGAAGAGCTCTGCCGTCTGCCCTTCGAATGGAGTAGCCGAGTAGGGCATAGGGATGCTGCTCACGTGCAATAAGCACGCTCCAGCCGGGTTCGTCACTTATTTGGTTCCCCCGGAAACATTTCCGTTGTGGTCTGTTACTTGCAGCGCGTTTCTGTATTTGGTTGTGTTGTGAGTATTTGGAGCACATGTGTGTTGTGAAACTGATGAAGATGTTTTTTTTTCATGCGCTTTTTCTATTTGCATGTGTTTTTTTCTATTTGCTTGCGTCTTCTTTAGGTTGCACCACGTTGAGCTCTGTCGGCCACCGTACTATAGAGAAATTTAGTGGAGTACAAAATATTTTTTTATATTTTATTTAAACAGAGAAAAATATACTAACACAAGTTTAGGGATTTTTCCAGGTAATTTATGAAAAAAATAAAAAAATGCTCAAACATTCTAAAATGTTTAATTCAAAATTTCACCCAAAATTTGCACATAATATTATAATGTATATTTATACATTTGTCATGCCCTAACCGATAAGCCACAGCTCTGAGCAAACATGGACATACTGTAAAATGTTTCCCCAAAACAAGTGCTATGAGCTATGAAGAGCTGACTGAATGTACAGAGAAAGTGTGTTCTGTACTGACTTGGACTCGCTAACTGTTCAGGGTTTTGTTCGTAGCACAATAATTTACAGCTGTAGCCACTGGAGATCTGTTAATGATGCCTCGAGTTTGACTTTTCCATGCGACAGACCTTGCACAGAGTTCTACGGGATGGAAGCGGAGCCCCTGAGCACTTCTCCATTTATCTCTCAATTGCTCTCATGACGATACCATTCTCTATCACAAGTACATAAGAAAGCTGGTGTGTGCACGTGCCTCACTGGCTTTGGCCCCGTTTACACCTGTTAAACACCGCCTTGGTGAACCGATCACAAATTGTCAAGGGAGACAGATTGGCATTTACAACTGTTATTTAAATGTGTCTCCTGTGTCCACACCAGTGTGTTTACACCAGTGTGTGACAGAAAAACAAAAACAAAACAAAAAGTCAGTATACACTATTGCTTCAGAAAAATGTGTTTACAAAGGACAATATATTGTAATTAACCATCTATTTTTTATTCATATAAATATGACCTATTCCATTATATTGTATGTCACATTTGCTATCATCTAACTGTTAAATATGAATGTAATCTTTAGCAAATCTCAAAAAAGAAATAAATAGACTTTTTATACTTTATATTATAATGGTGTTGTCTAAATTTCCTTGTACTGTAGTATTGCAAATGACTGATTTGAGTTTTTATAGCATTATTATCTATTTATTTACATGCGATAGTATATAGTTTTAGTAACAGCCATTTATTATACATTAAACTATAAATACGATGTGGTTATGCATTTCTAACCAACTCTGAATGTGATTTGAGTGATCATTGATAAGTGTAAGCGGGAAATTTCAGTCTCTTGTACAAGCATCAGTAAATACATGAACTACCTCAAGCTTACATGTGCAACTTATCTTTCACATTTCCAAAAATACAGGTCAAATACACCTGAAATGGGGCGATAAAGAGAAAATTACTGCTGCCTGCTTGACATCTGTATTTTAAAATGCATGCAATTTCTCAATTTAACAGGCTGGCACAATCACATCTCTTTTGCTTCAAATTCAATTTTCTTCCACTTGTGAGCACAGAGAAGAATCCCTGAGTTTCTGGTGGAAAACTAAAGAAAGCCAGGAGCATAGTTTTCAAGGATGTGCTGCGTAGGCAAGCGGGCGATGTAGTCAAACAACAAACAGGGCTAGACTGAGAAATGTTGGTCAGGTGGTGATGGAGTCTGCAATTGAAAAGGGTGAGGGAGAGCGAGTGCTCAACACTGGAGAGGCGAAGCTGGTGGCGGAGCTTTTTTAATGTGGTATTGATGAGTGAGGTCACTGGCAATGATTAAACTCGCAGTCGATCATCAGCGCGTAGCAGGAGCCCTGCGTACTGTTTGCACGGTGATGAGATGAAAAAACAGGGTGGCGGAATGGAGTGCTATGCTGCACCTTAAGCCTTGATTTAGTGCCTTCATGGGAATTGATTGAAAAGAGCAGCACGTCTCTGCTAATCTGTGGGACGGAGGGGTTCTAGAGGCCCCTGCTGCCCCCACACATACTGACGAGAGCTGGAACCAGTTGGTAAGCCGAAGCGTATCCTATTAATGAGGTTATGTTCAGATCAATCAGAACAAGCATGCGTATAAACACTTCGCATGCACGATAAGAACATGCAGTCACAGATACAATTGCAAACAGCCAAGTGCAGATACACTAACCTCAATAACACACAATATTTATAAAAAAATACAAATTCACAATATTGTCTAGGTCTACAACATACTATAACAACTCTCTCACATACAAGCTACAAAAAAACACCCTTGCTTTCTAGTTGTATCTACACAAAACTGCACATGCATTCATTCATTGCAAGTCTCCTCTTTGATTACAGCTGAATCACACAGAGAGAGACTTCCATCCTGTACAAGGATCTCATGCTCAGTGCAGTAGAGAGGGCAAGACCTTCTTCATCCATCTACTCAATTATGGTGCTTAAATAACATCCTTAAAAAGAAAGCATTAGTGTACACTTCGACAAGCTTAGATTTCTACAACATAATTTGCCCTGCGAACGACGGCTGTTTGGCCCCTTCATAAAAATAATTACGAGTTCAGTCTTTAAAAACAAATATTCTGCAGAGGCCCTGAGAGTGTTGAGTACTGAGGAATGGCCTGAGGCTTTGGGATTGGACTGGAATGAAGATGCTAATTGCCTAAACGAGGAGAGGCCTTGTGTCATCGCTGCTGACTCTCTCTCACTTCCTCCTGAAAAACTGCCAATTGTTTTAACTCTCTAATTAGCTTGGAGGCAACACCCTCAATGACTTCCAAATTAAAGCAAAAGTGACAATTTGCTTCTATGCCAATGTGCATTGCCTTGTCAATCATGGCTTAAATGAAGAAAAAAAAGCTAAAAATATAACTTGATTTTGACTGGATTTTATATGAAAGGTGAGAATAACTGTCTTCACACTGTCTGTTCACTGGTATACATGTTACCTGAAGGAAAAAAAAAAAGAACAAAAATATTTCTAAATATCAATTTAATGTGTACATGATGTGATGCACTTCATAAAATATTGTTAAAAAAAATAAAAATTCTATAAAATGTGTGAGGTTTCCTCTAGTCAGAAATTAAATATCAACTTAAATTCATTTATTAGCTGTTTTCAGCAATTTTGTTATCTGTTTCTATTTCAATAGCATCTGAGTCAAAAATGAGCCATACGCTTCAGCATACCATTAAGGCTCCTGAGCTATGAAAGAGCATATGAGCAACAATATTTTACTTTAGAAAGAGTATGTGGAGAGTATTCAGAGAAAATATCTGCCGTCCGCATACATTTTTGTGCCCCTAAAAAAGCTGTTAGACTCAGTTTACGTCTCAATATTTGGCAAACAGCTTTGCATATGGCTCATACACAGCAGGCTCAGCAAACAAAAGAATATAATGGCATTTATCTGATCTGTTGCGACAGAATAGGCTAAAACAGTAATAACAGATGGAAAATTATAGAGTAGACAACAACTCCTGTCCAAACAATATCTAAACACTACTATCCTTGCAGGTTAATAAGCAGTGGGTGCCGCACTAAGAAGCTCAAAACCCATTAATTCTACTCACAATCACCTCAGTGAATCCTTATTCCAACCAGACACGCCAATCCACTCACAAAGAGCCATTTCAAAAGAAAGAAACTCTGTTTTATGTCTGCATCTTGTGTCAACATTCATTTTTAGCTGTGCTGCCGCTTCACTTTAAACCAATAAATTCAAACAAACCTTAGAGGGAGAAGGTCACATTTTTTCATTCTCTGGCCTCCCAGCAGGCAACAGAAAAATAATCCCCCACAGCCCTTTAGCCTAAAACTACAGCTACAACACAAGAGGAGCCGCTGAAGCCCCAGGCAGGGATAGATCAGGGCCCACTGCTGCTCTGAGCTATACCAAACCATGTACTGACAAACTGAATTAAGGGATAAGTAGACAGCTCAGGCCAGGTTCTGCTTTGGATTCCTCTTCCTTGAAGAGAATGGCCAGAGATGAAAGCTCAGCTACCATGAGCAAGCAAGTGGACCAAACCCACATCTCACCTTTAGACTGTAGAATTGTAGAATTAGTTCATGCTTTCATGACATTAAGACTAGATTATTGTAATGCTCTGCTGGGTGGTTGCCCTGCACGCTTAATAAATAAACTACAGCTGGTCCAAAACGCTGCAGCTCGAGTTCTTACTAGAACCAGGAAATATGACCATATCAGCCCGGTTCTGTCAACACTGCATTGGCTGCCTATTAAACATCGTATAAATTTTAAAATATTGTTGATTACTTACAAAGCACTAAATGGTTTAGCTCCACAGTACTTGAGCGAGCTCTTAACGCAATTATAGTCCTTCACGTCTATTGCGATCTCAAAATTCGGGCCAGTTGATAATACCTAGAATATCAAAATCGACTGCTGGCGGTAGATCCTTTTCCTATTTAGCACCAAAACTTTGGAACAGTCTTCCTACCATTGTCCGGGAAGCAGACACACTCTGTCAGTTCAAAGCTAGACTAAAAACACATCTCTTTGACCTAGCATACACATAATATATTATAGACTTCTATAATTCAAAGTTAGGCTGCATAGATTAGGTCAGCCGGAACTGGGAACACTTCCCTTAAATCCTGATGTACTCGTTACATCATCATAAGAAGAATGGCATCTACGCTAATTTTAGTGTCTTTGTTTATCCTGAGGTTTTCCCGCAGCCTACCGGATCACCAGTAGGTCACTTGATGGAGTTTTTCGGTTCCTTGCCACCGTTGCCTTTGGCTTGCTCAGTTGGGGATATTCAAATTAATTAACCAAGCATTAATACCATTGATCAGCCCTACCAAACGTGGATGTTTTTTCACTAAGAAACAAACATTGTTATGTTATTTGATTGATATTGTGAAGCTGCTTTGATGCAATTTATATTGTGAAAAGCGCTATATAAATACACTTGACTTGACTTGACTAGACTGTAAAAGGTTGACTAATTTACCCGTTGTAGAGCATTCCATACTTGAGCCTTATTTATTGACTAGAACTGGGCATTGGCACTTAGAATATAATTAGTATATTAATATTGAATAAGTTAAACAGAAACTTCAACCAAGGCATCACAGCATTACAGTTGTAATCAAAATTATTTTAACCCCCATTGCAAATCAGTTTTATTGGCAAAATGTACAGACTTTCAGCTGTTTGCAGTAACTGAAATAGCTAAAAAAAATTAATAAACATGTTTCAAGAGTTTTTCCCGACATTCAAATGAAAATGCAACTTTTAATGACTTAAGCAGTCTAAAAATGATTCAACCCCTTCATGGCAGGCATATTTAGTACACCACAAACGAGATGTATAACCAGACACCAGCTTCTGGCAGTGTTTCTGACTGTGATGGCCACTGTAAAATCTTCCAGGACTTCTTCATCAACCAAGCATTGGTGGAATTTCAGGTATGCTTGGGATCATTGTCCTGATGGCAAGGTCCAATGACACCCAAGCTTCAACTTAATCACTGACGGCATGACGTTTTTCTCCTAGGATTTCCTGATACTTCAATGAGTCCATCTTGCCTTCCACACGGTGTAGGTTTCTAGTGCCAGAGGATGCAAAGCAGCCCCAGAGCATCACAGAGCCACCATCATGCTTAACCCTTAGGGGTCCAACGTGTTTTTGGGGTCCTTGAGATGTTTTGACATGCCCTGACATTTGTGCTCTTTTCAGTTGCTTATAAACATATTAATGGAAAAAGTGTCATTACATTCTATTCAGCAAGTTAAGTTTAGAGACATGCTCCAGAAAAAAAAAGTTCATGGAGACGGAGAGGCAGAAAGCATGCCCTGTTTATTTTCTTTATTTTACAAAAGCACAATGTTTTGTTTTGATTGTAAGTGGAAAAATAAAAAAAAAACATTTTACAGTTTATTTTTTTCATATTTCTTATGTCTATATGACCATAAATGACAGAGTATTTTAAGTCTATTTGCTGCTATGTGAAGAAAATCCAGCAAAACGCGCCGGGCGTTCGTCGACCCCAGAGGATTAACTGTAGGCAGAATATTCCTTTCAGCATATGCTTCATTCTTCTTCCTCCAAACATACTGTTAAACCATAGGGCCAAAAAGTTCCAGTTTTGTTTCATCACTCCACAGAACAGAATCCCAAAACTTATGTTGCTTATTTACATGATTTTGAGCAAATTGGATCTGACTGTTCAAGTGCTTTTGGGTCAGTAGTGGTGTGCATCTTGGAGTTCTTGCATGCATTTAGTATGTGCCTTACTGTGCAAGCTGAAACCTCAGTGTCTGTTGCCCCTTGCTGCAGGTCTTTCGCAGTCACTCAAGGGTTTTTCCTGAACCTGCCTTCTCAGAAATCTGGTTGCAGCCATTGATAGCTTCCTCTTTCTGCCCCGTCCAAGTAGTGTAACTTGCGAACTATGCTTCCAACGGTGTCTCTGGGAACGCTTAGATTCTTTTTGAATCCTGTTCCTTGTTCCTTCCGATGATATTTTCTCTTAACTTTTTGGACCATTCTATTGACTTAGCCATATTTGTAACATGCAGTCAACTGTAACACTCAACAAACCTAGATAATTCAGCTATTTCATGTGTTCTAGCTAAAGCACATCTGGTGCAACTAATGAAGCCCTTGATTGAGACAACACCTGTTTTGCAGATTTGTGCTGTTTGAGCGTTTCTAATGAGGGGGTTGAATAATTTTGGGTCATTAAAAGTTGCATTTTCAGTTGAATTTGGGGAAACAACTTGAACATTTGTTGTCTTGAGTTATTTCCATTACTTTTGTTTGATCAATGCAAACAGCTGGAAGTGATTTGCAATGGGGGTTGAATCATTTGTCGATTACAACTGCATAATGTACAGTAATAGTAACGAGCGTTTTAAAAGATTTATGTAAGTTTTGGATGACAGGAACGGTAATCTAAATATAAAAACAGATTAAATGAGCATGCACAATTAAACATTTAATACTGATGATACCGAATATCCAATATCAGCCAATACCGATACATGTAAAATATAATATACATTCATTAGAATTAATTTGAAGATTAAGCTTCAGCTATTAATTATCAATACTATTTTAGCCAACCCTATAGAATATAATAAATACATTAATTAATTAATTCATATGTCTACAAAAGGTAGTGGACTAATACTTACTGTTTAGGGTCAGTATGGGGTTTTTTGGGGGGGAAGAAATTAAAGTCGGATGAAACGGAAGTTGCAATAGTCTTTTCTTTCCTATTGTGACATATATCCAAGTGAAACGGCTTCTCGAACAAGAAAGTAGAGCGGGACTTGATTTTGTCCATCGAGAATTGATTGGATTGGTGTGGTTTGCTATTGCTGTCATCTCATGTGAGTGACAGGTTGTCCTGCCCTCATGCCGCTGTCCGTGTTATAAGAGAAAAGAAGTAATTGCAAGAGGGAGGGAAAGTTATTTTGATTAAAGATTATGAGGACACATGGATTTAAAAAAAAATATATGTACACTGATGAATCATTTATAATAAATACTGCAATATTCTTTATTAAAAAAATTGTCAATTTTGATTTCATGGTGACTAATGATTTTATTCATTCAAGGATGCATTAAATTGATCAAGTGTGAAAGTAATGATGTTTAAATTTGATTTCAAAGGAATGCTATTCTTTTCAACTTTCTATTCATAGAAGAATCCTGAAAAAAAAATAATGTTTCCACAAAACTATAAAGCAGCACAACTGTTTTAAACATTGATAATAATAAGAAAGGTTTATTAAGCACCAAATCAGCAAATTCTAATGATTTCTAAAGGATCATGCGACACCGGAGACTGGAGTAACTATGCTGTAAATTCAGCTTTTCAAACACAGGAATAAATTACATTTTAAAATATATTCAAACAAAAAACAGTTATTTCAAATTGTTATAATAATATTTCACAATGTTATGGTTTTTACTGTTTTAAATGCAGCCTTCGTGAGCATAAGATATTTATTTCACTTTTGTTTGGCTGTGTACTGTATATACCTTAAAATTACTGGTGCATCTACTCTGTCAAACTTTCTTTAATTAAATCTAGATTTGAAGCACCACACGTGCAATGTTAAAAAAAATTAAGATCTACATAATGCATTGCTTGCATGCATACCTAATGCTTGTGCCAGCGGTCAAGTATAAACCAAGCTGGTGATTTCTGCATGTACTGTAGCTTCATAATGTACAACACAACTATGGCTTACATCCTGAGAGCTGGCGATTGCTTTGAGACTCCAACGTGTTGAGTTAATGGAGTTTGGTTTGGCTGAGCCGCTCCCTCTGCCAAAAATGCTTCCATTAAAGCACAGGAATTGGGCAGAGATGGGCTCATTTAAATCATGGTAGAAGCAATCATTCGTCTCCCGCATCCACAATTAGCGCCATCTGGTTTAGGGGCCTCCAACTCTTTAATGAGACTCCATTTATCAATTTGGGAGTGGACCCGTCCTGGTTCAGGTTGAAAAATATAAATTATGCCAGGATAATCGCAGCATTCTCTTTGTGAAATAATGTGAAAATAACGTTATTGTGTAGGTGTGGTGAGCGATAGTTGGTGTTCATGGATTGTCTCTCTTTTGTCTCCAAGTTTTTAAGAGAGGCACTGGATGTGTTTGTAAAAGTGTGGAGTGGAGTATCAGCATATGTGCGTACGCATAAAAGTCTACGCCTTGGTTGCCCAGGGCAAGGTATAGCCCCTTCTAAAGGCCACTGTACAGTAGATGTCTAGCTGAGAGATATGAAAAGTGAGTACGTGTGTGATGTCCACATGTGTCTATGAAGCAAAGTATTGGCCTTTCTGGGCTGTCAGTTTGGGTGATGTGTATCAGGAGACAGATTGCTGATTCAGCAGGGCCTGGGGGTTCTGGCTCCTCACTGCAATGCATTAAGTGTTCAGTGGCGTGTTACATCACCTTCATCGGCCTCCCACACTTCATATAGAACAATCTAGAACACCAGGGCGACACAAGGCACCCCTTATTCAACTGCCAATACAGCGCAGGCCGGGCAAAGTGCTTACCTATGGGGAAAAAGAGGAGAGACAGAGAGAGAGAGAGAGAGAGAGAGAGAGAGAGAGAGAGAGAGAGAGAGAGAGAGAGAGAGAATTTAAGCACCAGCTGCATTGTTACGGTCAGCAGTACATATTACAGTAAACCATCCATCAGCATAATATATAACATTCTAGGATTATCTTATCATGAACTCGTCAATTTGTTGTATATAGAAGCTACTACAGACACTTTTACGTCTCAAGAGGTGATATTAAAATTAAGAGATTGCAACAATTCAAAACATTGAAAAAAAATGCATTGATTCCTAAACAATAGAAATCCATGAAAATAATTATATTGGAAAAAAAATATGATAATCTGAACAGACAATACTCAGAATTTTCATACATTAAATACTAAAATAGTTGATCATTTATTAGACAGATTATGATTGACATGAAGCAGAATTATTTTAGGGATTTTCTTTAGGGTATTTTATTTTATTTTTTTAAATTTATAAATTGTAATTTCCACAAATTAATAAATTATAATTTAAGGAATGGAGGAAATGCTACTATGATAAGTGTGTCAATAGTTGAAGTGCCAAGAGAGAGAGAGAGAGAGAGAGAGAGAGAGAGAGAGAGAGAGAGAGAGAGAGAGAGAGAAATGAGGGGGAAAAAACTGCTGGCAAATGAACTTGAAACTGCATGTGCCCTTTAAACCCTTCCACTGCTGCCAGAAAGATGCCTTCAGGCAACCATTTTACTGACTCTCCTGATTTTCTGGCCTCAGCACAATCAGAGCATAGGAGGACGTCCGCCATCAGACGAGCTCTGCAAACAAACAAGCCGTGCCGTTCTCCAAATTGCTGGACTTCAGGCCCTGGGAGGCTGCATGGATGCTCTGACTAATAGGGGTGTAACGATACAGAAACCTGACGGTTCGGTACGTCCCACGGTTTTGACGTCTCGGTTCGGTTCATTTCGGTGTGTGTGTTTGGGGTTAGAAAGCTAAAATTGCTTCTTTTTTTTTATTAAACAGTGCTTTAATGAACAAATTGTGTCCTTGTCTTTAAATTAATTAAATTTCAACTAAACGTTTCGCAAGGATAAAAAAAAATCTGCTAATGCTGTAAACTATATGAGCCCTTACTTGCACATTACTATAACATTAAAGCTTAACAACAGAGCCTAGACTTTTAGCCTAAATTCAGTTGATAATTATTTTTTGATAAAATTATAATCAACACTCAAATAACAAATTGTATGAAAACATGTAAACTGCACATGAGGCAGTTTTTGCATTAACATATGTTTTTACTCTAATTTGTTATTGAAATATAATAATTTACACAGTTGCTGTTATTTTCATGACAGATATTTTAAACATACATTCAATAATCAAGATATCATTAACAGGTAAAGTAAAATATAATATACAGGCTAATATAGTGCATTTATTTAGTGAAAGAGTTGACGTATTTCTGCTGTTGAAACACTGATTGAGAGATTACATGAGCTATGATGCCTTTCAGTAAGTATACTGTATCTTTCAACATACCTACAGGTGTCCATTCATGTTTATTCTGTAACTGAGGTAGAGATGATCGCATCTACTCGCGCTGCCGCTTGAAATGAGGAGCCTAGTACAGTGACCTGTTACGCCACATCTAAGAGCACCAAAACGGCATTTATTGTTTGAATTTCGTGATCAAATAGACAGAATTTTAAAGATTACACCTTGCTTATTATCAAAACACTGAGCTTATTGCGATTATATGTGGTTAGGCAACAACGCTGTATTCATTGTGTACACATAAGACATGAGGTCCAATTAGCCGGGGCG
This sequence comes from Meda fulgida, assembly GCA_030578275.1. Taxonomy (NCBI): domain Eukaryota; kingdom Metazoa; phylum Chordata; class Actinopteri; order Cypriniformes; family Leuciscidae; genus Meda; species Meda fulgida. Next base: position 14,448,440 of record CM060636.1, on the reverse strand, counting down.
GGGCGGGGCAGCAGGGGGCAGCAGGGGGCAGGGCGTGTTCAGTACGCTATTGGTAGAGCCATAGAGAGAAAGAGTTGCAACACTTGTAGACCTCCGTTGTAAAAAATGCCGGCGCTTTTAACCGCCTACTTCCGGGATTTGAAGATCTTATTAGTTCCAAACAGTCATTTGGGCGCTGGACTCCATTCACTTACATTGCAGCGCGTCGAGTTGTTCCAGAGGTAAGTTGCTGAAATATCGACCTCTTTTGAATTGTCAACTGTCTATATTGTATCAGAGGCCCTTTGCAATGCTTAAACTGGTCTTCATTTGTACATGCACAGCGTAATTATTTATATTTTATGTTGGTTGTTTCAACCAATTTTCAAGTACTGCCTGCTAGCTAGTTAGCTAGCGCGACTTCGTCAGCTGTGACAGTAAGGGTTTGGTAATGAATTGCTAACACCTTTATAGCAACTTTTATTTAATTGAATTTTTGGGATATACTAACTTTTCATTATGTGACGTGTTGGCTGTACTTAATTTGTATCAGAGCCCATCTCAGATACTCATTTACCATGAGGAAACTTTGTATTGTAATACCCACACTAGTTTAATGATTGTTCTTCAAAAGTATTATGCAAGGTATTATTCAGTAGTCTTAAAACAAATAGACTACTTGACAGGCTACTCTACAGCAGTGAATCAAGGATGAGCATAAACTTATCTAAGTAATATACAGTATTTCGCTGTCACCCTGCCTCTCCAAATGCAAAACTGACATTAACAAAATGCAATAATGCAATAACAGCTGAAAAAGTACTTGGGTGTGTGTTTTATTTTATATTTACTTTATTTATATTTTATTTACTTTTCAAGCTATGGCTTTACAGCAGCAGTTCAAGCTATGAACTTATATAAATATCCGGGGATTCCATCAGCTGCTGCAATCAAAGCAGACATCTAAAATTGGCTGTGAGGAGCAGGTACTAATGCTCAAACCAGGGGGGAGGAAGCGCACAACAGGAGCTGGAGGGATTGAATTATCAGGGTTCATTTATTCCACCGACTCCAGCCAGTGCCTGAATCAAGACTGATCGAGCTTTCATTTATCCTGGGCCCAAAGAGCAATGCAGCTCGGAAGCTAATTCTCAAGGAATAAGAAAAATCCCACTGGCAGAGTAAAAAGAGCAGTGGTAGCAATCTTGTGCTATGACCTCGTTTGTCAAGAAATAAAAGCTGTTCCCTTGTAGTACACAATCCCTCTCTTGGTCAGAGGAACGATTGGGAGATATGTATTGTATCCGAAAGCGCTTAGTGTTAAGTCGTCTCGGTCAGAGTGCCAGCTCCAATAAAGCTATTCTGGTGAATATGATACACATTCTCAGCTATATATACAACAGAGCCATTTGGCTTTAGAAAACAGGTTTCCTATACCTTTTGATCAATGAATTTACATGTTTCCATTAATTTTCCAGTCATTCAGATACTTCATTTACTTTAATGAAAATAATTAAAGAAATTGCACTCACAAAGAACAATTTCAAGCTTAGCAAATATAAAACAAGCATAACTTATGAAATAATAATAATAATAACAATTATTATTATTATTATTATTATTATTATTATTATTATTATTATTATTATCATAATTTTGTTGATTCCTTACAAAAAATCCCATGACTTTGTATGTATTCATTTATTTGTCCAGGCTTGGGAATATATATAGGCCTGGTTTCACAGACAGAGCTTAGATTAAGCCAGGAGTAGGACTTAGTGAAATTAGCACATTTAAGTAGCTTTTATAAACATGCCTTAGAAAAAAGAACATTATTACTGGTGTGCATCTTGAGACAAAACAATGGCAGTGACATATTTTAAGATATGTCAGTGCAAGTTGCTTTCAGTTAAAACAGCACAAACATGCATTTTAGTCTGAGTCTAGGCTTAAGCCTTATCTGTGAAACAGGGCATTAGTATAATATAATATAATTAAAATGTATATTTATATTATAATTTTATAAATTGATTCTCAGACTTGGAAAAATAAGCAAATAAGTACTAAATTAACCACCACGTAAATAAATAAATAAGAAAAAAGTCAATTAAAATATGCTTGTACCAGCGTTCTCCTTTATTTGACCAATATTATATTGAAGTTGTTTTCATAAATGTAAGCAAATATTTTTCACCTCATTACATTAAGTAGTATGGGAGCCAATCCCAGCGGGCCATGCTGTCCCCTCGGTGAACTCAAGGCGTACAGCGCCATTGCATGTGTCTGCTTTATGCTTCAATATTGTTCCTGGCTAATTTGTGGAGAGCTTTGAATTCAGTCAATCAGACAACGGCTGGCCTCAGGAGTACTCAGCCAATCGAAGTCCGTGATGCAACTGACTCGCCTGTTCCCCTTTACCACCCAGATCGGCCAGACTAATTAATGAGATCTCAAACTCTCAAAGCAGGCAATGATAAAACAATTCCTTGAGAAGGACTCTGAAGGGTTTTTGAATGTTCATAAAACCGAGCAGAAATCCCTGACAAAGGTAAACAGCTCTCCAAATGCTAATTTGCAGAACAGGCTGAAGATGATGCAGAACAAGGCTTACACCTAGTCCCGCTATAAATTATTCATACTATTGACTGGCGAAGCAATGCCACTTTCATGCACGGGGCGACCACGGGGGTGCCACTTTCACACACTGGGACGAGCCAACGAATCTTGACCAACTGTGGCACTCCACAAGGCCAACAGCGCAAAGCACAATGAGCTAAAAAAAACCTCAAGAACACATTACAACCATAATACATTGATTACAATTTCACCATATTATATGCGTAAAGTACAAAAACGGTGGTATGTGAGAGCCAGGGTACAATGCAGCCATTGTATACACGGTCTAGAATTATTAATGGATCGCTGCACTACTCCCAAAGGATTCATGAAAAATAAATTAATGTGTGCTCCTTCATATGACCCACTTTAGTATATCCTCTGCAGATAACAAAAAGAGATTCTGGCTCTGGTACTTGATGAACAGAGTAGGATAAAAAAAAAAAGAAGCCATTTATTTTTGATGTAAGAATGAACAACCAGGCTTGTGGAAAGGGAGTCATTGCTGGTTTGAATGTGCATATGGCGAAGTAAAGGGGTGTTCACACTCAACTGAAAAAAAAAGTCCCTCTCAGACCCAGACCTGCTGCACAGATGGTACCCGACACTGGACCAACTAAGCTAAATCTGATAGTTGGAGACTATTTTAAGCACGTATGCAACAGAACACCATTGCGATTCCACACAAAAGAAACCTACCGATTCTTTTAGATGAGATTTTTTTTCCATTATCGTGAGAGCTGTGCTGTTCAATAAAACTTATGCATCATCACTTTGCAGCAAGCTATTCTTTCAAAGTGTGGTAAAACTTATGTAAAGTACTGAAGCGCAAGCGACTATCTGGACCGGCTGATTAGCACTGGGCATCCTGCGCTAATAGGACATAAAATGCAAGTTGACTTCTAAAATCCTTTGTTTTTTAAAGGAGTCATCCGAGACACACGCAAGTTGTTAGTTTGATAAATCGTCCAATTAATAAAACGTCTTCTAACAGGACCCCTGCAAGCACCGCAGGGGCCTGCGCTACACCACCAGTTGCTACACTAATTAAAATCATCCTTGTTTTATTGTGATACTTAAGAAGCAACAGTGATGGCTATGAGTTAAGATCCCCCCGCCCTTTCCGAGTCGTCCTATCAATTTGAATTAGGCGGTAAACAAACAGAGAAAAAGACAGCAGAGAGTAATTACAAACGCACAAAGACAACCCAGCAAGCCATGACACATGCCAATAACATGAGGGGAGCTTTTGTGTACAATCATTATGATTACTTCATCAAATGCAAGTTTTTAAAAGCCGAACAAGTCAAACATTCATATCAGAGCTTTGATGAGAGTGACTGGCATCTCTCAAGAGCTTGGGCGCAGAGCGGTGCTACAGCATGTGGTCTTTGAATAAACATCTGCAGGAAAATGTCTGTGTCAAAACAAGTCCTTGTAAAGGGCCGCTTTGTTCGACTGCTTTTTCATGCTGAATACCGCAATTGATAAACCGGTAATGCCGTTTGATTGGTTGGATTTGCATAGCACTTAAAAAGGTCACCGGTGCCTCTTATCTTTGTGACGTGCATTAAGAATGACAATGGCCTATCATAGTCAATTCCGAGAGTTGATCCAAGCTTTTGATATAGTAGCATCGCAGGTGCCGCTGCGTTTACATGCTGTCATTTGGAATTAGAGTCTTCTTCGGATTTGTGGCTTTAAAGTCAAAGGTGCAAATGATTCATGGCAAGTTTTAGGTATGGAAGATGAAACAGGGCTGATAGAAAGATTTGGAAGAGGTTAATGGAAATTTCAACACCTTGTTTGTGACTGAACCCCTCAGGAAGACGACAAAGGAGGGAGCGTGACCAGGCGCCAACGGAGTAAACTGCTGTCCCGAGGGACGACGTAGTAATTAAAATGATCATTAAAGGGAAAAATGACTTTAATTATTAATTGGCCAAGTCAGAGTTGTCCTTTACAAGTCAAATTTAATTTCCTCTTGAAGCAGCAGTGGCATTTTAAGATTGGCCTTATCAGTCAAACGATTTCACCTCGGGAGGAGTGGATGCACATTCACCTGATATGGCCAAGGCTCGCCGTTTCTTCTCATCTTCTCCAAACGCTCAGAATAGACCTTTAGAAAATAAGCTTAAAGTTCCAAACAAGACACTTCCGGCAAGCCACAAGATAGGGCAATTTCCTTCAAAGAGTAGGTAAAAATGAGCCTGAGACCCACAAGATAAATAACCTAAATAACTAAAGCTTCCATTTTGCCTTGGTGTTGTTTTCCAAATGTGATTTACAACCTCTGTTTATAAAAATTAATCTGCCTTTAACTCTAGAGAGGGAATGGATAATCATGCATGCATTATTTAATTTTGTTATTCAAATTTCGAGTTATTACCTTGTGTCAAAAATGAATAATTCTGCCTCGAGAATATCAATTTTAGACAGTTGTGAACTTACAGAATGCTGAAAACTGTTATTAATTGATGGACACTAGACCACGAGAATGCTTTTAAAAACAGATGGCACAGTGTCAGCAGACAGTTAGAGGGCTCTACAAACATCTCTGTAATGATGAGAGACGGTAATCAAGAAACGTGAATGCCTCTTTCTTGCAGTAATAGAAGGTCTAAGGACAATGGCATATGTTCCCTCTCTCTTCTCCAAGCATCTGGAAAAGGTGCTGACTAGATTGTCCTGCTTGCCCACCGGGTGCCAGGAGGGACGCTATTTTGTTCCATTTGCATGTGGCAGCTGCATACTTCCATCCTGCTGTGTCAATGCACCCTTAAACTGGGAGGTCCTCTACTGCATGCTAAAAACAGTCAATATATAGAAGAGAATGGTACATAGGTTTAATCTCTCTCAAATACATTCACAGAGTATACTCCCTTAAATTATTTATCATTCACAGATTATATTACGTAGCCAAACATTCTCATTTCTTTCCATCAAGTCATTTGGCAGACATTTTAATCCAGAGCTATTTTAGTCTTTTTTTCCCAGTATAAATATCTAAAAAAAATAATAGTACCTAAAATAATAAAATAACCTTCACATTTTGCACACAACTTCTCTAACTTAACATTATTTTGTAAATGTTATTGCATTTATGTTTTTAAAGAAAAAAGTAGAATAAAACTTTATTATATAACTTTTAAAATAAAAAGTATATTTAATAAATGCAAATATTATACAATCCTACTTCTAAAACAAAACAAAAATTCAGCTTTTTGGCACAATTATGAAAACTCATACGCCACACCTTTGTGGGGCTTAACCAGCAACAGTTTGGTTATTAGCCTTGAGATACACCACACCACCCCAAACAACCCAGTTTCCATTAACAGCTGCTTTTCTCCGGAGAGCCTTTCATATCAGACCTTTTCAGGCTGGACTGAAAAAAAAGCTTGGTGTCCTTCTATAGTTTGCTTTAGCTTATCTGATGGTCTTATAGAGGATTCTCAAATCTTTTTGGCTGTTGTAACGTCCCTTAGGAAGGACAAAAAAAACTTTTTTAAACTTTTATTTGTGTATCATAATACACCTTTTCAGACACTTCCTGAATTCAGCTGCACATAAACAAGGACACACTATGCCCTTCAGACCTTATCATTTGAGTGCAATTTCTGTGCCGAACAATGACATTAAGCATCAGCCCTGATGGCTTGAAAACCGCCCAAGGGAGGTCAGCTCCGTAGGCGAAACTCATCAGTAAATACTTGCGCATTCATATGCTGTCGGACATCAGAGACTGGCTGGCTTCCATTTGACTGGCATTTACATTAGAATTAGCTTCATGGTGCCTCTGAGAATTTCAGTAAAAGAACTCTAGCACTTCACCTCTGTGAATGAATCCTCACATGCAAAGCTACGCCACTCATCCTCACGCAAAGATCAAAGACAGTTACAAGACAGAATCACTTCGCATACTGCATTATTTCATCCATGCTTGCAGCACATGCAATTTGCTTAGCAGACAACACTAACATGGCCACAGGGTCAATGACGATCAAAGCGTCTAGAAATGCCCAGATGCATCAGCTGGAATATCTGGTCATGTGAAACAATCACAAAATTGACCACGTGGTTTCATGTAATCAACATTGCCATATTACCATGTTTGTTGCAGCTGTTTTTTTTTTTTTTTTAGTTATTTCATCCAACGCATTTGCAAAATGATTTTTTTTCATTTGTGAATTTCCCAAAGACTCTCCCCAAAGTTTGTTGGTTAGCATAGCAATAAAATAAAATATGATCAATCAATCATTTAAAAGAATAAATGAATAAATGGATCAATCGATTCATCAAACAAAAGAATGAATGAATGAATGGATGGATCAATAGATTAATCAAAATAATTAATGAATGGATAAAAATATCAATCAATCAAAAGAATGGATGGTTCAATCAATCAAAATAATTAATGAATGGATAAAAAAGATCAATCAATCAAAATAATGAATAAATCGATCAATCAATCGAATGAACCAATCGAATAAATAAATCAATCAATCAATCGAATGAATCAATCTAATGAATGAAAAAAATGACCACAGTATTTATACTTTGTGACAATTAACCTGCCTGTATTTTACCATTGAACACACAGCAGCTTCAAGGTTGTAACTACTTCTGAGACATTCAAGAGAGAAAAAGAAAAATTCCATCAGCTTAATCAAGATTTCTCTTTTTCTTCCTTGCTTCTTGCGGTCATTATTATCTTTCCTTCTAAAAGCTTCTTAATTGACGAGTCAGAAGTGTCCTCCCGTGCTTCACTTTTTTTTTTTTTTTTTTTGGCCCCCAGTCGCTCAGAGTGGTATCTTCTAGGAAGTGCTAAATTCAGTGCACTGGGTGAGTACTGCCCTGAGAGCTCTCCAGTCCAGCAGGAGCAGACTGATGGCAGGAGGTCACCGCGGCAGATGAAGTGTGTGTGGGTGGGAATGCAAGATAGGAGGAGGGTGTGTGGACTGTAATCTCTTCCTCCTCAGTGATGGGGGTTACATTAGCTCACTTCTTGGCTTGACAAGGGAGGGGGGGGGGGGCAGAGAAAAGGAAAAAAAAGTTCCAGTGGTGACAGGCGCTGCCATGTTTTTCTACTATGACGTGTTCCCAGTGGTATTGAAGGCTGGTAAGGGGAAGAGATAAGAGATAACCCTGCCTTAAACCACATAACAGAGTATTCCACATGGTTAATATGTACTTTTTCAATTTAAATGGGGCATGGGTGAGTCAGATTTAAATGAGTTGTTTCAGTCCAAGATGCACCTGTAAGGCTGGAGTGCTGAATTACAGAGGCAGGTCAATAAGGTGGTCAGGCTCTCAGCCCTAATCTACATTTAACATCGAAATGTACGTTTATTATTGCTTAGTTTAATTAAAATTGTCCCAGCTGTGACATCCTCGCTAGCCATGGCAGAGGGAGTTCTTCTGGGGCGTGTCGAGGTGGTCCGAACATCTCAGTTGGATGGTCTGGTGCTCTGTGGTTAGGAGCTGATGCTAGCAGATGACCTGAAAATTAATTAGTGCCTGTTCTCTTTCATGTCAGGATTACCTTGTGGGTCGATTTGACTTCTGAGTCTTTTCAGATTGTTCGGGAGAATAAAAAAGAAAAAGACCCACACTCTTTCTAATAAGTCATCTTAAATGTTAGATTGGACCAAGTGCATACAATATTTTGGGACAATGAAAGCTCACTAAAAGGTTTTCAAAAGCATTTGATGTTCAAAAGAGCAATTGCAATGAGTGACTTTTTCACAGGCTCCATTCATTAAGAACATCATAATTTCTAGTCCAAATGAATGAAGCAGAAATACAATCAGCCCAAAAAAAAAAAAAAAAAAAACCTGTTCAGCCCAGATCGGCTATTAGCATGCTCGCAACAAAAATAATGAATACTCAGAGCAGGCTCTTAAAAAATAGCAGGCTCTCTTATGGCCGTACAAATCAGTACGGATATAGCGATGATCACCACGCAGCTTCCAGTGCCTCTTCTCATAAATGAGAACAATAAAAGCCCTTCAATTACAATCAAACTTAATCAAACTGCCCTTAAAGAAGAGAACACAAATATACATGCATGCTCGCCTGCATATGTATAAGAAATCAAGGCAGGCAAAGGCATTAATCAAGACTTACTCTGGGCACCAAATTAAATAAGTAGACAAAGAAAGTGTGACCCTTGACACCCCAGAATACTGAAAGACTGTGCACTTGGCCACAGCTTCTCATCTATTTATCATTGACATAAAGGTAATAGAGCTTCACAGCAGCGCTAACGATCAACGACAGCCTCCCTCCAAAATAGACGAAAGCTCCCAAGCAATGAGTGGGGCTTCTAAAACGAAAGACAGTGTGGCTAATGAGTAATTAGGCCGTTGTGTAGGGGTACAGGCCCGGGGCTTAAAGGCCACCAGTAATTTGAGGAACTCGACACGGAGATGACACTAATAGTGTCCGTCAGAATGGCATTGATTCTCATTTGAAATAAAACTGGCCCGAGTGCCTTTTTGATGTGCTGTGCTGACAGCTACTGTCTGCCGTTGAGCTGGCTACCCACGAGGCCCAGTTTGCTGCAGAGCCTCCAAATTGGAGCTCTCATGACAGGAGCCGGTGTTTCTGCTGGACTAGGGGATGTTAGTCCATTGCCTGCCCTTTCTCATTCGCTCTAAACCATCAAATCGGTCTTCAGCTCTTAATGGACTCAGGGATTCATTGAGAAAAGCACATTAAGGAAGATTTAATGCACTTAAACCAAGGAGGTTTAACAAATAGCAAATAACAAACTATTTTCATTACCTGTCATGAAAAGGTCTTGGACGGCATGCAAAGTGCATCATGGGAGAGGTAAGCAAGGCCCTGGCTTGGGTGTGGAGTTTTAATGAGTTATGTTGATTTATGGGGTGACTTTTCTTGTTTACTTGCCTTTGGTTGCAGGAGTTGCGATTAGGCAAGCAAAAGATTTCACAACTTCACACAAATTCGATGGAAATTATGATGACAAATACCCCAAGGCATCATTAATCAGCAAAGAAAAACTGTAAGGCAGAACTTTAAACTTCCTGATTTTATTGACCAGGAATTTATTTGATTGTGAACATTGATTCACCACAATAAACACATAAAGTAGATACACATATTCCTAACAGATAATTGCCACACACATAAATTACAAATTTCAAAATAAATTCATATCCTACTTTTTTTTTATTCATACCCTACAAATTCATATTTCAGAATTATGTGTGGTGTGATTGTAGTTTGCACAAAAACACCCTGCTGGAGAAGATTAAACAAAGATTAAAAAAGGATAGTTGTTTCAGAGACAAAGCAAATTTGGATTTAAAAAAAATTGAAAGTAGACTATGTTGACATTGAAGGAAAGAAATTCATATGGACTAAAATGACTAGCTGCTTAAAAGAAGGCCAGTCAAACATACTTAAAGAAAGTAACTGTGCTGGGCAAAGTATTTTCAAACACAGCATGATTTGCACAAATATTCAACCATCCTCAGCATGCACAAAATAAGTTTGGTTGGTGAAATGAATTGACTGCAAACATGGCGACAACAAGCATTCCATCTAAGGTCAACTTCTCAAAGAAAACGACAGCAGCTTTGTTTTCTTTTCTTTTTTCCCATGCTGAGGCCAATAGCTATGCATGAGAACAGGCAATACCGCAAACTGTCTTTCAGTGGTCTAGGGAGGAGGGAAACATAACCCATACTACAAAACTCAAATAAGATCAAACCACAATTCCCAAATCTGTTTTCTCTCATATTGCAGCTATGCTCCTAAATTTTCATTTAAAGCATCCTTGAACTGTAAAGTCATCTATCTAGTTCTTGTCAACATGACAGAGCTGGAGATAGTTTAACAAAAAAAAAAGGAATGGAAGCTGCTTCTGTGCCAGCACGGCTTCTTTGTGCTACAGTGAATTAAAAGCAGATGAAAAGACGAAAGCTTTCATTACTTCCTGATGAAAGAATCAGCACAGAGTGAAAAAGAGCACCTTTTACAGGCACGCTTAGAATTGCATCTGCCCACTGAGATCTTCACGTCAGCATGTGACTTTTCATGCTTTCACCAAAAATAAAAATTCTGCCATCATTGACTCACTCTCATGTTGCTCCAAACCAGAATGAATTTATTTTGTTCTTACGATAAAAGTCAATGGGCTCATTTTTGACATCAAAAGTCAATGGGCTCAGGTTTTGAACAACATGGCAGTGTGTAAATGATGATATACTGCAAGTTTAATTTTGGTAAACTATCCCTTTGAAAACACAAATGCCCTCAAAATGGTTTCCAGTCAGAGGACAATGTTTAACAATTATAAAAATAATTTCACCTACTTTATTCTTCACTGTTATAGTGTTGTCAAAAAACTCGGTACTTCGGTACCAAGTCGGTACTAAAAAAATTGAACAGTTACGGTACCAGCTTTTCTTAAGTACCGGTAGTACCGAAGTACCGGGTTAATCCGGTTCTTGATGCGCTGTCCGAAAGGTGCAGAGTTGCGTCCTTTTCATAAAAACACATGGCGACCGGTGGCGCTGCTAATGCGGTAGCTCTGAATCCACTTGTTGACAAGAAAGGAGGAAAGAGCCACATATGGAAATATTTTGAATTAGGCTAATGTCACGTTGCCATAAGGGGCCGCTCACATAGCGCGTGCAAATTCGTTATTTCAAATGTAGGCGCGCGGCAAGCGCGCTCATAATAGAAGCGACGTGCAAGCTTTTTTTTCCAGGCGCGCCACTGTTCATGGTTGCATAGCGGAGACACGGGAGAGCAAGCGCTTGTGGAAAGGAGGAGAAAGCGGTGCAAACTGCGCTCTTCATGATGACGAGGAAGTATCAGCAAATAATTAATTGATTTCTAGCCCTTGCATTGGAAATCAGCTACAGGGTTCTCAAGTTTTGAAGACAGGCAAGAGTGACATTTTTGGCAGTGTTTTATCTCCTGTATAGTTTGGTAACACTACAATAAGATACCATTCATTAACATTACTTAATGGTTTATCTATCAACACATTGAGTGAACAATATACAATAAGCATTAAATGTTTGTGAATGTTATTTAATATAAACACTTGATTGTTCATGTTTGTTTACTTCATTCATTGTGCATTAAATAATGTTAACAGATAAAACTTTTGATTTTAAAAATGTATTAGTAGCCTACATTTTTAAATTAATCCCAAGGAGAATAATTGCTACAGTATATAACAATTGTTTATTGTTAGGTCATTTTATCTAATGTTATCTAACAAATATAATCGTATTGTAAAGTGTTTTTAATACTACAGTTTCCATCTTTTTAAAAGTGCACTTTAATAATATATGTAAATTTAATCTAAATTAAGCTTTGGTACCGAAATTGGTACCGAGAACCGTGGATTTTCACTGGTATTGGTACCGAATACTGAAATTTTGGTACCGTGACAACACTACACTCTTATACTGATAGAGACAGTAGTGAATGTGATCAGAACACAACAAGCCTGGTTCAATATGAGCACCAAGACTCAATGTGTCTGAAAAGCACGAGATAACCTCTAGGCTTCAGCTCTATAAAGCTTTTTAAGAATATAAAAACGGCCAATTCGTCAAGCCTATTTGACTCTGTAAGATGTAAATCTACACTACGTGTCTCAAACTTCCTTACAGTCAGCAGCCTTTCACACTTCCGGCTTAAAAAAAAAAAGAAGATGCAGCACTGCCATTGTTGTACATTATGCATGCTTCAGACTCCTCCATCACATCCACCGAGATCAGTTTCACAGATTTAAACACTCATCTCCCCCAGCAAACAAACACACGCTCACACACATGCACACACGGGAGCTAAGAGGTTAGGGCAGGATAACATTTACAATCCGTAATAATAACACAGGCTAGCTGGCACTTTAATCACCCTTGAACTCAGCTTAGCCAGGCCTTATTGCAGTTATTACAGAGGTAATTCCAGGCACCGCTGAGAATCTTTAGATTTCATTTAAGACTTTTGGGATGATGCTGAGCAGTGACAATGGCTATCCATCTTTCTAAACACTCCTAATCTTAACGGAGGATCCCAGTCTCCGATTGTGCTGTTGATGGATAGCTCTCTGTTTCCCCCCCCCCATTTCATTCGGTCTGAGGAGTTTCTTCTACCACAGAACATCCGAGAGACTGTAGCTTTATGTGTGGATCTGTAAGGTCTTAAAAAAGCTTACCTCGAAAAAGAATGTGGTTTTAGAAATCTCTATACATTTTTGGAATAATTATAAGATTTCCTTTTATCATTTTTACATTTATGACAGTAACATCAGAACTTACCATAGAAATAATGTATCTGATAAATATTTTATACTCTTTAATAATATTTTATATTAAGAACTATATAAATACTTTGATATTTATAAATATAGGAATTAAATTAGAATTTGAAAGGCTCTCTCGATTCGATTTTGAATGACACCCTGCTGCATTATCAGCCAAATTTCACTTCTGTAATACTTAAAATTTTGTGTTAATTCAGTTGTCACTAAATTAATATTTCAAGAGTTATTTTGGTTGTAGAATCAGTTATCACCCCATAAATAACTAAACTGTGTAGATAAAGCGTAAAAGAAGAATATATATCGTATTTGTCTACAGTGTGTGCATGGCCACACAGAATAATTTTCATTTAAATGCTGTTTCCATTCCAATTTAGACTTCACACTAAATGACACTACACTATTTCATGCCCCCACCCCAATAAAAATGCACACAATTCAGCAAATTGTCTAAAAATTCAATTTTTTCTTCCTCTGAAAAAAAAAAACTTACTGTAACTACATCTGAAACAGCAGTAATTAAGTAGTGTAAAACTTCATGGAAACGTTTTCCCCCTCCTTAGCTTCCTCCTCCAGTTGAATACGAGAAGCTTTTAGTCATGCCTCGCAGAACAGATTTGATTGGAGAAGTTTTGGCCCTTAGTCATTTACTAGCTTTCACAAGAGAATGGTAGATTTTAAAGGTAACACTATCATGACTTGCATTCACAGGATCTTTGGTTTAGTCATGCATACTGACAGGCACGACTGACTTATCCCATAGGTCCACCATCAGGCTCTCTTTGATCAGGAGATTCCGAGGCCTGTTCTACGGCACTCAAGTCAAACCTCTGACGTCTTAACTTCAACAGAGACAATCACACCTTTTATTTAAATGATGTGCGTACGTGTATGCTCGCTTAATATGTTGTACCTCAAGCGAGGGATATGGAGAATCACCACAACAAACAGAAATTTTCGAGAATTTTATGCACCCACGAAGCCTGAGGAAAAGAAAGAGTATTCCTTCTAGTCTGAGTGTTGTCAGCCTACCATCTACACTAAACCATCACAGTCACATTATAAGGCAACTATCTCCACCCTTCTAGGCAGGACCTTATGCACACCGGGAGAGACCCAGACAAGGGGAAAACAAGCTTAACCGCTCAGGATTCAAGGTAAACAGCTCACATCCCCTCTGGATTTAAGGCAAAGCTGGCAGTTTTTGTTCTGCGGTGTCCCTACGAACAACGACAGATAAACAAACGTAGCTGGTTAATGAAAGGAAACTCGATTCACTCAGATATGAGCGGATGTGGATGAGAACCACGAATTGGACATAAAATATTAATCATTTACAGAACTTATTGCAAAGACAAAACAACCCTAGAACAACCTTGTTTAAATGGTAGTTTACAAACCATGTTTTCTGCAGTTTAAACATTGAACCTGCCAGATTAAAGCTCAGTTTATTTACCACTTGAAAAAAAAAATCAAGAAAATTTCTCTGAAAAAAGACTTGAAATTTGAGTTTAATTAAAAATAGTTTTCAAATTGTATTTTTTTTTATACAATTCATAATCTGTCAACAGAAAGTAAAATGATAAATTTTACACCAAGGCCATAAATGCAAAACATCATTTGACACTTTCACAAAAAAGAAGAAGAAAATATTTTATAGTTTCAAGGTCCAAGGCTTGATTTGTCCACCTCTTTTTTGTCCACCACTCAAAAGTTTGAAAGGCAATACGCATTGGATTTTTTACTGATGGTTAAAGTACATTCTGATATTTCAATTACTGACCTTTATGCACAAATGTGAGAAACACTCCAACTGATGCAAGATGGCCTATTTTCAATGAGTAATGGCCTCCCAGAAGCCCTTTTTAAAGCGCATCACTACGGCTCAGGTGGCACATTGTTTACTCGCCATAGAGAGAACTTTGAAAGGCTGTTTACTGTCAGTGTGTGGAACTGTGCAGTCATTAAAGAATTAAAGCAAGCTTCAATGCCTAAGGAATTAATAGATAAACTCTTCCACGACTAAATAAACAGACACACAAATCCATCAACCATCAGAGACCTCCTGTCATCTTTCACTGTAAGCCAAACATCCCATCTATAATTAACTCATTTTGGGACAACATGACAGGGAAAAAGAAAAAAAGAAAAAAGAAAAAAAAGAAAAATGAAAGAAAAAAAATAGTAGCAGATATAGCAGATAGTCGCAATGGAAAGTTTGGACATCTCTAATTTTGCACATTTTAATGAGTTAATTTAAATTAATCTGTTATTGAGCTCATTCCTTAAATAAATAAATAAACAAAAATATATATATATATATTATGAAATTACATTTCTGTTGGCTTTATGTTTATGTAACTGTCCTTCAAAATCATAAAACAGTGATATATTCAAGCAGGAATCTCAGACCTTTCCAATGAAGAAATAATTATTACAGCTCATTTGCCAGAATTTTAATATTGGTGTATTTCTTTATTTAATATAATATAAATGTTATATATCATTTGATATACAAACCATTAACATGTAAATAAGCAATATAAAAAAAATCTGTTGTTTTGTCTCAAATTAAAAAATTAAGCACTAAAATGTTTTATATATATATATATATATATATATATATATATATAAATGCTATACAAATGAATTTAAGCATCACAGCATGAATATTTATTTATTTATATATATACAGGTCCTTCTCAAAAAATTAGCATATTGTGATAAAGTTCATTATTTTCCATAATGTAATGATAAAATTAAACTTTCATATGTTTTAGATTCATTGCACACCAACTGATATATTTCAGGTGTTTTATTGTTCTAATACTGATGATTTTGGGATACAGCTCATGAAAACCCAAAATTCCTGTCTCAAAATATTAGCATATCATGAAAAGGTTCTCTAAACCAGCTATTAACCTAATCATCTGAATCAACTAATTAACTCTAAACACCTGCAAAAATTCCTGAGGCTTTTAAAAACTCCCAGCCTGTTTCATTACTCAAAACCGCAATCATGGGTAAGACTGCCGACCTGACTGCTGTCCAGAAGGCTATCATTGACACCCTCAAGCAAGAGGGTGAGACACAGAAAGAAATTTCTGAACAAATAGGCAGTTCCCAGAGTGCTGTATCAAGGGACCTCAGTGGGAAGTCTGTGGGAAGGAAAAAGTGTGGCAAAAAACACTGCACAACGAGAAGAGGTGACCGGACCCTGAGGAAGATTGTGGAGAAGGACCGATTCCAGACCTTGGGGGACCTGCGGAAGCAGTGGCCGGAGTCTGGAGTAGAAACATCCAGAGCCACCGTGCACAGGCGTGTGCAGGAAATGGGCTACAGGTGCCGCATTCCCCAGGTCAAGCCACTTTTGAACCAGAAACAGCGGCAGAAGTGCCTGACCTGGGCTACAGAGAAGCAGCACTGGACTGTTGCTCAGTGGTTGCATGTCATTCGGAAATCAAGGTGCCAGAGTCTGGAGGAAGACTGGGGAGAAGGAAATGCCAAAATGCCTGAAGTCCAGTGTCAAGTATCCACAGTCAGTGATGGTCTGGGGTGCCATGTCAGCTGCTGGTGTTGGTCCACTGCTATCAGGAGATTATCTATCTCCTGATAGCTATCAGGAGCTATCAGGAGATTTTGGAGCACTTCATACTTCCACCTGCTGAAAAGCTTTATGGAGATGAAGATTTCATTTTTCAGCACGACCTGGCACCTGCTCACAGTGCCAAAACCACTGGTAAATGGTTTACTGACCATGGTATTACTGTGCTCAATTGGCCTGCCAACTCTCCTGACCTGAACCCCATAGAGAATCTGTGGGATATTGTGAAGAGAGAGTTGAGAGACGCAAGACCCAACACTCTGGATGAGCTTAAGGCCGCTCTCGAAGCATCCTGGGCCTCCATATCACCTCAGCAGTGCCACAGGCTGATTGCCTCCATGCCACGCCGCATTGAAGCAGTCATTTCTGCAAAAGGATTCCCGACAAAGTATTGAGTACATAACTGAACATAATTATTTGAAGGTTGACTTTTTTTTGTTGTATTAAAAACACTTCTTTTATTGGTCGGATGAAATATGCTAATTTTTTGAGACAGGAATTTTGGGTTTTCATGAGCTGTATGCCAAAATCATCAGTATTAAAACAATAAAAGACCTGAAATATTTCAGTTGGTGTGCAATGAATCTAAAATATATGAAAGTTTAATTTTTATCATTACATTATGGAAAATAATGAACTTTATCACAATATGCTATTTTTTTTAGAAGGACCTGTATGTATATATATATATTTTTTTTTTTTACAAACTAACTTCTGTAAAAACTAAAGCTATGCATAAAAATAACACAAGTTTATCACATGCAACAACAGTCTAAAATGTCATTGGAGATTTGAAGCGTGGCATAAATATTAGCAAATGAGGGAAAATTTGACAAGAACACACTCTCTCTCTCTCATCTGAATGGTGAAAGTAGTCAAAATGCATTTCAATCAGTTCCTTGTTGATGCACCTGCAGAGGTGCAATTTAACCAGGAGGCCTCGGCTCTGCAGGAAGGCTGAGAAGGAGTGGGGGGGTAATGAGCTCGGTGCAATTCTCTCATTATCACCGTGTCTGTTCTCCCATCTCCGTCCTCGCATGCTAAACTGTCTAACCCATCAATCATCTTTATGGTCTATGGGGGGATTCATTAGGCCTGTTATACTTGCAGATGAAGTCAAAAATGAGATACCCCCACATTTAGATGAAGTTTTAGCAGGGCAAAGGGGAGAAAAACAGGTTATTTTGACACGTGGAACATACGCCTAAACATCCAACTATTTAGCTGCTGTGGCTGCTTCAGAGGAAGTCCAGAGGCACAAAAGACATGTAATAGCAAATGGCTCAAAATGCTAGAATTGACATTACTATAAACATCCACAATAACAAACAAAAAAAAAGTATGATGATGAAGGAATAGCGAAGCTAAATATTCTCTACTTTTAAGTAACTCAATGCACAGGAAAGCTGCGTACTGTAAGCACTGGTGTTATCTAGCAGTGTTAAAGAGTGCATGGTTTGGCATTTCATATCTACTCAAGCCCTGTTTCTGACATAGGTAATAGTTGGAGGCAGAAATAATGGAAATATGCTCGCGGCAGCATTTAATATACATTTGAGAGGAAGGAATTACAAAACGTATGATTAACTCTGAACCAGGATCAGTAAAGAACCCTGCAGGCCTGGAACAAAGAGAATCCATTGAATCATGTGGAGACAGAGCTACTATGTACCTTTGCCCAGGTTCACCTGTCATCCCTTGAGCCAGACCTCCAAATCACCATGCTGGCTGATACTTCAAATGAACTCAAACTGAGCAAGGTTTGATTTTACATCTGGATTTAATTTATAGAGAAATACATCGACTGATGAACTGACTATGGTGTTCTGAGTGTTTTTAAGGCCATTGCTAGGTGGTTGCTATAAAATGAAATGAAAATGAAAATCTGAAATACTGGTCAAAAAAATTGCAACATCAGCAATTATGATGTATTTAATTCTGAGATGATTAACAATAAATATGCCTAAGTGAAGGTAGTAGAATGAACCTTCAATGGTCATGTAACCCCATTTTTGTAGCCTTGTCTCAGACATGATCTAATATGATATAACAAGGCCACCACATAATATTTTGGCTAGCATCTCAAACAGTGTTACGCCACACTATGAGCACACATAAGCCGCTCCGTCTACAAAGCTACATCTACATTAGATCCTAAAAATAAATTCACTTCAAATTATGCATTAAAAAAATGCACAGATGAACAGAAAAACAGAAGGGCCAGAAGGCAGGTCCATTCCCAACCCAATCCCTGAGGCATTCTCATTTCCTGAGATAGATTTATTTCATAGTGGTAATGAGCGTTACTGGTGATCAGAACAGTGCTGAACACAAGCTTTACAGTAGGTAGCAGAGGTCTGGCCAGCTTTTAAATGTGGAAGCTAAATATGGAATCAGAAAGGGTGTTTTCTCCAAAGTGGAAAAGAAGCCAGTGCCTCTCTAATTCAAACAAGGCAATTGACATTAAAGAAATTCAACAAAACCTGTATGCTGCTGACATATTATTGTAGCAGAGTTTGTGAAAAATAAAATACAAACACAATGTGCCTGTTACTGTATTATGAAAGTAATTATTAGAGAATCAATGAACAACATGTTTAAAAGCAAATTTGATTAAACATTGATGTGACTTGGTAATCATAAATAGTATGCTAGGGGTTCACCAATATTAACATTTTGGACGATACCAACAAAGTGATAATTATTTTCATATTACGACCAAAGGTGACATTTATTTATCAATTATTTAGACAACAAAAGTAGATTTTTAATCACTAAAAACAAAAAATAATAATTTTAAATGCTACAAATGAATTCAGGCATCACAACATCATTTTTTGCTTCATTTGTATATTTAATGATGCATCTGTTATTGTGTGTTTCTGGTCTCCCTGCATAATTATCATAGATAGTTGCAATAATGTTTTGTTACATGATTAAAGAGTTAAGTTATTAAAGTATTACTGTTTTCAAAGATTTTTTTTTTTACTTTAAATGAGCAGTAGATGATGGCAAAGGAAATCAAAATGTAAAAGATAGGGGAAATGAACAAGCACAAATAAATATGGAATATTGGCCTATTTATATCTAATAACTGTTATATATCAGATGCCAATAAATGTAAAAAAAAAAATTAAAATCTTGAATATCAGTCAATAACCAATATGATATTAATAAACTGATTACCCAATATGTAATAATTCCCTATGTATGTAAACATACACAATAATTGACATTGTTTGCTTTTTAACAGTGTAAACCGTGTTCACCACCATCTGGCTGACTTACACTAAAATACAGAAAAAACAACAACAATACCACACAAAATATATTTTTTATTTCCATATTACTGAAATGGAAGGGCAAAATAAATGTCTTTTTTCAAAAATTTGAATGAAATCACTATCATGTAAACTGGTAAATGGTGTGTATCTCCCCCCCAAAAAAATACAATACATTTTTTTAAAAATAAATGTGGCCCGGGCTAGCAAAATGAGACGCAACGAGCAAATTTTCAAAAATGAGTCCGTTATTTTGTACTAGAATTCTCTCTCTCTCTCTCTCTCTCTCTCTCTCTCTCTCTCTATATATATATATATATATATAAACCCTAGTAATTTTCTTGTCTGATTCAATTTTGAGTTACATCTGTTTGAAGTTGATAGTCAGCAGTCAATTTTGAGAAAAATCGAGTTCAAGTTTTCTGAAGGTTACCATAGCAAACATAGCTTAAAATCCCTGGTAATAACACCAAATTTGCAAACACCAAGTCAAAAACAAATATTTCCTATATATCAATAGGAAAAATATACATTCAACTTTTTTTCCATGATACTAGATTATCGGTTAATGAATGAAACAGACAGCCTATATATTAAGATCTACTGTACCTCAGGGATCTAATATAATGTTACACATCAGATGTTTTTCCCCAACAGTTAACCAAACATTCAGATAAGACATAACAGATAATGTTTGTGTGAATACTCGCCAAGACATATATTTTGAAATACTGTAATTCTGTGTATATTGGGATCGCATCTTTATGCGCACGCATCGGATCTGTCATTCAGCGCGAGTAACATAATTTTTCCTGGACAAAGGAAAGGTACTCCTTTCGGAAAATGTACAAATAAAGATACTTTTAGATGTTTCATTGCTATTTGGAGTATTGGGATCGCTAGATGAGGGCTAATTTTTCTGAAAACCAACATTAACATCAACAAAATCAACATTTTTCAATAGCTTTGCATGTAGCTCGAAATTATCCAGTGTGCATTCTGACTCCCTTGCCAGCATGGGTCACAAATAAAGTTGAAGCCATTTTTAGGCAAGATACAAAAGCCTTCTGTTTATCCCCAACCCATGATGACTTGGAGGAAAGGACTGAGCTGCCTTTGTGTTTGCTCCTTCTACCTTCATGTAGTACCCTTGTTACAAAACAAAACATACGATCATTAGCCAAAAGTCAAAGTTCATGGCTGATTGACCCTTTTAGCATTAGTCATTAATAATGACATTGAGTCTGGCATCTGGACCCTAGAGTCGATTGTGTTTCCAAGTCAATCACTCAGCCCCCCCCAGTCCTTTCAATCGGCAGCTTGGCTGCCGTCTCCTGGGCTTTCTGCATGCACTAATGGGCCAACCTTGTAGTCACCAAGTCATAATCCTATCAATAATAAAACAGGAGGTGCATCTGTGAAAGCGCATCCCTCTTTGTCGCCACTTTACATTTTCTCAAATAAGGTTCTCTGAACCGCCCATCCTTGAGCATCACACTATCTCACACTCTTCTCAGCCAAAAGAGCTTTTAATTGTGTGAAGGAGTTTGCTGCCAGCTTTGGTATTTATGCAGCTTTGCTTGAGACATTTTCTGCATGAGGTACCAAAGGAACTGCGGATGGCATCTAGCAACCCCATAAAAATCTTGAGCTTTAAAGTTCATCCATTTTAACAGCCAAATCAAAGTCATTTTCAATGTTAATGTGAACAAATAGTCAAATTAACACAAGGGCTCTTCAGATCAATTTATACACATTCCATTAAAATCATACAAAGTAAAACTTAATGATCTCGTAAATTTTACATGTGCCACTGGTCAAACAGTTATTAAAACACTACTGTCACAATACCAACATTTTCAGTAGTTGATACCAATCCTGATTTCTAGTACCAACTTATAATCTTTTAAACAATCTTAATTAATAATGAAAGTTTATTATTATTATTATTATTATTATTATAAATACAAAATAAATACATACCGTGTATGAATAAGTTGATTATTTTACTTTAGATCTATATATAACAACAACAAAAATTAAATAGTAAATTAATCTGTCAAATCTGATTTTGTTTATAGAATAAAGTTTATAAAATAGAGTTACATGGTCCACAGCGGTGCAGAAGGGGGTATGCCAATTTAAATTCTTGATACCAATTTCATGGTACTCAAGCGCTAGGCCTGAAAAAAGTCAAAGACTCTTGGAGTACTCTCCATATTACCAATACTGCAGAAGCATCCCTTAAAATTATATTCACACTGATACACTCTCGTGACTAGTAAAATCCAGCGACAAAATTCCTGATAGGTGTCCCTCAAGCCTTTTTGAAATTCTGCCCAGGTGCCTCAACACAGGTAATGTCTTTTTCTCCATCTATTCTCACAAAGGGTGAGCAATCACACTCTGCAAAGAATAAACATCCCTACCTATCTTTGTTGCCACAGTTTAGAAAGAGAGAGCCTAGGACAAGCACAATGGAAGTCAAATGCCTTTTGTACTTGCCGAGACGAAGCACTGTTGCTATCAGCCCTTCCATCACCATCCCTGGATCTGAGAACACTGGGAGTCATTATAGAACCAAGGGAAGCCTAATAGACTGACTGACAGATATGAACTTTCAAAGACCTATGGGGCGAGGAAGAAATCAAAAGGATGGCAGAACAATGCAGTTTGCCTGCATAGATTTTGAAAGAGTGCAATCGGATGGAGATGCACAATACGCAAGCTGTGGAAAAACACCCTTTATTGCAGACTACACACTGGAACATGAGTGACTTGGTGTGTTCGACTTTGAGAAAGCCATTGACACTTGTCTCAAGAAAGCATTTATCCATCCATCCATCCATCCATCCATCCATCTATCCATATTCTCATTTCCGTGCACCAGAGAAGGTTTTACGATACATGCTAGGGGGTGGGCGACTTGACCAGAATCTTATATCACGATGAATCATTTTATTTCACTGTTACGTCCTGTATTGTTTTGAGAGGGTTGTTCTTTTTTTTCCTCTCTCTCTTCGCCATTTCATCTCACAGGTCCTGTGATTGGATGGTGTTCCTGCCAGTGATCAGGTCCACATGCCACCCCGAAAACCAATCAGACTCTAGTAAGCACGTATAAAGACCTGGATATGACACGAGCGCTGGAGAGCATTTTGTTTCCCCTTTGTTTGCTCTCTTGTATTTGCTGTTGTGTGCTCTTGCTTGCTCCTGCTTAGTTTTTCTATTTAGAGTTATTATATTTTAGAGTTTTCTACTGTTGGAACTTTACTATTGATAATGCTGTTTTACCGCGTTTATGCTGTGATTCAACTCTTTGATTTACCAGAGCTTATTCAAATCCTTCTCCGATACATAGTGATGGGACCAGGCTAGTATGTCACGTGATTTACATCTCACAGCACGTAGAGTAAAGTTATTTAAACACACTAGGTTATGAGCGGGTGCCAACCCATGCATTTATGTTTATCAGGTAGCGTAGTTAGTGGCATTCTACGCTGAAGATATTTTCTTTCCTGTTTTCTTTAACTAAGTTTAGCGTTTGTGCTAGGATTTTTTTTTTAGTGTCCCTCACTTTGTTATCGTCAATCTTTTATGTTTGTATATAATTGTATATAATTTGTAAATAGATATTCATTGTTTTGAATGTATATTTGGTTCACTGTTTATTGTATTATTGTGGTTTTTTTTACATCAAACTATTTACTTACTAAAAGCAAGTACGACTCCAGGTATTTGGTCTCTGCCTGTTTCTTAATTTCACACATTTCCTTAGTAGAGTAAAGTATCTTACTTTTAACAACATTCTATTGGTTCTATTTTTTTGTGTGTTATGTCCCATAACCCCTAGATGCCAGGTATACATGTGGACGTAACAATCACGATAACAATATACATCACAATATGGTTATTTTTTCTTTAAATAAGGTTTTAATGATATCAAAAATGTTACACAATTGAAATTTTATAATTCTTAACACCTTTTTAAACATTTAAAAACTAATACTAGCCTAAAAAATTCTCGAGCGTACTGAAGACAAGTAAACAGTCATAAAGAAAGAGCAAAGAAAAACTACAATAGAACAAAGAAACAAATGAAATAGACCTACCTGAAAAACTTTAAGCACTAGAAATACAAAATAAAATGTATAAAGTAATCAAATGTATAAAAAAAAAATCTCTTTTTTGTTGTTTGATTAGCATTAATAATGACAGAAGGTAAATATGGATGCTGTCACTTTAATCCTGCACAGATCCAATATACTCCTGCGTTTTCTTTTGTTCACTTAAGGCATAAATGACTGTTTACTAGCAAATAAATGGTCACTTTGACCCATAAGCATGTGTATTTAACCGCTCAAGCCCAATTAGGCGGCACTCGGTTCAGTTCTCAAGCGCTCTATGAGCAGCGGCTCCATGTCGCGTGTCTCTCAATGAGCGTGCACATATACTGAAATGAGTTGTCTTTCAAAGGTCGTTTTTAAACCGTTGACACAATTAGGTGTTTTTAAACCACAATGCCTAAAAACATAAGCTTTTGTGACGGCGCAGCACAGCAACATCACATGAGTGTAATTGTGATAGAGATGATGGTCCAAAGTCTCTACCAGTTGACAAATATCTACTGGTTAATCGTGTCTACCGGTGCATCGCCCACCCCTAGCACATGCTGCTGCTAAAAATAGCAAGAATGAAAAAGAAAAAAAAAGTCTAGATAAACTAGCTGACTAAATGTCT
This sequence comes from Meda fulgida, assembly GCA_030578275.1. Classification (NCBI taxonomy): domain Eukaryota; kingdom Metazoa; phylum Chordata; class Actinopteri; order Cypriniformes; family Leuciscidae; genus Meda; species Meda fulgida. Next base: position 14,423,905 of record CM060636.1, on the reverse strand, counting down.
GTTGGGTGACTAGTTGACCATCCTGACCCATCCTGAGTAAGAGAGCTCAGCCAAAACATGACACCAGCAATCTGGCTGAGATTTTGGCTCCGTCAGGTTACCATGCATGCCGTTCAATTAGCTGGAGAGCGCACACTCTTTCGGGCCCAAATGAAAGCAGACTGTGGTGCATTAGGGGCACTTGCTCTCCATCTGTGGAACAGAAAAGAGATGCATACGCAGTGATGAGGAAAGGCTCTGGTGGCTGAGTGGGGCCTCTGGTGCCCAGCTTTTACGCTCAGCTGTTTCCATGCTAATTGCCCAACAAACAGAAGGGCTCAAGCCTCGCCCTTGCACACACCAGGGCCCGAAGTGAGGCGGCGATTTATGGTGCCTGTCTCATTGATGGCACCAGTGTTTGACAGCAGTCCATTAACCACTGCAGAAAGATCCAAAACTGCTATCACAAACGTTCTCCATTCCCACTGGGGCTCCACTGAGACATGAAATGCTGTAAATACTACCGACACATGCTAATGAGAACCACTAAAGTTTAAACAGCTAATGTCAGCTTCTCTTTCAACATTTAGGTCCTGCTCAAGTTGTAGAGCATGAGATAGCACTAAAAATCAATAGATGTTACCCAATATTCTCATGTGTAGGATATGTCCATGGGGGCGAATTGGATTCAGAAGAGTAGAATTTCACGTATGGTGAAAATGATAATTGTCAATGTTTTTTTTTTTGTTTTTTTTTTAATTGAACACAACAGGACATATCCATCACTCACAAGTCCCATCACAATTGTGCATGCAAATCAGCCGTGCTGATGCTGATGCCTAATGGAAAATGACGGATTCTTCTGTACCTCTGATAACCAACATCACAAACAACTCTATAAACTGTGTTCCTAGATCCCTTGAGCACAGTGACGCTTGATACCATTATGAGGGAGTAATAAACATTAGCACCAGACCTAAGGTTAGACCCACTGGAGATGTGATAAAGCCATGGGCACCAATATTTAGCAATCAAATTAAATTTATAGGTCATTACAGCAGCTATTAGAAAACTAGTGACTCACAGCTACAGCTGAATATGTCTCCAATGACCTCTGATTGTATTTTCAGGGGGTTTTTTTAACCTTTTTTACCTTTATCATTTTACCTTCGTTTTTTAACTTAATGGACGTAGTAAATGAAAAGATACGATTTTTAATAAACTAATGAAAAAGCATCCATATGCATTTACTCTTAAACTCTTAATAACATGCTTAATATAACACACATTATCATATTTATTTTTCATTCATATCACCCACCTCCTACATCTAGGGAACCTTTATCATAAAGGTCTCTTAGCACACCATATTTGGTTTAAAAAAAAAAGACTATTGTACATACTTGGAATATTGTACATGTGACCTGGCCATATGCAACAAAATTACTTAATATCTTCTGGGAAAACATTATCAACACGCACAGATTTGCTGATTTAAGACATCCAATTTTTTGCCAAGTAAATGAGTAGGTCATGGATTTGTGTTTGCTGCAAAATCTAATGAGAAAGAGAGTAAAATTTTCTCTTTCATATTCTTAAATTACCTCACTAGGATGCTTTGACTCTGTTCCAAACCAAAACCAAAACCTTTTTTTCACAAGAAAATCAATAAATCAATTTTGTCAGTGCCTCCCGTTAGGCTTTTTTTTTTTTTAGCCTGATTTGCCCAAATCATTTTTTTAAGCTGTGGACAGAACAAGGTCCATCTTATCAGTGCAAACAAACAGCGGTCTAAAATGAAACCGAACAGCTGTCCTAGCAAGGGCAACAACCCCACTGCACTGTTCGCATGGCTGTTTCCCTCCATCTGCTTCACGGCACATAATCATAAGACTCTTAACAGGCCTTTTAGTGCTGTTTTGACTGACAGCGTCCTGATTAAAACAAGCTTGCACATGTTGAGACAACTCCCCAGACCAATTACAAATGACCAGCTTATTATTATAGCTCCCTTCTTCCTTTTTTCCCACCAACTTCATCTCCTCAAACAAATTTGAGCCGTATCCCCCCGAGATGAGTGCATATATGCTAGTCGATTTGCTTTCGTTTGAAAAACGCTTCTGAAAACGTATTCCCAAAACATTAATTTGTGTCAGCGTCTGTTTTTGTTATCCGCTGCGTTCTAAATGATTCTCTACGTTTGATCCCCGTGTCCTGATAAAAGTGGATGCTGCTAGACAAATGCTCCTTTAGGGTACTATAAACTGAGAAGTCGATACATCAGGGGAGGTTAAAATTTGCACAAGATGACAAAGATGAAGGAGGGCTTGAGGGAAATAAATGAAGACAGGAGAAACCAGGTCAGACCTGACAGGTCAGAAATAGCCACTGTCCTCCCCAAAGCTCCTGCCGTTTATCACAGAAGGCTGGTCAAGACTTCCAAGGGACGAGTCAAGTAGATTAGCCTAAGAAAAATGCTTAAGCATATTCATGCCAGCGAGCACATCAGAGTACATTTGTGCTAAGACATGTAAAGAAGGTGCCTGTTGAGTGCGGACTCTTCCATCGGCAGGTGTCGTGTCACCTACGTCAACGACATGGAAAAGAGAGATAGAGCTGTCTGGAGCTCCACTGCGCTGCTTGTGCTGCCAAAAGACATTAAACAATTGTGGCCATGTTTAATGAATGTTCCCTTTAATATTCAATTGGTTTTGACATCAATCAATTTTGTTTCGGCGTAGGTCATCTTTTCGTCTTCAGAGAAACTCAGAACTGCTGTGTCCAGCGCTGTGCTCATTCCACAGTCTGTTAAATGTTTTAAAGAGCACCTCAATATGGGAAAATCTCGAATTGATGATGACTTAGCATTTTTACAGCCTGATAATATAAAAGAGAGCAATTCATTCTCCCTGTTCAGTCACTAGCCTCACTTCCATAAGTTATTACCCTTTTGAAAGTTTAAAGCCTGCCTGGGTAATAAACGAAAGCACTAGCACATGTCAGGGTCTGTTCGACTGGCGCAAGAGCATTCGTTTGCACTTTCAAACAGCAGGGATGTGATTCTGATTTTGAAAAATGCATTTCAGCATGTAGGCCCTCCAGAAACACGAAACTTCAAGGCAACCATGGTGTTCAATCTTTGAGGTCATCGGAGCATTTTATTTTAGGCACGCCAGTCTGGGGCTTCAGTGATGCTATATTTTTTTCATCGAGTTGGCTATGTTTGTGGTTAAATAACTGCTGCTTGTGACTCAGTAAGAGGAATACCATTGAACACCTTGATGAAGGTGACATGGCTGAATATCACAGGTGGCTGGAACCATGGGGGCTGCCCAAATCTCCATCACTGACCCTGCAGTGCAAGGCAGCAGAAGGAAGGATGCAGAGAGGAGCGCAATATGGCTGCTTTATTTTCACCTGGCCACACAGTTTGACCCCTGCCAATGTGTCAGCCCTCAGGAAGAGCTTAAAAATAATTAAGAAGCTCCTACGTGAGACGGACTGTGTCCTACAGTGTGGCCATGGAGGACATGGTCTTGCCTTATTCTGTATTTATTTACATAGTTCCGTCAAAAAAAAAACACTCATGTTGACAAACCTGTATGAATTTCTTTCTCCTTTTGTGTTCCACAGAAGTCAATCATACTTGTTTGAAATGAAATGAGAGTAAATTACACTCTTTTTAATTTTTGGGTGACCTATATTCCAAGCAATTTCAAATAAGCAAAACTAAATATCGGCATTCATGTCCCATCAGATTACAGAAACTAACTGTAATACAATGCCGATCTTGTAACACCTTTTGCCTCTATTCACGCTATTCTCGGGAATGGTGTATCTGTTTTATCAATAAGGGTATGTTTACAGGTGCTGGTCTGAGAATATGTCAAGCCTGGAGCTGCATGTCTGTGCAAGCACTGAAACAATGTGTACAGCTGAACTGCATCAAGCTGTATATATGAAGAGTTCAGATGCAAAAGCCTCTAAGTGCCATCTGAAATTTTCTTATAGAATGATCATTTTTATCTAGCTCGTATATTTAAGTTCAGTAATTTCACTTAAATGGCAATGAAAATTACCTATTAATTGTTCTTTAAGTGAAATAACTGAACTTAAATATACAAGCTTGATAAAAATGATCATTCTAGAAGAAAATTTCAGATGGCACTTAGAGGCTTTTGCATCTGAACTCTTCATATGTTCACCTGGCAGATCTATAGTTAATATAGCTTCCAGGAGCCAAGCTCTAGACTGGCGACTTCCACTCGTCACGCAGAGACGAGAAGGGTGAGAAATCAGGGTCTCTATAATTCTTGCTGCTGACCAGCATCCTACACACACACCCCTCACCTTCACCCACTGTGCACAGGTGGCCAGTTTATTTCAGTTTTGCACAACTTGTATATCATGTACTGTACACAACTGTGCATGAACAGCGCAAACATATAATTTTAATTTGAATATATCAGCATTAAACAATCATTCAAACCAAAACTCAACTCATGTTGTTCCAAGCCTCCACTATTTTAACTAAATAGATTGAAATCAAATAATTCAGCTTTTATGAAACAGGCACTCTTTCACAATCAGACACCTGGTAAAGGTAATAAACACCTGCTTTATGCCTTTTGAATCACATTGGTCTTTTCAGCAACACAATGAAAGATAATTTCATTACTACAGCAGCACATTAATAATTAAATAAGCAGAGCTTCAGAATTTCCTTATGTCAAAAGCCTTCTCTAATTAAAAGAACACTATTATTATCTCATCATTAAATTGACAAAATAAACAGCACTCTTTACACTTTCAAAACTGGATGGCACATGTCATTGTGAAAAATGAAATTATAATGATTAACCTTATTTTAAAGCCTCAAACAGCTGCTATAGAGGAATTAAAGCTGATTTCACACTGTCAAACTAAAAATCTAAATCTGAGAGGTAGCAACATGTCACCGTCACCTGCTTCATGAATCAAGACACACTCAACGATTGGAAAACACCCTTGTCGGCCCCTACTGACACTCAAAGGGCTGATTAAAGAAAAAATATACTGCATGACTGTCAAAAGTCTGTTCAATCATGGTTTAAAAAGCCATTATATTACATGTATAATGACAATAAAAGATCTCCCCGTGAGCCGATCGACACAGTTTTCATTAGTGCTCACAAAAGTACATTACTTCTAGTAAGTCTTTGAGGTTTCTTCACAAGAATGCACATAATGTCCCAATGAGGTGCTGTTCAATGGTCTGTAAAACCCAAGGGTCATCTGGAAAAACCCACACAAAAGCACATTCTCTAGGCTCCCCCAGCAATCCATATTTAAGATTCTGAATCTAACTACAATTTGATAACAAGTATGGCATGTTGCAAGTGACCACTAGGGACTCATAATCAGCACAGTGACGGCTTACAGAAAGAAACTCAAGGAGATTAAGGCCAGAACAAACTTCAATGTCAAGGCCCCCTTGCTAATTCTTCCGAACTTGCTTGATGCAACACTTAATCTCTTTATACTCACCTGGACAGAGGGATCAGCTGACAACAGATGCCCAAAGACGAGCACTCAGGCGTGTCGCAGATATTGGAAACAAAAGTTTAAAAGAAAACAACCTTGTTACATCCTGTTGCATCAGATGGCAGCGAGGCTTGGTCGGAGTTGCTTTAGAATTCATCATCCCTAAACTACCACCACTTCAAACATCAGAAAAACAATGTTCCTGCATGATTGATCTTTCTGGCATAAACATTTCTGCGCTTTGAAAAAGTAACTGTGCGGCAGACAGTGAAAAACGGTGGGAGGAGGCGGGGGTAGTGCTAAGCCACACGACTCAACCGGATTAAAGTCTGTGTTCTAAAGGCGCGTTGTAAAAAAAAGATCTACACAACTGCATGTGAAACCGGGTCAAATGGGGGGACTTGTGTGTGATGACAACGCTTTGAGAGCATGAGACGAGCCCTACCACCTTGAATACTGAATAATGATTTCATGCTTGAAAAACAGTAAAAAAAAAAAATCAATGTCTGTGTTAAATATAGATTTTTCATTGGAATTGTTTGCCCATAATTTAACTTTGTCTATAATTGATCAGTGGTTTGAACACTGTCAGGGTTGAATGTCACCGTTCGATATCCTCTTCTATTAAAAACATGCCTGATTTCTGAAAAAACAGACATCCATATAATTCAATCGGCTGATTTGAGAAGATGCTTTTAAAATATTATACTGTTGATATTTAAATACTGTACTCCATTATATAATGTATATTCCACAACATGTTGCTGGTGTGCTGCAGGTGTGGTGTGTGTATGTATTGTGGGGTTGTGTCGTGGTGAGTTGTGTACTTTTCTAGAATTTTTTCCAAATTAAAAAACAAATTATTTGTAAAGAAAACGTTTAACTGAAAAATAGAAAGAAAGAGGTGGAGGAGGAGATAAAGAGATGAACCATGCTGAGAGAGAGAGAGAGAGAGAGAGAGAGAGAGAGAGAGAGTGAGAGAGAGAGAGAGAGAGAGAGAGAGAGAGAGAGAGAGAGAGAGAGAGAGAGAGAGAGAGAGAGAGAGAGAGAGAGAGAGAGACTGTTCTTTCATGACTGGCATTCTACATACTGTATGTGCATCAAAAGGTACTGGATTATCCTTTTAGAACAAGAAAACACTTGAGCTGAAGGTTGCTTAGAAGAGAGCTGCATATGGCCACCATATGCTTCTAAGTTATCAAGACAGCTTGAGATACTTCGGTCACACTTTTCAGGTAATTCCAGCCATTCGCACATTTTGAAGAAAACCAAACACATTTTAAGGGTCTGTTAACAAACAAATATCTGCCTTCCGTGAATGTGCTATAGGGAAGTTAGCAACCTGTGGTAACATCTGGAGTCCATTCTGGGAAAAGGCCAGATTGCAGTTTACGATTCTAAGAGAGCAAGCCATTGTTGGCACTGTCATGAGCTAACATGAGCTTTGAGCTAACAAACTACACAAACGGGGGAAAAAGAGGCTGAATGTTGACTTTAAGCATCCTGCTGCTCCTACAGACAATAAAATTGTAGCACTCTGGTAAAATGACCACAACACACATGAATGGATGCAATATAACCTATATTTTTTAATCAACAACTTCATAATGACCAAAATGCATTCACCTTGACTGTCCTGCCAAATATATAATTGATAATTTAAATGTGACAATACACAATACCTGCCGTTCTACAGGTACGTGCTGATAGCCGGCTGCTTTAAAATGCATTTGAGCATTTGCATAAGTGCTCAGTGAAGAGCATCAAAGGTTTCTATTTGCAGTGTGTTTTTGCATCAAATCACAGACATATCTGTTGAGCATGTGAACGCAATGAACAATCAGGTGCGTTTAAGTTAGTCAGAATTCGCTCAACATGGCTTAAAATTGCATTTTGCACATTTGTGATTCCTTTCATTATAACCAACAAAGTATAAAAACGATTTCAATAAGAAGTTTATTGCACTGCATAAACAGCCTCATTAATTATAATGGGAGTTGTCACAAGAGTGCATCTTTGTATACCTTGTGTTGTGATTGAAAGGTTCAATGATTATAATGGCAGTGAACTTTTATTGCTCTCTGTAAATAATATTTTCATGCGGCAAATTACACATTGCAAAGTTTCTGGATTGACAACCATCTTTAAATGTGCAATTGAATCCGATTGACAGTGATAACCATAGCAATGGACGGAACAAAACAATCTGATACTGTTCAATGTCAAATGATCTGTGCATTATGTCTTGGAGTGTAAATGCAAAATAATTGAACTGCCACTATGTAATGCCTCCCTTTGTTGTTCCTTTTATTACTAACTCTTTAAATCAGTCACTGAGTGACTTTTTACATATAAATCTACTGCCTTTTAAGTATAAAAGAGTTCTAAACACTGGTTTTGTGATCTGTCCTGACAGAGACTATTTTCTATTATTTCATGAATAAATGGGATGTTAATATTCTAAAGTGTTTCTTAGCATTTATTTTTTATTTATTGTCAGTACTGATCTCGCAGTTCAAATTGGTAGGTTACTTTACTGTGTGTGGATGACCATGTTCATCCACCACCACCGAAGACCATTTTTGACCCAGGAAAACCCCTGAATAGTAATGTGATGCAAGCAAAATCCCTAAAAGAATATAGAAGAACACGTTTAAAAATGGTTATAAAAGGTCAAGCTGATTATTATCAAAGTTTGAAACAATGCCACCATATTTTTTGCTGTAAGAAATGAGTCTTCACTTTATACAGATGAATTTCAATAATCGGTTTCATGAGCCATTTACTGACCATAAAACAGACATCTTTTAAAGTTTCATTATAATCGAAAGGTCAATGAAACCAGAAGACTTAAAAAGCTAACATTGAATTTCTGTATAAAAAATAAATAAAAAATAAAATAATAATAATCCAGGACTTGCGGTCTTTCCAGAGATTGATCAAATTAATACGGCCATTTATTTTTGAGTTCCTCTCTGCTTGCTAACAGCAAGGTAGAATTAACTGCTGTAGGAGACTTAAGAATGATAATGACTCAATTATACAACATGGCGCTTGGCCAAAAGCAAGAGAAAAGAGGTAAGCTGACTGTATACAGAGCTGCTTATCATCACCTCTGCAAGATCCAGAAAACAATGACATGTATCAGAAGTCGTGGTTCAGAATAAGATATAAAATAAAAAATAGAGGCAAACATAAATACATGACACACTGGTTTTAATACACTTATTCATATCGGTTGAGTCTTAGAAAATTTATTTGTTTCCCTGTGTGGCTGCATCATTAATAATTCAGAGAATAAATATTTTCTTAGAATACGGGCTGCAAGCGTGCAACTGACAGATCCGAGCCTGCCTAATTTTTACAACGTTTCAATGACTTTCACCGCTGTTGACCCACACGGATAAAGAAATCACAGCAAACAATGTTCATCAAGCATGTGCTGATGTCACTGTGTGGTCTTCAATGGCATGTATTCAAGCAAGTGCAAGTTCAAAAAATGCAAAACCTTTTGATAGCCTCATAATTTTAAGTGGGGCTGTCGGCTGTGGGGTTTGCTGGAGTGATTCTTATCAAATTGGGCCCTTATCCAAATGACATATTAATTGTCCGGAGGACGAGGAGTTGGTGAATTTAATCATCAAAAGGCATGGATTTTGTTGCATGTCTTTGTGATACATAACACACAACACTTTTCCAGATCTTATTCCAAATTAAAATGATTTTATTATGGTGACAGGACCATGACATTTGTATATGTGGTTGTATATATGCTTTTCTTAGATTGTAACGTAACGTAGCATATATCTTTTTTAGCTCCAATTCCTAGCTTAAAATCTAACAATTTGTAAAGTGAAAAAAAAAACATTTAAATGTAAAATAGTGATGTACCAGTAAAATTATTGGAAGGCAGGTGTAAATCTGAACTACCAGTCCAACAGGACCACCAGGAGACAACAAAAACCTTATTGTGGAATACTGTAATGGGGTCTCCATTTGATTTGTTGGCTAGAGTGTCTCTCATCTCCCCAGATGCAGAGCTGGTGTGATATTCCCACACAATCTGTGAGCCTCGCCTGCCATTACGCAGAGAAGTGTTTCATTTTGAGCTCATGTGACATCTCCCACTTATTGCGTTCAATCTGTACACATTAGACTATACGCCGAGAGCTACTTGAGGACCTGTCACTGTGCTGTCTAGCATATGCAAATACACCATACATAAATAATAACGGGTAGGACAGAGCATAAATAATCCAGCACTTCAGGGCAGAATCGGAGAACAGCTGTCCCATAGGAGTGGCAGACACTTGGGCAGGCACTTCCGCCCACGTCCCCTCCCTCCTGCCGGAAAAATATATAAATAAATGAATAAAAAAAAAAAAAGACAGTCACTTCTTCCCTCACTCTGCACAGCATTTATGAACAGATGGAACATGGCTCTTGTTAAGGTTTCTATCTCAGCCCCTTGGCCCCCCACGGTTCCCCGAGGTACAAGCCGTCTGGTGAGCGCCCGTCCCATCGTCCGGAGGAGCGGGAGGGTCAATTGGGTGCGGGCGTGTACAAATCACCACATCAGATGACAGACAGTTGCGGTGTCTTTTTAGCTGCTGCCCGCTGAGGTAATTAGGGTTATGGGAAAGAAACCTCTGGGCCGCTATGCCTTAATTTGAATTCCCTTAAGATGTTGCTTGTCACTGGCCCATCCAGAATTGTACAAAATAAATTAATAATAGTGAACGTTGCACTCATCAACCCATTTCTGCAAACAAGGACAGTGAGCTAGATGGTCAATGGTGTAAATGTCACATTAATAAAGGCTGTTTACACCTGGTATTAAGATGTGTTTCGGTCAATCGGATCACAAGCACTAAATACAGTTGAACATAGGGTCTAAAACATTTTTAAGATGGTCCACTTTTGACCACATTCAGAGGTAGTCGAAAATGAATGTGGTCGAATGCATTCAAACAGCCACAAAAGACCACCTACAATCCACCTACTGACCTAATGCATGAAAAATATGGGAAGTGTGCTAGCCAGACGGGACTTAAACTTTTTTAAGTTTGATTTGAAGACGAAAAATGTATCAAGCACAATGTTCTCACCATTGCTAATTTCGAACACAGTTACTACTTTCGGCGTAGCCATGCAGCTATCAGAACAGAAACAAAAGCTGCTGCTCTCTGTATATTTTTCCATAATTTCCGGTCACTATCATATGTAAATAGCTTGAGCTTTTGTCCATTAGATCGAGAAGTAAACAGGGCAAAAATCTCTCTGTAATATTTTCCCAGGAGGAACAAAAAGAACTCTGAGCAGAAAGCTTTTTGAGGAAAGATGGAGGAGTATAGTGGGGGTGGAGCTCTAATATAGTTCCCAAATTTTATTGAATTAAATAAAGGTTATTCCTCATAAAATTGAAGCTCTGGGAAGAGTTCTGATTGATTAAAGGACCACATTAAATGAAAGTGTACTGAACTGCAGCAGCTGTTATTGAGCCGACTGTATATTCTGAACTGACATTCTGAAAGAGGAAGGCAGTAAGAACACCAGGTCAATAGATTGTCGATACTCAACTCCAGAGTTCTGTACAGATGCTTTCAAACACTCACTTGTACTGCATGGAGCATTCACACCTCACGGTAATGTGACGTGAGCAGTCAAATGCATTTCATGGTCAAAATGCACATCATGGTGATGTGTTAATGTAAAGTTAGTTTGTCTTAAAGGTGCTCTAAGCGATGTCACGCGTTTTTTAGGCCAAAACATTTTTTGTCACATACAGCGAACATCTCCTCACTATCCGCTGGCTGCCTGTCCCCTGAACACGCTGTAAAAAGACGTGGTCTCTGCAGACACCCCAGGCTCCACAAACGGCAACAAAAAAAAACTGGGCTAACCCGCACCACGAAACATAACAAACTGTTCCAGCCAATAACAGACAAGAAGGATTTAGGGGTGGGGTTTGGGGGGTTAGTGTGTGGATGAGGAGGAGGGAGGGTCTAGCTAGCCTCCGTTTTGTTTGACAATACTTTAAACGTCAACAAGAAGTGACGTCACCCGACATCGCTTAGAGCACCTTTAAGTGAGTGTAAACAGAGAGGGCAGATGAAGTGTTGAAACAGAAGATATTAAAATCACAAAATATTGACAAGAAAAGAGAAAACCACTCACTGCTCTCAAATAACTAAAGCCATGTACAGCGAAAATGAACAGAACATAAAGCTTTGTGATGTTGTCAATAGACCAGTACCCTTAAAGAGACAACTGTGTACCTCATCTACCCCAAATAGGTCCATCTTAATGAATCTTATGAGGTAATATGTACCCTTATGGTACTACTTTGAATAAGTTAGGGGTATTATAGTAGGTACCAAAATGGCATTTGTAGGGCATTGTCCTAGTAACAAGCAGTTGTAGCCCTAAGTTTTAATAAAGAAAAACAAATAAATAAAACAACAATACTGGTTCCCAGTCAAACTCAGAGATCAATAAATTAGTATTACATTTAATTGGTTTTATTATTTGATTACTATATACTGATGTACAAAATACGTGAAAAACTGATTATTAAATTTATTTTTACTTTAATAACTTGGAATGAATGTTTATTTAAATATTAAATACTTAAAAGCTACATGGCATTTCATTATACTGCCAGATGTACTTAGTTAAGCTGACAGTCTCTAAAAGATGTAGAACATAATTAATAATAGTGACTTTAAACCAATTATATCATGAATGTGACGCATGAGTTACGTTTTAACTGATACGTTCACATAGGACAATAAAGCAAATACCCCTCCATAAGAGATGTCAATCTTCTATTTCACGACATAAGAGGAAAAGTAATAAATTCCATGGTATGATTTCTGATTTTGTCTCAGAACTCAAAACATCCTTTCTTAATCATTCCTGATGATAATAGTCTGCCTGCTGGACACCCTGATGTCATCTGAAGGACTGGATGAATTAAGTAATTTATGGAAAAATGTATTTGAGCACATTCATGAAAAGAACATCGCATTTTCTACAGAGATATTTCCTTTTTGCCAAATCTCTTTCAGATAAACCGCAGCTGAAATTGGCAGGTGACGTACATCACAGCTTTAGTCATGTAACTGACATGCCCTCAAGCGGATCGACGGTGTGAAAACAAGAACAAAGTTCCCGCTGCTCATTCCGAAAGCACAACAACACTGAGTTCGAGCGGAGTATAAAAAGAGGAGGCGATATAGTGAAAGAGAAACAAAAGAGAAAAAAAAACTTTCTGTGACAGTAGCTAGTATGGTGTCTACGGGAAGTAAATGAAAACAAGGTTAATACATTCACTTCTCATTATCCCTGCTGGAAGGAGCCACACATATCGAGTAAAGAGCAGGAATTCAAAACAGTGTGAGGTGCAGGCAGCACGCCAGCAGCTTCTCAGACAAGACACACTCTGTTCCTCTCCATTCCAGAGAGCTTGGAGAAAAGAAGGAAAAGAGAGAGAGCCATCCGGCACGCTCCTAAGCCCCACTCAATGTCACGCCCTCAGAACTGGCTCCCGGGCGGCAAGAAAAAACATTTCAGGTGAATTATGACATACTGAGTGATGGTGTGGTAAACTGGTAAGCTGCAAAATTACTATCCAAGGCTTTGGGGAAATGCCGTAAGCTCTGTGCATATGACAAAGCAAAGCAGGAATAAACGCTACCTGTTTTATACAATAACATCAACTCCATAAAATGTTGTGTATATGAAAACTGGCATATAACCCCAAACTTGTCCTATATGAAGACATTTGATATGTTTAAACTCATTTAAGTAAAGTGTGTCATTTATTTTGCCTTTAACGGCACCAGACGGAGCTGTAAAAAAAAAACTCTTTCAAATCCTTGTATCATTCATTCATTCATTTTGTAAAATATTTAAAGTAAACAGCACCTTTTTCATAAAAAAAAACTATGAATAAAGAATTCATCTTGATTTTTCATTTTTATATTCAGGGGTAAAAACGTATTAAACAGCTTGAAAATTTGATCTCTACATGTGGGCAGGAATGAAACACCCCTTTCCACTGATTATTAAACCAAAGATCAAATTGTGCCGTCACCAGTTGTTCTTCAGTTCCGTGTAAAAGAATAACAGTCCTCCGCTATAACAGTTGTACGGATTCTTTAATTGTGTAGTTGCAATAAATGCTTTATCAAGATATAAAATTATTAAATTAGTTGTAAATTATTATTTTTTAAATACTATGCAAAAAGAAAAGAACAATTCATTGTATTAGTATATTATAGGCCTACATTATATGTCCTATACCTCCACGCAAGAACTGTCATTCTGTCTGTCTGACAACCGGAGCACAGCAGAGATTTTAAAATGCATACATACTCTGATAATTGAGATCTCAAAATGAAGCGCTTGTGCGAGTCGGAAACTGCTGCACACACGCATGAACGTACGCAGGACTGCAACACCAACATTTTCAATTAATAATAATTTACATTTTCGTTTTGTTTCTTACCAAACCATACAGTATACCTTCAGAACACTTGGAATATACGGGAAAGTTGCATGAGATTATTTTATGGCACGTTTGTATCCTCTTAAAAAAAATGGCCAGCATTCTCTGCCATTACATGGGCAAGCGTGAGGAGGACATTTGTTATTTATTTTTTTGTGTTCCGAAAAAAGAAAGTAATAAGGCTTTAGAACAGAATCAAGTTGAGTAATTGTCCCAGTTCGGACAGTTCTAATGAGTTGCGATGGGGTAAATAAACTCTAAGCAGATAAACACACACATTGTAGTGAAGCACAGACCAGTATCGATTTAAGTTATATGAAGCAGTCGTAACTTTTTGTTTTAGCAAAGTTTATTTCATTAATTTTAAAATGATTAGTATTACTATTAGATTACATTTGCCGTCATGTAATACTCAAAGTTAAATGCAAAAATGTAAACAAATGGTTTACTTATAGTTGTCTCTGCATACTATACGGAATAAAGAAAGAATTGAAACATTGAAAAAGAGGCACACATAACCTATAAGGCTGTAAAAAAAAAAGAAAAGTGCAACACCATTCAGATCAAGGTGCGCCAGGATGCCTCACCACAAGGCTGACCCACCCACTTGGTGGTTTACAATGAGAGGCACAAGCAGGCATTAAATCTGCCTGGGCCACATCCCTGTAGCCTGCCTCTGCTGCGGCGTGACACCTAATCACAGAACAAAGGCTGTCTGCTGGCCAGCACTCACCATCAATCTTTCTAATGTAGCCAAGCAACTTCCACCCATACGTAGAACCTCTGCAAACACAATATGGGCCAGTTTGCATTACAAACCACATGGGAAGAGCAAAGGGCACTTTGCGCAGAGGGGAGGTGGGCTTTTACAGCTTAGGTATAAACAAAAAGAAAACAAAAAGAAAGCATATAGCGAGGAGGTGATGTATTTACTTTTCCACAGAATTACCACAGGTCCATTTAACACAACCCACGGCAATCAGCTAAAGTGCAGCTTACCCCCATGCAGCTGCATCTCTCTGCTCTGAAATAATGCTTATTATAGTGTTTCGGTAAAGAACGGTCTTGACAGGTAAATGCGTTTCCAAAGAAATGTTCCATGATAAAAACAGTCAGGCCCGGATGCACATTATTTCTCATTCATCATTCTTACAAGTCGTGGAAGGACTCTCATTTCTCCCCTTGGTTTATCGGCAGGCGCACTACACACTCCTCAGCAAATCTGCAGCGTGGCATGCTAATGGAAAACAGTCTACAAGAAGCGATTTGACTGGAGATTAATAGGCCGACGGAGGCAAAAGCCGCCTTGTTTAGTCTAAAGCAAGAACAATTTTGAAACACAGCACTCATGCTATCACCTTTAGTCTGTAAGACCACGTATTTAAGATTGTATTAACAAAATATACTGTAATATGTTATTTTACCATGATATAAAATCAAGGCCATAGCCACCATACTGTAGACACTGAGGGTGACAAGTCATCCCCAAAAATGTCAAATGGTCAAATTGCCACCCCAATATTTGATATTTTTGATGTGGCTCAGTTTATAGAAATGACAAAACATTTTATAACATACATTAGTGGGCTGGTCTTCCTCAGCAGTCAAACAGCACTCAATAATAATTAATAATAATAATAATAATAATAATTCATTACATTTATATAGCGCTTTTCTCTGCACTCAAAGCGCTCTACATAGAAGGGGGAATCTCCTCAACCACCACCAATGTGCAGCATCCACCTGGATGATGTGACGGCAGCCATATTGCGCCAGAACGCCCACCACACAATATATATATATATATATATATATAAAATATATATATATAAAATATATATATATGGGGATGATTAGGAGGCCATGATGGACAGAGGCCACTGGGCAAATTTGACCAGGATGCCGGGGATACACCCCTACTCTTTCGAAAGACATCCTGAGATTTTTTGTGACCACAGAGAGTCAGGGCCTCGGTTTAACGTCTCATCCGAAGGACGGTGCTCTTTAACAGTATAGTGTCCCCATTACTATACTGGGGCGTTAGGACCCACACAGACCACAGGGTGAGCACCCCTGCTGGCCTCACTAACACCTCTATCAGCAGCAACCTGGTTTTCACAGAAGGTCTCCCATCCAGGTACTGACCAGGCTCAGCCTTGCTTAGCTTCAGTGGGCATGTCTTCAGTGGGCATAGCTTCAATGTCAAAATAACTGAGATGGCCAATCATATAAAAGGCGGCTTACTGTTTATAGATGTTGAACATACTGACTTCAGTTTTTTATGATGAAAAATTGCAAGGTACAATTTAAGCTAAAAATTTAATTTTTGACAACTGTTTTATGATAGATATGTTGTTGAACAGTAATATCCAGTGTTGCTACCAATTTCACTTTTTTTAATTGAAAAAGTTTGAATCATTTATGTAATTCATAACTGAATGTGATGAGATAAACCTTTTGGCATTTTGCATTTGTCAAAGTCGGCAGAATCAGAGTGAATGTGTGCGCGCATATATATGTATATATATATATATATAGCTCTGAAAAAAAATTAAGAGACCACTGCAAATTTTTCTT
Organism: Meda fulgida; assembly: GCA_030578275.1. NCBI lineage: Eukaryota > Metazoa > Chordata > Actinopteri > Cypriniformes > Leuciscidae > Meda > Meda fulgida. Next base: position 14,407,314 of record CM060636.1, on the reverse strand, counting down.
AAATCAGCATTTCTACATGTATGGCAGCCATTTCATTCCAGTGTCTGTTGAATTCCAACACCGGCACACCTCATTCTACTGAATGAGGTGCTGATTAGGTGATCTCCTGAACAAAACCTTATTTAATGAGGAAAAGTATAAAAAACACTGCTGTGGTCATCACTATCCTCTTGCAATAGGACGAGCTGGATGGCAAAAACAGTGCTAGTAGTACCTCAAAAGTAATCAAACAAAGCCATCTCACAAGCCATCAAACAAAGCCGAGCTGCTTGAATTTTTGCACCAGGAGTGGCATAAAGTCACCCAACATCAACGTGAAAGAATGGTGGAGAGCATGCCAAGACACATGAGAGCTGTGATTGAAAATCAGGGTCATTCCACCAAATATTGATTTCTGAACTCTTCGTAAGTTAAAACATTAGCATTGTGTTGTTTAAAAATGAATATGAACTTATTTTCTTTCCATTATTCGCGGTCTGACAACAATGCATCTTTTTAGTTATTTTGACCAGTTGACGTTTTCTGCAAATAAATGCTCAAAACGACAATATTTTTATGTGGAATTTGGGAGAAATGTTGTCAGTAGTTTATATTAAAAAAAAATTAAAAAAATGTTAATTTTACCTAAACATATAAATAGTACAACCAGAGAAACTGATAATTTTGCAGTGGTGTGTGTGTGTGTGTGTGTGTCAAATGAGACAAATTGATTACTTTATAGCCTTGTTCAAATGTTCTTTTTCTATTATACATTTATATCCTAAAATTAAATGAATTATTTATAAATAAATAAATAAATAAAAATAATAGAAAAAATTATTAAAAACCCTACACCCCCCATCCTTGTCACCCAAAGGTTCAAGACAGCCTTGTAAAAACAAATACTCAATCATGGTTTGGAGCATACTGTCCAACCCAAGCCAAACATGCAATTTTGTCTGATCTTTGAGGAGTATGTGTAATGCCTCACACTGCGTGCGATCACAGTCAGAGGAGAGATATCATGCTGCGGCTGAATGATGTAAAGATATAAGACAGATGCGCTCTAGCCAAGCAGCTAGTTTAGGTCAGAGTTGCTAATCCATACCCAAAGCAGAGGGCCAGCTTTCATCTAGTTCCATCGCAGCCTTTGCTGCTATACAAACAAACACCCCCATATGCTTCCTCGTGAAGATTAACCTGTTACTCCTCTCCCACTGTATAAATATTACATTCTGTCTCCTTTCAGATCCAGGACAGAGCGGTCGAGGGGATGCTCTATAAATACTGCCTGACAGGCAACATACTTTCCGAACGCTATATGTGTGGAGTCTTACTTCATGGAAGTGATGTCTACTGTGGCTCTGATGCATGTAATCTCATGATTTGTAACTACTGTAAAATCAAGTGCTGCAAATTAAAGACCCCATGAAATTGCTTCTTGACAAGTGGAGTGTATTCTCCTGTTTCCATATTTCCAAATGTATTTATTTATGATTTATTAATTTTAATATAAGCTTGAAAAGTTTAACAACAACAAGGCATCATTATGAAAGTAGTATAGATGTTCACTATATTCCATGAATTCAACTCATCAATTAATGTAATAAATGGAATGTAATAATGTGAATACATGTCATACATTTGACCGTATACACACACACACACACACAGCAGTGTGCAAAAGTCTTTGACACGTTAGTATTTTCACCAAAAAAAAAACTTTTCGCCAGTTATTTAAATATTTTGCTGTAGTGTGTCAGTAGGAAATATCAGTTTAAAGCTCCACACATGACTTTTGCCATTAATTGTAATAATCCAGTAAGATTTTTGTATGCAAGACAAGACTATACTAATCAAGGTATTTCAGAGAGTTCAGAAACAGTGTTTACTGCTTTGTGCTTTGTAGACATTTTTCATTCTCAAAAAGCAACATTACACACAAAAGAAAGTTGAAAATAAATAAAAGTATAGTAAGTCCTCTTTAAAACGTTTAACTCAACTCCAAAGGATCTCAGATCCACCAGAAAGAGAATACAGAGACCAAACTTAAAGCTCTTTAACCAGAATATCAATGGAACCTAAAAAAAAAAGAAGACTGTAAATGATGAACTACCTTAACAACTTTACACTGACCCACTGGGCCCATGAAAGAGAATAGTTAGGAAGCCAGACTCCACATAAACAAGCCTCAGAATCCATACTAAAATCTATATACCGATTAAATGTTTTACTTCCACCACACATTTAGAATATAGACTCTCTCTTCTCCTGCTGTTCACACTGAATTCCTCATTGTGTGTCCATGTGCTAGCGGAAAAAGTGAAAATTCCAGCATTTGCCATGCACCCAATATTAGCATCATTTGAAAGAAAGCAGCATCTGGCGCACAATCACAGCTCGCTGCTCAACCTCTCAAATGATTTAATTACAAGCCTGCATATGAGTATGTATTTTAAGCCATCATTATCACAAGAGAACACGTGGTAGGAGAATTGTAAATGTGACAGGTTTATATCACATAAAAAAAAACGTAATGAAACCATGCAGAAGACCATAGCGAGCCAGACAGAGGGCATACTGTATATCAACTTCCTGGATCTGATAGGAAGTTGTGTTCAAGACTCAGGCTCTCTTACACTCTTATCTGGCATTCAAGGTTTACATGTTTTATTCAGGTCTAGATATAGCTAAAGGAAGAAAACTAACAAGAATCCTCTGAGGATCGAATTAGGCCAGTTGTTTTATTTGCGCCGTGTCTCCCAAAGCCCTTTTCGACCTCAACAAAATGAAACCTTCAGTCCCACATTACATGTATACACAGAGAAGGGACTCTGAGGCAATTCAGACAGAAATAAGTCCACTGAAGCAAACTCATTAATGGGGAAAAACTGACAATACATCCTTTCATGTTCAGATCAGGAATCTGGCCATGTAGGGGTTTGGACCCATCCTTCCTTTCTACCTAGCTAAAGTGCATAAAATGATCACAGCCAAGCAGTCCATGAATTTATGACAGCTGACAAAATCTAATAATTTAAAAGTCACTTTCTGTATCATACAACTTTTATGACTTATTTTACACAATCCAATATGTGAGGTATGTTTCTGCTAAATATAATGTAAGGACATGCCAATCATCTGTAACTTGCTGCTGGCATCCCCTATTGCATTCTCCACTCATTCTTTGTAAAATACAGAAAAATATGGTATACCTGCTGATCAGCAGGTGACATTTCATAATTAAAAACCACTACAGCAGGGAATCTCTTCAGAGACACCCTGTGGCTTACTAGCTTATTTGCTCTGCGATGACAAAATATCAGCATGACTCTGTCTTCACAACCTCAGTATCGAGTCTGGCCTGGAGACAGCAGAAGCTGCATAAAAGAATAGTCAAATTCAATTTTAAATGTTTCTTTAACAATACTAAAACAAACAGATTTACATTTTTGTTCTCCTTTGGAAGACTTCTTATGCCACTTTTAAAATGCCTTTTAAATGTCCAGACTAGTCTAGACCTTAAAGGGTTAGTTCACCAAAAATGAAAAATCTGCCATCATTTACTCACTCTCATCCATTCATCTTCAAAACACAAATTAAGATATTTTTCATGAAATCTGAGATATTTCTGTCCCTCCATTGACAGCTACGCAACTACCACTTTGACTCTTCAAAAAGTTCATAAAGAGACCATAAAACGAATCCATATGAATTTAGCTATTTTATCCAAATATTCTGAAGAGATAAGATCACTTTATATGATGAACAGATTCAATTTAGGCTTTTCTTTACATATAAACATTCATCAATGCCCACATTCGTTATGGTTAACGGAAGCTCAAGCATGCTTGCTTGACGTGCGAGAACAGAGGTCCATTCGCATGTTACGCAGCACATTTGAGCTTCTGCAAAAAGCGATTGTTATTTATCATGTTACACAGCACATTTGAGCATCTGCTAAAACCAATCAGATTCTTTATCGTGTGTTAAACAGCACATTTAAGCTTCTGCAAGAACCAATGAGGTTAATTCTTGTGTGTAAGGCAGCACATTCGAGCTTCCACAAGAACCAATGTTCGCGTGCGTCTCTGTTTATGTCTCGCTGATCAATGTTTATATGTGAATAAAAGCCTAAAATGAAATAATGTTCATCATATAAAGTGATTGTGTCTTGTCAGAAAATTTAGACTTAACAGCTCAATTCATATGGATTAGCTTTACTATCTCTTTATGAACTTTTTAAAGTATCAAAGTAGAGATACACCGATCTACCAGCCAGGGACCGGAATCAGCCAGACTGGTGATCGGCCAGTCAGTCTCACGCCTTTCCGTTTTGTTGTTGGTGGAAGTTGCGTAGACAATCAATGGAGGGACAGAAATCTCTCAAATTTGATACCAAATATCTTAATTTGTTCTCTGATGAACGAAAGTATTAAGGGTTTGGAACAACATAAGGGGGAGTGAATGATGATAGAATTTTAATTTTTGGGTGAACTAAACCTTTAACCCCACATCCAACCTAAAAATATGAAAATCAAAGAATATTACATTTTTAAACTACCGTGTGATGATCGAAACAAAGTGAAATTAACCACATTAGATTCATACATATTTTTACACAAGTTATGATTGGTGCTTAGTTGTGGCATAATTTCAACAACCCTCAATTTTGCCACTAATAAAAAAAATTGTAAAGTATATAGATAAGATGGATAAGATAGATATAATATTTAAAAGAACAGAATATCTCCCTGCATGTCATTACTAATCAAGCTGAGAATCTCAAAATATGTAAAACCTGAAAATTTCATTTTATATGACCACTTTTTCACTCATCCTAAATATACCATACACTGTAAAAAATATCTACTTGGTTCTACTTAAAATCATAAGTTAAGCAGCTGCCTCAAAATTTCAAGTAAAATCAAAATGAATTAATGAATTGTTTTAACTCATTATTTTGATTCTTGTTAAGCTATGAATTGCCTTCTGCGAGTCAACATGACTATACAATTATTGTTGTTTCAACTTTGCTATGCAAGTTCAAAATAAAGTGAACTCATTAATGAGCATTCTGTTCACTTATCCCCATTAGTGGGTTCAACTTAGTAATTTCAATTAAGTAATGTCTTTGAATTAGGGTATCATGTTAAGATGATCTAAAATAATGCCTTGTTTTAACTTAATTATAAAAACACAAATTTGAGTACAAAACATTTTTTTTTATTAAAACCAATGTTAAGCCAATACAAGGTATACATAAACACTTCAATCATGCAATCATCTCAAACTTGTAATCAATACTTTTTTAGGTACCAAACTTCAGTTTGGTGTGGGTCACATGAGGCTAAGATAAATAGAAGGGTTGTGTGTGAGCTTACACTATGGGTGGGGGTGGGGGGGGGGGGTATTTCAACTATTTATTTCCTTCTCGTGGGCCTCTAGTCAGTTAAACTAGTATGTTTGCGTAGAGCTAAGTCACAGGTAGGCTCACTATTGGCCGACGCTGGTCATGTGTGTGATGCGTGTGACGTACAACAACAGAAGCTCACGCTGTTACACCAGTTAAACTGACTCAGAATGAAATGAATAGTTGAAATAAAGTCGTTATTTTTGTTTGTTTTTGCGCACAAAAAGTATTCTCGTCGCTTAATAAACTTAAGATTGAGCCACTGTAGTCACTCTGACTATTTTAACGATGTTTTTAATAACTTTTCGAGGCCGGCAAGTTTCAATCCTTGAAGAAGCCTATGGAGGAGTGATCCAGCTCTCAGATTTAATCAAAAATATCTTAATTCGTGTTCTGAAGATGAACGAAGGTCTTACGGGGTTGAACAACATGAGGGTGAGTAAATACTGACAGAATTTTCATTTTTGGGTGAACTATCCCTTTAACTTTTTTCCTTACACAATACTGAAATATTGAACAGCTTTTAAATGTAAACATTTAAAAAAAACTTTTAAAGGATTAGTTCACTTTTAAAAAAACTTTTGCTGATAATTTACTCACCCCCATGTCATCCAAGATGTCCATGTCTTTCTTTCTTCAGTCGAAAAGAAATTAAGGTTTTTGATGAAAACATTCTAGGATTTTTCTCCATATAATGGACTTCAATGGGCCCCAAACGGTCCAAGGTCCAAATGACAGTTTCAGTGCAGCTTCAAAGGGCTTTAAACGACACCAGATGATGAATAAGGTTCATATCTAGCAAAACGATCTGTCATTTAAAAAAAAAAAAAAGTTTAAGTTTTAGAAGCACAAATGCTCGCCTTGCTCTGTTCTGTGATGCGCGTTCGTTCGTGACCTTTTCAACTTAATTGCGTATTAGGTGACGTCATCAGAACGCGCATCACAGAACAGAGCAAGGAGAGCATTTATGCTTTTAAAACTTAAACTTTTTTTTTTTTTTAAATGACCGATGGTTTCGCTAGATAAGACCCTTATTCATCATCTGGTGTCATTTAAAGCCCTTTGAAGCTGCACTGAAACTGTCATTTGGACCTTGGACCTTTTGGGGCCCATTGAAGTCCATTATATGGAGAAAAATCCTGGAATATTTTCATCAAAAACCTTATTTCTTTTCGACTGAAGAAAGAAAGACATGGACATCTTGGATGACATGGGGGTGAGTAAATTATCAGCAAAAGTTTTTTTAAAAGTGAACTAATCCTTTAACATTAATCTCACAGATCCAGCTGACTTATACAAAAGCTGTGCTGATACTCAAGATTAACGCAGTAGATGATCCCCAAAAGCATGGCAAAGCTCGATGGCACATCCTTGAAGTTGTGAAGCACAACAGTCCCCTCAACCACAACAGCCACATTGAAGACCTCACGTGGAAAGGTATCCTGGTTGTCACCTCTATCAACAGGCCAAGTTGCATCCCCTCCATGGCTGCAGCCAGAGTCTCACCATGGGCCTTGAAAAGCAGAAAAAAATAGTGTGAATGTTTGGGTCAAGAAGTACATGCTCTGCAAAGCTACTTAAGTCTCAGTGATCATAAACCTTGTTTTCAGGCTAATAAAATAGTCTTCTTGGGCTAGGTACAGCTGTGTACAGTTTTTTTTTTTCAAAATTCTTTGATGAATAGAAAGTTCAAAAGAACAGCATTTATTTAAAATGGAATATTTTCTAACATTATACATGTCTTAACTGTAACTTTTGATCAGTTTAACTCATCCTTGATGAATAAAAGTATTGATTTATTTTATTCCCCCCCCCCCCCCCAAAAAAAATTCTTACTGACCCCAAACTTAAGTTTCAAAAGCTTTAGATTTTAGATAAATGCTGTTCTTTTTAACTCTATTCATCAAATAATTTTGAAAACAAATTGTACACAACTGTTTTCAACATTGATAATAATAATGAATGTTTCTTGAGCATCAAATCCTCATATTATACTGATTTCTGAACGATCATGTGACACTGAAGACTGGAGTAATGATGATCATGCTAAAAATTCAGCTTTGATCACAGGAATAAATTACAGTTTAAAATAAATTAAAATAGAAAACAGCTGTTTTAAATAGAAATAATATTTCACAATATACTGTTTTTGTCTGTATTTTTAATCAAATAAATGCAGCCTTGGTGAGCAGGAGATACTTTTAAAAACATAAAAAATCTGACTGACCCCTTGGCCTTGACATATACGGTCTATCAGAAATGGTATTTTCTACAACGTTTTGCAAAGTTTACAATGAAAACTGGTATCGTCTCAGATAAAGCTTTATCAACCGTCTCTGACTGAACTAAAAGACTTAACTGCTAGCAAACGTGTTCTAACTAACGTTAACGGTCGCTGAAATGTGCCTCGCTTAAATGACATCACAGTTGTTGCACATATCAAAAGGTATCGATAGCTAACGTTAATCACGTTATTGGCTTCATCAACTCACATTCTTAATATCTACTAAACAGGAACACTTACCAATAGCGAACTTGTTCACGCCAACCCGATTCGTCTTGTCTGACAGAAAAATGAGGCACCCGGGCGATTGAAGATTGATTACTTGACTGTTGCTTGATGGCGCGTAAACTAGTTCGTCTCGTGGCTTCGTCGGTAGTCCCCCGCACATGCGCAAAGAGCTGTCCTCCACTCAATCTGCAACACGCCAAAGACTTGTACCCCACTCAATTTAAAATGGCAAGTTCATTCAGGCACCTGGAATTTGTGATTCATTGAAGTAACTTATGAACCTAAATTGGAAGATTGAAAACTCAAACAATTGAGTTGAAATTTCATAACACATTATTTTATGTCTGAGTTAATGACATTTATAAGTTATCATAACTTTTTCGTCAGATCATTTTTTACAGTGTATTATTCCAAAATAAAATTAAAAATGGTATTGCCACCACTAGGATTTTCCACAAAAGAATGTGTGGAAATTTAAGATGTGATGGCAATGGCTTTTTTTAAATAGTTATAACAAAAATAATGTAAATAAGTAAAAAATAAATACATAAACAGTTCCCCATTGATAGTATGTCCACTGTAAAACATTCTTTTTAAATATAAATACAAATAAAAGAAATATCATTGAAAGTGTGAAAAGAGGTGTTTATTTAAGACCAAAAGTGAGCATAGCTGCAGAAACTGTGATTAACCCAAGCGCAGGAGCACAAGAACATAAGTGTGATGAGCTGCTGGATAAAGCACAGAAAGAAAACATAAAAACAAAAGGCCCTAGGTTAAACAAAAGCAAAACTGAATAGTACAAATGATCACATCATTTTTAATACCATATTTGGTATTAACTAAATGTGTGGTTATTATATGACCAGAAACACAATTTTCCAGTGTCATGAAACAGACTATAAATCGGTATACACAAACCTGTCTATGCAACTTTTGGACCACTGCTCTTAAATAAACAATGTGCAACATCCAAAGCTTTTTAATTAAAGCTTTTGGTTTTCAGCAAAACTTTCAATGGCATGATAATACGAGCAAGCAGAGTCATTTATTTCCATGTGCCTTGGGACCCAATTAGAAAATAATATTAATAATCCACATTCCAGTCGCACTCTTTGCATTGCTAAAGAATGATATGCTTTTCATCATTGTGCACATAACCTTCTCATGGGCCGTCAAGTTTTATGGATTAATCCAAGAATGTGGAAAATAAAACTGTCATAATCAGCTTTTCTAATTCCTACATGAATGTTCTCCATGGCAGCCCATGAACCAGTCCGGAGGGATTGTATGGACTATTGAGCGTGTTAATATAAAACAGGATTTGAATGCTTTTGCCTGGCTGTTTTGCTGAGGATCACAGATTAAAGGAAAAATCCTGATGTTTTCAGTAAGACGTTTAATATGAAGGATGACAATCGTTTTGCTATGATGTTGAAATAAGAGCCTGAAAAAAGCTTCTTCTTTTTTTAGAGAGAAAAAAATTAATCTATTAGCAGTTGCAATTTAATTTCAAAATCGAACGAATGGGATAAATCAAATGGAATGTCTTACAGCTGCAAGGGTTATGTAGTCAGAATGACGGATTGGGGTCCCATTATTCAAGATTTGTTATTCAATAAATCATTGATGTGTTCTATGAATAACCAGAGTGATGGCCCAGGACTGAGGGACTGCTCGGCTGGGCTGCTGACACAGCACATTGGGCCATACTTGAGCACACAATCACATACACATACACATAGTCAGATCCCACAGCCATGATTTATGGCCGTGCGCTGGGTTGTAGTAATACAGTGCACAACCTTCACAACTGTCTAAATAAGAGATGACTGGCTCTGGATCCATATTCCACGGCGTACGCAAAGACCATCCAGTATGGTTTTAGAGAGCATCTGATAAAAGAGCAAAAGATTCTATTGGCTGTAACCAAGACTGCTTGGAGTCTGCACTCACACAATGCTGCCGATCCTCACACATTCTCACGGATCAGCCCCTTGTATGTGTATTAAACATTTTAAAATAATTGATCATGTGTAAACCTCCAAATTAAATTATAGCATGCTGGGCTCTATTAAACACATTTTAAAATATTTAAATCCAGCTCCACTATTTTAACCCACAAAAAAAGTGTGTAATTTCTATGCGAGAATAACCACGTATGTCAATTTAAACAAATTACCATGATCGATCGTCGTTTAAATTAATTATCAATTAATCCTTAGACAACAGCATGAAAGGGTGTGCAAATACTGCTCAAAACGCCATGTTCCTCACCATATGAATGAGAAGGGTTTAGAGTACTTGAAACTACTTAAGAAATTGAACTAAGTTACATGCTAGTCAGAATGTCTCTTCCTGGAGCAGCACAGTGAAACAGCAACTAAATCCAATTAACAAAACAATGTTTTATCACAATATTGTTCTCTTTATAATGTTATGTAATATGACAGTCCCCCCAATCATAGTAATTATTAGTCGTGCATTGCTGTTTGAGCTGCATGCGCTGAAGGTGATCACCGGCGGGCTTACCGCTTCAAATCATTAACCAAATGCATCCTATATGAGATAAATCAGATATATAAAGGCCTACACAAAATAAACACCATATTTCAACTTACATTTGCACAAAACAAAAGGCTAAATGCACATGCAAACTTAGTCATGATGGTGTAACTCTTCGTGTTTGCTTTATGAGTTTCGTGGTTGAGCAGCACACATGCACATGACCTTGCTTAATCAACGATCAATAAGTTATCAATTAAATTATTATCGACAATTAATCGCTCATCAATTAATCATTAGCATCCGTAATCATAACTGAAGATTGTTTGGATGCAAGGCAAATAAACAAAACAGTTCATACATGTTACATCTAACATCTAAATAAAATCTGAAAAATGTTTATAGAAAAAAATAAAGAAAATATGTAGTATATATATATATATATTCACATTCAAAATAGAATTAAAATGTTTTAGGATTTCAAGGTATCTGAATGGTCAGATATTATTTCAAGTAGTTTTTTTTTTTTTTTACATAACTTGGAATGCAACATATGCATGCAACTCAATCTCACATACAAAGGTGCACAATATCATCTTTTGTTGCAACTGCATACATTTATTTTCTCTAATACCTTTCTCATATAGCAAACTATATAAATTTCACTATGTGCTGAATAGTGAATGAGTCAGCGGTTTTGGACACAGTATATGCATGAATGCATGAATGCTGCAAATGCCTCTGTTGCTTATGCTCTCTTATGCGCTTTGCGGGTTCAGCAGTGGGGCGAGATGTCATGCTATGAGCTGAGGAAAAATGTGCTCCTCTCTTAGACTGTACTCACTTTCCACACTGACAGGACAGCTACTCTCAAGAAAGCATTGTGCTGAATCTGATCATTAGTACAGCAACTAATGCAGTTACTAGATATTGAACAAATGGCCCCATTTCATTCACTAGCAAAATTACATATTGAATTTGAAAACCAAATAAGATTAATCTGCATTGCAAACAAAAGCTTGAGAAAAACGTTACGGAAAGGCAAGTATATGACTAAGCCATTCTCATATTAAACCCTTGTAAAGATTTACATTATATATGCATGAAAATCTCAGTACAGAAGATCAAATCAGATGGGTTCACATCAGTCAGGTCATTCGAGGGAGTTGATGTACGGCTGCAGAGATACAGCAATGTTGACTAGCGTTTGACGGAGGCATCTCTCATTCCGCTCTCAATTGTTCTGCCTTAAGGCTGACTGATGCATCACCGTGAAAGTCAAGGCGTCTCCCTAGCAACAGAGAAGTTACAACAGCTCTTGTCAGGAAACATTTCGATCACTTCTGGCTCCCCAGCGAGAACCGTTGTTGCCTCCGCCTCACCTAGTGTGAGGCCTCAGCCAAGCCCCCTGTGCTAGGGCTAAACCTGGGCACCGAGACACAGTCACCACCCTCGCGTCGCCCCGGAGCATCAGACGTTGTCGGAGACGGATGGAGAGATTGCAAATTGAGAGAGAGAAAAAGAATGGGAGAGAGAGAGAGTGTGTGTGTGTGTGTGTGTGTGTGTGTGTGTGTGTGTGTGTGTGTGTGTGAGAGAGAGAGAGAGAGAGAGAGAGAGAGAGAGAGAGAGAGAGAGTGTGTGTGTGTGTGTGTGTGTGAATGTGAGAGAGAGAGAGAGCGCGAGAGAGAGCGCGAGAGAGAGCGCGAGAGAGAGCGCGCGAGAGAGCGCGCGAGAGAGCGCGCGAGAGAGCGCGCGAGAGAGCGCGCGAGAGAGCGCGCGAGAGAGAGAGAGAGAGAGAGAGAGAGAGAGAGAAGGAGAGAGAGATGGCAGGTAAAAGAACAGGAACAGGGTGTCTCAACTGACCCTTTGCACTCCACTTGACTCACTCCACTTAGTTACTGTTGCTACGTCCAACAAGTTTTCGGTAGCAGCCATGGCACTCTCACGTCACACATCAATGAGTACATAATGGGATTTTGGCAATATTGTGATTAAACTTTAACTAATGTAAACAATACTTTGACCAAACGAATGCGATTAAGCTAATAATCGTAGTAAACAATCACAAAAAAAACTGTGGCGTAAGCCTATTTTAATTGCAATAAATAGAAATGTAAAAACCTTTATTACTGCTCTGACCATGATCATCGTATACACAGATGCCGTGTGTTGTTCAACTTCATGAATTAACAAAAGTTTTCTCTACATTGCTAAACTGTCAACAACTCACTGCACAGTCTCTGCTCCGTATCATAATGCAGAGACGGACCAAATAAAGCAGTGGAGCGTAGGGAAACCCGTTACAGCGGCATAGCGATGTTCATCACGCAATGTGTGAGGCCTCAGCAGATTGAGTACTAATTCAATCTTATAACCTTTCGAATAACCTTTCAATACATCCATAGAAATGTGATTTGCATTTGATGCAAGTAGATTAAAACAGTGGCCAGTAACACACCTACTGTAGATAAATTCATTATTTGTGCTGTGTGGTATGCACAAAATGACACAATAATGATAAAAATAACCATATTTAGTTAATAATCAGAATAATTAAAACTATATGTAAACAGGAGTGAAAAGTTTTGCTCCTGTCATGTAAAACATACTGCAATTAAGTCCACTATTGGAGCACATATAAACGTAGTCAATGTTCTCACACAGAGTAAAATATATTGCAAAGCAAAGAGGAAACTGACAAGACGGCGACAGACAAGACCGTGCAGGTTACTTTTGATATGAAACTTGAACAATAAATACCATTTTGTGACTCTTTATTGTATTGTGACAGATTGCTGAAGCACCTCAGTTCAAGTGACACGTGAACCAATCATCTCTTCCTCTTCACTACTAGTTATAGCATGAAATAAACATGAATGAACATCAGAAGGCATGTTGTTTCCACCACAGAAAGACGTCAATACACATTTTTCAAGTTCAAGTACACCAACATTAATCTACTAACTTACTGTCTGGTTTGTTTGTCAGACAAAATGGGGTATAGTAACAGGCACATAATAGCTGCATTTCGATTGGTCAGATCCCCTGTCAATTCAACTACCAGAAAAGGTTGAAATCATTTCTGGTTTAGAAGTACGTGCACTACCCAGGGGGTCATTACAGGGCACACATGTCATTATGACTTTGTACTTTTCTTAAAAAGTGTCCCAATATTTAGTTTAGGCACAAGCTTAATGTACAAATTTATGTTCATGGATTTAAAAATTACAATACCGGTATGCAAACATCCAAAAACTTAAGGAAAGTGCACAATCAGATAGAGTACTTCACTAAAGAATTAGCAAAAATCTGCAACCTTGGGAATAGCAGTGGCATATATTTGTTTATTCTTTGGTGAAGCATTATATACTGATTCTCATCATAGGAAACTGGTAAGTGAAATGAGACAGCCAGAGAAACAGTGAGGTGAATGAACATGGCTGATTACCTGAAAAAGCAATCCGTCACGATGGGCTGGAGAGTAGATCACTCAATCTGCTCGGTGAGAGCTCAACGGGGGATCAAGAACCAGCCCCGCAGTGCTGAGCTGCCCATCTCTCCCCCATCAATCAACCCAACTCCTCCAGGAGTAACAACCAGCCAACAAAACTTGCCGTGGTGACACACAGAGCAATTACAGTTTACACAGTGACGCAGTGGTGTTACCCATATGAAACTCACAAACAGTGAAGGGCCATCTCATACTGTAGGGTATCTGAAAGATTGAAATTTTATTTCTTGGCCTTTTTGACTTTCTAGAGATAGTATATTGAAGAGAGGACAGGAAAATGAGATCAAAAAGTGTTGAAGTAAAATCGCATGAATTCATAAGGATTATACTATTTGGCGATTTCACATGAATTTGTGTGATCGGACTAGTAATGAAAATATAGGTAAAACATTCACCATAAAGATTCACCCCTAAACTAGGGATTTGCACAAGTACTTGAGTACTCGGACATGACAGCGATGATCGATCATGAAAACAATGAAAAAAATGTATATGTTTTTCTGATTGGTTATTGTCGCATTTTGGGTAGTACCTGAGGTCTGACTGGATAGTGTTAGACAGCATCTCACTCAGACTGGCGAAATACAGTGAAACTCGGGATTTGAAAGCGCACAGTGATGCCTGGAATCACTTTGATCATAAAAATACAGTAAAGTGCAAGATGTGCAGCACCAATCTGTCATATATATATATATATATATATATATAACATAATGAGAGCACAATTGTAATTAAATAAAGCACAAATATTTTGCAACATTCTCTCATATATAAAAGTACATACATACACCTCTTTAGCTGGTGGCTGCAGTGGTCAAGGAAATAAAGCAGTTCAGCTCATCCTGATCCTGTACTGAGCAAAAAAGTAGGGTGACAATTAGTCTCAGCCTCAGACCTCACGCCCACGGAACGTTGGCTAAACGTCTGATGCATATGGTACACTTAACTGGAAACACTTCAGGAATTTCGAAGTCATCATCTGAATGGTTGAATTTTATCAGATTTCCGAGGGGTGCGAGTGTCCCGTTTATTTTCGGTCCGCCGGGAAACAAAGCGCAGACATGTGATTGCGGAAGAAAAACTGTTGTGTTTACATGAGTGACAATGAGCATTTATCGAGATCAGCTAAATGTAGGATTCTCAAAAGTATGCGAGGTTCACGGCATAGACTCTTTAAGAGATGTCCAGGAGTTTTGTTTGAGGCACTTAGTGGAGACAAAATATTTTAGCCTGTTTGCCGACAGGATTTGGGAAGAGTATTATTTTCCAAGCCTGGCTGACCCTTTGTCAGCAATTAGAAGGATTCCCAGCAGATCCAATTTTACTAGTTGTGTGTCCCCTCCTATCTATTATGGAAGATCAAGTGAAGTACGTAACTGCGAAGGGGATATCAGCCGCGTTTGCGGGCAAACGAATACGTACACGAACAGATCAATGACTTACTGCTTGTTTTCTTCTCCTTCTTTGATTTTCTATGCTGACTGACTTGTTGCACGCCAGTCTGTTGTTGTGGGGACATTTCCACGCCCCGAAACGTGATGCTGATCGAAACGAACTGTAATTGGTTGTTTGACATGTCGGTCAAACGGCCTTATGGGCGGGCCTTGGCCAAAGAAAGCTGCTATGAATTCCAGACCTTCAGCCGTCAGTCTGAAGGTCTGGCTACGCGAGACTAGGTGACAATAAAATAAAGTAATCAAATTGCAGTATTCTTTAAAAAAAAAAAAAATAGTATTAAAAAAAATTCATTAGGGACCGTACAAAATCAGAAGCCACTGGCTGGTCACATGCTGCTACTTTCCTTTTAAAGACTAATCAATGGGGTTAAGAATTTTCACAATGAGCATCAGTTGGACTTCACTTGACTTTAGAAAACCAATGGCTTGACCCAATCAGCCAATGAAAGGCTGTTTGAGG
Source organism: Meda fulgida (assembly GCA_030578275.1). Taxonomy (NCBI): domain Eukaryota; kingdom Metazoa; phylum Chordata; class Actinopteri; order Cypriniformes; family Leuciscidae; genus Meda; species Meda fulgida. The sequence goes on along the minus strand of CM060636.1, from coordinate 14,391,477 downwards.
CAAAATCCAGAGCTGTTTTACTTCAGATAAATTAAGAAAGAGATATGGCTCAGTATTAGTGCCATTTAGTGCAATGGATATCACAGGGAAAATACCATAGGACTCAGTTTGTATATACATGTACTAGACATGTCCAAGTATCCGGCACGGCTCAAAACGAGCTTGGCCCACCCTTGCCCCACAGCAAATATCAATTGATTGCAAAATTGGTGTGATGTTCAATTCAGCTCCAGAATTTGAAGGTGATCATGGTTTTCGGGCCGCTTGATATCCGCTTGTTATTTAGAAACTAGAAAGCAATATTAGAACGTGACTGTGGTCTTCATAAACATTCAAACAATTTTAAACCGTTCATGTGCAAGACGACGCAAGAAAATTTCTAGTGAAATTTAACTAAAAGAACTGAACTAGTTCTAACTAAAAGTTTGTGTCTTATCAAGCTTAGACAAAACACACAAACGATTTGACACATTACGTCAAAATTACAGTTTTGGCAAGTATCATCGAAATTAAAGTTAAAGTAACTCCATTAAGAGTAAAAAAAGAAGTCTTAATGGATGTAAACAGTTCAGAGAATATTAGGGCTGTCGTTGCGGTGACGGAATTTAGTATTTGTTAATATTTTGAATTCAATTTTATTTTACATGTTCTGTTTTCACTTTCATTTTAGTTCAAGTTTTGTTGTGTTTTTGCCATTTGTATTAGTTTTTTATTATTATTATTTTTAGTTTAATTAGTTTTAGTTATTTTAGCACTTTAACTTAAACTAAATGAAAATGATAAATGTTGCCTTTACATTCTAGCTGAAAAAATAATTCAATACACAGCTTAGATAGAACACATTTAACATAAAAAAAAACACACTTCACTGGCTTCAGCCCATACACAATGTAGGTTTGAGTAGGCAGTTATTTCACTGACTCTGCAGCTGTCACTGCTGTCATACCACAATATAAGTAGACTAAACAGCATGTGAACTTCCCATAATTGTGAACGTTTTAGCCTGTGGTAAGGATACTAAATATTAAATGAGGACCAGGGTTTCTTCATTTTTTTTCTGAATTATTTCACTAGTCCACTTAATCCATCTCATAATGCACAGGGGAAATTTTTTGTAATGTGCTGTAAATATGTATAAGAGCATTACAGGAGCACCTTGTTCCCTTTGAACGAAGTTCGAGTGACAGCAGGAAGTGGAGAGCTAACCATTTCCTGCTCTCATTAATATAAACTGAAAATGAAAAATTCCTCTGAGCGCTAACCCGTCCCTCCAGCCCCATTCTGAGAGTGACAGGGTCACTTTACAGGAGAGATAGCTTTGGGAAAGGATGCTCAGGGGTTAAAACGGAATCCCATTCGGTATAACGTTACGGATCCTTCATTTCGCCGGTATCTGATGGAGGCCTCCGACTCGGCCCTCCTCAGCCTCTCTATGGAAATACGCCGCTGCTTCTCCCCACAGCCCCCTGTGTCCTCAACAGATAAATGCAAGGGAGGGAGACTGAATGAGCCTCTAGAAATTATCCTTCATCCACGCCAGCAAACCAATTACCATGACTACGATAACCCCATTTTCCAAAAGGGGAAGGTGGCATGGTGGATGCTATGCCTTTAAGAGGATGAAACTGGCCTATTAAAAGTCAGTCATAGTTACTTTTTCTCCTTGTAATATGCCATCTACCCAGTCGCTTCAACCCCCGCCTGCCCAACGTGCTTCCCCCCACCCCACCACCACCAGACCACCACCACCACTCTAATGTCACCTACCTTTCCATCCCCATAAAAACACATTCACAGCAGTCACACGCACTGCGCCTGGTATGAAAGTGACATTTTTCTAACTGCACTTCATTTACATTTTCCTACAGTATCTTTAACTGATAAATGTCATTTCAGTTCCTCTTGGCTATAACTCATGCTGTTCGGCGATGAGTAGCTCTTGTTGTGGTGCCAAACTTCTGCTGTAAGCTCACAGCTTTGATTTATTCCTCCTGCCTTGCTCTGACAAACTTCCTGATTTATGCTTTGTTTGGGAAGCTTTTCGATTTCTACCAGCGTAGGGAAGACAGCCAGTGCTGCAGAAAGGTAAGGATTAACGTAAAGGTAGTCAAGACAGACATCCTAAATCAAGTTCTGCTGTTAGTCTTTGAGGACGTGCTGTAATTTAGGAAATTTATTTGATCAAATGCGCATTTACACAACACGGCGAAAAGTAAATTCTGATTATTTTCATCAGTCGGACATAAAAAAAAAATCTGACGCTGTAAAATAAATCAATAAATCACTTGTTGTAAAATACATATTTCTTGTGAGCGTACACAGTGTCTCTTGCACTGGTGCTTCTCGATTAGTTTTGCTTTAAGATTTAGTATTGTACTTTGGATATCATTTGGAGACCCAACACAGTACTACAAAACAGTTTACTATACAAAAATAAACAAGGTTCCTAAAATCAAACTAAAATAAATATGATATTAATATATAAAATAGATATTGATGTGTATGAGTGTATCTGTCAGGAGTTATTAAGCAGAGAAACACTCAAGACAGGAGTAGTGAACTTCATCCATCTTGTTTACTCTTCACCTCCATTCTCACACACACATTACGTCAGAACACAATACTTCAGACTTCCTCTTCAAAATAGCAGTCACAATAAAATGTACTTACAAACAAAACATATCCCACTATGTAAGCTCTAAAATTTGAAAGATTTCTGCTTTTTATCATGTAATAAAAACGCCTTCAGCTATTTGTACAAAGCATTTGTCTTGGAAACCATCCTAACCATTTCTCTCACCACAGTAGCAATCCAGTTCTTTCTGAAGGTTAAACAGGCCTAAGACGAACGGAAGGCTATGGGACCTTTGCCAGCCACGAAGATAAATAACTCCAGTAGATATGTAACTCATTCATCTACACCAGGTTTCACCGTAGTCTGTTTGTGTAGCTCTGTGGAGCTGATCTGCTTTGACTGGCATGCCTCCAAAACTTGCCTGGTAAAATGAATCAGCAGTAGGCTTTCTTTTTTTTCTTCTTCTTCTTTCTTTTCTTTTTTTTTCTTTTGCTCAGCGCTGTTTCTACCCCGTCTCTATAAACAGTTACAGCACTTGGCTCTTCACTACAGATCTTTGTTTGCTTTGAGTGTATAATGCTCCTCACAACACAAACTCTATATATCTAGCAGGAGTTTCCTTTAGCTTTGGAAGGGTAAAAGGACAGGAGTCTCTTAAAATAAAGGTTGAACCTCTGAAAAATGGAGATCGGAAACCCCAAGGTCACAGAGAGAGTTTGCAAGCTTGCAGTTTTCCCGTAAAGTTCCTGTAAAGCGTTTCTGTCATTTTTTTGTTGAATGTTGGTGAATTTAGAAAATGCAGAAAGCCAGGTGCTGTGACCAACCAACCCTTAAAAAACATACAATACAAACTGCTGCTGCTGACATGAGGTTTATCTGTATATTTAGCAGTTTTGAGTAAGGAAAAATAAGTCCTTGTGTTTTTGTCTGACACCAACAAAAATATATCAGAGGGCAAAAAAAAAAAGAGAATTATAATATACAAAGCAAATATTCTTGCAGAATTTATACACTGCATAAAACAGTATGCAGGCAAGTCTAACCAAAGATCTATGAAAAAGGGATGCAATGAAAAGAGATCAGCAGTGAGTGCAGAGAGTCATGGATTCCATTTGCACCATTCTGATCTAAATTCCCTCTGCGCAAAGCAAGAACAATGTCCAAGAGTGCAGCAGTGATGGACGTCTGCTGGATCCAATGTGCAGTGACAAGGCAGGAAAATGGAAAGCAGCGGCATTAAGAATCTCCACACAAGTGGCAAGTGCTGTGTTACACTTTAATTGAGGGTGCTGCATTCACATAATGGCTGGAATAATACCAAGTATTGTCATTGAGAGACACAGAGAAAATAACAATAGGAGAACAAGATATGAATTCAGACATCAGCAGGGAAGCAAACAAAAGGCTGTTGAGAAATAGTAGAGGAACCAAGCAAATTACATCAATACAAGAGATAAGTGGAAAATCGGTTAAAATGCAAGAAGATTGAGGCTCCGAGAGAGAAAAACTAAATTCGTCCGTCATGGTTTAAACATGGACGGAATAAGAAGATAAGTCATAATATCTCCTGAAAAAGAAAACGGCAAGTGAAAAAAATATGTTAACTCGCTCTCAAATTAATAAAGAATCCATTGTATAGAACAGGGTTCTCTTACATTTTCCTCTTATAAATGTATTTGTTGATGTTTGTCTTTACCAATTCATTTTTCATGCTACAAAAATAAAACACTGAAATTTTAAATTCAGGTTCCAATTCTAATTAATGACTCCAATTCTTTAAATAAGAATTAATTTAGAATTAAGAAACTATTTTCATGTGACCAAAAATAACACTGCAATAAAGCATATCGGCATGAAAAAGGGAAAAAGTTCTAAAGAACTGGTTCTCGAATCGATTCCCAATCCTAGTAGCACCACAAAGGAAAATCTAAATTGGCTCAAGCTTTTTTATGCTTTTGCTTCTTTGACAAACACAGCCACAAGGTGTTCAATCCAAATGGTTAGAAGCATTTGTTATAGATGATGTGCTGCCCCTTTCAAACATTTCTTTTGATTGCAGTCTTACAAAAAAAAGAACAGATTAATTTATACTGTGGAAAAGACCCTTTAAACTGATCAACAGATTTGTTTTCCTTAAACACACACACACACACACACACACGCACACACACACACACACACACACACACACACACACACACACACACACACACTGTGTGGTTGACAAATCATTAATGTTTCATGTGAATAACCTCCAGGTAACAAAAGGCCAGATGATATCAGTACCCAGAATTTATATTCTGAAATTATAAATTTTTCAACATGCGGTAGAAAGCTTTTTATAGAATTAAGATATGTGTGAGGCTCCAGGCACACAACAGCGAAATGAAGACAAAGGTTCAAATTAAGCAACGCTCTCTCTTCTCCACAGCGCACTCACACATCAAATAAGCACGGTTCACATTGTGTAAGTGCCGTCAAGTACTCCTGGATTTGAATTGACACTTCCTGGGAGTTTTGTGATACTTGGCCGTTAACGCAATCAACTGCGATCCTTTCCTGACAATTAACTGATTTAAACAGCTCAGGGCTTGGGTTACACTTGTTAAAGATTTAAATCCTACAGTCAGACAGACAATGAAAATAAAGTTGGTACTCTTTTTCCCGGTGGGCTGATGCCAGAACAATCTTTAACCATAGCGCTGACATGATGAGACAGGGTTCCTCCTTGATCATCCGGAGAGTTAATGCAGACTCTTTTTAAGAAGATATCATTTGTATTCGCCACAACTCAACAGCATCAATTACGTTCTCAAGTGCTGCAGTGTAGGTTTAGCCTGAGCTTTTACACTCCCAACTTAACTCATTATGGCTGTCAAATGTGGGAGAAGCTTATTAAATTAACAAGCTTTTCCACCCAGCAAAGAGATTTAGATTGATTTACAGTTTGTCAGTGCTGTAAACAAAAACACAGGCAAAATAGATGGGAGGAAAAAGTTAGGCAAAGGCTTGAAAGTAATTGATTGAGATTTCTATCCACTGTAGACTTGTAATGCCAAGTAAACACGGCTCAAAATACCAAACTAAAGCCCCATTTACTCTGAAGTCAGGTGCAAATTTACCATTACCAATGTGACAGTTGTTTTCACTGACAAAGTGGATAAGTTTAACTATGCAAATATGCAGCGGTGTAATGTGCCAACTACAAAATCGATGTGAAGACATTGCAGCTTCTACATAGTTTGTCTCCATTCGATATTAGGGTTAATTAAAACCTAGTTGTATAATGACCAATAATTATTTTTCGTGCTATGGCTGATTTAGCAAGATTTGCTAAAACTTGCATTTAACAGTTACTAAATTATTAAGTGTTTTTAAAGAATAATTTGAAGTCAGCATTACATTACAGCAAAGGTAACTGAAATGTAAAAATTAGGAAAATTAGCATTCACAAATAAATAATAAAAACATTAAGATAACACAGACAACTGATGTGCATTCCCTACATGATTTTAAAAAAGGGTACAACATTCAGCAACAAGAAGGCCTATTAGTGACAGTACATGTGTCAACATGTTTGTGCTTTAACTTATGCTTTCACCATATTCAACCAGAACAATTGAAATTATTTGTAGAACACGTTGAAATGAATTATGCAGTGGTCATGTCCCTTGAGAATTAAGAATATATGCCATTTCAAATGCTTTACGAACACACAGATTCTTTTTTTTAACAGTACGTGTATTGGATCCATGGTATATAACATAAAAAAAGTTGAAGTCAAGAGAGATGCAAAGCAGCTTTCTAGATCTGCTAATTGGCCTTCTACGTGTTTCAAAGGGATTAGGAACAAGCCTTATTGTTCATAGAGCAGATATATGGAATTTCATAATGAAAGTAACAATGCACCCAGTCTACAACTCGAACTATCAGTAGTGAGTGGAATTACGTGATCATTGTTAACAGTTTATCTTATACATACATGAGTACTTTCAAAACAATTGCAGGTTATAAAATATACTGTCAGATGGTTTTATATTTAGCAAATTAACTGTGCTGATACAATAACAGGAAGAACAATAAGTGCTTTCATTTTTCATTCATGCCAATATTACAAACAAAACCCCTTTAAAATTCCACAGTACATTGTCACACACCAAATATGTGCTGAAGACACCAGGAGCAGCTCATAAGATGTTTCACCATATTTCTTCCATGTGCTAGGTCACAGACTGGAATTCTTCACAGCACTTCCTCCCATTGCAGGATCAGTCCTCATGGACAGAATAGAGAGGGGCGTGATGGCTCACAGGAGACTGAGGCAAGGGCAGAATGGACACCCATGCTGTCGGGAGGGTTGCTGATGATATCTTTCAAAACTGGTCAGCAGCTTCGGCTCTGAACAGAGGCGTTCGGGGAGCGGTAGAGAAAGATGGCCTCCCACATGATCAATTATCCCATCTTTTCACACTCTCACCAGCATCCTCCTGTCTCCAATGACCTTTCTCATCTCTCAGATCCAACTTGTCATATTTAGTCCATTATCTGGCTTTAGGCTGGTCTCAGTCTCGGGCCTCACAGCAGGAAGACAAGTTCCTCTATAGTCTACTTAGACAACTAGGACCTTTAGAGACAAATTATCAGCTCTGACGCTACGCTTTCTATTAAAGAAGTGAGGTGTCAGAAGGCGAAGATTCAGCTTTACAAGCATTTAAAGGGAGGCAATGATTTTTATCTTTAGATGTATTTGTACACAAGGATGTTGTGCCAGCAGAAATGCAAATGACTCACACTTATTATTTATTTTTATCTAAATATCAAATGTCATTTCAGAAGTCTTCATCTAATGTAAAAGAGATGATGGTGATGAAAACTGCTGATGTCAGTTTTTAATGGTCAATTAGAATTAGTTTGTCTTAAGAATGTAATTGTGTTACATTGTATATGTATGAACATAAGATTCCGGATATGTTTTCAAACTGAAAAATGCAAGCCTCATGCTTAATGTTTGTTAACCGCAAAAAAGGTCTGTGAAAGTATTCAAATATATAATGTAAAACTGTAAATAAACACATTTATAAGCCATGTTTCCACATAGTTTTTCAAAAAATAAACAACGAAATTGAAATTTCTCATGAAAAAATAATTTATAGGCACCAATATAAAATAAGTACTACTACTAAACTGAAATATATGTACCTACAAATAACTTGACTCCACAACCTTCATGACATTAATTAATTATTTCACTGAAATGCAGTCGTTAAACTGATTCCTTACTATTCTTGCTCAAACTAATCTATGGCCATTGGTCAAATAAAAAATGCATTTAATATATAGATGCAATATTCATTATGTTCTGTAATTTTATATCGTCAAAAAAAAAGCATGTATTGGTTATTTAGGGAGGACTTATGTGTCTCACATCAATAGCTATGATGTGATACACCGCTCATCATTAGCTCATTCTTCTTAGAATAATGTGTTGCATCTACTGCCCAAACTTTGTTTACAAAGTGACTTTCTAAAGAGAATTACAGAATTGAGCACATCTAACCCACTCGTTTATCAGAAGATGACTTGATGTTGCAGAACCATGAAACTTCAATTACAGTTTGGCACTTTGGCTTGAAATCTGGAGAAGCCTTGTGTAGTCATAAGGACCTCCTGTGATTCTGAGAGACAGGTTTTCCAATTTTATGTTGGGGGAATAAGAGGTTTTACACTTTGGGATGTACATCACTGTCATTGGGAATGTGACCCACAACAAAATTGCTATTGATCTGGTGCTGCAATCATGTTAACAAGAGAACAGTCCTTGTAGGCCCATGAAGCGATACGTGTGTGTGTGTGTGTGTGTGTGTGTGTGTGTGTGTGTGTGTGTGTGTGTGTGTGTGTGTGTGTGTGTGTGTGTGTCGTGTGTGTGTGTCCGTGTGTGTGTGTCCGTGTGTCCATCCATGAGGCTATCAGTCAAAGTGCACTCACTTGGCATTTACCATTAATGTCAAAATAACTGACTGAATTGTTTTGAAAATTAATAGGCACACTTTCAAGAGGAAGTTTTAAATGTGCACTCTTTCCCTCTTTGGCCACCATCACCAAGCATTAGGCTGTCAAGAAACACTGGACTTTCTCCAATCTAAATAGTAATTACTTGTTCGCTCCCATCAACCCAGCCCATTCTGCAGCACTTTACGGAAATAATAATCGAGACGTGTTTTCAAAAAGCTGTGCGCTAAGTATGACATGCTAAGCAGGTGGATCTCAGCTGCTCGCCATTCCTTGACCATTCTTTTCCCCTCACATGGAGATTTGTTCAATAAATTGCTGCTTCAAGCCATTTCACGTCCTAACAGTAGGGCAATTAGACATGTGTGCACGAAACCTTCCAGTCTCATTAACATTAGCTGAGAACTGTAAAATGGAGGCTAATGGGAGAGGAATGAGCTGGATTCATGAAACAGCTCTAGCGTTGGAAGACATTATGGGTTCAGGGATAGCCATAGCATGGGCGGCGATCGATCGAGTGCTTGAGCTGAAGTGACGGTATTGCTTAGGTTGCACGTCTCTGGACTGGTGTGAAAATGATAAATTTAAAGGCCTGTTTGGCAGGGTAATTAAAACGTTTAGACTACACTGAGCTGTCGTTTTTCCTGGTAACCGTTTGAGACAAAGTACCTCAGATAACCTTTGTTTTAAACACTTTGCTTGAGGATTTGCTTGCAGTACAACAGAAGAGTCCTCCGAGTGTCTTTATTAAACGTAGTATGAGTGACAAGCTTCTGTAGGCTAATTAAGTGATGATGCAAAATATATGGTACTAGTGTAGCCATTGTTAACTAAAACAAACTGTTAAATGTTTCTGTTAAATGAAAAAAATGAAATTAAATTTAAATATAAATATCAGAAGAAAAACTTAAAATTGTTGCAAAAAAATATAACTGAAAACAGAAATTATAAAAATAGAAATTATAAAAATAGAAGTAGGGTTGTCCCCTATTAGTCGACTAAACAGTCGACGAGAAGAGGCTTAGTCGACCAATTTTTTGTCAGGAATTGACAAAGTCACACAGTCCGTGACGGACAGATCGTTAACACAAATGATCCATGAGGTAATAATGTTGGGCAGGAAATCCAAATCTTTCATTCATCAACCTCAAATATGGCTTATCAATAGAAACATGCAAGTATTAGATTACATTAGCAGTTTTATATGGCCGCTTGCTCTAACATTAACCTAGATAAATGTGTGCTATTATTAGGTGCATATCCAAGTGTTCATGCGGAGTGTGGAAGCGAAATTAATACCACACTTACTGCTTGACGTTTATCTTAACGTCCATTTCTCTCTATAAACGAATCCACTATACTGCGGAGATGACGAGTCAGCATCGTCAACTTCATCTTTGCTTAGAAAACACCCTAATTACACCTCTGGTCATCCTAATTACAGCTCTCCACACATTCATAAAAAAATACACATAGACATTTTTCATTCAGAAAACTAGCTGCAAAATTAGCACCAATATAGGAATACAGGATTTGACCAAAAATGTAAAAACTATTTTGACAAATACTGCAAATGTAATTTCAAATGTGACATGATAAAAATCTCAATGCTACTGATATTATAGCTAAAAAAAATAAAAAGCATAAATATCACATTGAAGCAGCAGCTCTCAAGTAAAACGGGGATTGTGAAAACTACAAACTTGCGAACAATGACTTTTGTCTCCAAAGGAAGTCACGTTTTGCCCACATACCAATTTTTATAAGAACCAAACTCAGAGCTCTCTCATTTGACCCAAAGGTTCCCACACCATAAAGGTGGTCATAGTCACATGACATGCTTGAACGCTGTGTGGGAACGCTGTGCGCATCTGGCTGCCGCTCCACGCTTTGTCGTCTATTGTTTAACGTTACGTTTGCTGTGCCCACTCTTGGACAGTTGCTGTTTCCCTTTTTGCATCCTTCTACAAACTGGACTTAACTTTTGTTGCTGTTACCGTTGGGAACTCTTTACAGTTGGTGTTTCCCTCTCTGCATCCTTCTACAAACTGGACTTAACTTTTGTTGCTGTTACCGTCGGGAACTCTCTGCTGTCAGCCGGCTACGAGCCCTCTCACCCCTCTCTCCCCCATCTGTTGGACTGACTGTGAGGTGAGTTAACACTCTTCTTACCAGTAGTTCGATTAGTTTGTCGTCAGGTTGGGTAGCTTTCATCTCCGTAAGCTTTTATAGATGTTGTGACGGTTGTGGTCCTGGCTAACGTGGCTTTGCTGATAGCTGACTTTCTCATGGCGATTACAAACACAGCAAAGGCTTTAGCACTCGTGCTGCCTCTGGTCTCCCTTATTTTTTCTGGATTATCTTCCAACATGGATTTTGGATACCTGCCACGCCAACTCAGGGCGCTTAATCGGCACTCACGACTTGACTTTGAAACGTACGAGCACTGCCGCTCGTTCGGGATCACCCGGCGCCCACGCTACGTGCACCGTTCAGTCCGAAGGATCATCAACTATCAGCAATCAAAACCAACTGTGATCCCGTGCATCTGGTCAAATAACAGAACTCTGGTCAAACCGAAACGCCTAAGCGACTTGTCCTCCATGATCGCTTGTCTGCATAAAAGTGTCAGATTTCAATGTCAACTTAGCTGATAACTCAGATGTGCTGCAAACCCACCTTGCTCAGCTGAACTGTCGCTCTATCTCGGACAAAGGCCCCTATCTAAATGAACTTACTACTGACAAAAAACTGGGTATGATATTCCTTACTGAGACCAGGCAAACACCGAATGATTTCATGCATCTTAATCTTCTAACACCACACGGATACCAGCACCTGTCTAAGCCGCGTTTATTCACTAACGGGGGTGGTGACCTTGGGGTCATCTCTCGCAACTGGACTTCCACACTACTACGACTTTTGAATACATGGTTTTGAAAATGTCCTCGAACAGTTCCCTAACAATCATTCTGATTTATAGGCCACCCAAACAGCAAAATGATTTTTCTCTGAACTAAGTGAACTACTAACGCTAGCCTGCGATTCATTTTCCAAGGTCATCTTGCTCGGTGACTTTAACATTCACGTTGATACTCCCTGCTCAAATAGGACTCAATTAATGACTGTTCTAGACTGCTTCGATCTTAATCAGATTGTTAACTTCCCAACTCATACTCATGGCCACACACTTGACTTAGTTTGTACTTCTGGCTTGAATGACATCTCCATCAATGGTCTGGTTACTCCTATCTCTGATCACAAGCTTATTACCCTTGATCTTACATTAACCTGTCTAACTAAATGTGCTGACAATATTAACATCTCTTATTGTAAGATCAATGCTATTAATCCTAGTATGTTTGCTGCATCTATCACTTCTTCTGCTATCTCTGATGTTTTTTATTTCACCTGCCCGTCCAAAATATCTGATTTGTACCATTCTGCCATTGCTGACGTTCTAGATGAGCATTCTCCAACTAGGACTAGGTCTGTTCCCTTGTCCCACTCTTCGCCGTGGTATAATGCTGAGCAACGTGCTATGAAAGCTAGAGGCAGACAGCTGGAACGTCTCTTTCGGAAAACCAATCTAACTGTACACTATCAAGCATTTTCGGACCATATTAAGCTTTACAAAGCCGCCTTAAACTCAGCTCACTCTTCCTATATTGCTAAAATCATCAATAATGCAAACAACAGGCCTAAAACACTATTTAGCATTGTAAACAAGCTTGTTCAAGCACCTGCAGACAATGCCTGTCTAAAAGAATCCGATGACCTGTGCTGTTCTTTTCTACAACACTTCCAGGGAAAGCTGGAGGCTTTACATGGGACTTTTAGTGTTGAACCGACCACCTCTAGTTGTGAGCAAGCTCAGATACAAACACTAAATAACTTTATGTTGACCAACCCCATCTTGATTAGTGAAATGATACAGAAATCCAATTCTTCTTCTTCCCGACTTGATCCTGCACCTAAAACCCTTCTGAAACTCTGTACCTCTGTCATTTCTGCACCAATCTCACATCTTGTAAACATGTCTCTTCTCTCTACCTCTGTTCCAGTCTCACTAAAGATGTCTGCGGTTACTCATATTCTTAAAAAAAACTAATCTGGGCCCAACTGACTACACAAACTATCGCCCAATTTCTAATCTACCGTATGTCTCAAAAATCATGGAAAAGGTTGTCGCCACTCAATTCCAGTCATATCTATCTCTCAACAATAGCTTTGATTTATTTCAGTCTGGCTTTCGCCAAAACCACAGTACTGAAACTGCACTAGCAAGGGTTATCAATAACCTCTTACTCATTGGTGACTCTGGAAATCTTTTACTACTCGACCTCAGCTCAGCTTTTGATACTGTCTCCCATAAAATCCTACGCATGCGCCTCTCAGAGATTGGTATCTCAGGAGCCGCGTTATCCTGGTTTTCCTCGTATCTGACAGAAATTCTACATCGCAATGCACAATTACAAATCTCCAACTGTCACTCTTAAACGAGGTGTTCCACAGGGATCAGTTCTCGGCCCGTTACTATTTCTTATTTACATCTTGCGTCTCGGACAAATAATTCACTGCCACGGTTTTCAATACCACTGCTACGCCGACGATATCCAAATATATACTGCTGTTCGACCGGATCCTATTCTCCAGACCATATCACTATCATCATGCATTAACGAATTAAAGACCTGGCTCAATTCCAATTTTCTCAGTCTGAACCTGACTAAAACAGAAATATTAATCACTGGCCCTCCATCTCTAATAAAAAATTAAGTAATATTCCCAGACTTGACCTACATGAGCTACATCTATAATTCCCTCTGCCACTGTCAAAAACTTGGGTATCATTTTTGACCCTGCACTGACGTTCGACACTTACATTAATCAACTTTGTAAAGCATCCTTTTTTCATCTACGTCGTATTGCCAAACTCCATGCCTATGTCAGCCCGAAAGACGCTGAAGCACTAGTACACGCGTTCATCACTTCTCGCCTCGACTATTGTAATGTTATTTTTTCTGGTCTACCAGCACACTCTATCTCACGCTTGCAATATATTCAAAACTCTGCCGCAAGACTATTAACTTACACCAAAAAAAACTGCCCATATCACACCAATTCTGTTTAAACTGCACTGGCTACCCATGTCATCCCGTATCACTTACAAAATTATTTTGCTTACCTTTAAGGTCACTAAATGGTCTTGCTCCAGCCTATCTCTCTGACTTACTTTCTCCTTATATTCCCCCTCGAACTCTGTGATCCTCTGGCTGTGAACTCCTATGTGAGCGGAGATCCCGTCTATCGTCTATGGGTGGCAGGTCTTTCTCTGTTATAGCCTCCAAGCTTTGGAACTCTCTTCCGTTAGCTCTCAGGACAACAACCACGTTGCATGTATTTAAGTATAAACTCAAAACACATTTGTTTAACCAGTATTACCAGTCATGAAATGTTAATCTGGCATGACACATTCACAATGTTAACCTAGGTTCCAATTATTCTATTGCATCTTCACTCCAACTGCCCACTATGTTGTCTGGAGAAATTAATGTTTGTTGCCCTGTTTTATGTTTGTATTATAAATGTAATGTGATTTGCAACTGCAATCGCCCATTACTTGGATTGGGCAAAAGCCCACTGTCTGTCTATGTGTAAACTGCTTGTTATCTACTGTCAATGTGAAGGGTCCTTGAGCCTGGGAAAGCCGCTATATAAATTAAACTTAAACTTATTATTACACATAGTACTTTAACTTTAAAGTGAATTTTTGGTCCACTTCAGCTGTAATCGGGTCTCAGTGCACTTTTCACTCACATTTATCCCTGAAAATGGATAAATACTCACTGCGGAGCGAGTCTGTTTTGAATACTTTTGTAATACGATTCTTAACTATTATTCTTAATATTGAACCTTGAACATTTCACATTCACAGATGCACTTTAATAGTTAACATTGCTATGAATTTAAAGCAACAACATATGAGCATACTAGGGGTGTGACGAGAAGCTTATCTCACAAGACGAGACACGAGATTGGATTCACGAGAACGAGACGAGATTTTTGCACAATTTTTCAGAAATCCTCAATGACAAAATTCATGGCTGGAAAAATAGTATGCAGGTGCATTTTGCAATGTTTAACTAATAATCTTATAACGTAGACCTGAAATGACATGCATTAGGAGTATGAATTATCAAATGCATTGAAAGAAAACAATATACAAGCACTGTAAAAGGTTTTTATTGACTGGCTTTTCTCCTGTATAATTTCACATTAGTCTCTTCAGACGTTACTGTACATTTAAAAGCTTTCAGAACTTCTGACTGAGGCTGTGTGTGACCTCCTAACTGAACTCCTTGAAGTCTTATTAAGTGCAAACAATAAGTGCAAGAGCAACCATAATCAAAGTTAGCACACAGACTCTTTATAATTGTTTTGAAATTGCTGTTTTATTTTGCACCGGCAGTTATGGGGTTAATGCGGTGAGTTCGGAAAAGGCCGGGTAGAGAGAAACGAGGCTGGTGTGTTTGTCTCTACAGTGGTTCTTGCGTTCCGATTATAAGTTCAGAAACGGAGCCTCCCTTGTCTGTTGTCCTTAAGACATTACAGTAGCCTACTCTCTCAATATTCGAAGTGCAAACTGAGACCATAGCCGGAAATAAACAGTCCAGAGATGGGTATTGGGAGACGGACTATTGTATGTTTGCGGCCTTTTTTGTGCGCAATGCACATCAGGGAGCTTGTGTTTTACTTTCACTTTCTTGATCGCGTACTCTGTGTATAGGAAGCAGCGGTTCTGAGCGTGCACTCTACAAAATATGACATTTATCAGACGTTTAACTTAGTGTGTTGCGCAACGAATCCTCCGCCATCCTCACTTGATCAGTGAACTGTGATTTGTGCTGCTCTGATTGCAACGGCAACTCGTGCTGGATGAGCAGAGCAGACTTTTACATTATTTTATACTGTTTTTTTTTAAATAAAAATAGCAAAACGATAGTTTAGACGAATGTGAGTGTAGCGATGGAATATTCTATGGTAATCTCACCCTCAGTCATGGTGATATAACGAGACAGCTTTTCATTCGACAGGAAATCTCGTCATGTTTTAGTCTCGCGGGATCTCGTGGCTCGAGATCTCGTCACACCCCTAAGCATCACGTATCAGATTGTGTGTATGTGTAGTACAAACAGGCAAAGAGAGCACTGGCAGTTCACTTTAAAGTAGAATATGTATTTATTTAAAAAGAAAATGCAGCCTTTAAATGCCTAAATGATGCAGTCCTGAAAGGAAGCTGTTATAGTCTTAGCAGGAAAGTGAAGAAAAGCCAGGTATACATTAATTTATGCTATGTCATTACTAAGGTAAGTTAATTACTCTCCAATCAACCATGAATGACAATGCAACATTATATTAAGAGACCCCCATGTGCTGTTCTACCTGGATTTACTTTCTACTTTAATTACAGCTCTGCTTATGAGAGGTCACGTTGTTGTGGTGCCTGTTCACATAAAGCTCAAGGGTTAAATAAACAACTTGCACGACTAAATGAAAGCTCCTTGGCCCACAAGTCTCGTTCTCAAAGCCAGTACGTTTGACAGGGGTCAGATTAACCAAGCTTTAAATACCATCATCAGGCCTCCGGAGAGCCCTTTTCCCTTGCATTTATTTCAGGGCTACAGAATTCCCTGAGCACAGAGAGATGGATGCACATGAAATATTAATGGAGTGAAGTAAGAATGCAAAGTTCATTGTCCTGAGACTTTAATTTTACATATCCTTACAGGGCAGTTCTTTCCTGCTGTGCTTGTTAAATGAAAGAATTATGAAGTCCAGCCTGGTACACAGAAATTTGTCAGGGGAATTAGAGGCTCGCCGTCATGTGACATACAAAAGCGTCTGGAAGCAGGGATCTCATCCCAAAGAGACATGGCAAAAGAGAGCTTTACTATGTAATCACAAAACAATACATCCTAAATGCTGGTAAAGCATAGACTGTAAAAAAAAGATGGACGACGCCCCTTCACTCCCTTCTATTGATGAAAACTGAAGCCGCCAAAGTCATAATATGGCGCTGACATCTTGCGCAAATTTCGGACCTGCTTTTCTGCGCAGTTAGTGAGCAGGATGTAAAGCCACGATATCAAGGTCCTGCCCTCACTCCCGCAGAAATGGTTAATTCAAAATTTACTGTGTGAAATAAACAATTATGGACATGTAGAAATTAAAGTTGAAGCTCCAATCTCCTCCCGAAAATTAATCTAGAGAAGCTGTCAATCACAGCTGTCAATCATGACTTCACATTCCCTTTTTATAGCATCAAATAACTAAGACCAAACTTATTATAAAAAAAAAAAAACGAACACTTAAACTTAAAGTTAAAAAATGAATTTGAAGTGTAATTTGATTGTTTAGTATCCATCGGGTCCATTATACTTTATGACGGGCTTTATGACCTATACTGGGACCAGCCACCAGGGGGTGATCGAGACACTTTGGCTTCACTTTTCAGCACTTGTTGTGCAGCAGGCTTGGCCTAAAGCTGTCCAATAACAGTAAAACAGCCCTGACACTAGGGCTGTTTATGATGCTACTGTATGTAAGGCCTAATATTCAGCTGTAGCAATACTAACAATCCTGCTTTATAATTTATACCAGAGTGATTTTTAGAATATTATACTACATACAAATCCAACAAGAAGCACAAAATAATCATGTTAAATGATAGGCTGTTTTTGCACTGAAACTAGTCTTACCATTTCTTATAATCAATGTTCTATTGTTGTGTACTCAAGTTACACAAAACAAAACTATAGTAAACAAAAAAATCCATTTAATTTTGTATTGCATCATACCAAAAGTTTTACATAATTGCTTTTCAAAAGATTGTCCTTAAATGCTCTTAAACTTAAGAATACCAAGGCAATCATTCAGACGTTCGAATCCAAACGTATCACTCTCTGTGAATTCGTATTATACCTATGATTTTAAATCCTCTAAACAAATCTAGCGGCTAACAAGCTTACAGGAAATCAGTAATATTATTGACCTCTAAGCATAAGTTGCAGGGCTTCTGTTTCAGCAGAACATAATTTTCTCTCTAAGAAAAGATTGAAACTTAAATATATCACTGGGCAGTAAACTGTGCCAAAATGGCTGCAGTTCATAGAAGCTCGAAGCAGGAGGTCACCTTCGAATGCCGAAGAGTTTAATTTACACACTCTACTTTTCCAATTTGCCCTTTGCCCTAACTATGAATTTCTTTGTGACAACAAGTAGCCAGACTGCGGTTGTGAGAGCTGGAACTGAAAGCTGTGTCCATCCCTTGCAGAGGATGTCAAGACACCAGTGATTTAGCTCTATTCTGTCTGGGGAGATGGAGGGAAGCTAATGATGGATGTGTAAAAGTAACATTAGTGATGAAACATGCAATCACAAACACTCTATATAAGAAGGACATACAGATGGTGTCTCAAAGGGGGAGGTCCTGCATCAAGGATAAGCTGAAAGCTGCACATCTGTCAGTCTACAGCAGTCACAGTGGGACCCACTTTACCGCATCTCCTCTATTAGCCTTCCTAGCTAAAAAGGACCAGGCCTGGCCTTTGATGATTCATCAAATCCTGCTTCATATAGAGGAATTCAATCAAGGGACAAGCAAGGGTAGAGTGCACGCTTGGCCTTTTAATAGTAACAAATATTTCAAAATGCACTTACAAGCCTAAGCGCAGTACAATACAAATTGTATGCCTGAGATAACTGCACCAAGTTGACTTATTACAGCGTGAGCAGACCGAAAACAAACTTGAAAATGCTAGGGCAGTTTTTGGGGTTTTACTTCTAAAAAAAAGAAACTACTCTATAGAGTTAGTTCAGTGCTTGTGGTATTCAAGAACGAGCTCTTATCCAATGTTCCTTTGGGCCTAGTGGTTTCATTACTGGAGCTCAACATTTTAACCGGGCTAACATTTACCTCATTTGTCCCAAATATTTTAACAATACAGCTTCAGTGAACACTGAATAAGGAGAGCAGAATAGCTGACAACTGGGAATGAGTTTAGTCTATGCCTCGTATGCACAACAATGGAGATACTCATAGAATTGAATTGTATTATGTATGCATCTCATTCTGAGTACTATGAAGATAGAAGAATAAGGATAGAATTTTGGGACACAGATTTACTAAAAAGCTATAACTTTAGATATAAAGTGGGTCATGGCTTGCAGTGAAATGTCAAAATTATAGCATTTTTCTGTCATCACCTCTTTCTTTAGGTTTAGCCACATACCCAACTCAGCAAGGACACTGCAGCTTTCAAAACAAGTTCTGCGTTTGCAAATTATCAGCTTCTGTGCAATCCACTTCTTGGCTGTCTTGGCAGGATAATTCATAATCTCTAAAAAGGGGGAAAATAAAAACAGCAAGGGAAGAAAGAGCTACATTGCAACAAAATCTATCTGACAGCAACAAATCAGGATGCAGACGCGAGAAGTCTGCTCCACAAGCATGCATACCGTTTCTAACATTAAACATAAAACCCATGCAAAGCTGTTAGATCGTCGCAATGGAGCACCAAGCACACTGTATGTGATGCTCTTAACTCTCAGGAAAAATTAACACTATCACATTTTAGACCATTCTTTTATACTTCTATGGTTTGTTTGAAATGCAACAAATATTTCAAGGAATTTAATAAAGCTTTTTGAGAGCTGCATAACTTCTGCTGCTTTAGGTTTTTCCATTGCTGAATTTTTCAAATCCCATTCTGCAAGCAGCAACAATTGAGTTTAGTGTCAATCAAACAACACAATCTCCATTAGGCTGTCAAAGTATAGGGCTAGATGACGGCTGATATGGCTTCCCAAATCTGTCCCTTATGTATAACGATTCAATGGATAAAAAAATCCGACCAATGCATCTGCATCGATCTTCAAATTGACCATTAAATAATATATCGTTCCAATGAGCAATAATTGATTTAAAATGATAAATTACAATACTTACATATACGTACTAAAAACATGCACATTTAAACATTTCAATAAATTATATATAATTCATCATTTTTTAATGACGACAAAATGAAACAGACACTTAATTACCCAGTATGCTATTTTTTATATCAGTTATTGACCACCAGTGATTCATCTTATTTATATTAAACAAATAATTTATTATTATTAATGCAATTTAAATTGATATTCTATATTAAAGTGTACACTATCTATCAGGGCTCCAGACTGTAACCAAGTGGTTGAATTTTACGACCTCTTTTCTTGCTGGTGCGAATATATTTTGTTAGAGGTGTTGTTTGTAGTAATATCCGAAACCATAGTGGACGTTATCGAGTGCACTCATTCAATCCCATGAATTCATAATGAGTGTACAACTGTACACTCAACAGCTAGAGAATACCCATAATGCACTGTGAGGGTAATACTGAATGAACAGAGAGTGGTGCAGGTATGAAATCAGAACCCGAAAGTCTAATTCACCACTGGTTCATTCGAGATTTTCCGAGAGGTTTTTCAATTTGTGTGTAAAATAAGACCTGTGGTAAACATAACTTGACTAAACTTTGACGTCTTGCTCTACAACGTAAATAACACACGTCCATAGCGAAAATGTAGACGTGTTACCTTTCTTGACTGTTCGTTCAGGCAACAAATTCACACAAAAATTACATCAAAGTGCCTGTCTTGGCGAGTATCCTGGTGAACATAGTAGGTTATGTCTTAATTGAATGTAAACAGTTGAGAAAGACAATGCATGTATACAGTATCAGTATATTGGATCTGTGCTTTATGTCTTAAAATGACAGCAGCCTAATATTCCTGCTGTCTGTGTTTTTAATGTTAATCAAACAACAGAAAAGAAAATCACTCATTGTTCTTGACTGGTCTCTTGAGTGTGTGTGTGTGTGTGTGTGTGTGTGTGAGACAAGAAAACAGACATATAAAATAAAAATTAATAAAATAAAATTAATCAATGATGCATTAAATCGATCAAAATGTATCATGGTTTCCACAAAAATATTAAGTAGCAAAACTGTTTTCAACATTGCTAATAAATTAATGTTTCTTGAGCACCAAATCAGCATACTGTATTATAATGACTTGTGAATGATCATGTGACACTGAAGATTGATTCAGAAAATCTATCTTTGCCATAACAAGAATAAATAACATTTAAACTGTAAATAAATAAATAAATTTTATTTTAAATGGTAATACTACAACAGAACCGTGTACATATAATATATACACTTTCTTAATTCTGAAGAACAGAATTCAGTATTATGAATTATTCCACATAAAAACTTCCAAACATATATACTTGCCATGATATCACTCTGATGTCATCCCATACTATGATGTCATCCCACATTGTCATGATGGGTCCCTGTTAATGTGGGGCACAGTGGAGACAATGTCATATTCATGGTCTTCCTTCCTCTTCTGACCCCAATACTCATTAGAACGATTCTGGCATGAATGGTGCATTATCTGGCGTCCATTCCTCTGACCACCCCGTAATTAATTGACCATTCTATAGTGTACACACATTCTGTGGCAACTCCCCGCATGCTTTGCTCTCACATTGTTCCATAAAATTAAATGTCTGCTCACAAGGCTTCCGCCTCTCTCCTACTCTCAAAGGAGCGGGGTCAGTGAAGCAGGTAGTGTTGCCATGGAGACAACTTTCTAGTTTATTTCAAGCACCCAGGTGAGGTTGTAACCTTGACCCGTGTTATTATCCATAAGAATTATTGTAAACCGTCACACTCTTAAATCGTGCAGCCGCGGTTCGGTTCCAGAGAATGAAGACGCCAAGAGAGAGAGGGGGGAAACAGTGGGCCTTTCATTAAATGGTGAATGAGTCAGAGCTCTTCTGAAGGATCTGCAGGGGTCTGCGATTGCCGCAGCTAAAGCAGTGCCTTCACCCTGTTTGCTTTGCAAGGCCACTCGCCGCCGTGAAAAACTTCGCTTTGTGCCCTGACCCCCAGCACGCCACTGCCACTCTCTCCCACATTGTCATAGCCCATCCTATGGGTCTTGAGTCACGTGGGCAAACAAAGCCAGGATAACAAGCTATGATAAATGCTAACTAGGGCTGCACAATACTGGAGAAAAATATTTGATAACTCGTTAAAAAATGCAATATGAGATATGAGATACGATAATGCTATGTGTAAAATAAATTTAAATTATATTTAAATATATTTAAAACTGAAAATAATATAACAAACATACGTGTTTCACATCTTTTTTGTGAGAAGAAAACATCCCTACAATTTTTGAAAGTGAAGAGCAGTGTTTAACTGAAAAATAAGTGTCATTTTAACATCAGTGTATACGCATTTCATGATTTGTGCATTGCAATTTGTACATTTGCGATACGTCGATAATTTGTATATATTGTGCAGCCCAAATGCTGACTGTAGCTCAAGGTCTAGAATGTGTATTCTGTCGTGAATCAAGGTAAGTGTGCGGCCACACAGAATTATGCTCGGGGTCAATTCAGCTTCAGAAAACAAGGACAAAGCTCTAAGTGCATTCCGCATTTAATGTCATTCACTTTCTAAAATGGCACTTTAAATTCTTTATGTCAGTACTAGGCCAACTCTAAATTGTTATTATAATGCAAGGTGTCATTTTAAAATCAATATACAGTATGTAAACCAAGACTTTGCTTTAATGCAAAAGGACTGAAAAGGTTTTCAAGAGATGCAATATGTCTTTTCAAGTGTTAAAACAAAGCCAACCATACAGTTCACACTGATGGTGCTTGTATACGGAAAAAAAGTGGTGCAGGATTTATTTAGAATCAAATTTTCACTTAAATTTCAGTTATACTTTATTGTATTAAGATGCCATTGTTACATTGATGCAACTAAGTACTGACAACATTTGCTAGTTATATTTAAGGTTAGGATTAGATTAGTGTTTGTTTAGGGTTATTTGCTTGTAATTATGCATAATTTACTGTTCTTACGTAGTAAGTACAGTACATGTAAGATAAACGTAAAATAAGGATTTTTTTAACAAAGGGATGCGAAGTAACATGACATTTTGCAGTAGAAAAACTGAAATACTTTATCTTGTAACACGTGGTCCAATAATCTTTGTAAAAAATTATTTCTTAAAGTGGTAAATAAAACAGTGCACCATTAGTCCATGCAACGATATTGAAAAAGATTGTCTCAAAAGCCGAGCCCTTCAACCATCTGCAGGTTCTCTGTACCTCTGTAGCAAGATGGTCTGGAAGCAAACAGAGAAAATCTGTCACCTCAGGCCAGCCTTAAAAATATTCTTGTTTGCCGTAACCCGACCGACCCTGTCAATTTAGGACCGACCCAATTATTTATTTATTTTTCCCTTTTAGTCCGACTGACTTGCTGGTTGTAAACTTGCGTTAAGACCCTTCTTTCTTTTAATTAAAAACCTGTGGCCGGTCATCTATGATTATGTTTACACCATTGGTTTACGCATGTCACACTATGGCCCGCACGTTCGCTTAGTTTCATTCACTGTCAATGGTTCGCGCTTGGTAATGATGGCTGCAGCTTTATAAAAATTACTCTAAAGATTATTTCATTTTTATATGTTGTCAAATATGGTATATTAAAAAATAAACGTGTGAGAGCGTGTTATAGGCTATATGTCATGTTATAGTCAGATATGATGGCGCTACTGCAATACACGGGTTTCTTGAATACAAACAGGATGCACGCGCATCCAGGAGGCAAAAAAACGTTATCTCTTATGCCGAGCTCTGTAAAAGAACATTGTAATTAACGTAGATTTCGCATTGTTTGTAATTTCTTGTTGACTCAATAATAAACTGCAATTTCAGAGTTGGATCTGTTTGTTTGTGTTTCATATTAATATAACATTATGTAAAACGTCCAACTGTTTACGAATCAAAATCCGGACATACTGTGATGCATGTATGAATTATCATGTTGGACTAAGTTAGTAATGTAATAGCCTCTATAGAGACAGAATTTGCTTTTATAAGTTAACCTTGTTTACGTTACTTTACGACCTGCAATATACGTTACTTTACTGTAAATCAAAGATTTGACGATGGATATTTGGGAAGACTTAGTACCTCTGACCATGCCGATTATATTAAAAAACGCACTCTCAGCAATGGTGAGATCTTGCCGGATCCCTACGCAATACCTGACGATCTTTGGATTGTGGATGACAAGAAGAGGCCAGCAATTGTATGGTCATATATATATATTGATCTAATTCAGACACCAAGTGTGTATACAAGAGAAATGATTAGAGCGTACAACTCCACAATCATCTTCATTAAATGTAAAGAAACGAAATGATCTTACCAGGGCTGTTGCCGCTCTCCTATTGCGGTCTTTGATTTTGACATTTTAGCTGATGATCAATAAAATGCAGCTCATAACTGTTGCTTTCGGTGCATCCACTCCATTAAATCTGCATATAGTGCGGGAATTGAAGATCGGATTTATATCCGCAAAAAGAAATGTATGTGACCAGGTGTAAATTGAATCGTTTTGATAAATCAGATAGCTATCCTTTTCTTTCATGAAGTGGCAGGTGTAAACAGCCCTTAGACATCGGTGAAAAACTAAATATAGGCCTAGATGCATTGTTAATGTAACACATTAACATGTTTTCACGCAGGTATTACATTGCATGTTAATGCAATTAACTGTTATTCTGTGAATTCTAAAGTCCTCTGAAGATCCACTTTCGTAGATATCTAGTGGCTTCTTTCTTGATTCTGCCTCATTTTTCCCCCCAAATGAATGCAGCTGGATTAACGCAATAAACCTGTTTTTTGACAAAGATTTTAAATTGTTTGTGGTCTATATAACCTGCATCAGAATGAGGTTTGCAATGGTGCGCCCGAAGGTATGGGTTGAAGACCCAGCCAGTGACGTCACAATATGCACATTTGTTTAAATTCATACCTATGTAATCACCATGACCAAAATTGTACTTTTTTTTTTACATTGAATCTTGAAGAAAACAAAAATAGACCTACCTACCGACCCTTTTTTTTTTTCTTTTTGTTTTTTTTTTTCTTTTTTTTGCTGTTACTGCAAACCAAAATATTTTTAAGGATGGCCTCATCCTCCTCAAGTAGCAGTACATGGTTTTTCAAGCCTGACCACGGTAGGCTGCCATTGGCATCAATACTCAGAGAATAGGGAGGAGTGAAGGCAGCTTCTGCTAGAATTAGTGATACTCCACATTCGCCCCAGAGAGCTCTAAAGTCACAAATGTGCAAAGATAGGATTACCGCCAAAGATATTCAAGTCAATTCTCGAACACCCACAATTATGGGCCGAGAGGCACAGCCATATACGCTCAAAGAACAGCAGCACTTGATTTAGTTTCTTGTGTGAGATACTGTATATACTGAACACAAATCAGTGGCGTTATGCAACACCAGCTGTTGCCTCCCTTCAGTAACTGCTGCGTCAGAGGGAGATCGCATTGTCACTCTTAAAGGGAGCCACAATTCCATTTAATCCTTCCAGTCCTTTAAACCATCACTGACTACATGTGCATGATGTGTTTAACACAATCTGGACAAAACACCCCAGGAGACCCTATCCTCTCAGTTTACAATTTAAAAATAAATAATACTGGCATTGTGGGAGGACAACTTTGTAAAAACACTATGTAAGTGTTTTTTATAATATTACAAGCATCACTTTTCTGCATTTAAATCCTTCTAATATTGTCCCGATACACTTCCATTGAAAATGTCTCACTCCAACTGAAAGAAAAGGAGATGAATTGAAATTAAAAAAAAAAAAAAAATCATTAAGTGGTAATCAACATTAGCTACAAATGTTGTTGATTGTGTTTAATTTGGAACTGAACCCAGAACATTTCTTTAATTTCAGACACAGTGTCCGAGTTACAGTATATCAAATGACTTTCCATGGTTGTAAAAAAGAAATAAAGGAAAATGTGGGCACGGTTGGGGAGCCACTTTGAAGGAAAGCTTATTTTGCCTTGTTAATGCACCCCCCTTCATCAGAGCATGGACTTTTTTGTGTCAGCAATACAGTACATGCCTGAATTATAGATTTCTTTCAAATTAAAACTGCAGGCAGACTGTGTGCTTTAGCCAACTGACAAAACTGAAACCCTGGAAGTTGATGCTTGGCGCTTCTCAGATTTTAAGATCAGTCATTCTATTGTGCACCCCCTGGGAAGCAAGCAGAAAAGAGTATCT
The DNA here is from genome assembly GCA_030578275.1 of Meda fulgida. Lineage (NCBI taxonomy): Eukaryota > Metazoa > Chordata > Actinopteri > Cypriniformes > Leuciscidae > Meda > Meda fulgida. The sequence goes on along the minus strand of CM060636.1, from coordinate 14,365,645 downwards.
GTTTTTTATTTTTTTCCCAAGCATTTTCATTCCCATTTCCATCCCATATTTCTGTCCTCCTAAAGGAACTGCTTCCAAAAAACAACTCTGCTGTGGTAACAGACCAAAACTCTAATTACATTTATGGGCTTGCTTTGCAGAAGTCATAATTATACTACCTTTATTATGCAAATTAATGGGCTGATTTCAAAGAATTAATTACCCTTGTCCAAAGTTTGATTGGTAAATGGCTGTTTTCTGGTTCCAGCTATTTTTGCTGCTTTCTTTGTACAGTTGGAGCATTTCAGACTTAAAATTCTGAGAGGAAAAGCCTGCAAAACTGCTTGGAAAACAGAAGTGATTGCTTTCATTTTGATTATCAATACATGCCACTTCTTAAGTGGCAAGATCATTTCTACTACCCCATACTCGTGCAGTTGTAAATGAATAAATAAACAAAATTAAATTAAATGCTGCAACCCTTTTCTTATTACATGAGTGCCTTTAATTGAAGTCATTTGCATCGTTCATCTGATAGGACTAACTTAATTTGAAAGTCTCTGTTGCTTTCAACCTCCATAGAGCAGAAGGAAATCAGTGGAGTGAAGTGATGCAGCTTTAAGACAAAGACTCATCTCAATTCTTCCTTTTTATTCAGGAGTCCACACAAAAACCCAGCAAATGAATTGCCAGAGCAGAGCAGCCACAATGGACCACCTGAATGGGCTGAAATGAGTTAGCCGAACATAAAGAAGCGGATGAATAAGGACGGGCCGCAAGACCCGGTGGATTAGTGGCCAGCGGAGGTGGGAGTTGATTCTGGAACCTGAAAGAGAACTCTCACGCCAATCAAACCAAACTCTTAACCTCTGCTGGCGGATGACCTCGAACATAGAACCACATCTTCTCCTTCTGCTCATAATCATGACTTCAGGACTCGAGAGATAAATCACATAAGCGGTTTCACATAATTTAGGCTCTGGAAGAAGGCAATAGTCGACTTTTAAATAGGCCAGAATGTAACAACTCACCGCATTGTAAAGCAAAGCTAGACGGCACGGCGTATGTGTAGCTGAGACATCTCAATTTGTCACCTAAAATATCATCTAGTAATTTAAGACTTTATCTGTTTTTTGTCATCTGGATTTTGTTCTTTCGAAGGTGTTGTCCCACCATATGTGTGCTATCTGAGAATTGCACATGTAAATGCCTGTTGTGACTACTTTCTATAAAAGCATTAGTAGGCCATACTTTTACTATCTGAGGATGTATGACATTATGAAGCTGTGCCAAACACTTAAGCACATGATAAGCACATCAAGAATGACATTCTGAATTTGTGACAAACACTTAAAGAAATGTCAAGCGCTTCAGGAGCAGAGCGATAGGATACAACAATCCTCTGACCATGCTGAGAGACAGCTTGAAAATATAAGCAGCCCTCTTTTCCACCTATTTAAATTTAACCGTTAGGTATACGAGATGACAGATTGCAAATTTTTCGCTTGCGTACCGTAGCTTTTATCTGATAGCTAAAAAAAAAGGAAAAAAACAATAGGATAGCATAAGCAAATTACTGTGAGGCTTATATCTTCACTAAGCTCATTTCCACTGAAATGCTCTTCCAACATCACAGATAAGGCTAGGAAAACATTCAAAGCTCGACATCTTGTTCTCTGACAGGGTGGATCAGAGCAGACCTCCTCGTGCACAGATAAGAGGGGGTTAAAGCAGAAATAAAGCCAACACCAATCCCTCAGACTCCCAGCGCGGATGTTGGGTGCGCCAAACGGGAGCGCCAGGCCCCCAGAAGGCTTCGTTGGCGATGTTCAGCCACAGAATTGCTGTAAGTGCCTCGTTAAATGCCGAAACCTGGAAAACAATCGTGTTAATGAGTGAGAATGCCAGGCGCCACAATGCATTCAATCCAGCGGGGCTCTGAACCTGGCCCCTGGCTCCTCGGCCAGAGCTAAAAAGACACAATATTACAATTATCATGCTGATTAGCACCTGTCCAGACTCACTGGGAATGACAGGGAGCTAATGACAAAGTGAGCCAGTGTTGTATGTCATGTTCATTGGTAAATATCAACCACTTGGTATTCAGTGTGCCCGCATATGTGCCCTCTTCAGAAAAAAAGGAATTGTTTAGTTGAAAGCAAGACTGAGGGAGACAGTGGCCACCGGTGTGTCTCATTATTTCCATCCATGTCTGAAAATCAGAGCTGCAAAGCCTTTAATTGTCCACAACATACATTTAATGAGCACCTTTTAGACATAAAACGTCCCGTCTGTAATGTTTTATCACTAATGACGCGACTTGCTTTTCATATGAGAGGAGACTCAAACGATACTCTAAAAATATCTACAGTAACAACAACAGCGGGAATATCTGATGATGCAAAAAGCAAAGAAACTCTCAGAAGGGGGGGTCGGGTACTGGCTTTATATGTGGTTAAAAGGGCAACCTTGTAAGATTACTACGTTCCCTGCGTTGAGTTTATTATCTCAGTATAGTTTTTTTATCACAGCATTGTTTATCATCTCACTTCCTGTTCCCAGTGAATCAATACGCAGTCAATCTCAAAGCAAGGAGAATGCATCGATTTGGTTCTTAAGGCTGTGCGACCTTTAATCTCCTGAAACGTCGCCGAGCCCCTGAATGCTTTGAGGACACTTTATGCTGGACTGTGCAAAAGCTAAACAGGGCAGGAAATCTATGCACAATCAACAATCCAGCCTCTTATGGCTAACCTAAGGGCAAAAGGTGGAGCGTGTTTTGGCTCTGTTGAGGCAACCTATAAGCTGAGATTTAACTCTTTATTGATTCTCTGCAGGAAATTCAGGTAATTTCCCTGCATTTATAGAGCGTGTCCATTTTATTGGGCATCCCTACGTGAGTTTCAGCTGCACAACAGTGCATAAACTTAAAAGTGTCACTAAAACGAAATCTAGTGTGAATAGTGTGTATCACTTGTAAATTGTGTTTGCCCCGACTCTGATTTGCTGTGAATAAATTCAAAATGTATTCTACCATTTGTTTCTCTGATTGAGAGCGGGACAGTAATTATTTTTATGAAAGAACAGGATGAAGATGATTTTTGGTAATAGGTTCTTCATGAGGGTTTTTGTGGCAGGTATTGTGAGATGTCAAGGCCATGTTAATGAATATGTACACTGTCCGCTGTTTGATAAAGTTTGAAATTAATTAGTGGCTGCTAAACAACTGAACTCATCACGCCTGTATTTATGAGACAATACCCCTGGGTGTTTGTAGAATAATCCAGAAGTTTGACCTGCTATCCATTATTAATTAAACAAGTTAGTTCTCATGTTCTATGCATACCACTGAATTTAACAGCACAATGAGTAACATTATACTTTGTGTTATACCAAACCCTGATCAGGCTTTTGTTTCAGATGAAAGCAACTAAAACAACTTAGAAGAAAATGAAGACTACATTGAAGAAAATGAAGACTACAGCAAATCACAACAATTTTGCAGCATATGCCTTGAGAATAAGTAAACAAATATGTCTATTAGGCAGATGTGTCTGTTTTTCAGACATTTAAATGATTCGTCATTTTCAGCATTATTTAACAGGCTTCAGTAATCAGACAACTAATTTTGTCAGAGAACATAAATGTAGTTCATTTTGTCATATTTTTCTAATTTGGTCTTATCAGTCTAACTTCATAATGTTAATCATTATACACAATGATTAAAATGACTAGGCTATCACAATTATTTAAATTGTTATTTGATTACAGAGCATGATTTTTTGTCATAAAAAAATATTTTTAAATTTCATCAGATTGCACTTTCACCTATAAGCGCAAATCAAGGGAATGTCAACTCGTTTGCATGGTTTATTTTGCACATTTTTAGTTCCCCGATTCATAAAATTAGGAAACAAAAAAAAAGAAAAAAAAGACTTGCATTCATTCCGCAATCAGTCACAAACAATATGGTCAAGAGCCATGTTTGGATTGATTACAGTTCATCACTCAGAATGTTTGATTGCAGATTAGTCCCAGCAAACAGCACAAGTGGTCTTGTGAAGAAACATAGACTGGCTGTATTACACATACATTGAATCACTAAACTCCAGCATACATCTTTGTCTGTGTTATCAAATCCTCTGCTCTTTTTCTACAGTGTAGGGAGAGTGTGCACATAGTTGCCCAGTTGTAATAAAAATTTTTTTTTTTTTTTTTTTTTTTTCCTTTTTATGAGAAAAGCTCTGATTGGGGGGATTTCAACTCTTGACATCTGGCAACCCCAAGCATAAAAGCTTATTAAGGCTTGTTAAAAACAATCTATAATATATTTTTTCTAAAAAAGAGATATTGGTAAAGTTTTTTACAACATTTTTTGTCAACATTTTTTCAAAAGCTGAACTATTATTAATATGACAACCCATCGTTAAAAAGCAAAAACTACAAAACACAAAAGATGATAATTTGAAGAACATCGCAACTGTATCAGTTTGTTTGGACACTACTGGCTTTCAATTTATGGACCCAAAAAAAAGCATTTTGCATCTTCTTTTGTGTTCTACAGAATAAGAAAAAAAAGTAATTCAGGTTTGGACAGACTTTTTCATTTTTTAATGAATTACGTACACAAAATGCAGTGGTCTCCATTCAGATTGCAAGCTAAAATGAAGCATTCTTCTTGCAATGGGATTCAAGAGCTGTACAGGAGATACTACCAACATATTTTAGTGTGTTTTCTTTCCGAATAATGCAGATGTTCAAGAACTGTGAATATGAGTGCAATAAATTGTTTGCTTACAGTATTTTTTGTTTAAAACAAAAATTGAACTGGTTCTGAATCATTTTGATCCTACACTTAAATAGAATCAACTCATTACACAGAAACTCACAAATCTGTAATAAAACTTCAATGGATCTACAGGGTTCATTTTCAGCCTTCTCAAAATACGTTCTTCCCTCATGCCATCTGCTAAGAAAACATGAATAAGTGGGTGCATTATTTAGCAATTAACGAAAAGTACACTAAGTGGGTGATTTTAATGATTCAAAAACTTATTTTAGCTGGAAATGACATTGCAGGACCTAAATAGGCACTCTGCAAGGGTTTATTGGTTGGAACAAGGCTGAAGCACATTTATTTGGACTGCCTAAACAAGTGATGACACCAAACATAACTGCACGAAGAACCGTGTGAGCGGAACAAAACTCAAACAGAATCAGGGTAGTACAAAGTATCCACCTACACCACATCCAGTGCACTATCGCTCCCCATTAGAGACTACACGCACGCCCCACTCTTAGCACTTTATCATGGTCCTTAAATAGGGCTGTGGAAATATAAAGGAAGTCATTAGATTTAATTAGACCAATTAGATCCAAATTGGAACAGAATGATGTGGGTACATGCCACCAAACAACATGGCACCGATACAGTGAATCCTAATTGAAGTGCAGACTAGACAGAGGAAGGGATAAAAGATAAACAGCAACAGGCACATTTACGAATAAAATGTAGCCTCAAAGCAACAGAAACACCATTCCCGACCCATATATGCATGCATCAATCTCAAAGAGAACTGGGGACCACACTGCCATTTTTTGTGATTGGCAGTGTTTAGAAGAAAATTACAGGCCTCCCTCCCCACAGGTTCAGCTGATTATTCTCAAAAGACAAGCCGAGCTGCACCATAATCTCCGTGTTTCCATGGGGTCCTGATTGTAGCACAGCCCTGGAAGTTTGATAGAGCAAACTTCAAAGGAATGAGCGAGGTAAGGTGCCTGCTCTCTCGGGATTGCGGTTGTGCGGGCGAGGGTATCGAAGCATGAATTATCTATTAGTGTGACTGATATTACAGCAGGGGCCCTATTTTGAGACTGAAATAGACATATATATCATGAACTTGTGGCTGCGTGGCATTTTTCGTGCTGCCACTAAAGGCTGATAATCTAACGGCGTTATTAGACCACTCTTATTAGACCACATTCGATGAGCCATGGATGCATATAAATAGTACACATGTCAAAACACACAGCACAATTGAAATTACATTTATATCCACAAAAAAATGCACATCTTAAAAGGAAAAATGAGTCTGTGTTCATGCTGGAAAAGTACTAGTGAATCCATAGTGAAAATAAATTTACGTTTAACTGCATATAAGACTTTAACCTTCCATAAAAATCAGCATGAAGACAAAACTGCCAACTGAGCGAGCTTTTTTTAAGCAAATTTTAAAGAAATGTGGGAGAAATCTCTGCAATAATATTTAGTGTGCACAGGCTCAGCATTTAGTAGAGAGTTGCGCTTGAAGAGAAGGTACTAGATGATCCAAGAAAAACATTGTCGAGTCCCAGCCCCTTTCACAACAATGTACACAAGGCCAAACACTTCACAGCCACAATTTGCAGAACACAATAATGAGCATAGCACATTACTTACATATACTCCATTTTCAAGCTGTGAAACGAGACCCTGTGGAATTAAAATATGGCATTTGTATGGAGATTGTATTTTTTTTAATCAACCACCACTTGCTTTGTGGACAACCATTCCAACTGCTTTAGAATACCACTGGGAAGGGAAGCCATACGTTCCAATACCTCTTCAAACTTTCATTTCATTGTTATCCCCTCTGTCTCTATTTCTGCTATATGTTCATCTGACTCGGATTTCAAATGCTACTGTATGCCCTGAACCATAATCTTCCAATGCTACAACAGTTTCCTCTTTTCTCAACCCAGAAAGGGTAGCTTGCCATCCTATCTGTGCCTTCTGTCTTGTTACTGTTCAGAGGTGACTGTCTGACCTGAAGAAAAAAAAAAGCCAGATGGCTTCTTTAACTAAGCTCTTGTCTGAAGCCCAAATATGTCTGTTGTCAGCACAGTAGGGGAACAAAAGAAGAACCCCTAAAATAACAGGATTAAAAAACCCAGATTGGGAAGATTTTGTCTACATGGCATAAGCACACATGAGGAGGGTTTCTTAGTCCATTGCATGAGCCTTTAAGAACCTAAGGCAAGCTAATATCCTTTATTTCATCACACTTATCACAAAATCGTATAGAGTATTTAAGAATCCACAAATTAGTGGATTAGACATCCTAGCAAAAAAGATGATTAAACAAATCTTCATGGGAGACAACATTTGTGACCGGATGTTTGAAAGTCTAGTTAAACCGATGACATACAAAAAAAGATATTTTAAGCTGTAAATATATCATTTAAAAGTTGGGGTCGGTAAATTATTATTTTTTTTAAGGTTTTGATCAAAATATTTTTTTTTACATATATATATATATATATATACTATACTTTTATTTATATTTTGGAGTGTATGAAATACATACTGTAGGCAACAGTGTATGTGATTAGCCTATTCTTGCACACTTAAAATGCTTTCATGGCAGCAAATTGCTGCTGAGCTGTACTCTAAGTGACCAAAGTAGTACCAAAATGTTTTGAAATTTTTAAGTACATTGAATAAAAAAAAGAAAATGTTGGATTGTCTTCTGATTTGTAATGTTATTCTGAATAAGTGTATTATAATATTACTAACAACAGATTTAAGTATATATGAACTATATATTATATAATTATAATATCATTAGTAATTACTATAATTAGTAATATTTAGCACTAATGCATGAATATAGATATATACTAGTATAGTCCAGAGTAGAAACATTAAATTACAAACAGTAAAATAATGTAGTTGTACTGTTCTGTATACTGTAAACTTCATTACATTTCAACCTTAATATATTTTTAATGTTGCTGTCAATCGATTAAAAAAATGAAATAAAAATGCAATTTTTTTCTGCACATTTAATCGCAACTAATATCAAAGTTTTTAATATTTTTACATTGTAATAATTTCCCATATAATCTCCTAATTGATGTAAAAAGTAAAAACCACATAAAGACGGTATATTTAAAATATTTGTTTAATGGCATATTTTTATGGATGACCGATATCAATACTGATACTGATGTCTCAATGAAATAGATTTGTTTTTCTCAATTGTAGCCATTAATAATAGCCATTCAACATTACAGTATAATTGAAAGATATAAAATGTAATATTTATTAGGCTTAATATAACACCGTGTTTCCCATACATTGTTTTATCTGTGGCAGCCTGCCACAATATCAACATTGTCCACCACAAATAGATTTCAGTGCTTCCCATTCAATCATTACCTAGAATGTGGCGCCCGAAAATATATTTAAACTTCTCATAATAACATAAAGGGTCAGGGTTCCATCACCACCATGCTCATCATCACCTCCCACTCATTCACTCTCGCCGCCCACTCAGACTTTCTCCCATTCATTATCCCCGGACTACTAATCACAGTCACCTGTGTCCCATCACCAGAGCTTCCCTTATATACGTGCACTTTCCCTGCAGTCACTTGTCTGGTCTCGTCATTCCCATGACTCACAGACTCCTTGAACACTTACCTGTCCACTTACCTGTGATGCTCTCGTTTCCCTCGGCAAGCCAAAGCCTTCCTCCACGGTCATCCATCTTCGACTCCTGCAAGAAAGAAAGGCAAGAGAACCATCACCATTCAGCTAAGCTTCTCCAATTGATCTGTGTTGTTGCTACTCACCTGTTGTCTCCTACTTCGATCCATTCTGCAAAATTAAAGCATTGAATTCACCAACTTGTCTGATTCATCTGTGATTCCTGACAGAAGACCAGACCATAATGCAGAGTCCGTCGGAGTCTGGAGAGGGTCCATCATCGGTGAATCCTCCGGTCGCCGCTGCCTTCATTCCACCGCCTTCACTTCCGCAATCTCCCGCCGCTTCGTTCACTGCCTCTGCAAATCCCATGGCCCGGCCAGCGACATACTCTGAGGCGGAGAACTGCAGTGGGTTTCTTCAACAAGTATCCTTGTATATCGCTATGAATGAACATCAGTTCCGTAGTGACACCGCCCGTGTGACTTTCATTATTTCTTTGTTATCTGGTCAAGCGCTTCGGTGGGCCCAGTCATTGTGGGATTCGGATTCTCCGGTGGTCAAATCCTTCACAAGCTTCAAACAGCACTTCAAGGAGGTTTTTGGACAAACTGTATCTGAACTGTTCATTCATGACCAACTATTTAACCTCCGTCAAGGAAATTCTTCAGTGAGTACGTATGCCCTTCAGTTCCGCTGTTCCGCACTATAGCCGCAGCAAGCGGCTGGAATGAAACCGCCTTGATCACAGCCTTTCGACATGGATTGAACCCCAACGTCCGCCACCTGTTGGTAGTGTATGAAGACAGCATGGGGTTAGAAAACCTGATCCAGCAGACTATCCGGACTTCCCAGCGCCTCACCGCTTGTGATCGCTTCGCACCCACTGAAAGTTCTCCGCCCTCAGCTCCATCTGTCACTCCTCCAGCACCAGTTCCCATGGAAGTAGACTCCACCCACCTTTCCGCTGCTGAACGTCAGCGCAGATTATAACATTCCCTCTGTTTATATTGTGCGTCAGACAAGCATCTCCTCAGCTCTTGCCCTACTCGACATCCACAGCAGGCGGTAAGCTCCCTTCAACTCTCCCCTAAGACTGAGTCTCTAACACGTACCACTGTTCACGTCTTAACCTCCAGTGTTTGTCTCCCAGCGCAAGCCCTCGTTGACTCCGGGTCTGCGGGGAACTTCATATCCATCCAGTTTCTCCAAAAACTGAATATCCGTCGACACCGTCTGCCTCAAGATCTGACCGTCCAAACCATACAAAGCAAGCCACTAGGTCGAATTCGTCATTATACACCCAATCTAACTCTTTGCATCGGCTGTCTACACTCTGAGGAGATCTCGCTTATGGTGCTAGAGGAGTCCACCGCGGATATCATCATGGGACACCCCTGGCTAGTACGACATCAGCCAGTGCTCCACTGGAGAACTGGGGAGATACCCCGTTGGGTTGAAGATTGCCATGTATCCTGCCTCAGTTCCATCCAGAAAGGTTCTTCTTCGTCTCGTTCCAAGTCGTCGCCGGGTGAATCCAGAGTTCCTGTCTGTTCAACCTAGGTGGAAAGTCCTGATTTCCAGGTCCAAGTCGAAATTCCAGTGGAGTACCGGGCGTTCCAGGATGTATTCAGTAAGGTACTGGCAACTAAATTACCACCACACCGGCCATGGGACTGCGCCATCGACTTGCTACCCAGAGCCACCCTGCGTAAAGGTCGCATTTACCCTCTGTCCATCCCGGAACAGAAGGCCATGGAGGAGTATGTGAAGGAAGCTTTACATCAGCAGTTCATTCGACCATCTACCTCCCCTGCCACTTCGAGCTTCTTTTTTTGTGGCCAAAAAGGATGGAGGCTTGCGGCTGTGTATCGACTACCGTCATCTTAACTTACAAACAGTCAAATTCATCTATCCCCTTCCTCTGGTCCCTGCCGCCCTGGAACAGCTGGGTGGAGTGCGCATCTTCTCCAAGTAAGACCTGAGAAGCGCGTATAACCTGATCCGAATCCGACATGGTGATGAGTGGAAAACTGCCTTCATGACCCCCTCAAGCCACTACGAGTATCAGGTTATGCCATTTGGGCTGTCCAACGCTCCTGCCATCTTTCAAGGTTACATGAATGAGGTCCTTCGAGAATTCCTCTACCGTTTCGTCATAGTCTACATTGATGATATACTCATCTACTCGTCTTCCATGTTTGAACATCACCAACATGTCATCCAAGCCCTCGAAAGGCTGTGAGCACACAGTTTATACCTGAAACTGGAGAAGTGTGAATATCATACCTCCACTGTTCATTTCCTGGGCTACGTAATCAACCAACAGGGCATCCAAATGGAACAGAGGAAGGTGGAAACCATCCAGAGCTGGCCACAACCCACCTCAGTTAAGGAACTGCAACGTTTCCTGGGTTTTGCTAACTTTTACAGACGATTCATCCGGAACTACAGTCAGATCAGTGCACCCCTCACCTCATCCCTCAAAGGCCGGCCCAAGTCTCTGTCCTTATCTCCCACCGCAGTCCAGGCCTTCCAGCACTTAAAAGAAGCATTCATCACTGCTCCCATCCTCGTCCATCCCAACCCGGACCTTCCGTTTGTGGTAGAGGTGGATGCCTCTCCCACTGGAGTGGGAGCAGTTCTCTCTCAGCGGCAGGGTGAGCCACCCAAACTCCTTCCATGCGCCTTCTTCTCCAAGAAGCTAGCCCCGGCGGAGCGGAAGTATGACATCGGGAACCGGGAGCTGCTGGCCATCAAACTGGCCCTCGAGGAGTGGAGGAACTGGCTGGAGGGAGCCAACTACCAATTTGAGATGATAACAGATCGTCGCAATCTGGAGTACCTAAAAGAGGTGAAGAGACTGACCCCAAGGCAGGCCCGCTGAGCTCGATTCAACTTTGTGGTAACGTACCGACCTGGGAGTAAGAACAGCAAGGCTGATGCACTATCACGACTCCATCACGCCTCAGTTGAAGACCTTCATCCGGAGCCTATCCTCCCTCCAGCTGTAATCCTCAGCCCCATCCTCTGAGAACTCGACCAGCAGATCACCCAGGAACTGGCACGTCAACCCGCTCCGCCGGGAGGTCCAGAAGGGCATATCTTCGTACCACCACATCTTCGTACTCCCCTTCTGGACTCTGCTCACACCATTCCGGGCTCTGGACATCCGGGTACCAAGCGTACCCTCTCGCTCCTCAGTCAACGGTACTGGTGGCCATCCACCTCTGAGGATGTTTCCAGGTTCGTCCGCGGTTGCTCAGTCTACGCTATAACCAACACCCCAAGGAGGCTCCCTGAGGGCAAGCTCGTCCCATTGCCTCTTCCCCGACGACCTTGGTCTCATATCGGGGTTGATTTCATGACTGATCTACCGAAGTCGGGAGGCTTCACCTGTGTAATCATCGTTGAGGACCGGTTTTCCAAAGGCTGTAAGCTGATTCCCTTACCTGGCCTTCCCACAGCTCTAGAAACAGCAGAAGCTCTCTTCCACAACGTCTTCAGAAACTACGGCATCCCAGAGGACATTGTTTCAATGTTTCAACCAATTTATCTCTCGGGTATGGCACGCCTTTTCAAATTCCTCAGGGTCACCGTCAGCCTCTCCTCAGGTTACCACCCACAGACAAATGGCCAGACTGAGCGGAAGATTCAGGAGATTGGACGTTACTTGCAAACATACTGCCACCAGTACCAGGACAGCTGGAGCCGCTACCTCCAGTGGGCAGAGTATGCTCAGAACTCCCTGTGGCAGAGCACCACCGGGCTCACCCCCTTTCAGTGTATCCTAGGAGGGGGTATGGGACTCAGCTCATGTGCATCTCCAACAGGCAGTACGGAGGCACAAGGAAGTAGCGGACCGTCGCCGACTCGATACACCTCTATATAGGCCAGGACAAAAGGTGTGGTTGTCGACTCGGGATATCCACCTCCGTCTGCCTTGCCGTAAGCTGAGTCCTCGATTCATCGGACCATTTACCATCCAGAGGCAGTTGAACGAAGTAACCTATAGGCTCAACCTTCCCGCTCAGTACAAGATTTCTCCATCCTTTCATGTGTCCTTGCTCAAACCTTTCACTGATCCTGTCACTCCTGTTCCCTCAGATAACACTGCTACTGAAGTACCTCCTCCTCCCGTTCCAGTAGAAGAGGAACCGGTTTATCGTGTCCGTACCATCCTGGATTCCCGGCGGCGAGGTCCTCGTCTGGAGTACCTGGTGGACTGGGAGGACTACAGGCCAGAAGAGCACTCTTGGGTCCTACAAGATGACATCCTGGATCCCACTCTACTCTCCCAGTTCCACGAGGATCATCCGGACCGTCCTGCTCCCAGGGGTCGACCTCGTCCTGCTCTCCGTGGTCGACCTCGCCGCCGGCAGCGCCCTTCTCAGTCGTCGAGAGCCGCCTCGGGGTACTGCCAGGGTTCCATCACCACCACGCTCATCATCACCTCCCACTCATTCACTCTCGCTGCCCACTCAGCCTTTCTCCCGTTCATTATTCCCAGACTACTAATCCCCGTCACCTGTGTCCCATCACCAGAGCTTCCCTTATATACGTGCACTTTCCCTGTAGTCACTTGTCTGGTCTCGTCATTCCCATGACTCACAGACTCCCTGAACACTTACCTGTCCACTTACCTGTGACGCTCTCGTTTCCCTCGGCAAGCCAAAGCCTTCCTCCACGGTCATCCATCTTCGACTCCTGCAAGAAAGAAAGGCAAGAGAACTATCACCATTCAGCTAAGCTTCTCCAATTGATCTGTGTTGTTGTTACTCACCATCCTACTTCGATCCATTCTGCAAAATTAAAGCATTGAACTCACCACCTTGTCTGATTCATCTGTGATTCCTGACAAAAAGGTCTTCTGTTGTTTTTTGCGTCATTTCTGTCAGTCAAACTAAAATCGAAAGAGATTTGTGTCCTTATCAAAAGACTGTCTGTTTGAGCTGCGCAAAGAGAAGTCCGCACTTCACTTAAGTGATCAGCTCCGCGTCTCATTTCACACTGAATGAATGCAGCGAACTCAATGGCCCTGTCCCAAATGGCACCCTAAGCACTCACGGTCTTCCTAAAAGTCCAGACTTTCGTGACGTAACGACCATTCTGACTCTCAGGAAGAAGTCTGCTGCGGTGCTCGCATCAGTGGAGGCTCGGTAAAAGTGAGCATCAATGGCGTATATCAACCGCACAGGGGGCGCTCGCAAGCACCCCTCTGAAACCTATATAGAAAAATGGGACACCCTCCAGTCTCATGGACTTAACGGACACGCGCACACGGCAGCTATTGTAAGTCCACAAGACCGAGAGTGCATATGAAGTGTGCCATTTGGGCCAATATATCAGGGCTCAACGATCAGGAATTTTTCTATTGGCCAAGTCAAACCGGTGCAGATTTTTACTTGCCCTGCAAAAATGCACAAAAAAAAAATTATATATATATACACAGGTCCTTCTAAAAAAAATTTGCATATTGTGATAAAGTTCATTATTTTCCATAATGTAATGATAAAAATTAAACTTTCATATATTTTAGATTCATTGCACACCACCTGAAATATTTCAGGTCTTATTGTTTTAATACGGATGATTTTGGCATACAGCTCATGAAAACCCAAAATTCCTATCTCAAAAATTAGCATATCATGAAAAGGTTCTCTAAACGAGCTATTAACCTGATCATCTGAATCAAATAATTAACTCTAAACACTTTCAAAAGATTCCTGAGGCTTTTAAAAACTCCCAGCCTATTTCATTACTCAAAACCGCAATCATGGGTAAGACTGCCGACCTGACTGCTGTCCAGAAGACCATCATTGACACCCTCAAGCAAGAGGGTAAGACACAGAAAGAAATTTCTGAACAAATAGGCTGTTCCCAGAGTGCTGTATCAAGGCACCTCAGTGGGAAGTCTGTGGGAAGGAAAAAGTGTGGCAAAAAACGCTGCACAACGAGAAGAGGTGACCGAACCCTGAGGAAGATTGTGGAGAAGGACTGATTCCTGCGGAAGCAGTGGACTGAGTCTGGAGTAGAAACATCCAGTGCCACCGTGCACAGGCGTGTGCAGGAAATGGGCTACAGGTGCCGCATTCCCCAGGTCAAGCCACTTGAACCAGAAACAGCGGCAGAAGCGCCAGACAAAATCTGTGGGATATTGTGAAGAGGAAGTTGAGAAACGCAAGACCCAACACTCTGGATGAGCTTAAGGCCGCTATCGAAGCATCCTGGGCTTCCATAACACCTCAGCAGTGCCACAGGCTGATTGCCTCCATGCCACGCCACATTGAAGCAATCATTTCTGCAAAAGGATTCCCGACCAAGTATTGAGTGCATAACTGAACATAATTATTTGAAGGCTGACTTTTTTTTTTTGTATTAAAAAGTTTTTTTTATTGGTCGGAGGAAATATGCTAATTTTTTGAGACTGGAATTTTGGGTTTTCATGTGCTGTATGCCAAAATCATCAGTATTAAAACAATAAAAGACCTGAAATATTTCAGTTGGTGTGCAATGAATCTAAAATATATAAACGTTTAATTTTTATCATTACATTATGGAAAATAATGAACTTTATCACAATATGCTAATTTTTTTTAGTTTTTTGAATTTTTTATATATATATATATATATATATATATATATATATATATAGTAAAAATAATAAATTAAGTTGTTTAAGTTTTATGAATTCAATTGTTTAGAAATGCTTTTTGGTTGTTAAAATGTAATTAAACTATTAAAATTAAATCCAGAAAAATAAAAACGTAAAACAGAATTTGGGGGAAAAATGAAACATTTCATCATATGGCCCTAAAATATTCAAAACTTTCAATACATTTTTAGTTAAACTGTATAAGTTTCATAATTTAAATTAATTAGGCATGCATACGATTATTCAAATTACACCTTTATCACTAAAACAAAGTCCAGATGAACTGATTTCAACAGCTGTGCTGCTTAATACTTTTGTGGAAACCATGACTTGATTTTTTAGGATTCTTTGGAGAATAGAATGTTCAAAAGAACAACATTTATTTGAAATAGTACATCAACAAAAAAAATAACAAAAAAAAAAATCTGTCGATTTGGATCAAATGCATCCTTGCTTAGAAATATATACAAAAGGCTTTTCCTCTAGCTTTGAAATGGTCCAAATATTAAGAACCAAACCACTTTTATAGCAAACTCAGTAGATAAACAACTGGTATTTGGCAAAGTGCAAAATGATCAAGCACGGCCTGAACATTTCTACATTCCAATTTGCAGAACTGACTTGTGCGCCGATTCAGTGCTCGAGCATCGCTGTGAAATGAACATAACTACCCTCATAATAACCACACCACAAAAACGGAGCTGTAGCCAGAGATATTCTCACATTAAGGGTGACACTTGATTCTAAAGTGGTCACAGAGCACACATAAAGAAACTTCATAAGAAGCTCAGCAATAACTTTAATGCAGCATAGGACAGTTAATTCCTGCTCTAAAGGACACACTGGGGATGCTATGCTGAAATAAACTCAATCTCCCTAGGCCTTGAGTCTCTTCTTATGTAAAAAGCACAATAACATGTCTTTGCTGATGGACAAATCTGACGGGGACATCAGTGGATGACAAAAATGACTGAAAGCAGCTTATTCCCAAACACTATTGCGAGTCCATCAATGTGCTCTGAGAGACCGGATTACTGAATATCTGTTCAGTGAGTGAATAAAAACACATGATTTGGGGCTCGGTGTCTGCTATTCTATATTAAAGATGAATAGATTATTTTACAACACTGTTTTAATGCATAAGAGTAACCATGCATTTTTCAATAAGATCCATGTTTTGTAGTTTTTGCTTCAATTGGTTTATATTTGCTTCAGCGTAAAACTTCACTGTGATCTATGGCATAGCGTCTGGGCATGCAGGGTATGCACGTGCAAATGGGCCCGGGCAGATTGGGGACCCGCCCAGGGGAAACTTTTAATTAAAACCAGATAATTAATTAATTCATGGCCACGATAAATAAATATTTTTTGTATGCATGTCATGTGCAGATAGGGCTGCACAATTAATCGAATTTGTAATCGCGATTACAATTATAGATGCCACAATTATGTAATCGTTCAAAGGCACAATTACAAAAAGTCCACTTACATTATTCTGTTTGCTGAAGATTGTGTTTTTTTCTTTCTACAGCTTACTTTAAAAAAAATTCCGCCCTATTGTTTTAATTTTAGTTAGTGTAACATTATAATATTATATTTTTACTTGGCTTTTCTATAGCATTAAGCCTCAAATGTCAAATTATTTAAAGAAACCAAAAGAATTAAAATTTTTCAGGAGGAGTTTACAGCTGGTTTATTTTGATATAACTATATGGCATAAAGCTGTCCAAAAATCATTCAATGTAAATTGTGATAATCGTAATTAATAATCGCAATTACAATTTCAAGGCAATAATCGATAATTATGATTTTTGTCATAATCATGCCCTATGTGCAGATATTTCCATTTTCTCCGTAATTTCTTGTGCATTTGTTATTTTTTACACCCCGCGGTTGCCGTAGAACTACACCATAATTTAACGACGCTACATGACCGCGCTAAATTAAAAAAGAAAAGATGTTAGTGGAGAGACAACAAAGACTTGTCTCCAGCCCTTCCACAACAATTGACCGCATTCCATGCAGCCTTTAAAAGACACATCTCTAGGATGACAACAGTTCAAGATTTGGCCAGTTGAGAACAACTATCACATAGCTTCAGCGTCATGTGCACCGTTTTAGTTCCCTTTCTTACCATTTGTGTTAGTGTTTCCTTTAGCGAAGCGCTCATTTTCATAGTTGAAGCTAATAAAAAAAAAATGATTGCTGAACTATTGTTGCAGAACAGACTATCTGGACTAGCAATTCTTTCTATTGAGAATGCACAAAGCCCTGAATTAAACACCAAGGACATTGTGGATGAATTTGCCTAAAGAAAGGCCCGGAGAATGCAACTAAAATTAGTGAGTAGTTTTGTGTTTTTACATTTTGGGCCATCGTGCTAAGATCGTTTGTGTTTGCATGCAGTAGTTTAGTATTAACATTGGCTGAGTCTTGGCTATTTTAGACTTTTTTTAGTTCCATTCTGGGGTGCGTTTCCCAAAAGCATCATTGGCCAACTATGATCGCAATTTCCATTGAACTAGGAAAAAAAAAAAAAAAAAAAAACGGCCCTGGCATTTTGGACCGGCCCACAACATATGATCATAAACACAATTGATCTTTGAATAGAATACAACAACTCATATTCCTTAAAACCACTAATGCCATGTAACGAGTGAGTAAGAATGAGTAAGAGTTAACAGATGAAATAACTACTATTATAAAATACAACTATACTGAACTATACTCCACAGTGATGAATCCTAAAACAAGCTACAAGCTGCAGTGACATAGAAATACAAGTGTTTACCACAGAATTTTTGTCCCTCTAGGGGGTTCGGGGGAGGATTTTGTGCTTTTTAATGTTAAATTCATCAATCTTGTGCACTTTGAGAGTTCAAAATCAAGAGCTCCAAACTATATTCAGTGTGCAAATTGAATAATACATTTGCAAATACAAGCTCAAAACTCTTTTAGTTGTGATATGTGTCTGTCTACATTACAGAACTACATAATAATAGTTATAATATTAATTGATACCATGACAGTAATAGCCATATATTGTAAAACAAATGCACTGCAAAGTAAAAGAAACTTTCATAATTTGTTTAAATAATTAGATAAACACATAATCTTTGGTTTTGACGAACAATGCATCAAGCTTTTATTTTGGCGGAAAATGTGGTTTACAAACGAGTCTCATTACAATTCTAGTAAAATGCGTAACCGTCAAATATGCAGATGTGGAAATTATGCATAACTGGGTAATGGGTTCTAGTTCTGATTCACGCTATTTCTTTGCACATTCCTTGCTTTTCTTCTCCATCTCTCTGACTATTTTGACAGATATGCACTGACACTGACTGGGGGGGGGGGGGGGGTCATGGGCCGGTCTGTGAGGAAAAAATAAAAATAAATTTGTCCAGTGCATTTTTTTTTTTTTTTTTTTTTTAAGTATGAGATGTATCGGCCCAAAAAGCACGTCGGCCCACCGGGAAAGTGCCCCGTCTGCCCGATGGCCAGTCCGCCCCTGGGGCGCGGTCTAGGGAAGCCCAAAGAAATATTTTTGGCATATGGGCCTGGGACTGACTTGCTACGCCACTGACTGCAATACTATGTAGATATGCAATATTGGTTCTCTGCACATGCATAGTATCTACTTAACTAATGCGGCATTCTACACCCATCTGTCTAGCTCATTTAACAAAGCCCCTAGCCGTAAACAGTCTGTGATTACTGACTATATTTTAGGGATGAGTCACAATAGTCCAAAAACCACCTATTTAACACCATTTTGTTTATTTCCCTGTCATGGACATTAGTAATAAACCACTTGACTTGACTTAAGATTTATAAGGTAAGGCTACATATTGGCACATATTGCACAAACAAAATAATAAATTCTTCTAAAATGTTTCAAGGGAATCCAGATCATTAATAAATGCAATTCTAACCTGCATTTGATACTGACATGAAAACTATGATCCCTGTGGCAAGTTAGCAAATACAAAAACTATTTTTAATCCGATGTTGACCCAAGACATGCCACTTCCAGAGTACTGAGGAATTCTTGCCGTGTGGTTGGATGAATCGCAGATCACCCCAGCGGGCCACCGTACAGCATTTCACCAAACACAGAGATTACAGCCTGACCTATTTTGTTTTATTAGGAAAAATGAATCCTTTTGACATAGTAGGTCAGAGGCATAAATATTTTCATTGTAAAACAAACATTGCCAGGATGCACTGCCTTTCACATTTGCTCTTCAAGTGTGACCTGATAAAATAATATTAATAAACCCGTAGTGGGGGATAGAATGATGAGTGTCAGCCATGCTGATATAAAGCCCCGGCAATCTTAAATAAGTAGATGAAACGGGGAGGATTGAGATACAAATTGTAATGTACCCAATGATTCAATGTCAGACCACAATAAAATGACAAGCGCAAAAAATAGGCTAGCCACACGCTTGTGCATTGGCTGTAATGAATGGACTGAAACTCCAAAAGATTGCGTGCACATTTATCTTTTTGTCTGCATACCGCGACTCAAAGCTACAAAAAGCTCTGAACAATACAAGCTGTGAACAAAGAGAACTATCAAAGAACAAATTGTTATCCAGAAAGAAGAGCCAACAACTTCCAATGCATTTAACATCTTCAATGGATCCAACAAGTTCAATTCTTGCTGGATGGACTAAATATGTAATCCAGCATCTTGAGATTTCCGAACTATGAACAGACCAACCTCTAAGCAATTGACTGTGTAGTGATTTGTGAACCAAAGAGTCATCTTTTATCTTCATGTGTACTGCAAGAGGAAAAACTCATTCCAGAGAGCACTAAATTATTATTTGTACAGCTAGAAAATAAATAGATGTGCTCGGACCTTACTTTATGATAACATATACAGTACATATCTACGATCTCTTGATGGGGAATAGATATATTTTGAGAAAAGAGCAGCGATTAACCTTATACACAAGACATCTGATTGGGTGAACTGGTCTTAATGGTAATGCTAATGGGTGCTAGTAATCTCAATTTAATGAGAACTTGCTCAGTGTGAGCTGCAATATAATGATGTGTTAAACTGCTCCATCATCAGCAGCTCTCCAACAAAGGATGGGATGTGGGAAGTTGCGGTGGTGCTGTGTTTCACAATTTGACCCTTTGCTTCATGAACTGTCTGCTAAACAATTTCACAGTCACACTGAGAGTTAAAAAAAACGGTCTCAGCTTCCACCAAGCGTCAAGGTGCAGCTGTATAATAACAGATTATAAATAATGTTCAATGAAACAACTCGATGATTGAAATAAATTGCCTTTTTTTGTCTGTCTCTAAAATTAAAAGGAAACAAATATATAATACATAAATATGTCAAATGAATATTTATAATCTATTTATCTGATAATGTAGATTAAGATATTAAAAACTTGTCTAATGTCTGAGAACTGAGAAATTAACTGTCTGAGAACTACTAAAATGCAATGCAGAGTCTCAAGCACTTTTTAAAGCATGTTTTGTTTGATAGTCATCTTTTGGGTGATACTTGGAGCGGCTGATTGCATGACAATGAATTCTTGGGGATTCTCTTACTCAGCAAAGAAGCATCCCAGTTTTTGCTTTTAGCATCTTGACTCATCAATCATTATCACGTCTGTCAAAGTGGTGTTTAGGCTGAGGCACCTAACCTGACCTTTGCCTTTTTTTTTCTCCAATTCAAAACATCCAAACCCATCGACAATTTATCTCTTGCTGATTTTCTAATCATGACACGCACAGCATTTCATTTTCAGTCACCAAATAATTGAGCCATGCCATAAACTTAGCATCTGAGCGAAATGGTTTAATAGAAATATACACCATATGACACCATAAGAATGTCTGTCATCCACTCACACACATATAACAAAAACATTACCAATAACACCAGTAATCTCTCTAGATACAGCTCAAACTGAAAGAATTAAGAGAGCTCTAGTCTCTACTTGCGCTGTCATTTTTACAGAGCAAAGCAACCAATCAATAGCGAGGCGGGCATGGCAGATTCCAGCCGTAATCTTCAAAATATTCTTATGTGGATTAGCTTCTCCCCCAGCCATTTTCATTTTCACTCTGTAAGGTATTAGTCTGACAGCAAGTGGAGCAAAACAAATAATAGACACTTCAAATAGGGAGAAACGTCTAATAACAGCAACCTGGTTAAAATGTTGCTTGCCTTTTCTCTATTTCCATATAAACTTATTTGCTGCAGGCCCTAAACAAATTATATGTGCTATATGCTGTGTACTAAACATTCATCTAATTTGAAAGCAGTATCACTGGCTAATTGAAAACTAAGGGATTCCATGAAATATGAGACTATTGTCAAAGCAGGGCTGTAAAGCATAAACCTCTGTCCTTTACATTCAAAGACATTGTGTGGAAACACAAAAGCACAATTAAACAATACTTAAAGCCTCCAAACAATGGGCACAGAAGAGACTCCAAGCATTTAAAGAGTCAGAGGGGGTAGTAGGCCTAGGAGTAAATTAATGGATATTTTGTAAAAATTTGGAAGCAACAGTGATGGTAAGCTGGTATATAGGAAATGCTAGTTGTCACATTATAAAACGGTATTAAAAAAATTATAAGTGTTCAAGTGAAAAGCATAATTATACAAGGTTTGTTTTCTCTAGCAGTGAGGGTGCTAATGCAAACTTCAAACCCTTTATCATATATCATATCATAATATTTTGCTACAGTCATGCAAATACAATGAAATCACACTGTTATACATTCAGACAGGAGTCAACTGTTTAATGAGTATAGATATGCCCCCTACGTAATATGACAAAGTTTTTGTTAGAAATATTGACTGTCACCTACACAGTTGTTCAAGTAATGATAGACTAACCACAAAAGGTTTCCAGAAATAACTGTATTACTCATCTAAATACTGACTCCACGCACTAAAAGACAAGTGGTGACAGATCAAATATTAGATGATATTGGAACATGTCGATTTCAGAATTATTGCAAGATTGCTATAATAATTAGTCTATTGCGCAAAAATTATTCTATGAGGACATCAAACCGGTTTTTCGTGCTATAGCCTATCTCTGTACACTATCGCTGGCACCAAGCACAGGAACGAAACGCATAAGAAAGTCTTGACAGGATGTGATTTTCCAATCATGGACTATTTCACCTACAAAAGTAAAAGCAGCTTTATGATAGCACACGTTGTCCGAGCATCGTAAGCCGGAGGGATAAAGCCATATACACCATCTACACTGCATACGAGTGACTCCAAGTTACAATTGTCGCAAAGGGACAAAACTACGCTCCCGAAGCGATGCTTGCATTAGCCCATATGCAGCTTCTGAGCAGAAGCAGCACGAGCATCGACCAAGACGCTATTATTTTACAAAGCGAAAAGACCTGCACTTGTTGACTACGTTTGAACACTACGACTTTTGTTGACAAGAATGAATAGACTATATTATCACACTCTTCTATAAAGAATAGTATTCTATAAAGAAAGCGGAGATAACAGATAAGAGCGGGTAAATAAAAGGTCAGTCTGTTACTTAGAGACTGCGTTGAATGATGAAATCTTGGCAGTGCCGCGAGTAACAAACCATCCCCTAAGTAGCGAAGACAATGCGAATTATTCTAATGTTTTCTAGAATGTGATGTGTTTGTTTAAACCACAGCCCCTAAAGTTTGTATATTTATATATGAAATGAGAACAGTACAGAGAAACAGCGCGCGGATGCAGCCAGTTTAGAGCGAGCGGTCACACTCATGCGCTACTTGACTTAAAGGGACAGTTCACACACACACAAAAATACATTTCTGTCATATATTCACCCTCATGTTGTTGCATGTGGAGTCCCAAAGCTGTATGACTATCTTTCTTCACAGATAGGCACAAAAAAGACGCAAAAATGTTAGACTGACAGCCTCGGTCACCATTCACTTTCATTGCATCTTTTTCCATAGAATAAAAGTGAATGGTAACTAGCTAGGCTGTCATTCTGCCTAACATCTCCTTTTGTGTTTCACAGAAGACATACGGATTTGAAAGAACATGAGGAACAGCAAATGACGACCATTTTAAATCTTAGGAGAGCTGTCCCTTTAAAACAAGAACATAAGGTGATAAACAAACGACGTTCATGCTTATTCCTAAACTTAAAGGAACTTATTCACATGCTTATGCGAGCTGCATGAAGCCGATGCATCGCGGTCCGTGATGCAGATGCAACTGATATATCTTTTCACAATCCATTCCAATGACTTGCAAACTCACAAGGACTCAAAAAGACTGCAATTAATAAAATGTGATTCGAGAACCACAAACAGCAACAATGTCACTTAAAGAAACATAAATTGATAAACAAATCCAATACAATAATCCATTGGAACAGAAGCTGTTAGCCTATTTCAGAACGCTGCTTTGCGTTTTATAAAGGTCAGTGTATGTTCCGCTCTCCAAAAGGCTGCTAATATAGTGATAACATATCTACAATGTATCTGGCTCTATCTTTACCGCAAATAATTTGCTGGCGAAACAATTGCAGTTTATTTAAGGAAGAGAAACATCCCGCTTCCCCCGCACGAGAGAGACCCGCAGCAAAAGCAACTGCAGACTTCATCGCGTCAAAGTTAACAGAAATGAACAGAAAACCCACATTTCACACGACCGCTTCAATTTTGACAACACATATGTAACTTTGTAACCAGTCGGTACTTTGAACTATCACTTTCAATCAAGACGCCACTGTGTAGAAATCTCCGCGGACGGCGAATGTCTGTCGAGCTGGCTCAGCCATTGTTGCCTTAAAATACAAGCAGATTAAAGGAAAAGCACAGTTCCTACCTGTAAGAATAGCTGCCGAAATAGTGAATAAAATGAGGAGAGTAGCGAGAGATCCGTTGCTCGTGTTCGCCATGTTGGACACCTGCTTCTTTCTGAAGCTCGTGAGCGAGACTGAGTTGAGCTTCACCTAGAGCAACGGGAGCTGCGCGTTATGAGATGCTGGGAAAGGGCGGGAACAAACATTCATTCAAAAAAAACGTCAATGCATTTAATGCAATCCTTATATACTGAACCGGTATCTTGATGTTATTGAATAGATTTTTTTAAAAGACAAATTTGTTCGTTTCTGTAAACACACCCTGTTGATCAGAAGAAAGAGGCTTCCCTGCCCCTCCAAAAAAAGTGCAATGGTAACCATTATAGTTTCCTGCAGAATGCCATCAGTGCAGTTACTATACAGTTAGCCTACTATGTTTATTGTTAATAAAACTATAACTTAAACATATTTACATTATATCAATAAATATATTTTATATGTGTGATTATATATATAATTATAAATATATCATTTAAACTATCATAATAATAATGTACTAATAATACATTTTTCAGTGGTAGGCTACTAATACCACTGTAGCTGTAATAACTATAACAAAATATTTAAGTGGAACCCAGTTTACCATGGGTGTTCAACAGTATAAGGTCTTTAGAGAAAAAGAGTGCCTCTAGTGGCGTTACCTCTGTCTCTTTCTATTTCTCTGAACACATGCACAGACATAAAAACAAATCTTGAATGGAAGATTGGAATAGAATATATAGGTATATTCCATTAGGTAAAAAAGAATATATATATATATATATATACTGTATACTGTAAATGCACTCTCAACTTTTTGAATGACATTGGAATAAAACACTGTAAAAAATTATATGATCAATAAGTTCAGACAACATGTTATTACATTGCTTTAACTCATCAAAATAGGTTAATGAATTTTCAACTTTACATTTCAATTTTTTTAAGTCAGTTTAATTTAAGATGAAATGACTTAAACATCCACTTTGATTGTACTTAAAGGCAGCAACTTTTTTCAATGCAAGTAATGCAAGGACAATAGTTAAAAAAGGAAAGAAAAGTAAAGAAATTGATTTTAAAAAAAGGAAATATAAAAGTGAAAGTCTTGAATATGACATTACTGGAATCAGTTTAAAAGTATTCAGTGAAAAAAAAACTTCCTGTCTTCCCTCAATATAAAAGAGACTTCTCATCAACATAATTATGTTGACTTTTTAATATAAGTTAATTGGGTGCTTTCTCAAATTGACTCGCAGTTGGAGCCAGGGTTGCAAATTGATAAGGTAATCCAGGTAGCTCTACCCTTGGTGGCTCATTATGCTAATTCACTTGGAAGGCTCACAGGGCAAGTGCTTTGATTTTCTGGAGATGAACAGGAATTAAAGAAATGTTTGTACAA
Organism: Meda fulgida; assembly: GCA_030578275.1. Lineage (NCBI taxonomy): Eukaryota > Metazoa > Chordata > Actinopteri > Cypriniformes > Leuciscidae > Meda > Meda fulgida. Next base: position 14,340,274 of record CM060636.1, on the reverse strand, counting down.
GACTCAAATTTTGATGATACACCCTAATACTTATGGCTGAACATGCTTTTTCGTGCCTTCCTGGCTCAAATTCTTAGGGCATAATGACTGATTGTTCCTGGAAAAAAACAGATAAATTTAGATATGAAAAGACCAAAAGTAGATGAAGTGCTTCCTCTTGAAGATGTTCTCCTTTAAGGATTATTTTATAAGCAAAAAGTTCATTCTTCTTTAGTTAGACAAAGATCAGAGAAAAGTTTCTAACATTAAGATTTCTAAAGTTTTGTTTTAATGAATATGATTCAAGGTAGCATATACTGTAGATAAAAGCAACAACTTAAAATTGTATGATACATAAGCACTCTTTCATATAGCCAAATATGCTCTGTTGTCAGTGATGTAAAATACAATTCAGCGTAGCCTACACCTTTTCTTTAAAGAATATCAAAGCCTGGGTTAGATGAAAGAAACCCCCAAGGGTGGACAACATACTTCACAATCTTATGTCAGAGCCAAAAAGTCATGTTTTGACCTTGCGGTCCTAAATGTTCTTTTTCTTTAGAAAAAAAAATCAGTATGAGAGCTCTTTAGTTAATGAAATCTCTTCCTGTTATTTATTGATTTGCCTCAAGGGGTTTGTTCTTGCTTGCAAATAAGTGATATTCATTTGATATCAGCACTAGAGAGCACACTTTGTCCCATGATATACGGTCTCAGCAGGGCTCCTAATTATTCATTTAACGACTTTCTCAAGGTCATGATTGACGGGAAAAAAGGTATTAAGGATTTGTACAGTAGACACATTTGGCTTAGGGGTTGACTATATATATTAAAAGGGGTTAACACACTATATTAAAATATACTATATTACAAAACAAAACTGGTCTAATAGGCCTTTGTGCCAGATAAAATATATTCTCCGCTCATTAAAAAACTATAAAACAGTAGCCTGAGGATAAATCATATGCTTCACATTGTAGCCTACTGTTTATTAGTATAACTTTAATATAATTATCAGATTAACTAGTAAGAAACAGTAAAACAGTCATTTTTGGGGGCTCATCTAAAACATTTATACACTCTAAAAATGTTCCTTAAATGTTCTTCAGAAATAGGCTATGTGGCATAGTATTGATTATTCCTGAAAATAATTTTGACTATTCCTTTTTAAAAAAGTAGACCTGAAGGCACAAATGTAAAGTTCATATGTGGACTTTATTATTTGTTCATTTTTTTTATTTTTTTTGTGGTGGATGTTGCTTAGTGCGGATGAAATTTTTGTTATTTGACGTAATATATGTGGGCATTACCAATAGTGTCAAGCACCGGGTGTCAGGTGAAACCATCACGAACACATTCATGGTAAGTGAGCGATTAAGATCATGTTAACACGTATACCCCCGGTTTCACAAAGAAGGTTTAAGATTAGTCCCAGACTAAAATGTATCTTAACTGAAAGATTTTGTCTCAAGATGCACGCCAGTGATGGTTGGTTCTTTGCTAATCGACTTTATCTCACAAATGCTGTTGACTGAGTTTAAGCTTTACTGTATTAAATAGACTAGCTCAATTTTGGTTGGTTGGGGGTAAAGTATTTACTGCTGCATATTTAAATTCTAGAAGGGCATTGACTTGTTATTGTTTACAAGCCTAATTTGTTTTTATGATAATTTCTCTTAAAGGTAGATAATAGTAAAGTCCTGCTGATTTACTTATGGCATGTATACGCAGAAACAGAGTTTAAAATAGTTTGTTTAGTTACTATTTTAATGTTTATGATCACTTTTATATTGTATAGACTAGTACACTTACTAGGCTATTGTTTAATTTCTGTATGTCTTCAGTTGTGTGTTAATGTTAAACATTCATTCTAACATAATCAGAAAGATCTAGGCCTAGGTTTCTAGGGCTAGGTCTAGGCCAAATGTTTTTTGTAAATAAAGTCATTTAGCCACTTCTGTCATTCAAGTATTTATGCACAAGGGATATTTTCAGTCCGAGGAGCAGACAGGAAATGCCAAAGCTTGGCGAATCTGATCCGAACATGTCTGTCCTCATAAATCTTATAGAAACTTAAAACTTGACTGGATAGGAACAGTTATGCCAGATTCCACTATGCACAGCATCTATTTCCTATACTGCTCTTGCTCTTAAAGTGCTTGGAGAAATGTGACATTGAGACATACAGGCCCTTAAACGACAGCCATCGTTTAACACTGACTCAACTTGAAACAAGTTGGTTTCAAAAAGCTTTCCTGTTCAGGACTTGTGTCCCCAAAGGAATCTGAAAGGGAAGGCTAAAGTAACTGATATCGGGAAGAAGGGGGGATCTTAGAGGGAGAAAATGACGGTTTCCTCCTGATATGTGCTGTCTCTAATATTATGAGGACATGATTTAGGAAAGAATTGTGTCATTCAGTGATTTCTGCTCCAGTCAAAGTGTGTGACAAGTAGAACAAATTACTAAGGTGTAACAGAGAGTGTCTGGACACCTGCACATGCCACAACACTCATCACTGTCAGAGAGAACCAGTTTATTATGAAATGCACAAATCATTAATCTGTGGTGGACACAAAGGTTTTCTGTATGCTGAGATAATGAGGATGACAGTCGCTGCCATTGCGTAGTGTTTTATGGAAATCATTCATTGCAGAAGCTTGTGATCTCACCTTCGCACGGATCATTCTTTCACAAGTTTGATAATGCGCTGGGTGGAGATGCCTGTTCTTAACCACGTCCCCTGAGAAGTCTGACCAATGTCATTGTTATTGTTTTTTTTACTTTCCTTCTGTCCTTTTTCATCTCGAAGGGTATATAGCCTATGCTGGAGTATGTGAATATGTGTCTTCATGGACCTTGTTAGGTTGCTATTTGTCTGTCCTGTATGGTACACAACCACCCTCTCATAGGCATATAGTGTGTTGCTGCCTGTGTAACTAGGCTGAGGGCTCAGGCTCCCTGTGGCATATTCACAGTGTGTCTGGAGGCTAGTTATCAAGGCAGCTTGTGGCTTTCTCATGATTGGCCCTGGTAAGCCTGACACTACCGTAATTTCACATTCTTAGCCTTATTAGTGCATGTAGAAGTTTTCTTGTAGCTTGTTTTATTTGCATCATGTTAATTAACTTCATTCACGCGTGTTTGTACATGCAATTTTCCAAGTGCCACTTTTTGGAACTTTGAAGAAACAGGCCTCATTAAATTAGTTGTTTGTCCAAGCTTAATTTCTGCTTAAAAGTATTTATGTTGAGATTTAGATCATTCTTGTTAGCATTTATAATGCCTTTCTACATTTGGCCCAAAAAAATCGGCTATTAAAGCAACCTTGCAGAATCCCACAGTCTAACCCTTTTTTTTTTCTTTATGGACTTTTCCCCTTTATAGAATAGTAGGGCTGTGTGGTGTTCATAATTTGATTGACAATACATAAAGACTTCAATCAAACAACAAAAGACAAAGAGAAAATTCCTCACTGCTCCAGACTAAATATCTTTTGTAACTTTAATTGTAAGGATTAACCTGTATTTAATACAGTTCAGACAGTAATAGAGTGCTGTTTTACATTTGATTACTTTCTTCAATTCCTGTCGTGTTTTTAAATACAACTGTTAACTCTTTCTCCGACATTGGTAAGGTTTTCTGTCATTTATGACAACTCTTCTCCACCATTGTACATTTTCTGGCAATCCATGTTTCCACTGTTATATGGTTGGGAGTGCTAGATCTCAATCCAAAAAAAGCAAAGAAGCAGAAAAAAGCGATAGAAGCTGCAAGATAACGCGATCATCAAACTTTCAACAGCAAAAATCAAAACTACCTAACATTATACCGAATGAAATATCAAACACTTGAAAATGCTGGTGGGGAAAGAGTTAAAAAAATGATCATTTGTATCTTTATTCTGTCGTATTTATATGTAGACGTGTTTGATTCTTCAATTCTGAATTTTGTCCAACACTTTTTTTTATAGGAAGAGAAATTATAGTGTCAAGGGAGAGATCAGATAATGACACACGTTTTCGAACTCAGAATGTGTTCTGTCATTTGCATGGCTTTGAGCTACAAAACTTAAGTTCATTTTGGTTCCTTATTTCTTAGGAATTAGTTACCAAGATAGGCCTGCATCTCTTATAATTATGTGCTCAATGTGTTACTCGGGTGTTTTGTTTGTATAAAAAGGATTTAATGACCTCATAGGGGTGTTTGCATTGCTTTGGCAGAATGTGCCATCCTTGGACATTGAGAAATAATTTATGCATCACCCCATGAAGGAAACTGCTAAGATTACAGCTTGACAGCAATAATTCAACTATCTTTTGAGCATAACTCAATTCTCAGAGCGTTGTAAACTTCAGATTTAATACAGGTTTGTTGGTCCTTGAGTCATATAAGCTAGCAGTGTTGTGTCAGCGGTGCAAGAAAGTGAATACTTTTCCACAGAGGTTTCACTGCAGAATTTAGATGACCTTTTAATTGTCCTTTCCCTCAACTAGGTTAATTATTTTATAATAGTGTTGCAAAATGTTGAGCCAATAGAAATGTATTGACTCCTTGTCACTATATCAGCTTTGAGTTAAATTCATGCCTTATCAAATCCCTGGTTGATTAATTTTCTGCTCCATATCTTATATTTTCACAGTTGCACCAAAATAAAATGAAATCAAAATGCTATTGTATTACAAGTATTGTTGCAAATAATTTCCACTCTCTCTGACTGCGCTAATGCACCTGCATTATTGACAGAGGGGTGAAGACATGTAGGTTGACCCACTGTCTCCGGAGAGGAGTAGTTCACAGTGTCCTCTTGTAATGTGGCGTTGTGAGGTCAGCAAAAGTGCAGGCCACTGTCACTCTGATGGGAGGTCAAACCACGCACGTGACCACCCCTGAGAGACTATGTGCTTCATGACCAGGTTTGTTGCACATTATGAACTCTGTGAGAACAGGATGAAAAACACTGCAGCAAAAGATTGTCCAGGACTTCAGTACCATCCATAGCATAGCAGTCTAAATGTGCTAAAGTGATACATATACTCACCCACTTTACCATGCGAAAATGCTAGCACCAAAAATCTAGATGGCCAAATGCATATTTATTTTAGAAGAACTAAAATGATTCTGGAATTGCAAGCATTTATGTAAGACTCACTTGACCGGGTCTTTCAAGTCAAGTGGCTTCGGTCCACTTCACCCTCATCTTGAGTGTTAGTGTGAAAAGACATTTTGCTGTAATAGAGGGTCCACAAAAGAGACAGTTCCTGACCTCCATTTGCCTCAAACCCACCGGACACTTTTAAATCATAGAAGGTGCTGACCTCCTGTATGCCCGGACTTAAAGAGGCACTGTTACTGCTAAATCACCTGCTCGGTCACTCAAATATGTTTCTAGTAGGTGAATGGATGAAGCACACCTTTAAAAATGGAAGTCACTTTGATTGTGTTCAAATGCATAAACATTTTTCAACCTGATTGCCAACTAAATGAAGCTAGTATTCTTCTGGATATATGAATTAATATTTTGAATACTATGAAGTATTAAAAAAAAAAAAAAAAGTATAATCCACATTGATTAATTTATTAAATTAAAAGCCTCCTACCAAGATAACGTAGAGCTTTATTGAATAATAAAAGGCTGCTAAATCTAAAAGGGCTTTGTTTATATCAGCCAATATTTTACTTGCCTTCATGTTTTGTGCATTCATGAACTTTGGAGAGGGTCAATCAAGTTTGGTGCTTCTCCATCCTGCAGTACACTTCAGAGACAGATCTAATAGACACGAAGAGATGAGAAAACATTTTGTTCCTGCCACAGGCTGTGTTGAGTGGCAAGCTGCTCCTCACAGCCTTCCGGTGCGAACTGCCAGATCCGTCAAGCCAGGCTGATTGCCACACCGGAAAAGAATGACAGTGTTCGTAATTCCCAACAGGAGAGTGGGGACCAGGGGCCAGCGTGTACTCCGACTCCTGAATCAAATCGGTTATGTACTGCTCTGAGACACAAAGGTTTAGAATCCAAAACCCAAACATTAACCAGAGAAATGCTCAGAAATGCAGCGCAACAACATACAAGACTTCACAAGGAAGAATGAGTGTACATGGTTTAAATAGGCTGAGAATGACAAGGTAATGAGACACAGGTGGATGCAATCAGGGATGATGAGTCCGAGCAGTGAGTTATGGGAAATGTAGTTTGTGGGGCAATGACAATAGTCTGATGTGGAGTGCCCTCTGGTGGCTCTCAAAGGTGGCTCTCCAATTTGTCCATAGTGAACAGTAAAATGAGAAGAGTGGCTGGGTGATCATGATTTTAATGATCACTCTGAGACTGACGTTTTATGATACCGTATGAAGAAATGAGTCAGTGTCTGCTTTAAAGTTTTTTTTTTTTAAAAAAATGGTGTGAAACAGACACAAAGGTAATCATTATTGTTTCAGGACATGCATTTTTTTTTTAAGTATTATTATATTTCCCTCCGAGGTCCACTTATAATTGGTATCATTCACCATTAATAATTGTGTACAATTGCAATCTTATGTGTGGAGAAAAGGTTGTAATTTAGGATCACAATTTTATTTTGTCTACTCAAGTACTTGAAAGAAGCTCTCGCTTAGCCTAATTCTCTAAAAAAGTAGGGTCACGTAGTTCTTTATATGTATAATATTATTTATATATGGCTGATATTTTTGACATGAAATGTGCGTTAGTGCAAAAGTGCAAATTTATTGATGAATCATGGATTATGCATTACTTTGTACCCCAGTTTAAATATTTTCAGATGATTAGTGAATTAATTTTAATAAGTCATTTTTTTAAAAAGGCGGTAAAAGTGATCTTCTCTTTATTAAGTGTTTTTCTTATATTGTAACTCGTTTCGTGCAACTAGTGGTGTAGACAATACACACTTTACCTTCAAACTCTGCAGTTAAGCTAGCCTGGGAAAACCCAGACAACTTCCGGCAAATTTAGATTTGCTCTGAAAGTTATGCCCTGTCCCAAATGGCACACTCCGGACTTGTGGACTTCCTCAGAGTCCACACTTCGGCGACGTCATGTAGTGCAGACCTATAGGGCCCTCAGCGCGAGTCCGCGAGGGCTCATTGAAAGGTATTTTTGGGACAGACTTGATCGTCACGCTGGAAACAGGAAGACAGTCTATTATGTTATGGACAGGAGCTGCAGGTTCGGGGAAATATGCTGACTATTGTTGTTGTGTTTACATATGACTCAGTAAAGCCCTGACATTCTGTTCTATTTATTTAATGAATCATAATATTATATTATTATATTATTCAGCTCGCTATTAATAGCCTATGTGTGAGATATCAACCACTGGTTGATGATCATAATGTTTGTATAAACTTGTCATAAAAACCGTAATGATAATTACACTTAAATATTTTCTTCTCAGCCATGTTAACAATTGTCCTGAGCGAAATCTCCTCCCATATCCGTTGTCTGATTGGCCTTTCGCAAGGATTCCTGCGTAGTTAAAGTGCGGAGCCTGCTTCTATGCGGGCTTCGCAGAAGACAGATTATTTTGTAGCCTACATTACAAAGATGGATGCCGCCGGCGAACATCACTCGTTCGAATCAGCTATCGCGTCTGTTTTAAGCGATGTGAACGTTTCCTTTTTGTTAAAAACCGAGCAAAGAACAACACTCGGAGATGTTTGTTTCTCCGCCGGTGTTCTGACGATTCATGCTACCCATCGAGATTTGCTACTTACTGGTTATGCGCATGTGCAGACGTGCAGACGGGACGTGAGCGGTCTCCGGCTCGGCAGACGGGACGTGAGCGGTCTCCGGCTCGGCAGACGGGACGTGAGCGGTCTCCGGCTCGGCAGACGGGACGTGAGCGGTCTCCGGCTCGGCAGACGGGACGTGAGCGGTCTCCGGCTCGGCAGACGGGACGTGAGCGGTCTCCGGCTCGGCAGACGGGACGTGAGCGGTCTCCGGCTCGGCAGACGGGACGTGAGCGGTCTCCGGCTCGGCAGACGGGACGTGAGCGGTCTCCGGCTCGTCAGACGGGACGTGAGCGGTCTCCCGCTGGGCAGACGGGACGTGAGCGGTCTCCCGCTGGGCAGACGGGACGTGAGCGGTCTCCCGCTGGGCAGACGGGACGTGAGCGGTCTCTCGCTGGGCAGACGGGACGTGAGCGGTCTCTCGCTGGGCAGACGGGACGTGAGCGGTCTCTCGTGAGCGGTCTCTCGCTGGGCAGACGGGACGTGAGCGGTCTCTTGCTGGGCAGACGGGACGTGAGCGGTCTCTCGCTGGGCAGACGGGCGTCTCCTCCTCCGTCCATGACGGCGAGAAGCCGGCCCAGAACTGCCTTCCACCGGTCCAGGATCGCAGGGGGGCCAGGATGGAGAGTGATGTTGACCCTCCTCTCGACCACCTCCTCCTCCTTTACAACCTCCCCGGGTCCCACGAAAAATTACCTGGCGGGTCCCCCGAAAATCTCTCCTCCCCTGCTCCTTGGCTGGGGAAGAGAAGTCGGAAAACCCCCCGCTGGACGGACTCAACGACGATGATCCCATTCCCGAAGAGACCAGTGAGGAAGACTCTGCTGCCCTCCTCTCCTCATTCCTCTGGGCACACAGAGAGAAATATTTAAAAAGAGAAATCCCATTCTCTCTCTCAGCCGGACACAGTTCGCTCCGCTGAATCCACATTGGCTCGTTCGTTCTGTCACGGGAGGACCGGGAATAATTCCGTGGACTCAAGTGCAGAGCAGAAGTATTTTAATTAGACAAAACATAAATAAACAAACCAAATCAAAATCTATAAACAGACTAGGCAGGGCAGGAACAGGCACAGAATACAACGCGTAATAAATACAACGAACGAGCATAGGACAGCAAACACAGGAAGACTAAATAGAGAGGCAAACAAAGGAGGGTAACGAGACAGACAGGTGGAGCAAATAAACCAATAATCAGATAACAAGGGGGAGGGATAAACAATCACAACAGCACATGGCACAACATAACAAACACCCATGTGCAACACAAGACAGGACAGACATGTGACAAGGAGAGCTCTGATTTTAATGATGTGTCTCATAGATGGGATCAATGGCTAAATCAGAGAAAGTATACAAATGGTGGAAATATCAATAGACAAAAAAAAAACCCCGTATTGTAAAACTAAATAAGACAATCCTCATTATGTATTACCACACAAAACATTAAACTCTGCAACAATGTTTCATGAAAAGGAACATTATGCTACTATAGAAGTAATTACAGCAGTCATATAAAGCATTAGACAGTTATGTTGCTGAGCTAATTGATGCATTCATTACGTTCCTTTTGGAGGTTTGAATGGGCCATCAGTATAAATGGACATTGCTGTTTTGGTAGGCCTTTGCTAATTGTATATCTACATTATCTAAGTCTTAGATAGACCAAGTTAGATTATTGTATTATTTATCAGGGAACAGCTTGCGAGGTTCTAAATTTAAAGCAAATGCAGTCTTTATAAATGGATGGAGCTGTAATCCTCAATGTAAAAGCAAACCTCTCTTCTTGTGGAAGCATTTCTTCCCTTTACTTTGAGTACTGCTCTGTAATCGTCAGTGTAGTGTGAAAAACAAAACATGTTTATTTAATGACTTTGTGGAAGGTTGAGTATCCCAGCTCTATCCTTGATTATAATCCTAGTATACCATGTTTTTTTCTACAGAAAAATCTGTTATGTGACTCGTTAACAGAACAGAAACTTGCATTATTGATGTTGGTAAAAATGTTCAGTGATTCTAATTATTGTTGTTTTGGCAGAAATATTGACATTAAAACTCCAAAAGTGACTGAATTATTCACAACCAGAACAAAAGGAAATTGAAAACAATTTTGCTGACAAGTTGTGTATTTTTCAATGGAAAGAAAATAACAAATAATTAAATTTCACATGCTTTATAGACTTTTTTTGTGCCACGTACTTGTTGCAAGGCTCGTTGTCGCAAGGCTCGTGTCGCAAGGCTCGTTGTATTTGCCATTCATTATCCACATTGCCTGGAGAAAGAAAGCGTTTTGAACAGAGGTTTGTTGAATTTTGATGGCACCATCTGGAAAAGTGAATTTTAAACAGAGCACTGTTCATTTCAAAGGACAAAATATAAAAATGAGTAGGGTTCGAGAGGAAGATAAGTCCTTCATTGTCAGACTAGATCTATCTAAATTAAATCAGTGTTCATTGGGAAATTCTTGTTGAAATGTGGAATGTGACATTTTCCTGCTTTATAATAGCATGTTTCTAAGTTGGTGGGAACGGATCATGAATACAGAGCAGAGAGATGTCGAAATGATGTCCAAGCTAAATGATTTATCTTTGTTATGAGATACTTGATGTTTGACAATACTTTTTCTGTCACGACAGCGACGTAGTAAGAGTCTTTAATGGTGGATTTCATAGATTTTTATATATTATTATATATAATAAATACTATTGTAATTGTTCAAGAATGTTTTTTTATACTATTGTTTAGTCTGAATACATAACCAGAAAAACTACAAGTATAGTTTAATTAAAAGGAGCCACTTTTTGGCCCCTATTGCTCACACTTGAAAAGAGCCACAGACTTTTTATTTTTCAACTTTTGGAATCTGACAGCTCCTCTGAGGCTCCTGTGGCCTCATGGGATAGAAAAAATGTCCACTGGTTCCACACTTCAGATTCTCAGCGGATGCAGTAGGTCATCCAGGTTTTGTTCACTGTTGTGGCAAAACTTCTGTTAAACATCATCACTGCGTAAGAGACACTCAGAGTCAAATTAATAAAAAAGAAAAGTATTTATTCTTGCAAGAATAGGCCCAGTCGCCAACACAGCAGTTACCCTGTGAAGTGAGTGACGCCCACCAGGAAGACATGAGACAGCCTTTATACTCTTTTCAAGGTTCCTCCTCACAGCAGTTACCCTTTCACCCACTCAGATAAGGTCCCCACTGCTGTTCAGTTTCTACTAAAGATACAACCTGGCCCTGAAATAAACTAGCCAAATCTTGACCATTCCTAAGGTCAAGATGTCCTGTCCCATATATTCCTGAAACGTCATGCACAAGCACGTACACACATATACTTTACACATTGAATAGGTTCAATCCCTTATGATATCTGTTAGGAATAAATGACTATTAAAATTTCTACAACATTCACCTACTGGATATTATACAATAGTAAATGGTGTAAAAGTAGTGATAATAAGTGTGATAATATATATATATTTTTTTTAATCAGAAGAGCTGGCACATTGTCTCAAATTCACCTCCCAGTGGTGTTCACCTTTTCAGTACAGGGTTGATAGGTAAACCTAGCATGACTACCATCTTCTAGTTAAATCTGCACAGATAATTGACTGATAATTGTTGAAACCACATATGTAAATTTTACTCCTCCCAAAATGGTAAAAAATAAATGTGAGAGTGTGTTATAGGCTATATGATATGTTATAGTGTTATAGTAACACGTGACAGTGCTACTGCAACACACGATGCCACAAATATGGCCAGCCGGAGATGAGAAGCTGAGTATCTCTTCAGCAAGCCAACGTGCAATCTGCCGCAAATGAAACTGAAAGTTCGGTGTCGCAGATGGATACATGTAATCATCTTCATTAAAAGAGTGAGACTAAATTATCTGTCCAGTGCCAATGCCGCTTTCTCTCCTATTGTTGTTCTTTTATTTAAAAATTTTCTGATTATAAATTAAAAGGAAACTCACATGTTGCTTCCGTTGATGTGCACTACATTTGTATATAGCGCGGGAATTGAAGATTAGATTATTAATTTTGATAAATCTGATCAGTAAAAACGCATGAAGTGACCAAATGTAAACAGACACAATGTATTTTAGCTAGTGTTTGCCACTCTTCATGGTCCAGGTTCGCATGATATGTAAACTCTCAAACATTGGTATGTATACATATATGTAGGTTTATACATTGCTAGTCGAGTCATAATTTGATCTCTCTCTCTCTCTCTCTCTCTCTCTCTCTCTCTCTCTCTCTCTCTCTCTCTCTCTCTCTCTCTCTCTCTCTCTGTCTCTCTCTCTCTCTCTCTCTCTCTCTCTCTCTCTCTCTCTCTCTCTCTCTCTCTCTCTCTCTCTCTCTCTCTCTCTCTCTTGTGCGCATGTGCGAGCGTTTGCTGAGTGAGTGAGAAGAGTGCGTGGTGAGTGGCACCTGAGTGTGTTTTCTAACTTTTTTTGTGTTTGCTTGTTTGTTCATGTTTTTTGTGTGTGTTTTTGTGTATGAGGAGTAGTTTTCTTCAGTGAAAGTTTTGGGAGTCTGCTCCCGGCGTCTTTATTGCCGGGAAGCATGGCTGCCTCAGGTGTTACGAGTAGTGATGGTCTAACTCGGCGTCATGGGATTAAGATTTTGTGTAATTTTAGTGTTGAGGAATGTGCTTTAGCGGTTGGCAATGTAGTTGGTTACAACGCTATTGTTTCTGCATCTAAAATGAACAACGCGGTTGTTTTATTTTTGAACGCGATCGAAAAAGCTAATGAACTTGTTCAAACGGGAGTCGTAATTAATGATGCGCTTACACTTGTTCTGCCGCTTAGTAGCCCTTCTCGAAAGATTATTGTGTCGAATGTTCCTCCTTTTGTTTCTGATGCAAGTATTGCTAAAGAATTGTCTTTCTTTGGTAAGATAGTCTCTCCCATTAGAAAAATTGCTTTTAGCTGTAAATCACCCTTGCTGAAACATGTAGTGTCTTTTCGGAGACATGTCTATATGGTTTTGAAAAACAATGCTGATGAGCTGAACCTGTCATTCAATGTTAAAGTTGAGGACTTTAACTATACAGTGTATGCAACGTCTGAAAGTATAATGAAATGCTTTGGCTGTGGCAGAATTGGCCATCTGATACGTGTCTGTCCTGAAAAAATAGACGCAAATGCTACTGTACAGACGAACACTCAGAGTAATCCTCCTGAAGCTGTGTCTGTCACAGAGGATGCTGTGGCCCCTGCTGCTGCTGCTGCTGCTGCTGCTGAGTCAGGTTCTGGTGGGTCGGTTGGGAATAAACCCACTATGGCTGAGGTTACTGCAGGTCTGATCTCTGTATCTGATCGTATGATTTTTGACACTGTTAATTTGAGCAGTGACATTAATACAGATAAAATGACGACTACTGATAAACAGGTCAGTGAGGGTGCTGTTGAATTGGAGATGGAAACAGAGTCAATCTTCAAAGTTCCAAATAAAAGAAAAAAAGTACACCAGAGCAAAGTCCTTAAACAAACAAAAAAAGACAAAAACGAGGTTGAAAGTTTAGTCCCAGAGAATGACAGTGATTCTTCAGATTCCAATATTTCTGATTGTTCTTACCTTTCATCGCAAAATGAAAATGAGAATCAGACCACAGTATATAAAGTTGAGGACATTAGCAGATTTTTGAAAGAGACTAAAGGCTTACCTGGAGTTCAGGTTGAAGATTACTTCCCTGATCGCTTAACTTTCATTAATGATGCAAAAATTCTAATGAAAGAAGGTGCTTTTGCAGACAAAGAAGTTTTCCGTCTTAGGAAAATCGTGAGTAAACTTAGAAAGCAAAATCTCAATGATGAAAAACAAGATATGATATAATTTCTTCTTCCTGGTAGAGTTTTTTGCCTTGCTGACTGTTTCTTTTAATTATCTCTGTCTTTTTAAAACATCATTTTTTATGAGAGATTTTAAAATTGGAACTCTCAATTTAAATGGTGCTAGAGATGGTCAGAAGAGAATGTGTTTGTTTGAATTTATTAAACAAAAACATATTGATGTTACTTTTGTTCAGGAATCACATAGTGACTTGAATAATGAGGTAGACTGGAAAAAAGAATGGGATGGAGAAATGTTTTTGAGTCATGTGTCTTCCAATAGTGGAGGAGTAGCTGTTCTGTTTTCAAAGAAATCCCTGCCAATTTCTTGTGAAATAGAAGAAATAGTTAAAGGCCGGTTTTTAAAAGTTAAAGCTAATTTTGAAAACACTACAATGACTTTTTTAAATATTTATGCCCCCACAAAAGGGGCTGAAAGAATTGCTTTTTTTGATACAATTAATGTTGTTATGAAAGACCTAAGCCCAGAAGAATTATTTTTCCTAGGTGGAGATTTTAATTGTACTGAAAATGATAAATTGGACAGAAATCACTTAGAGCCACATATCGCCTCACAAAAAGCGCTAACACAATTGATGAGAACATTTGATTTGTGTGATGTTTGGAGGAATGTGCATCACAAGAATAGGCAGTATACTTGGGCACATAGTAGAGATAATATTATTTCTATGGCAAGACTAGATAGGCTCTATGTGTCTAGTTATCAGGCAAATCTGGCCAGAGAATGTAGAATAATTCCTGTAGGTTTTTCCGATCACTGTTCTGTTGTTTGTAATTTTTTTATTAATTCTGTGTGTTTAAAGAGTGCTTATTGGCATTTTAATACATCCCTTTTAAATGATAAAAAGTTTATTGGAATTTTTTATTTGTTTTGGGAAAATTTTAAGAAACAAAAACAGTTTTATACTTCCTTACAACAATGGTGGGATTGTGGCAAGGTCCACATAAAACAATTATGTCAAGAGTACACTCTTAATGCCACTAAAGATATGGCCCAGTCAATGAAGATTTTAGAAAATGAAATTACAGAACTTTTAAATACAACAGCTTCTACAGGTGACGGTGATTGTTTTGATAGCAGTAAATCCAAAAAGGAAATGCTTGCAGATTTGTTGGGTACAAAAGCTCAAGGGGCGTTAATACGGTCACGGTTTCAAAGCATCTCACAAATGGATGCACCATCTAAATTTTTTTTCAATTTGGAAAGAAAAAATGGCCAAAGTCGTATCATTCATTCACTACGCTCTGACACAGGGGAAGAGCTTACTGAGCCTAGTGAGATACGCAAACATGCTGTTGGTTTTTATTCAAATTTATATAAAAGTGAATTGTCTCAAAGAGAAGATAGTGACTTCACTTTTCTTAATGATCTTCCAAAGATTGATGAAGAGTCTAACTTTAAGCTTGAACAAAATTTGTCACAAAATGAATTATATACCGCTATGATGAGGATGGAAAATGGAAAGACTCCTGGCATTGACGGGATTCCTGTTGATTTTTATAAAATTTTATGGCCAGTGATTGGTGAAGATTTCTTTTTAGTTCTTAATGACAGTTTGAATAAAGGATTGTTACCGTTAAGCTGTAGAAGAGCTGTTATTACCCTGCTTCCCAAGAAGGGAGATCTCCAAAACATAAGCAATTGGAGACCGATATCTCTTTTATGTGCAGACTATAAAATTTTATCAAAGGCTTTAGCTACAAGGTTAAGTCAAGTTCTGAGTCAAATAATACATTCTGACCAGAATTATTGCATACCCAATAGGTCAATCTTCGATAACATCTCATTGGTCAGAGATGTTTTGGAGGTTGCAAGGCTATTTGGTGTAAATGGTGGTCTAATTTCGTTAGACCAAGAAAAAGCCTTTGACCGTGTAGAGCATGTATATTTGAGAGATGTTTTAGAAGCTTTTGGTTTTAGTCAGGTTTTTATAAATATGATTGAGGCCATGTATTGTGACATTGAGAGTGTTCTCAGAGTCAATGGTGGTTTGAGTGCTCCGTTTAAGATTCAGAGGGGAGTTAGACAGGGATGTGCCATGTCAGGCATGCTTTATTCCCTGGCTATTGAACCTCTGCTTCATAAATTAAGAAATGAGTTGAGTGGTTTTACTATACCATACTGTAATATCACATTGCACCTTTCTGCCTATGCAGATGATGTAGTTGTTTTTATATCTGGTGCTGATGACATTGAAAAATTGAAGATCATTGTTAACAGTTTTAAAAAAATATCTTCTGCAAAAGTTAACTGGGGAAAAAGTGAGGCCCTTTTAATGGGCGATTGGAATAGAGGTCCTCCCAGTTTGCCTGGTGGTTTAATTTGGAAGAAAGGCGGATTCAAATATCTTGGAATTTTTCTAGGGAATGATGACTTTGTTACAAGAAATTGGGATTGTATGCTAGAAAAAATCAAAGGACGTTTACAGAGATGGAAATGGCTACTCCCCAAACTGTCTTATCGAGGCCGTACGCTTATAATCAACAATCTGGTGGGGTCCTCGTTATGGCATAAACTTGCTTGTGTCGATCCGCCTCTGGGACTGTTACCAAAACTTCAAGCAGAAATGGTCCATTTTTTCTGGGACAATCTGCACTGGACACCTCAAAGTGTTCTTTTCCTGCCAAGGGATGAAGGAGGTCAAGGCTTGGTGAATCTGGTCAGCAGAGGAGCGACTTTTAGGCTACAGTTCATTCAGCGATTGCTGATGGGTCCCCAGAATCTAGTGTGGAGACCATTAGCACAGACTATATTATCTGGGGTGAACGGAATGGGACTTCATGCTGTACTGTTTTTAACGGACTATAATCTCCTGGATTTGTCTAGACTACCTTCATTTTATAAAAGTCTTTTTAAAGTGTGGAGACTTTTTAAGCATGAATGGGCAGAGTCAGCCACATCTCTTTTCTGGTTGCTTGAGGAACCTGTTGTGTGTGGAAGTCGCCTTGATGTGTCAGGAGTTGACCTTCCAGGGCTAAAAAACTTGCTTGTGTCAAAGAAACTATTGCAATTGAAAGATATTGTTGAA